>OY754336.1:70552218-71176076 GCA_963573305.1 Pyrrhosoma nymphula
TGGCTGGAGTGGTCATCATGGATCATTGAGTGCATATTTTAATATTTTTTAAGTAAGCCGAGAAAACATTCATGAACCACATTTCATTTAATTGCATCCCTCTATGCGATGGAAATCACCATAAAGACAGTAATGGAAATGATACACGAATTATGTTAAAACATTTTTTCCTAAATTGAAGCATATTATGACTGTTTCGCTAGGTATTGGACATTTTGACGAAATCACAGTGAAATATATTTTTTCGAATAATTGACTCGGTGCTACACTTTGTGTAAGTCACGTGTCATTTGTACGTAACAATTATAATAATAAATGCATTATTTCGAACTCAAAAAAACTTGTGCATATTTTAACGAATGATTGCGAAATATACGTCATGTGCCATAAGGCTACGAGTTAAAATAGCATTAAATTGCCAAAAATACCAAAATTGATATGATGCAATTTTTTCACTTTTATTTATAGGAATCACTATTGAGAACACGCATGCAAAGTTTCACGCAAATGAGTAAGTAGTAGAGAAATGCGGGAATGAAAACACTACGTCATCAATTAACAATTAAAAGACGAATTCATACGCTAAAGTGTCGCCTCCAAGTGGTAAAAAGGTGAAGTTCTCAAAACAATTGAATGTTGAAATTCGCAAGTGAGTCGAAGTGTGTCGAGCGAAGTTTTCAAGAGGGTGTGTCATGAAATGCGCACGCAGGTGGATGGAAACAATAGAATTTTGAAATGCTCGTTGGTCTGGGTGGGTGGGGGTCGGATTCGGTTCTCTCTGAAGGTATATGGGCGCATGCGCTAACGTCATTAGCAGTGTTGAGATGTCTCTACTAGCAGTCAGAGCCGAAGTCGCTGGAGGGTCTCCCTTCGTCGTCCATCCCGTTCCGGTCTTCAAGACCTGTGATGGCAGCTATGAAGTGATGCTTCGCAAGTTCATGTTCAACGAAAAGGACGAGCTATTGGCAAAAATTGAGGGTGAATGCGTGGAGTGTATGTGGGACCTCACCCTGCATCTGGACTTCGATAGGAAATGCTTCATCGAAGTGGAACATATGCGTCCTTTTGTCAACCTCGCTGGAGAGAAAATTGTATTCTCGGGTTTTCCGTGGGATCGCAGAGAGACTGGATTTCGCCGTTTCTTTTTGCCATCATTGAAGGGCTTGATGGTGGCGGCGGATGCAGAATTAAGTTTTATGTTTGATATAGATATAAAAGTGTATGAAGAAAGTGAATGTACGCTAGTATTTCCTGCTCGTGCGAGAGAAGAATCTTTTTGTGTATGTGATTGGAGAGCTCACTGTTTTGAATTGTTAAGCGAAGGCGATGAACAGCAGAGTAATGTGCTTGCCTCGGCTTTAGACGAAGAACAATGGCGTGGTTTTAAATCAAGATACAATTACAAGAGTTCGTTGTGTAGGAAAGGTGATTTCATTACATCCTACAAATTTAAGCTTGTTCTTAACCCTCTCGATGATATTCACAATCGTGGGAAGTTACTAGCAAAAATACAAGGTAAATGTTAAAGTGAAGTGTGTGTGTGTGTGTGTGTGTGTGTGTGTGTGTGTGTGTGTGTGTATGAAGTGCTCCTTCTCTCATTGGTATTGGACAATAACGAAAAAGAATCATTTGATATTAAATTGTTTTCTATATTGTGTTTTGCAAATAAAGGAAATGTACTGACTCCTGCATTATCATTTTTTCACATTTTTTTTAAAGGAATCAAGGTGAAGAAAGAGAGAGAGAGTCAAAAAGTATTTAGAATGAAATATTTTAATAAAATGAAATAAATTACATTAGGAATACTACAAGTGGTGCTGACAGAGCTTTCATCCTGGTCCTCGTCTCTAAGTAGTTGGTGAAGCTTAGGAATACTACAGGTCGCTAGTGGTGCTGTCAGAATCTTCATCCTGATCCCAAAAGTAGTCAGTGGAACCGTCCGAGAGGTCGTCACTATGATCGGAATCCATCACACCACATTGTGCCAACACCGAACATACTGCATACTCCTGTTTAACAGGTAGCAACCTAGCACATCGCTTACAAGTATATGCAGGCTTTGAAGTTGAAGGTGGTGTCTTACGGCAGAGCTGACAGGTAGAAATGTGTGCGAAGTCCGCTCCATTCTTCACCATCTCATGTCCATAGGATATTGAAATGTATGGCATGTTAAGCTGTTCGTAACACTTATAACATATCGACACAACTCTCGGGAAAAGCTGCCTACACTTTTTCCTCAGGAACCTGCCATGCACTCTGAATATAATGTACCTCACACAGGAGTACAGGGGACTAACTGTGTCCATGACGATGGTAGAATGGATGAATTCCTTAGAATTAGCGTTCCTTCTTATATGCATATTGCTCTCCCCTTTCCACAGGAAAAGTGGAAAGGGTGGTTAAGAAAAAAAGTGGAAAGGGTGTTGGAAAACGAGTTGTGGATACAAGCAGTTTGAGGTAAGGATCAAATTAAATGAAATACCTATTCATATTGGATAAAGACTAAATTTATTGTTCTAGGACGTTTGACAGCATTTTTTTATATTGAGCACTAAGACATGACACTGAGGTAATGCTCGCTAAGACATGACACAATTCATTGAAATAACAACAAAAAGGAAAAAAATGAACAAAATATCGAAAAGTTGCAATGGTATTTAACAGAGATAAAAATAAACACACATCAGCTCACACAAACCCAACACAAAATAGTCTGTTTATACTCTCACACACTCACAACACAAAGAGTCAAAGTCTACGCACGCAACTAGAAATAGTGAAGTCCTAAGGACTTCATCCATTTCTTTCCCCTCACACGTCTTCCTCTTCCTCTCCCCCGGCTCCCTCGGCCGGAACGTTTATACTCTCACACACTCACAACACAAAGAGTCAAAGTCTACGCACGCAACTAGAAATAGTGAAGTCCTAAGGACTTCATCCATTTCTTTCCCCTCACACGTCTTCCTCTTCCTCTCCCCCGGCTCCCTCGGCCGGAACGTTTACTCGACGTGGGAGGTGGAGTGGGCGGAAGGGTCTCTTCAGTCGTTAAATCCTCCCCCTCCCATCGTACTCGCCGCTCTGGAGATGGGAGGGACACCCACTCAACTGAACGAGTCCAATCTTCCTCCGGTATTGGTGATGGAATGACCCACTCCGCAGAGGTAACGGTCGGTGGCTCCTGGACCGGTTCTGCCCACAAGTATTCTGGCTCAGGAAGGGGTGACGGGATGTCACAGTCAGTGGTTAAGAGGGAGCGTAGAACGCTTGAGGAGGAGGAGGGTGGAAGTCGCAAGGTCTGGTGAAGAGGCATGTGGTTAGATGAGGAGGATGGGGAAGGCTCGTGCGCTGAGGGGAAAGATGAGAGAGTGTTGGTCACGTGGGACGAGGGGGGATTCCTCCTTTGAGCTGAGGAAAGGTCGAGAGGTTCTGACTGTGGAACGGATGTTGATTTTTCCATCGCAATTAGCTCTGCGATCTTGGTACAAGTCAAACACCCAGCAGCAGTTGGACGAAAGCTCCTCGTCAAACCTCCCCCACAAGCGTGGCAATTGCCGTACGTAAGCGATGTTCTCGAGGACACATGTCGCCACTCTCTTACGAGGTATTGCTCCCTCGACGCACAACTAAAGCAAATAAAGTTGCTATTTGCATCATAGCAGCATTCAATGCTTACGCAAAATGACTGCATGATGGCTAATGTGTGTTCCTCTCCTGCTCGCAAAGCTTTATAAGGCAGAACTAACACGTGACTTGAAAGTTGCTCTCACAGCGTGGGATAGCGTTTGTCTTTCTCTGGTTTTAAAAGAACACGCGATGAGAGGAGTATATCTGGTTTTAAAAGACCTTGGCATGAATGTGACCCAAGTATAGGATATCGACTTTCTCTGGTTTTAAAAGAACACGCGATGAGAGGTATACCGTCAAGTGTGTGTGTGACCCGTTTTTTCTTGCGTTTCACGATCTGGTTTTAAAAGACCTTGACAAGAATGTGACTCAGATGTTCCTCACGCATGCGGTTACCCTACACAGTATATCTTACGTGTCTTTAACTGTTGTGGTTTAAAAGATTACGACATGAGTGTGGAAAGTGTGGTTTCTCAGAGGTCGTTCTACGTTGCTATCTCATGTTAACCAGATCATATGTTGGTCAAGGATTAGTCAGTTTGTGTGAAAGAATCTCGATGATTTTTATTAATATTTTCAATGAAAAATACTTTGTTTGACGTATGCGGCAAAGGATTTGAAGATACAAAATCAGGTTCGGTTTCATTGGAAGAAAACGGAAAATAATCAAAATTGGTTTGTGTGTAATTATTCATGCTATAAATATATGATTGAAACATTTCCCATTCCAGAACCAAATATTCATAACAAGTAGGCTCATGACGGAATACAATCGTGGTTTGCGGTACCCAATTTTCGACCATAAACCAAGCAAATGTTTTAAAATGCTGATATAATATTTCATCTGCAAATCGTCGTGGTAAGGGAAGTGATTGAAAACAAGCTATAATTCTATTTGTCGATGCTGGTTCACTAAGCGATTGCTCAAATTCAGTTCTCAACAAGTAATTGTTCACACGTACAACTATTACGTGAGCTGCAAGGGATTGAAGGCTAAGCGGGTAATATCTCTCAGTGGAATCGTCTCTTTGTATTAAATCCCATCCTTCCTTTTCTTCCCAAGGTCTGCCCATCGATAATAAACGTGTACCTCTTATGAAGACCATTATTGCAGTATGTGCAAAATCGTTGTGTGCTTTTCGTCTTGTCCGGCTGACTGTTATATATATTTTTACGAGACCTCTGGTTTGCAGTTGGCGTCTCGTGAGAATATTATATTGTCTGCTGTCTCATGTAAATTGAGACGTGTTTCAAGGGGGACAAGTTGGAAGAACAGGGTGGAAACTAAGACTCGCATTACCACAGGTCGATTGAAATGCAGACGCTGTGTCGGTATTGTTTTAAGGGAGATATGCTTGAACCATTTTTTTTAAAAAAACCACAGTTTGTCCTAAATTGACTCATGTGTGAACAGGTTAGGGGATTGTTTTCGAGGCTCTTGTTGGGGGAAACGGAGACGTTGAGGTTTTGTCTCATGCGTTTTACGAGACCTCTGGTTTGCAGTTGTCGTCTCGTGAGAATATTATATTGTCTGCTGTCTCATGTAAATTGAGACTTGTTTCAAGGGGGGCAAGTTGGAAGAACAGGGTGAAACTAAGACTCGCATTACCACAGGTCGATTGAAATACAGACGGTGTGACGGTATTGTTTTAAGGGAGATATGCTTGAACCATTTTTTTTAAAAACCACAGTTTGTCCTAAATTGACTCATGTGTGAACAGGTTAGGGGATTGTTTTCGAGGCTCTTGTTGGGGGAAACGGAGACGTTGAGGTTTTGTCTCATGCGTTTTACGAGACCTCTGGTTTGCAGTTGTCGTCTCGTGAGAATATTATATTGTCTGCTGTCTCATGTAAATTGAGACTTGTTTCAAGGGGGGCAAGTTGGAAGAACAGGGTGAAACTAAGACTCGCATTACCACAGGTCGATTGAAATACAGACGGTGTGACGGTATTGTTTTAAGAGAGATATGCTTGAACCATTTTTTTAAAAAAACCACAGTTTGTCCTAAATTGACTCATGTGTGAACAGGTTAGGGGATTGTTTTCGAGGCTCTTGTTGGGGGAAACGGAGACGTTGAGGTTTTGTCTCATGCGTTTTACGAGACCTCTGGTTTGCAGTTGTCGTCTCGTGAGAATATTATATTGTCTGCTGTCTCATGTAAATTGAGACTTGTTTCAAGGGGGGCAAGTTGGAAGAACAGGGTGAAACTAAGACTCGCATTACCACAGGTCGATTGAAATACAGACGGTGTGACGGTATTGTTTTAAGAGAGATATGCTTGAACCATTTTTTTAAAAAAACCACAGTTTGTCCTAAATTGACTCATGTGTGAACAGGTTAGGGGATTGTTTTCGAGGCTCTTGTTGGGGGAAACGGAGACGTTGAGGTTTTGTCTCATGCGTGAACAGGTTGGAATCTGTTTTAAGGTTTTGGGAACAAACACAATTCAGTGGAGAAGGTATATATATACACACGAGAGGATATCACTTGCAGAGACACACTAGAGAGCACAGCAGCACGAGAGAGCCCCCAGTAGCACCAGCACCACACCAGCAGTATCCCCAGTAGCACCACAGCAGCACCAGTGCCCCCAGTAGCACCTCAGCAGCAGAGAGAGAGAACCAGAGATAGAGTACCTGCAGCACTAGAGAGCCCCCCCAGTAGCACCAACAGCACCACACCAGCAGTATCCCCAGTAGCAGCACAGCAGCAGCAGTAGCACCACAGCAGCAGAGAGCCCCCAGTAACAGCACCAGAGAGAGAGAGAGCCTCCAGTAGCACCAAAGTGAGTATCATTCTTAGATATTTTTTTAATTAATTCCTATTTTTTATGTTAATCAAAACATGTATTTAATGCTTCATTGATACTCTTTTCTTTTCAGATGTTGACTGTTAAGGAAAAACTCCTGCGTCAGCAGGAGGACGTTTTAGTTGTAAAAAAGGAGGAGATGGAAGAAGAGCTTGTGTATCCAATTGAAAAATTAGAAATAGGGAAAACGAGATACGGTAAAGTTATTTTAGGTTTTATAAATTTAAAAGGAAAATTGAGGAAAATTTACTTGCCAAAATATTTCGACTTGTCAGAGGAAGAGATTGTTTCATTTAATATAGAGCCCTGGGGGCACAATATAAATATAATAAAAAAAAATAATTATTTACAAATTGTATAAATTTTAAAAAAATAAATATATATATTCTGAATGTTTTTTTATTTCTATAGTATCACTAAAATTGGTCAATGTGGTAACATAAAAGATGGTAAAAAAGACTAAGAATACAAATGAAGAAAGATAAGATCAACCCAAGTGAGAATGAAACAGCTCGTTTTTTCAGATCAACTCTCAAACTGAGCTGGTTCTTTAACTCTTTGGATAAAAGGTAGAATTTCAGACGAAGAATCCTTATTCCAGAATTCGCTAGCCATGGATCAGTTGGTTCTTTGTCAAACGTGCTACGTATTTTACCAACCTAGATACTTGTCAGCTCACGAGAATTCAGAGGTACATCACAGACATGCTATTCGTGGTGTGCAGGTTGGAGAAGGTGTAGGAAATGGGCCCACGATTCTGGAGTTGGAGTCTGCAGTTCGAAACCGTCTAAAAACCTATTGGGTGAGTGGTGAAAGAGTGCATACGGACATTGTCAATTTTTTGGATGGGATCAAAAATTTGTTAATTGGTAAAATTCGCGATTGCTTGGAAAATACAGCTCTGAAAATTAACATCTTGGTGAAGGCTAAATTTCGAAAAGACGAGGAAGAACAGGATAGGTGTTTTAAGACAAAAAATGTTCGGGTTTTGCAAGCAGACAATGTAGGTGAAATTTTGGACAGGTTATTTGCAAAAATACTAAAGGAAAAAAGCGATAGCTCCGCTAAAGGTTCCGGTTGGTCCCTTAGTGAAATTACAGGATTAGAACTGAGAGTCAATCGTTACCAGCCACTTAGAGGATCCTCTCATATAGTCTTGCCGACTAGAATTGCACGAACACTTAGCGTCATAAATATTCAAAATGAGGATGATTTCTGTTTTAAGTATGCAATTTGGGCTAAGAATGTCCACTTTAATGCTCATAGAGCCTCAAAATATACTACAGATGAATTTTGCAGAGGCTACGATTGGAATTGCATCAATTATCCCGTGAATATTTCACAAATTTCAATATTCGAGCGAAGAAACAATATTTCAATCAATGTCTTTGGCTTGGATGAACAGAATAACGTGTATCCCATCAAAATTGTCGATAAAGAACTTGAAGACCACCGTGATCTTCTTTACCTAGTTGAGGGAAAGAATTCTCACTTCTGCTATATAAAAAACTTTAATAAGCTGATAGTGAGTCAGATGAGTAAACATAAATCAAAGTTATATACGTGCAAACGCTGTTTTAATCATTGCTATTCAGTGGAATCCCTTGGTAAACATAACGAGGATTGTGCGAGAAATTTTCCTAGCAAAATAATTCTCCCCGAAGGTAATGATGCTTACTTGAAATTCAAAAATTATTCTCACTCAGCCAGACTTCCATACGTTGCTTACGCAGACTTTGAGTGCATTTTATCTAATATTTCGACTTGTTCTCCTCAGAGTGAGCATTCATATATTCAATCACGACAATTGCACGAGGTAATGTCTTTCTCTCTTCTATTAGTAGCGAATACCGGAGAGGTTTTCGAGCCCATTCTATTTAGAGGTAAGAATGCAGTGGAAGTCTTTCTCGAAAAACTTAAGGAAATGGCTCTTTTCGTGCAAAGGGTTTATAAAAACACTATTCCCCTGCAGGCAATGAGTGATGATGAAATTCTCGCTTTCAATGAAGCTTCTCTTTGTCACATCTGTAGCCGTGAGTTGGGATCAGATCGTGTAATTGACCATGACCACTTATCAGGGAAATTTAGAGGTGCTGCTCACTCTGCTTGTAATTTAAACTACCAAGTCCCCAAGTTTCTCCCTGTTTTCATTCATAATCTAAGCAATTACGACGCACATCTCATTGTCCCATACTTAGGATGTGATGATAAGAAAATTTTGGTCATCCCAAACAGCGAAGAAAAATATATATCGTTTTCCAAATTCATAGATTCTCATTTTTCCTATCGTTTTATCGATAGTTTTCGATTCCTCTCAACATCTTTATCGAAATTAGTAGATATTCTCCCCAAGGACACATTTATTCAAACAGCTCGCATTTTCAAGGATAAACTAGACTTAGTCACGCGTAAGGGTGTTTTTCCCTATGAATATGTAGACGCGTGGGATAAATTAAACGATGCTAGCCTTCCTCCAATTGAAAAGTTCTTTAGCTCTATAACTGAAGATACCATTACAATCAAAGATTATGAATTCGCTCAAAAGATGTGGACTGAATTCAATTGTAAAACTTTGGGTGAATATTCAGATATTTATTTGAAAACGGACGTTCTTCTTTTGGCCGATGTATTTGAGAATTTCAGGAATTTATGCATGAATACATATGGGTTAGATCCCGCACATTACTTCACCATACCTGGACTTTCATTTGACGCAATGTTAAAACAAACAAAAGTTAAACTTGAACTCATGACTGAGTATGACATGATATTATTTATCGAAAAAGGTATACGCGGTGGGATATCTCAGTGTGTGAAACGATATGCCGAAGCCAATAATAAATACATGGAAGGCTTTAATCCGGAACAGGAGTCTACATATTTAGCGTATGTAGATGCGAATAATTTATATGGTTGGGCTTTGTCGGAATCTCTCCCGATGGGGGGTTTTAAATGGGTTGAATATGTTGATGTGATGTCTATCCCTGACGATTCTCCCAAGGGTTATGTGCTTGAAATAGATCTGGAATATCCAACTGAGCTTCATGATTTGCACTCAGACCTACCTTTTTGCGCAGAGAAAAAAACACCACCCGGGGGAAAAAATATTAAATTGTTGACTACCTTGAATGATAAGGAGCGTTACGTCGTCCATTACAGAGCACTTAAACAAGCTTTATCAGCGGGTTTGAAATTGAAAAAAATCCATAGAATAATCGAATTTGATCAATCTGCATGGATGAAGTCTTACATTGATATCAACACAGAGAAACGAAAATTAGCAAAATCCGATTTTGAAAAAGAAATGTTTAAACTGTTCTCAAATAGCGTTTTCGGTAAATCGATGCAGAACGTACGCCTTTATCGAAATATCGAACTCGTCAACAATGAAAAAAGATTGAATAAATTGATCTGTAGTTCATTATTCCTAGATAGAACTATTTACGCAGAGAATCTCGTTGCGGTGCATCTAAGGAAAAGTTCAATAAAAATGAACAAGCCTATATACATCGGACAAGCTGTTTTGGACATTTCAAAAATTTTAATGTACGACTTTTTCTATAAACATCTGAAGAAGAAAGATGTGACATTGTTGTACATGGACACAGATAGTTTCATCCTCGAAATGCGAGCAGATTTTTATGAAGATGTAGAAAAGAACAGCTATCTATATGACACATCCAACTATCCAACTAACCACCCCTGCTACTCAAAGGCTAATGCTAAAGTAATAGGGAAAATGAAGGATGAAAATGGAGGGGAGATTATGACTCACTTTGTTGGTTTGAGGAGCAAACTATATGCCTACCGTGTACGAGATGGAGGTGAGAGTAAGCGAGCAAAAGGCGTGAAAAAGATTACAATTGATAAATCGTTATCATTTGACGACTATGTCACTTGCTTGCAAGAAAATGCTCCAGCCTTTCGCAAAATGTCTCTGATTCGTTCATATAAACATCAATTGCACACGGTTGAAATAAACAAAACTGCTTTGAGCTCGAACGATGACAAACGTTATATCTGCGAAAATGGAATTAACACCCTGGCGTGGGGTCATTTAAAAATTCCTAAAAAAAGGACGTATGTTGAAGCGTTCCCTACATGAGGAGAATAAAGTACATTGAAATTCATAAATTGAGCTCAGTCGACATCCATTCTTCACGTTGAGAACATAGTCGTGAATCATGTTGGCTTTATTGTTTACTGTGATATTTATTCTCCCGATTAGAAGTGAAGTAAACCTGTGTGTTGCTGATTATTTGCGACAATATGGTTACCTGAATATAGACGAAAATGAAATCAAAAATATATCAGAAGATAATTTTACGAACTCGCTCAAAACATTTCAGGAATATTATAACTTGAAAGCGGATGGGATTTTGAATGAGGAAACATTAAATTTAACGAAAATGAAAAGATGTGGCGTGCAGGACGATCTCAGTTTTACCATTTCTGATCGCAAGTGGGAAAAAAATGAAATAACCTGGCACTATCCTTTTGCAAGTGAAGAACATGTGCAGTTGGCAGAAGCAGCCTTCGCCGCCTGGAGTGAAATAACTAATTTAGTTTTCAAACAAGATTTCAATACACCTGATATAACAATCGTTAATACTGGGTCAAAGCATAGATATTATACCAAGTCTGGAATATGTCCATTTCCTTTAGACGGGAATGGAAATGTGTTGGCTCATGCGTATTCACCAACTATCGAAAATTCCCCCTTGGAAATACACATTGATCGTGACGAAGATTGGTATTTGATGAGAGATAATAATCACTCGAATGAACTTGTGAATTTATATAAGGTTTTACTTCATGAAATTGGACATACTTTAGGCATCTCTCATTCCAGAGATCCCAGAGCTATCATGTTTTCGATTTATTCACACGATGCTCCATTAAATTTGCAAGAAGATGATATACTCGCGATACAAAGTTTGTATGGAAAACCTGAAAAAAAGGGGAGGAAAGAGGAGGAGGGGGATGAGAATGAGGAGGATTTTGGGGAAATCCAACCGGAAAAACCTCACACGCTCTTCTTGTGCGATGTACAAGATTTTGATAACCTTCTCATCATTGATCACATAATGTTTTTATTCAGCGGTAAACTATTTTGGATGTTAGATTTGAAGAAGAGTAATGATACTTCGCCGATGGCTCAAGTTATCACTGACTGGATCCCATTTCTTCCGTCAGACATGAAAAAAATAGATGCCGTTTACCGAAGACCTTCTGGGGAAATCGTAATTTTCTTAGGGAATCGTATATACATGATCGATTACCCTAGCTTGGCACCCATTCCAGGATTCCCCAAGAGGCTCGAGGACGTGCGTTTTCCTCGTAATGCTATCGTTCAGGCAGCGGTAAACACGTATTCAGGTAGAACGTATATTTTTTACAGCGATATTTTCATACTTGAAATGGATGAATGCAAGTTTGAACCCAAGGATCATAAATATTTGAGCACATATTTTCCTCCAATTCCTGGAAAAATTAATTCGGCTTTTAGGTACATTAATGGCTTACTATATTTCTTTAAGGGAGATAATTACTATGAATATAGTGAATTCAATAACACATTATTAAGTGCTGGTCCGAGGAGTCTATCACTCTTCGGTATTCAATGTTCGAATGTTTCAACTATATCAAATGTAGTTGATGAATTGAAGGGTATAGTTTCAAGGCTTCAAAATATGTAAGATATGTATATACTCGAGTGAAAGTTACTTAAATAGTTAATGATGTCTGCACCATTGATGTGGAAACATCCATTTACTTGTCTCTGTGCCGGGCCATCGTGTTGTGGAAAAACAACTTTTGTAGTAAGATTTTTGCAAAACATAAAAGATTTAGTTGATGGAAGAATCGATAGAATCATTTGGTGTTGTAGTCCAAATAGCAAACCGAACGAGGAGCTGAGAGGTGTCGAGTTTCAAAACAAGTTGCCGTCATTCGAAAATCCTCGAAAGATTCCTACCCTTTATGTCATAGACGATTTGATGCACGAGTGCTACAACAAGGGCGTGAGCGAGCTTTTTACGCGAGGATCACATCATTCGAACATCTCAATCATTCTCATCACACAAAACGTTTTCTACCAAAGCCCTCAGTCTCGGAACATCTCTCTCAATACTAAATATATAGCAGTTTTTAAAAATCCTCGAGATAGGTCTCAGTTTCGGTACCTTGCATCACAGGTCTATCCAGAGAATTCAGGTGAACTCCTAAGGATTTATAAAGAGGTTACATCCAAACCCTTCACTTATTTAGTCCTTGACCTGTCGCAAGAGACGGACGATAAAGTAAGATTCCGTACTGATATATTTCCTGGGGAAATAACCTCAGTGTTTGCCCCATCGGATACAAAAAACTATGAAGAAGTTGAAACGCAACAAGCATCTCATCGGGTTGTTAAAAACTGCAGATCCAAAGCTGCGAAAATCGATCATAGAAACCGTAAACGCAGACGGAATAAACACAATTTGCGAGTGCTGTCTAAATACGTTAAACGGAAACCATAAAATTACCCCCTCAGTGAAGAAGAGGTTACTGCGATACAAAAATACGCTTAGGAAGTTGAGTTGTCCCAAATTACCAATTAAGAAAAAACGCCAAATACTGAAGCAAAAGGGAGGCTTTCTACCAATACTCTTGGGATCTCTTTTGAGCGGTTTGTTGGGTAATCTAATAGGATGAGTCTCAAACGGATGCTGCTCATCGATCCTGAAACGTTGAAAAGGGAACGACTGCAGCGGGATGCTTCAAAATTAGATAAACAAATGCAAAATGTGCTTAAAACTGAAATGGATGATACTAAAAAATGGCATCTTTACCGTCAAGTTTTGGATTCGTATTTAGGAGCTGTGAACAGAATGAATGATCCCATTCCCATATCTTTCATGGACGAGAGTAGCAAAAATAATAAGAAGAATAATACAGAGGGTCGAAAGCTATTAAAGTCAAGCCGTAAGATTGACAAGTCATGGGTAAAAACTATAAAACAACGAACGGGAAACATGGAGAAAGTTCTGGACGATTTAGCGAAAGAAATAAAGGAGGAAGAGGAGGAGGAGAAGGAAGTGGGAGAAGAAGAGACAGTAAAATACAATACACCACCTCTCAAACAGCGCCTGCGAAAAACAAAAACTCCATTCATGCGATGGAAGACGCTAAAATGAGGTCAGTGTATTATAATCCACTTAGCCCCTACAGCTTTTCCACCGTCGAGAGTCTTTGGAAAGGCGTGGGAAAGAAGGTTAGCAAGAAACGTGTGAAACAATGGTTAGAAAATCAGAATACTTACACGCTGCATAAACCTACTCGGAAGAAATTCCTCAGGAATAGATACACTCCTGCGTACATAGATGACACATGGCAATGCGACCTTAACGATATGCGAAAATTGAAAACCTACAATAATGGTTATTCTTATCTTTTAACTGTGACCGATTTGTTCTCAAAGTATAGTTTTGCAATTCCTATCAAAAACAAGACTGCTGAGGATGTGATAAAAGCATTTCGCAAAATATTAACTCATAGAAAGCCTTTGAAAGTTCAAAGCGATAAGGGGACCGAATTTGCAAACATAAAGTTTAAACGTTTCCTTTCAAATCATGGAATAAAATTTTATACTACTAATAATCCAGATGTTAAGGCGTCCGTTGTAGAGCGATTCAATAGGACGCTTAAATCACGTATGTATAAGTATTTCACTAAATTCAACACCTTGAATTATGTAAGCGTGCTACCAAAACTAATGAAAGGATATAACAATCGCGTGCATTCTACCACAGGTGTTCCTCCTGCTGATGTTAGCGAAAAGAACGCGTTCCAGATTGCACTTCGTTTTACACCAAGTAAACGAAAAAGAGCAAAATTCACCATTGGTGATTTCGTTCGTATATCGAAGGAGAGAGTACCATTCGCCAAGGGATATAAACAAAACTTTTCCACCGAAATCTTTAAAATTTGGAAAATTGATAGAACACCAATTCCCACCTATCAACTAGAGGATCTAAATGGTGAACGTATACAGGGATCGTTTTACAGCGAGGAACTCTCCAAAACATCCGTTAGTAGAAATACTGAATTTCAAATTGAAAATATTTTAAGCCGTAGAGGAAAGGGTAAAAACCTTAAATATTTTATAAAATGGAAAGGTTATGATGATAATTTCAACACTTGGGTTCTAGCATCCACCGTGAAAAGATTGCGATGATGATGGAAGATTTATTCGTAACTCTTTTAAGTGACAGCTCTGGGTTATATTTTCCCGATAATACAATCGCACACTTTCGAGCGAAATTACCTCATCGTATAACTGCAGGGGAATCATGGAGGGTAGGACTAGCGGAAATTTATTTTCCTATGCTTGATATATCATTACCTACCTCAAAAAGTTTTACTCCAAAAGTCAAATGTCGGCGAACGAACGCCGTCGAGGTTGAAATTATACCAGATATTTCATTAAAGTTAGAAAGTAAAGCGTATACTCTGCAAAGCTTATTATATGCATTACACGATGCCATACCAGCAAATAAGAATTTCGAATTTCGCGGAATTTTAGATGAATGGTTTGAGAATAAAACGTCCATAGCTGATAAAGCTATACCACTCGATAATAATTCAGTACCCGACGAGTGCTCTACGTACGTATATATATTACCAAAAAGTTATCCTCCTATCCGGTTAAATTTTATCAAGTATACCGTGAAGCAATTATTATCTTCGCTAAGAGAAAGTATGCCTGATAATGAAGCGAAAATTTTGTTCGATGGAGAATTCTTCACTGCATTAGCACAGGTCACTAGTGTTGATGACCATGATGTATCAAGAAGAATAAAAACATTAAAAAAAACGGAATTGGAAATACCAGAATCTGAAACTTTAACGAGTCAAGTGTTTGTTTACTTAGACGTGATAGCACCACAAATACTTGGTGATACCATGTCAAAATGTTTGAGGGTTGTTATGGGTGAGAAAGGTAATCATCAAATTTTTACACAACCCTATTATATGCAACTCGATAAACACGACTTTGATACTGTGGAAATTAAATTGTTGAATAAAATGGGTGAGCTATACCCATTCCCAGATAGCATAAACCCATCGACTGTCGTGTTACATTTTATTAAGCAATAAATACGCAGGCAAAGTATGTGCTTTTCATTCTTCGATGGGATGTCGGGAGATGTAGATCGATATCGCCGATATTTTTCACAGATCGGTGGAGATATTGGACCGGTGTACCGATCGAGCCATTATAGACAGCGCGGTAGGGGTTTGGGTAATTTTTTCAGAGGACTTTGGAAATTCGTGAAACCTTTGGCTACAAAAGGAATAAAGACAGTAGGCAAAGAGGTGAGAGATTCCGGTTTGCGAGCCCTATCAGATATCGGCACCGGGAAACCAATTAAGGAAATTTTAAAAACACGCTCGCTGGAGGCCTTCGATAATTTGAAAAGAAAAGCAGAGGAAAAGATGGATCGGATGGCTGGGGCAGGTTTACGAGCTCCAAAGCGAGCTAGGGCAGGTCGTTACGTCAGGAGAAAAATAAAACGAAAGCAAATAGGAGGTAGACGAAAAAAACGAAAGCAGTCTCGAAAGAAGTCTCGAAAGCGTCCTCGTAAAGATGTATTTGCATAAATACATCGTGAAAGGAAGCGTAAGATTTATTGAAAAGATTGTCTCCGAAGTGATAACATCATATTGGAGGTCATGGAGTACATCCCAGAATGTTTAGACCTGTTTAAAGAACCAAGTCTCCAATCGAGTGTCTATGGTTGCACAATCGCAAACTATCAACCAATTGCATCCATCGATAATGCTACCGAATTACGATTCTCTATCAAAGATAGTGGTGATCGCTACAGAGATTTAAATGGGATAATTTTAAACATGAGAGTTAAGTTGAGCAGGAGTATTGGTGATGATTACATAGATTCTGATCCTGATCAGCCTGGAGTGGTCAATAATTTGCTACATTCAATGTTCGAGCAATGTCACGTATATTTCAATGGAAATCGTATGTCTTCCTCTGATAATTACCATTACCGATCATACTTGGAAACCTTGTTAAACTATGGCTATGATGCTTCGCGCACGCACCTTGTGTGTAATGGATGGGCCTTGGATACCGGTAAAGATTTAGACAAACAGGAGTCTGAAAACAACGGATTCAAGGAGCGAAAGGAATGGTTCAAGAATAGCAAGCTTGTAGAATTGGAAGGAAAACTTCACGTTGACTTATTCCATCAATCACGCTATCTTTTAAATGGTGTGGACATAGATGTCGTTCTTAAGTTAGCCAAACCTGCGTTTTACATCAAAGAAAAGAATCCAGGTCAATCCAGACTGAAAATAATGCATGCTACACTCTTTGTTCCACATTATGAAATCAATCCCTCAGCCTTGTTAGCTGCTGAACGAGTGTTGAGAACGCAGGATGCAATATACCCGTATACGCGAGCCGAAGTTAAAACTTTTACCGTACCATCTAACGTTACTATGATAAACAATGAGAACTTAATAGTCGGTCGAATTCCTAAGACTTTATTAGTGGTTATGGTAGATGATGAAGCATTTCAGGGTAAAAATAATAAAAATCCCTTCAGTTTTAAGCATTACTCGATGAATCATTGCTGTATTTATGTAAACGGTTCCCCTAATCCTGTGGGAGGATTGGAAATGGATTTTAGTAGCGAAAATAGTTTTGGTACTCGACTCTATCGTCAGCTTTTTTCTGCTTTGGGTGCTCATCACAGCGACTGGGGCAATCAAGTCTCATTAGATATGTTCAAACATGGATACACTGTGTTAGCGTGGGATCTCACTCCAGATCGAAGTGGCGAAGATACTCACGTGTCTAAACCGGTTTCAGGAAACGTGAGATTTGAAGCTAAATTTAAATTTCCACTGCCTAGCGCTGTGACTATCATCACTTATGCAGAGTATAATTCAAAACTCACGATCGATTTTAATAGGATGGCAGTCGTGGATAGAGTTAATTAGTCTTTCAACATGCAAACGGATGATATCAAAGATGTTTTATCTCAGGATCCACGCACTAAACGTAGATTTAGGGGGGTTTTTCCATCAGATCAACTTCCAAGAAAACCTAAAAGTGGAATTTACATAATTAATTTCGACCCTTCACACAAGCCTGGAACCCACTGGGTTGCAGCATGCATATTTAGAAAACGCGCAGAGTACTTTGACTCTTATGCTTTTCCTCCATCAGTCAATTACATTAGGGCCTTTCTGAAACCCTTCACCACGATTTTAAATTCAGTTCAACTGCAAAATTATAAATCAGATCTTTGTGGGGAATATTGTTGTCTGTATGCACTCTTCAAGTCCACCACTCGCAAACCTATTTCTAAATTCCCATCCTTATTTCACCGACCTGCACTTAACGACTGCATCGCTGCAAAACTCTTCAAACGAGAGTTTGGCTTTGCACGCAAGAGAAGATGTCATCCAGCGTCGCAAAAGTGTTGTGCTTTAGTAGAACGTTCTCTAGTAAAAAAACGAAGAACAATATAATCTACTCACTCCCCCTCCCCTCCCTTTCGTCGTCCACCACTATATAAGCACGGTAAAAGTGACACGAACATCAGTAAGAATGCAGCAGTCTCAAGTGAAGAAGAAGAGGAGGCGATCTTCATCCTCCAGTCCTACGATCTCTTCATCATCTGTCATCCCTTTACTCAGGACATCCCTGGAGCTGAGCAAGACCAAGAGCGTACACATCGGTTGGTTGACGGAGTCGGCTACACCGTGCGTGGAGATTTCCTCTTCCAGCAAAACTGCGAGACTCACCCCTGAACAGTGGACTAGCCTAGAAAATTTTGCTTCATCCGTTACTGACTATTTTGAAACAACAGTAATTCCTTCGTACGTGGATTCATCCGTTCAATTTGTAAAATATTTTGGTAAACCCCACGTAAATTTAGGGGGTAAGAATACACGCGTATCATTAAAAGCTAACGATTGGAAGACATTAGTAAATTCTTTTGATCAGATTGATTCGGCTCTTGATGCAATCACCCAATCGGGTGATTTGGTAGTCGCTCATCTGAACAAAATTACTCTGGCGTTGAAAGATTCGGGCATCGAAAAGCTGTACATCACTTTCGGTGACGATCAATCTAACGTCTTGAGAGTGAAATTCCCAGGATATAATGCACCGACCTAGAGTTTACCCGCTCGGCCCCGTCATGGTCAACGCATTAATAATAGACTTTCAAGCTCTAGTGAGGAAGAATGGTGGTGTGAATGAATTCATAGTTAGAGAACTGGCCATAGAGGACCTCGAATATGACCGACGCGAGTCGTGGGTATTCCAGCTACCTCCTGACATGGCTGAGAACTATGAAAATACTTGGTTGAAAGAGCATTACCACGGAATACCCACTGATGTGGGAGACACACCGTATGATGAATTGCATACAATTCTTAAAAATAAAACTTGGGCTCATAATCATCTATTTGCAAAAGGGCTCGAAAAATGTAAATTCCTTTCGAAAGCTTTAGATCGCGTTGTAATCGAAGTTGAAAGATTTTTAAATGTACCCTCTTTGAAGTTTCTTAAACCATTGAGGAATGATTGCTCATTAGCATATCACGAGACGGATAAGTTCGCGTGCGCTGTCAAAAACTGTTCTAAATTAAAAAAATGGATACTCAGTAACGTTTCTCAGAGCAGATTGATGTTAAAATTGAAAGCTGAAGAAGAAGATAATTTATAACTATTAAATCATGTAAAATCTCAATATTGTCATGAAAAAGAGTGTTTATTTCCATTTCTGTATATCTCTTGTGTTAATAAATTGAAAATTTGTTATGTCATCATGCCTTTCATTTTTTTTACCCCTTTTCCCAAACCTGTCTCCACGTGAATCATAACCGCATCGTCTCCATTTCCACCAACTTGTGGTTGAGAGCCTTGAAAACAAGTCTAGACCTGACACCGGTTTTTCCCAAACCTGTCTCCACGTGAATCATAACCGCATCGTCTCCATTTCCACCAACTTGTGGTTGAGAGCCTTGAAAACAAGTCTAGACCTGACACCTGATGAGTCATATCCATTGTCTCCCTTAAAACCGCAAAGTATGCATTTCAATCAACCTGCGGTCACGCGAGACATTACCACATTGTCTCCGATTACAACCTGTTCTTTGTCTCCCTTGAAACCCGTCTCAATTTACATGAGCCAGTGAGATGAAATTCCCTTCTTTCCCCTTCCTCACCATTCCCCCCTCACAACGATATATAAGAGCCTGCAGATGACTGCATGCTCATTATACGTCCTAAGAGAAGAGTGTGCACGCAGCAAAATGGCTACTAAAATCGCAGCTTTGCAAAAGATCCCTTCAGCTTGCCTGGGAAATGAGCACTTGCGAGTAGAGAAACAGCCCGACGGAGACACCTATGACGTTTTTGTCCCCAGAGATCTTTTGAAGACATCCAACACCGATTTCATTTTAACTGTCTACTTTAAAGCGTTCTACTACTGCGTGTTTAGACATCAGCAACGAGAGTTTGATGTGGTTGGGCAGAAGGTGATATTCTCTGGCTTCGAAGATGGTAATGGAACGGTGGAGAGATTCAACATTACCCTAGCGTCTGATATCACCGATCCGGAAAAACAAAAGCAAGCCGAGGAGCAGCTCCCCATCATCTGGCTGGAGGTGTGCGAGGCCTACAAACCAGATCCCAAACCCTGCGGAGGATGTATTCCAGAGAGAACCGAAGTCGATGGAAAGATTGTTGTCAAGGGTATATCAAAATTCATGGGCGAGAGCGCGATATCAAAAGGTAGTGGTACATTTATATCTAAAGGTGGTGGGGACATGTTCGATGGCAAACCAGTGTGCTACACGGATCATAAAGAATCCCAAGTGAGATACAGTACCACAGACTATACCAAGGGTACGCGCATACGAGTGATAAAATTTGTGATTAAAGTTGAAGACGAAATGGTGGTGTTCTAAATTGACTAGTTCAGAAATAAAAAAGTTTGTACCTGTTGTAGATGAAATGATGGTGGTTTACTAAATTGTTATACTTGTTGTAGATGAAATGGTGGTGGTTTACCTAATTGTTGTACTTGTTGTAGATGAAATGATGGTGGTGTACTAAATTGTGAGTATATACATGTTAAGAAATAAAAAAAGTTTGTAAAGTTAAATTGTCTATATATACACATAGACGAAAACCAGAATTAAGACTCTGTCCGCACCACTTGTAGTATTCCTAATGTAATGCATTAATTTTTATTAAAATATTTCATTCTAAATTACTTTTTGACTCTCTCTCTTTCTTCACCTGGATTCCTTTAAAAAAAATGTGAAAAATGATAATGCAGGAGTCAGTACATATCCTTTATTTGCAAAAACAATATAGAAAACATATACATACACACACACTTCACTTTAACATTTACCTTGTAACTTTGCTAGTACCTTCACACGGAAATGTTAACACTGTAGATTTCCAACGGAGAATAGCGTCATTAGGGTCAAGAACGAGCTTAAATTTGTAGGATGTAATGAAATCACCTTTCCTACACAACGAATTCTTGTAATTGTATCTCGATTTAAAACCTCGCCATTCTTCTTCTTCTTCTTCGTCTAAGGAAGAGGCAAACACTTCACTCTGCGGATCATCTCTTTCGCTTAACACTTCAAAACAGCGAGCTCGCCAATCACTTACACAAAAAGATTCTTCTTCTTGCGAATGAGCAGGACAGTTTACCTTATATTCACCTATTTCATACACTTTTATTTCTACATCGAACCAATCACTTAATTCTTCATCCTCCTCCGGCTCATTCTCGCAATACAATGATGGTAAAAAGCAACGGCGAAATTCCGGCTCACTACAATCCCGCGCAGAACCCGAGAATACAATTTTCTCTCCAGCAAGGTTAACAGATTGACTATGATATTTCACTTCGATGAAGCATTTCCTATCGAAGTTCAGATGCAAGGTGAGGTCCCGCAAACACTCCACGAATTCACCCAAAGACTGTGTATGTCTATCGTAACCTTCGTTGTACATGAAGTCGCGAAGCATCACTTCATAGCAGCCATCACAGGTCTTGAAGACCGGAACGGGATGGACGACGAAGGGAGACCCTCCAGCGACTTCGGCTCTGACTGCTAGTAGAGACATCTCAACACTGCTAATGACGTTAGCGCATGCGCCCATATACCTTCAGAGAGAACCGAATCCGACCCCCACCCACCCAGACCAACGAGCATTTCAAAATTCTATTGTTTCCATCCACCTGCGTGCGCATTTCATGACACACCCTCTTGAAAACTTCGCTCGACACACTTCGACTCACTTGCGAATTTCAACATTCAATTGTTTTGAGAACTTCACCTTTTTACCACTTGGAGGCGACACTTTAGCGTATGAATTCGTCTTTTAATTGTTAATTGATGACGTAGTGTTTTCATTCCCGCATTTCTCTACTACTGACAACACTGTAGGCGTAGATACAAAGGGTGAAAGACCAAGAAGCACTTGGAGGCGTTGTCAGACCAAGTTTTTCCCATGCGAATGTTCGATAGTCAAGCAGCTTTCCGGATACAGATTCGTATCACTGTATCTATCTGGTAAATTTTCCAATCATATGATATGGTACGCAGTCCTTTGGTGTATACGATCTGGTGAAATTTTATGTTGATTTTAAAAGACTAAGAAAGGATAGGGGTGGAAAGAGTGTAACGTAAGCGCATTGGAAGGACATATATTAGGAAATAACAAGAGCTATTACGCTGAGCTAGAAAATACAAGGTGATGGTGACAGTTGAGCAGAGAGGAAGAAAATAAAAACCGGAGTAAAAAGGGCGGAAAAAAGAAGTTGGGTCAATAGAAACTAAAAGGATTAGAAAGCCATGGATGACCGAAGAAAAGATAAGGAAAACTAGGAGAGATTAAAATAATTATGTATAGCTTGTTATGAACACAACAATTTTTTCAACAGTTTCCCTAATTACTGCCGGAAATACAACTCATTGAAGAAATGTAATTTTAGTTGTCAATCTGTTGTTTAAATGCCTAGTTATTTCAGTTGTTACTATTACATAAAATTTTATTTTCCAAAGGCTTTTTTTGAAATGTTTACTTGTGAATGTTTGATTCCACTCAAATTTAACAGTCCCCTTTACTACCATAGACTGGAACAGTCAAGGACAGTGAAGCAAAAATTATAAAAACATTGCTTCTACTTGGATTAGAGCTGCCTATAACCATCACAGGCATGACTGCATCTGTATCCTGAGGTTTATGCAATGCACGATACGTATGAGTACGTTGCTTTGCAGGCGTACAGGATGCGAGACGTCGAATAAATGGGTTATGAAAAGGGACAAATGCATGCAAAATAAAAGAATGGACGCTGGAGCACCAACAGAAGCACCATAACAGGGATGATGATATATGCTTTGTTTTATGCCCGCTTATGCCACAAGTGTGACCGTTGAAAAATTACCATAGCGGTTTCAACGCCGAGATATTCAGGACGTCCACTGCGCCGGGCGTTGGTTCTCATTCATCTCGTTTCTCTGCAAAGTAATCAACAAACATATCTTAAAAAGAAGACTGCTTCTGAGTTTATTTAATACAGTTCAACTCTTAGAATGCAGTGAATTTCTTTTGTGTAAGACTATAAATGCGTTTGGCATATTAACCATGATCTTACATTTTTTACGAACCCTTCTACGCCAGTAGTAATCATAAAATATGAAAAATACCTTCGATCATAGCTCCAGAGTCTCCAGCCAGAAGTTATGGTTGTTTTTCTTTGGAATATTTTAGCGGAGGTTGAATTCAATAAAATATTTTTCAATGCGTAATTCGCTAAAAGTTGAAAGAAATAGCCGAAAATTATTTTTTCTGTAAAATTATTGCGCATTTTTCAAAACCAGAGGTGACACAGTTTGTGAAGGTATCAAGATTCTGTGTAATATGAAATTAATAAAGCATTGTATTGTGCACAAGACAATTTATTATTTCCCTTTCCAACCAAGTTTGTCCACTTATTAAGTCATTTTCAGAGATTTATACAGTGAACTATACAAAGTTTCCTTCAATTGTTATTATCATGAGAGCACAACAATTTTTCGCCTAAAAAATTTGCCCTTAAAGGTTTTACTTCAAACTACGACCATAAATAGGCTATGGGATGAAATAATACACGGCATATATGTTAAAGTTAAAATTGCTAAGTTATAAAGGAAATAAATTTGTCGCAATTCATGACGATAATGTTTTAAATACTCTGCATTGAAATATAATTTCTTATACATTGAATTGATGTTCTGATTAACTATCTAAATACGGAAGCGAATATTAATTCTGTTTTTTCCCTAGTCAACCTCCTCGAAAATGACCGCATTCCGTTTATATTTTATTTCGCATAAAAAAGCGTTTCCCCGAAGACCTTTCGGATGACATAACGTCGCTTGAATATATCTTTCCAGGTTATTCAACCGGCCCCATCTCAGCGGCCCGTTCCTCCCTAACTTCCCACACCTCGTACCCTCTTTCTCTCACCGTAAAAAAACCCAAACCTAACACCTTTCCCTTCTATCGCGTCTCTGAGCAAAAATGTTCGACATTCGTTCCGTCAAGCACGTTTGTATATTATTTTTTTTCTCTCTCTCTTGCTCTCTCCCATTCCATGGAATTCGACATTTCACCCACCTTAAACTCCCGTCGTGTCCTTTTCTTCCCGACTTCTTTTCCCATACCCTCAGGACTCTGTACTTGCTCGCTCTAGAACACTCTCCCACTCTACATGCAAAAGGTTCTTTTTCCTCCTCTATACCACATCTCCCAGGCCAGAGGTCCCTTCGTTCTTCTCCCTCACCACCTCGTCCTTGCCCTCACCTCTTCACATACAGTGAGAGAGAAAACCCCACAAGAACCGACCCCTTTCGCACGCTTGGCTTCACACGCACAAGTTTTGCGATTGTGTGTCTTCTCCCCACTTCCCCTTCTCCCCCCGCACAGGCATAATATTATTTTTTTCTCCCTTACTCCAAAACTGCGCCAAATTTATTCCTCTGCCGGAACCTTTTTCCCTTACCCCTTTTCCCCCGTTTTCTGTCTTTTTCTCTCTCTCCTCCTATGTTTCTTTCCACTGCGTCCGTTGTCTTCTACTCCCTTATTTTTTTCAGCCCACAAGCTCCTCTTTCCACGTTCATTCCGTCATTCATGCGTCAAGGTGAAGCGTTGTGGTTATTAGGTAAAGCGAGAGCATTGTAATTTGCATTGCTCGTGGAACGTTCTTGAATCATCCCTCTCCGGCACGTTACGTTTTTCCTCCTCTTCCGAAACCTTTGTCATAATTTCATTCTATCTTTCATATTCTCAGTCCTCTCAACTTTCCTTGCTCGAGCACAACGTCCACATCTTTCTCACCGTGGCTCCTGCATGGAGTCTAAACTGGTATTAAAGTTCCATTTATGATTCCTACCCCATGTGAAATTTTTTAAACACGCTCATCAATATCCTTTTGGTTCTGACTTAAGCTGGCGGTAGACGACTGAATGCAGAAGAACTCTACTCTGCGCAGGAAGTTTATACAGAAATAGGGACATGAAAGAGGGGGAATATTGATTGATGGATAAATTAGGGCCGAAGTATAATAGTGGAAATGAGTGTCTATACGTCTTAAAATCTGATTTATTATCTATTTATTACTGATTTTAGGTAGACTTTGCACGAAAGGGCGTCATAAGTATACAAAGACGAGCAACCATTGCCCATTTAGAATTTGTAGTATATAGACCCGCGAGTTCCAATATCGGCCACCGTGTATCTGCCACAAGTTTAATTACAAATGGATTGTATTCGCATTGCAATTGATATTTTGTGAAAATATTTCCATGAATTCTTCCCAATTCCGTATTGGTTGAAAATGTTGACGATTTGGAGTAACTAAAGATAAATCCCAAGGAGGTATTGATCTTGACATCAATAATATCTCGGAGGACGTTAGCAAATGTATTTTTTTAAATTTGAAATCGTATTTCAAATTTTTACCTATTTAGAATTGGTTTTAAATATGTTGCCTTTGAAGTTTCATATATAATATATTGCGGAAATAATCTTATATAATGGTGTTCAAATTTATCATTAGCTCACACTTGTACAGAAATTTTACACATTTCCTGCTAAAAACCAAACTTACTACGTATAACAATTTTTTTAGTTGGTTAGTTAGAAGAAGACAGAAATAGTTTTTGCACTATCAGGGGATGAGATGAGGTTGGTTAGCGAAGAATCATTTGGAAAAAACGAAATCATGAAGAGGAACCCGGTGAAATGGTGAAACCTTCACCTCCTCTGTAATTTAAACCTGGGCTATCAGAATGAGAAGCCTGTATTCTTCCTGAAACCTGAAACAGTCCTTGATTTATAAGGAATTTGTTTTGTTGTGGTGGCTACTGGGTACTGGTTTCCCGTCCCGAAGACTCGGGTTCAAATTCTGGCGGTTGCGGAGAAGCTACGGTAGAATTTTTATCCCTACATAAGTGCTATGTGAGGATAATTTCAAGTACTGTACTCTGTCCATCAAAAGGGATGTTAAACCATTATTCTCTTGGAACCTTGTGAGAATGCTAGTCATATTATTATATAAATGTTTCCAGTAGACCTCTTTATATCCAGCCTAAACTCAATCGATACTTTGGCCCGGAAAACGGATAACCGGTTCATCCAATAGCACATTCCAAGTACCATTTTATGGCTGTGAATCGAAATCGCTGTTATCGGATACGATGGAGTACTCTACAGTATAATAATGCATATTTGCTTCACGAGGGATCGGTTGATGTGGTGGCTTGAGTTGTAGCTTCTCATTCCTAGGGCCAGGGTTCGAATTCTGGCATTGGTGTAGATTTTTGGGTGGTTTGAGTAGAACTCCGTCCGTCTGATGGGAAATTCAGTTGTGAAATCCTAGGAGCCTTTTGTTAAAAGTAGGCTAGTGCTAACGTCGGGTTTCTCTCCAGCCTTGCTCCATCCTGCAAATAATCATTCCCTTACCAGCCTACCCACATACCTTCAATGACGCGAATGCTCTCAGTTGTCGATCACATCCACAAATAACCAACCAACCAATCCTTGATTTTTGAAAATTGAAATTCAACAGACAATGTCTTCTGCTTTTTATATTGACTTAAACAACTTTTGTGGTGCACTGCGATGGAAATTACAGGTGGCTCGACGAACGCCCGTTTCACCTTTTTCCTCCCACCTCCAGTGCTTCCTTGCTCTCCTCTCTCTTCTCCATTCGACCTCTTCATCCGTCGTCCCTCTCGCTTTGTGTCCTCTTTACTTTGGGTCCCTAGTTCTTTCCCTCTACTTTTTTTTAAACCTCTTTTCGTTATCCCTCACTCACGTGACCCCGTCCACGCCGTTTTGCAAAAACACTGACTGACTCGCCAGAGAGAAAAAAAACATTCTCCGATATATAAATAAAACTCCTTCATTCTTCCTTCTTTTTGTTCTCTCTTTTCCCTTTACATGTGACTTAGAGGCAGGGCACACAGTTAAGGGGACTCCACTCGGGTCAAATGCTTCGGTACCGCCT
Organism: Pyrrhosoma nymphula; assembly: GCA_963573305.1. NCBI lineage: Eukaryota > Metazoa > Arthropoda > Insecta > Odonata > Coenagrionidae > Pyrrhosoma > Pyrrhosoma nymphula. The sequence goes on from OY754336.1 coordinate 70,579,265, forward strand.
ATGCCGCAGCAGTGGAGACCGTACCCAGCGTGACCGACCGACTGCCAAACATTCAGCACTTATGGTATTTTTTCCTCTTATGCAAAACGAGTCCAAATGGCCGCTCGTTCCAATCAACTAATATGAAAATTAAAAAAAAACCGTTCTTGACTCACCTTGTCGTATTCTTTCCACTGTCACCCTTGATTTTTTGGTGACGAGCTGAGTAGTGGATTTGATTCGTGCTGCGGATTCAACAATTGGCTTGCATTTTTGTTTAGAATTTTCATAACTATCGTAAAGCGCGAAAAGATATTGTGACTCGAATTTATATCTTGAAACATGACGAAAAAGATATGTTGATCAATGGTTAAAGAAATGGTAAGCCAATATTATGAGCATAATTTCACTGGTAGGTGTCCCATGCGAGAGAAGAGTAATTAGATTAGATAAATAGTTTTATTTCTGAATGATATTTGAATGATATTCTTTTCGTTAAACCTGTCATGGACGTTGAAGGGCAATGCTATAAGAAATGAAACCTTTTAATCTATATAGTTCATGATAACATGGCCTGGTGAAGATTCTCATCGGTGACGACCATCTTTCATGAGTTTTAACGATAAATTGCTCTCTGCCACTAATAATTGAAATAATGAATTAGGTTTACGTGATATATAATAGATTCGCGCATTCTGAACGTCAATATTTGCTATAATAGTACAAGTGTAAGTTTCCGTTGGACGTTTTAGGTAAAAATATACACATCCTTAGAAGTAATGCCTCAGTATAAATTAACGGGTTGGTAAAGTCGTCTTTTATTCAATTTTTCATGTAAGAACAATATTGATATGATTAATGAAAGCCACATTTTGACGATGCTGAGTTTTTCTCATTTTGTAAGAACGTATCCTGACTTTTGAACACGTTCTATGCATCATTAACCCTTCAAGCTGGGAGGAGATTTAAATGAATCCCATCTCGTAAGTCGGTTTTAAATGAAATCGCTGGTTTTCCGCTGATTTAAATGGAATCGCCGCGAAAAAGTCACTTCGTCGCTCGACGGCATTTGAAGTTCGTGCTCAACGTAATGAGTAGGTCGCTCGCCGTTGAAGGGTTAATTTGGGTAGTTATTGGGTACAATGCTGCTGGGTACACAATATCATCATCCCATCTTAGTGAAACTAATAAATTTTGTTTAACCTCATAAAATGAGGAAGATTCTGGCTTTCATCGCTATTCCGTAACATTTTACAATTTTTAAAAACATCAGTTTTTTTATTGGTGTGCTCGGCAATATTCAATTTGAACTTTTAACCTGAAGGCAATCATGATTTTTTTCCGCATAAATATTTTCATTGATTACATTGTCAAAATGACGTATAATTTAAAAATTCCTAAATCTCCGCTGAATGGACAGCTTGAACACTTTAAATTGTTTCCTCATCACAAGCCACTGGAATGAATCAGCAAAACGTGCACGCAAAAACAAATTTTACCGTTGAAAATGGATTTAATCCCTCGTTTTTCCTCTGCGATCCAGACTTTGTCAACTAGTGAGTAATCTGGTGACAGGAGTTTAATTTGAATAGACGAGAACGCTCAGAGAGAGGATAATAGAGTGCTCCTTTACTGCGATACACCGAGAGGAAGAACTCATAAAAAAATAACCAAGAGTTATGAAGAGGATATGAACCTGCCGGCGAGGTAACCAACTTGTGCACTCGCATACTCCTTTTCTAACCCTTTCAAAAAGCATAAAATGTCACTGCTCGCCAAAACGCTGGCGTACGCTCGCGAGTCGAGCGACAAAAGTGTTTCTTTGTGGTCATCCCTGGGTTTAACTGAACGGCTGAGGAGTGAGCGTCGTCTATTACAAGTTCAAAGGATTAACGGTCTGCAGGGAGACACTCACAAACATCACGGACATGTACTCTGCGGTGACATGGTACGTGCGGTCGCTTGCGCAAGAGAATGAGGAAGAGATGAGAGAGAGCGAGGGGAAAGCATGTATGCGTGAATGAGATGAGCAGGAGAGGGAGAGATGGCGCTTCGTGGAGTGGGGAGAAAGGGAGGCCAGCAGCATGCACTGAAGGGCGCAGCGCGCATTCCTAAACACCGTATTGCGGTTCGGGAGCGAGCCCATGTTTCACGTCTTGCTACTTCAACCGCGATAAGGCGAGGACACTCCGCGTCCTTGTCTCTTGCCTTGTGCTGCCATCACACCTCTCTCCCTCTCCGTCTCCCTTCCTCCTCTTTTGTTTTGAACTCCTCTCATCCCCTACTCTTCTTCCTTTCGCATCAGCGTCAATTGCGTGGCTACGTATGTCATTGAAACACGCTGATATTCATTTCCTATTTCACGCTTTCTTTTTTGTTTATCTTTTGTTTATGTATGCTTTTGTCGTGGATATCGTACACCAGGCATTTACTGCCATTTTTGTTAAGTTTATTTGCCATTAAGCCACATTTTCTTTCAGGACATTCTAACTTTTTTTCTTATTATTGGTTTCTAAAAGAAGACATACATAGTAAATTAAATTATTAATCATATTTAAATTTATTGTTGGCACATTGTTTTCATATAAAAGAATTCTTGTTTTTTAATATTGTTGTTAACAATCTAAGTATATTCATTCAACGTTAAGCTTATTTTTGCCTTACTAGAGGAACGGATAATCCCACTTCAGTTTCAAATAGTGATTCAAATAAGAGCCTTATACATTTCCTATATTATTTGTCTCATTAAAATTTTGATTTTGAAATACAAAGTTTTGAGTTGGTTTTAAATAGATATATTTTAAGGAGTTAAATGTAATACTGTGAGGTTGTTAATATACTTTATTATTACAGAATCGCTTCAAGTAAACACTAATATAAATATTTCCTCATACTGTTTAATTCAATGATACCATGCAAAATATTTTTAATTGGTAAAATTTTCTATAAATTGTGTAATTAAGATTTTCTAATCATTAAATAATTTTATATTCATGGCCGATCCAATTTACTCAACGATTCTGAAGAAATTCTTGGCGGAACTGCACGTTGGCATTTTAAAACCCAATGCTGTGTATTGAACCTGTTTCAAGCTAAAATAGCATTTATCCGTTAAGCAAAATACAAAAAATGAGCAGAGTAGGTCATTAAAAAGTCTCATATCATCATTACTCTGAGTGTATGTACTAAGATGAACATGTTTAACTACATTACTGAAAAACTCATACCATTAAAACTTCGTCACAAAAATATTTCATTAACAAGTCATTTTTTTTTCAAAACTATCATTGTAAAACATGTCAGCTGTTACTAACCTGTAGTCACTAATTAACTGAAATTTAAACAGATTCTCAAATTCGTGTTTTTGTTTTCATTTTCACGATTGTCGGTACAAGGTACGTCAGTAGGTCGGTAATGTAGGTACTACTTATTTTGAAATCTATATGAATCTATGAATACATTTGCACTGCACAAATCGCATCAATGGAAGGTATTAGTCTTATATTTAGTTTATCCTTGAAGTAAAATTGTACTTTTCCATTAGTAACCCAAGATAATTAACTTGAATGCATGTTTTAATGATTCATTTGGCAACTGGAGAGGTTTTAGCGGCAAAATATTTGAGTTTTTTGCCGTTAAAAATTGTTTTTAATTTTTTTTCAATGTACAAGCGCTTTCTGGATACGCCTGTTTTACCTTCCCTTCGATATTTGGAAGTTTCCGGGACTAGCACAAATGATTCGACGGAGGGGGCTCGGAGGTCCTTCCGGCTGCCACCCCCCTAATCCACCCCACTCTCCTATCTCCGCCCACATCTCCCCCAACACTCTCCTTCCATTGCTCCCCCCTGACGATCCCTCCAATTTCTTCCTCGGATGGATAAAGTTGATTTTTCCCATCCCCCCCGTGAATCCCTATCCAAAGCAATCTATCGAATCGAATTATCGATCAATCCCAAAACATTAACGACTTCACTGCCTCGCGCGCGCATTCCGATAAACGCCCATACCTCTCGCATTCCTTTGCCTCTCCCAATTTTTTCATTTTCATTTTTCCCCCCACCTCTCTCAATAACCAATGCCCAGACCGCATGTATATTCCCTCCCATCCGATTCCTTCGTATCGTGTATCCGTTGTCACACGCCACGCTCAGAACGCCAAGTCACCGGCTTTTTTCACACAACTCGATGCACATAGCTTGGCTAACCTGAGTGGCAGTTCAGAGTTAACTGGTAGCCTATCTCCCTCATACCCCACACCAGGGCGAAATACAGACAAACATTTGTGGTGCTGCATTAAAGAAACTAGGATTAATTAAGCAAATAGCATCTCTCTCTTTAACCTCCGCAATAGTTTTTATTTTCCTCGGCTATCTATTTCTGATTCCTTCCTCTCTTTTTCAATGTCTTCCCCTGTTTCTAAATTGCTTCCTTCAATTTCCACACCAGCTTTTTAACTCGGTTATCATGGTTAAAGTAGCACCAGGCGTCCGGCAAGGAAGCTTGATCGACCTTCTGTCATTCCTCATTTATATAAACGACATTAACCCTGGAGTAATTAGCCAAATTAGATTTTTTTCCGATAATGCTTTCATCTGCCAAGAAATTACCACAGGCTAAGAAGCTCTCTCATTGGACCTCAACAACTTTGACTCGTGCTGTACTGAGTGGGGGCTCGAACATTACCATAATAAATTGCCTGCTGTGTTTTTTTTACGAAGGTAACCATACCAAAGCATTATATATGAAGTTGGAGAGGTAAATCTGAAGGAGTCGATTAAGTCAAATACTTGGGAGTACTACAGACCAAGAGTGGGGGAAACACATTCGCACTTTTTCGCCTCTAAATAAAGTAAACTACTTAACGATCAATTAAGCCAATAGTAGGAAAGAGGAATATGTGAATAAGGTACGAGGAAAGGAGGCTGAGTTGGGTTAAAGGCCTTGCCTGACAACCCCGGGGTCGCGGGTTTGAATCTCGACTGAGTAGGGTTTTTACCTCTAGTGCACGGCTGTGTGTGATTGTCCATTGTTGTTAGTTGATATGCCTGATGTTAAAAGCCCTTGAGGCTAATTTATGGGTGATACAAAATAAAAAATTGAAGATTAACTTAGCTTGCGACTTTATTAAACATGCCTTTAATGTCTTTTGTCAAGTGATAATTACTTGACTTCTTGCAGGCGCGTATACTAAGGCGTGGGGAATGTAAGGGGGGTGTGTGACAGACGCCTGTTATAAATCACTACTTTCATAATAAACCTGAATAAGTCACGTTGAATATAATGCTGAAATAAATTATGAATTTTTGACTGTTTGAGATTACTATCATAGTATACTAATATGCCTTTTCCTTCTTTGTAGGTGAGTCCTTTTCCTGTTTATCTTCTGTGACTTAGTAAAAGGTGAGTGGTTTACGTGGGGTTCTTTTTTCTGACGGATTTGCTGGATTTCATTTAGACCTGTGAAAGTACTCACACTATGGATGAGCATGATTTAAAACTGGCTTTGCCAAGTCGGAAGCCCACTATCTAGCTTTAGGGTTGGGGAATTACGCCTCTAGTCGGGAAAGGAATGTGAATTATTTGGACTCCGGTAAACGTCATTGAAAGTTAAGTTTGACTTCAACGTTCTAAATATTCCAGTTGTGTCGGTTGACCAAATTATTCTTCTTAAGTTATTGTGTTAAATCGTTTTCTTTTCCTGATTTTCCTTATTCTTTACTTGTGTCGCTGGAGAGAAGATAAATGATGTGCAAATCCAGACGGAGCGACAGAGTTTTCAGTTTTAGTTCAAAGAACCTCAGAAGCTGTTAGATAAATACACAACTTTGGAAAATAAGTGAAACGATCAATTAAACCAACTGGAGGAAGGAGGAATAAGTGAAAGAGGGTTATTCACAAAGTAAATAAAACATAAAGGAAAGCCGCACGATTCATCCAAACTGCTACGGGAAAAGTAAACGTAATAACATATGACATCAGGGGGTTTGTGTTTGAAACGCTCGAGATAATTTCTATCACGTAACTAAGGAGTGGCGTGGTACACTAACGAAGGTTTCGGGATATTTGTGTGTTTGAAACTTTCGGATGGATAACTTAAGCTTCCAATATGCTGTTCATTGCGTCTTTAATCAGAATTTTAAACACGATCAACAATACATTTTACGGTCTCTGGCGTTATATGGTGGAACAGCATTTGAGTACTTAAATAAAACTGCAGTAGTTGTACTGTCCACTTAAATTTTAATGTAAAATAGTACACAACACATGTTTCGACGCTTAGGGCGTCATCATCAGGTAGACCTGATGGTGACACCCTAAGCGTCGAAACACGTGTTGTGTAATATTTTACATTAAAATTTAAGTGGACAGTACAACTACTGCAATTTTATTTAAGTACGATCAACAATATTCCGGTGATAGAGACTCGATCTGGAAAGCTGAATGATATTTTTAAGGGTGGTTCAAAGACACCAAAATCTCGAACCCTTCGTGATTGCACCTCGTGACTCCAGGCACAACCCCCCAGGACTTGGTTGGGAGCCACAAGTGACCCGGAGGCTACAAGCTAGGCTTAGATGAATAGAGTTCAGATCAGTTGAGCTTCAGTATGACACGGAGGAAATTATTTTGACCCCCTCTAGGTCTTCAGAAGTGAAAAAATAAGAGAGAGAGATACTGCCGAACTGATATATATATACTTACATAAAACCCATCGTTTACATGCAATTCACCTTTCCTCTCACCTTCTTTTCCATCTTCCTCACCCTATAATGACTGGTGTTCTGCACACGCCTGCGTGGTGCCTCTCAGGGTGGTGTATGTTGATATAGCACCTGTACTTAATCTAACTGATTTGAAAATAGATTCTCCTGTAAAACCTATGGGAGTAACTAATGGTAATAAATCTGAGGTTTTCCCGGTGAATGCTTAGGATAATGAATTCTTCCATTTTGCATTGAGTGTTGGTCTACACCGAGGTCTCAACGCTGATGTATGCTGGTTGATAGTGATAGAATCTGAAACATTTTACTCTCTATGTAGACCAGGATAAACATGACAAAACAAGATAAACAGGTATTAAACTTCAAGCAATATTAGTATAACTGTTAGCCTCAGCCAAAGAATGCTCTAAGATAACATTTGGAGTATTTTAATGTACTGCGCCAAAACTAGGACTCTCGGAACATCAGAGAGAAGAAGGCTAGAAGCGTTTGAGCTACGAGTTAGCAGGGGTCATTGGAATTTCCGTTTGACAGATAATATTTACAATAATATCATTATTATTTGTCGCTCTATTCTCTTATTGGTTAATTGCAGCCCTCCATCCTTCCTTATCTAATGCTAATTTCCTCTGTAGTTCATCTTATGTACTTTCCTCTCTGTTTCGACAGTGTATTTATCCCTTGACCTTCCACTTGGGACTTTTCTATCTAATTGTTCTTCAATGATATCCATCACAAACCCATTATGCCCCTGAGTATGCCCAATCCATCTAGTTCTCCTTTTCCTTATAGTGTTCCATATGGTTATTTCCTATTCTACTCTTCAATTTACTTCTGAAAAAGATGTAGTTCTCCAAAAACTTGAGGGGTGTCTTATACTTCATATAAACGTAAAATGAAAATGATAAGAATGGGCTGGGCCCATTTTACGTTCCATGGTATGTTTAAAAAAAATATAGGGAATAATATTCCGGTAAAAAACTTTAGAAGTCAAATTTGATTGAAAAACATAATGTAAGTATTAGAAGATGTCGGTTGGACACCCTATCCCGCAATAAAGCTGGCCGAGATAATGAAGGTTAAGTAAATTTCTTCATAATTTAGATTATAGGGCATAGGTTTGAATAATCTTTTCTGTGAAAGCCCCCTCAATTTCAACCTGATTTTAGATGAAATTATTTTTATATACTCGCAGTTTTTTACATCCACATGGATAGAGTTTTTCGAATATTTGTAATGTTGACCTTCCCTGTTGACTCAAAAATCCAAATACTCTGGTTCAACCCATTTTCCCGTTAGCCATCTGCTAAGCCATCCGCTACGCAAACCCTGCGATGCAACCCTCAGAGGACTCCCGTTACCCCTTTCAACACTGCTATCCTCCGTCAACATTACCAAACCTCACCTCTCCACCGTCTCTGTGCAGCCAAACGACGACCCAGGGAAACCATCACCGCCTTGGCGTCATGGTAACCTACCGCACAGGAAAGACCCTCTCCCCAGCTATCTCCTTGCAGTCCCCTCTTCTCTCCTCCCATTTCTCCCCCTCCGTGGAAATCCATTAACCGTCCTCAACCCCTTATCCGACCTCTTCTCTCGCTCCATCACTCGAAGCAATCACCCAATCGCCTTCACTCTCCTCCCCCCGTGATCTCTCTCGTCGGATGCCCTCCCTCTATCTGGCCCTATCCCTATCACTCTATCCGTATCGCCACAACCTCTTCCATCCCTCCACCTCTGCCACCGATCTTAACTCATCCCTTCAACCCATGCGCGTTTTTTTCTTCTGCAAGCATCTCCCGTGCCAGCGTAAGACCTCTCCCAAATCCTGCCAGAGAAAATAAAATTCGCAACCCTTTTCGAGGTCCTGCAGGATAAAAAGCGCATGCTTTAAATTTTTTCTATTTTGAACGAATATTGCGAAAATGTCTTCCGTAAAATATGGTTTTTCCTAAACTTTATTCGATTGAACTATAAAAATATTTTTATTTTTTTTAATGCTGAGAAAAATGAGAATGTACTAGAAACACGATTTCCCTCATCTCAGAAATATATTATGCCTTCTGCGATGTGTAAAAAGCGTTATGGGTCTGCAGGCTTAACATGCAGATTCAATCGCCAAGCTAAAAGTTAAACAACAAATAAAAGTATTTACTTTTCTGAAAATTTTAATGTGTAATTATTTAAGCGAAAATATTCTAAGAAGTAAAGAGGGAGAAATGACTAAATAAACGGATACCAGGCATTTATTGAGAGAAAAGTGGAATTTCTCATCGAGTGTCAGCATCAGCTTTTGTGCACGTGAAATTATGATGAATATAGGCAGAAATTGGGCCCTATTTTTATTGGAAAACAGAAGTCCTACAAAGGTTGGAAGGCCATCGGTTGATTCTTACTGACAGCAGTGAAGCAAATTTTGGACAAGAAAAATGAGAAAAGTGTTGCCATTTGAATGAATGCATGCCTGTCCCCGATTTAATTCATGCTTCCTCGTCGTAGTAATAGTATTTTAGTTTAACGTGCTTTTAAAACTAAGGTCATTTCGTACATACTGCGAAAACCACTACGGTCGATTTATGCTACACTAGTCTGAATGTAGCCTTTCTCAAAATATAAGCTCCCCACCCCTGCCTTGCAACCTCTAATGACAATTTCCGAATTTTGTTGCCCCTGTCTGCTACTTGGAGACAGGGGCAAAAGCAGCTCAAATTTAAAGCCGAGCTCAACGATGCTTACCATCGGTGACTGTTCTGGAACCTGTGTTTCCATCGTAGCAGGACGTTGTTCTTGTTGCTTTCTTGCCGACTCCACTAACGCATAATCCTTTTTAACAATATTCACAATAGCTTTAGTAAGTTCTTCCTGGTAAGTATCTTGTTTGAATAACTGACCAAATAAATAACCAATTTTTCAAAGATAAAAATAATCGGTCTTACTCAGTCTAATAACATTTTCAGAACAACATTCTTAAAGAAGCAAATACACCACTGAATTAGTACAATCGAGGATGCCAAACCTATCTTCTTTAAAAGAAAAAAATGATGTAATGACAAAAAAAGAGGGCGAGAAGTTATAATAACTGGATTTTAAACATTTATCACTTTAAAATTTTAAGGCACTGTTTCAGGCATTTCCTTACGGCACCAAGTCATAATTAATAATAACTTCTGTTCTATCCGCTCTAAATCTAATATTAACCATGGTTTTCAATAATTCATTGACCTTATCATGGCCTTGAAAATGTTATTGATTTCCTGAAACTATGGACGGTATGAATTTTTAGTGTGAATAATACAATGCCATCATTTTTAATAATTTAAAAATTTATTGTTTTTTTAATAAATAAATACAATATTTAATGAAGAAAATGTTCTCTTCGAGACGCTATACCCTTCCGCTCTTTTCGAAGTTAATTTGTTTGGAGGATCGGTGCGCATGATGGATTGGCTATATAATGGAGAAATGGTTGACGATATTAGTTCCAACATGCTTAAAGTGACATCCAGCGTCCCACAAGGAAATGCGATGGGCCCTTTGTTATTCCTTTTTTATATGAACGACATAGATTCTACCCACGCACAATTATATATTCCCCTCGTATTTCGCCAATCGTATCGAATGATGGAGCTTTCTCTCTCATCTCGGCCTTTCTTTCCTGCAGCGTTATTTCACGGGTTTCTATTTTGCTTTGGCATTCGTGCACCAATATCCTGACGGGCTGTTTCAATTTGCCTTCCTTTCGCCCACTTAATCGTTTGCTTCCCGTGCGAAAGAGTTCCCCTTCTTCCTTTCGCAAGGAGTGTGAATCTCTGTATCTTCCGAAGGAGTCTTGAGTCCGTGTCCTTTTAGACATTTTTATATTTTTTAGTTGATCGTATTGCTCTCGGATTAGGTTGGTTGAATATGTTGGGGGGCGATGCACTCTTATCGTTTCCACGGGAGTAAATAAGCCTGTCATATTTTTATTTTAAAAATTCGTTCAGACCCACATCACCCCTTATTTCAACCATTTTCACTCTTCAGTCTATCATCATGCCTCATTAGCTTCAGTTCATATTTACACAATGCAGAACTTATTGAAATTATTATTAATCGAGTAATCCACAAATTAAGGTCGGTTCAAACCAAAGAGTATAAAATATTAAGATTTTTACAGGCACAGACCTCCATCTACCTACACAATTACTTTTTCCAATTCAGCATATGCCTTACCTCTCCCCATCATGTCCATAAAACCTATTATCTTCCTAACGTTCCAATTAACCCAGCATTCCTCCCTTTATCTCGGCCTTCAGTGACCCTTCGCTCCTCTTTACCTCTTCAAACCACCTACTCGGCCTCATCCTAATCTCCTCCAGAAGATTTCTCTCCTCCTCTCTCCCGCCATTACAAGCTCTTATTCTTTTGCCATCCTTTCCCTCTACCACACTTTCCACCTATACCACACCTCCGTAAGTAAGAGTTTTCGATCCATGTCTGCTAAAAAATTATGCATGAAAACACGTCCAATATTGGCTACAGATGTCTCCTCAGAGAACTCGGCAATTTCATCGTTTTTCTTCTTCTTAAAGTAAGCCAGTTTCTTGTCTTTAACGGGAAATTAGTCCTGTTCTTGGGAGATGAATTGTTAGTTATTTTTCATATTTTTGGAGGTCTTACTATCGGTCTCCTGCATTGGGGTATGTTATCTCTTGCAATGCGAGGGAGTTTTTATTTCGTCATTCTGCCAACCTGAAATTCTGCCTTTTCCTCTCTCTTGACGATCTTACGACGTCTTTTATGTTTGTCTCCTGCCCAAACTCCATGTTACTTTTCCTGTCCAGAAGTGTGTTTCCCCTAATTATTCTTATCTTTTGTAATTCTGATGTGCTCTCATTAGTTTTTAAGCGAGCGTTGTTTTAGCTCTCGTTTCTGTACCGTATGCAATGATGGATCTGACACACTTTATACGTACACTATTTACATTCCATGCTTTTGTATATATTTTTCCAGGTTAATTTTTTTCTGTCTTCCGTCATTCTGCCACCGTACTTGTAATTTCAGAAGTATTTAATGAAAGACTATTATTATTATTATGTGGATTTTGCGTTTTAGGGTGAAGAGTTTAACCAAAGTGTCTGCTGTGGGAAAGGACGAAATGTGAGAAAAGCAACTCTTCCCTCCATTCTTTCTTTTGCACTCTCTTCGATTTTCTCTCTCGTTCTGCGCTACCCGCCCTCAAACTCCCGAAGGACGCCTTGCCTTTCTTCTCGCTCCCTTTCCCTCCCACAAATTCCTCCCACATCCTCCACGCAATTTTCCATGCCTGATCATATTCACCGAAGCGCCTGCTTTTCTCGCCGCAGGCCCTTTCCACTTCCCTAAACAATCCTCTGCCTAACCTCGATTGTATTTTCCTTTCACTAAGTATTCGACCCTTGTTTGAGTTGAGGCTCAGATATATGCGATGATTATGCGAGTCAACTATAAGCTATCAATTTCTCTAAGAGCACAATATATTAACACAGTATCTCCTAAACCTATTTAATATTTTATTTTTATACCTATAAAATATCTAGTAGTATCTTCTGTACGTATAATGCAGACATTTGGTAAATATCTGAATGCCAATTTGTCGTACTTCTACGAAAAATCCTTGCATGAGTTTTACAATAAATTAATAAAAACTTCGTCAGTGGTATTTCAGTAAATATTGCGACGAATACGCAACTAGGAAATGTTTATTTACAGCATTTGAACCGCTTTTAAAGCTAGTTTTTATCACTCTAGAAAAATAATACTAATAATGGGTTTACCATACGAAGACATTCATCAGTACAGAATAAATGATTTTTTCTTATACAATTTTTTACAAGTACGTTCTTTTAATCTTTTGCTACCGTTTTACGAATTGTCCACTTGTCAAAAGTTATCAGCATTGAAAAGTGAATAATAATACTTACTAGGGAACATTTCAAAATGTCGAACGAAATGCAATGTATATCAATTCTTACATACGAAACCAGATCTCTGAAAATATTTAAATTATTTAAGATATGGATGGCACACAATGGCACAATATTGTAGATTTTTAGTAAATATTACGTACTTCGTGGATTGCCACTTATCTATAATCCATCAATATCTTGAGAATTTTTTTTTAACTTGAAGTATATTAGCGCTGTATCATCGAACAAAGATCGAATGTGAAAGCTTAGATGTTGCCTTTAGATTTGATCCTTTAATGTCAAACCTTAACGGAAATCTTAGACTAGCTATGCAACTGGAGTAAATTCAAATTCTTCGGATCTTCTGTGTGTTATTTCAGTATTTTGAAAATGAAATCACTGTATTTCTACGCGGTGATTTGAAACATCGACTGTGGTTTTAACGCAAGATCGTCATCAGCAAGACCAATGTCAAGCTTCAGTATTGATCATGCCGCTCTTGCTTTAAAACTGCGGTCAAATTATTACACTACGTCGTTTCATTATGCTATAGGAGTTTTAAATTTTTATTATTAAATTATACTTTGCTAATTTCATCCGAAAATACCACCAATCTTTTCTCAAGCATGCTTTTGCTCATAGTTCCGCGAAACCATTTCCTCTTCCTGCCCTCCGTTTCCTCTCAACAGCACGGCACCTTCTGCTTCGTATCAGCGTCGCAAGTATCGTTCGGAACACCGCCCGAATATGAACATTTGCCTGCGAAACGGCCATCGGCGACCTTCTAGGCCCTCCTCGCCCCATGTCGCTCTCTTGTCTTGTTTCCCTCTTGGATATCTTCCTCAGGATATCCTCCATTCTCCGTCCACGAACCCTTTGCTCCACCCATACATTTTCTCATTCCAACACCTGCTTCTAACCATATAACCCTCCCACACAGCCTCCTCATTTTCTTTCTCTTTCAGTCTATTCTCCCTCTCGACCCCAATCTCCCTATTCTCCAATCATTGATCGCTCATCCTCCAACCCATGTGCCCCTTTTACTTTTTCCTTCTCCTCCGCACCTCACAGTTCAATTTTCCCTTTCGACTCCAAAACATCGCCTTTTACTCCCTTTCGACAATCTTCTTTCGCCCATCGAAACGATTCTCTCGCTCTGCTCCTCCCCCATTTTTTCTCTCTTCATTCTTTCCTCTTCTTCCTGCCGCATCTTTCCCTCCAAAACAAGTTCCATTTCCTCCTCCTACTCACGAGTGAACAGAGGTTTTGTAACATAGCTGACGGAAGAACTAGGCTGGGAGCTGCTGGAGACTCAATAGATACACGGTAGGCTAAGGTCACTCGAAACATTCCGATCACGAGTGTTTCATGGTGATATGGATGATATTATATTAACCCCACATGAAACCACACATATAAACATGAAAGAAGCGGCACGTTGAAGGATAGTACTCTATTGAACAGGTGAGTATAAATGCTTTCCCTTCTGACAACCGTTTCTTATTTTCACAGGATTGGAAAGGTAATGAATTATTTCATCTTTGGGTATGTGAAGAAAACTGTATGATCAAAGATGTAACGCCGGGAATCAATCTGAAAGCTAAATTCTTACAGTGGAGTAATGATGGGAGATATTTTTGGGTACTTCACAATCAAAGGAACCCTAAATTCTTTGATGTCTATTACTACCGATCCAAGGACTATCAAAGTGAGCGCGTCTTCAAAAATCAGGAAGCATTAACGATCTGTACAATTAGCCCATGCACCATTGTCCCATTGTCCCGCAAATTGTCCCATGCACCATTAATAAAAGAATTAATATGTATTGCTTTAATTTCGATAAAAAAGATCAATTTTTGCATAATTATAAATGTGTTACAGTTTCACGACAAAATATACAAAAATTATGTATAGTAGGTAAATGACTATCTAAAACTAACATAATCAATTTAATTAGCCTTAATATTATAATAGTGAGTGTAATACTTAATGGAGCAGAAACGTGAATGTTCAGGAAGAAAGAGGAGAGATATGTAGAGGGATTTGAAATGTGGGTATGGGGAAGAATGGAAAGGATCAAATTGAGTGATAAAGTGAGAAATGTGGAAGTGCTGGAAAGAATAAATGAGAAAATAAACATTATTATAACACTTAGGAAGAGGAAAGCAAACTGAATGGGACACATCCTGAGAAAAGACTGCCTTCTAAATAAAATATTGGAAGGAAAAATAGAGGGAAAGAGAGGGAGGCGAAGAAGGCTAGCCTGGGGCATCATGATTTGAAACGCCAAGTCAAAAAAGGTAATTAAACAAATGAGAAGGCACTCGCTTAGCTGGCAAAATAGACGAAATGACTAACTGAACAATAGCTAAACTTATTACTAAATTGAAACTATTACTAAATTTCCAAAGCAATATTTCAAGTGAAGTCATGTTTGAGACAGTTCGCTATAACTTGGGAAATAACGTTTCCTAGTACGAAAATGAAAACAAATTTTCCGAAACAAGAGATTAAATGAAGCTTTTAAACTTTGGTTATATTGAATAATCATTGTCTAATGTACCTTGAGAATGACTATATATTCCTTATTTTTTTAGTAAAATATTGAAGATATATTTAACGGCTACGACAAAAGCAGAGCAAGACACTTAAGTTTGGATGGAAAATGTCTGTGTGCGGTCTTAGTTATGGCAAAAGTCATGGTTTTGTAGAATATCCTTAAGTATAACACTGCATCATTTGTTTTTTTTCATATCTCTCTTATTTTTACTGAAAACAATTATCCTACTTTAATATTCAGGTTATATTTTGCCTTCTTTTAAATTTCCTAGGTCTGTTCGCTGGTGGAGCTTGGAGCAAACTGGGGCATGACATACACATCCAATAACCATAGGTAATAGCTAAAGAAAGGCAATGTTATCCCACGCTAGTCGTAGAAGCCATAGAGATTACAAGTTACATTCAACAGAGATGATGCTAGGAAGAGAAACCTCCTCTAGAATCCGTGGGAAAGGGCAAACCTATCAAAAACTTGAAATAGCAGAGAAAGGATCATAAAAGGATGGCAAAAATTTGTTTTACATCTTCGACCTGAAGAGGCCAGTGGGGCAACAGGTGAAATTGTTGTCTCTAAAAATAAACAACCGCGGAGAGACCCCAAATTATTCATAAACATTTGATAAATCATCGATGTAACCAAGGACTATCATGTTCCAAAGAATATTCGTGACGCTAACTAATACTTTATTATATCCGTTATGTACCTACGTTTGTTATAAGGCCGTAACCAGACAGTGTGATCAGCTCTGAAACACTCCTTAGATACTTTAAAAATTTTCATTTTGATCTCATAGCTATCCCAAATGAGTATTTTGAGACCAGCTCATTCGAGATGAGGTTCATGAAATTAGTTTCAAATATGTTGAAAATGACTAATTTCGAGATTTTTCATAACAAATTAATTTTCTCAACAATATTTGTAATTTTTTAAGCATAAATTATTGTTTGCTGAATGTATTGTCAAGGTCAAATCTATGACCATTAGAAAGACACCTTCATTAGCCACGTATCGTTCAGGATATAATGATGCAAGGATTTATAATTGTTTCCATCAGTGATATATGCGGAATGTCGTTAATTTGTAATGAGTCATTACTTGAAAATGGATGATAAAAAATATCACTAATTATTTTTAATTTCTATTTTATGGTCAATTTCGTTAAAATCGGTAATGGTTGGGTTGAAAACGCAGTAGTTTGCTTAATTTGGCATGGAATGACCCTTTTTTATGTTTCGTCGATTCTCTCTTCCAATTATTTATCCTGATTCATTCCCTTCTTCATGACTAGTATACTGACACCCTCTGGCTCACGTCCTTTCGACGGCTCGCAAGGCATCACAGAGATGTGGATGTTTCCCCTCAGCCGTTCTTTCCCTCCATGTTCCAATCTAGCCATCGAGGTTCCCTTCTCATTTCGCCCGGCTCTCCGGAGAACAATGGGTATCTATCCAGCCATTCGCGAGACGACAAGGGAGGGTATATATATCCAAAGGGTGTAGAGAGAGAAAGTGCGAATCCCGCCTTCCGACACAGTCTCGCGACGTGATGGGGACCGATTTGCAGGAGACGTATAAAAGAAAAAGCGTTCATTTAGTCCGTATCTGTGCGCACAGGCACAACCCACATCCCTTGCAAACAATCTCAAGGCCTTGAGAAGAAAGGAGAAACGAACCATTTTCCGGAAAATTGGATGAGCCCAAAAATGTACTTCTATGGAGGAAATAGAGACCACGACGTAAAACAAAAGACGAGAACCTTTATGGCACATATAATGACGGGTTATTAATACTTTTGCTTCACCATGTGATACATTTTCTATTAAACCACTGGCTAATCACCTAGAATGAATGCCGTAGGGCTGTGTTTTCCACTTTACAGTGGAGACACTTGCAGCAAGTTATTTTTGTTGAAAAAAGATTGTCAGTGATATTCCAGGCCAATTAAATATTTCCTTCTTGAAAGATTTTGGGAGAGCGGGAAAAAATTAAGGGAGATCTGTTTAGTGGAAATAAGGTATATGTGCAATTTTATTTCACTGTGTTTATGATAATCACAAATATCAATGTCTAAAAAAGTACTAAGTTGATATTCATTTCTGCATTCCTGCGTGTTATTGCTTTGATCTTCTTCTGAGGTGCTAAGCGACGAGATTTTCTCTGAAGTTACGTCGTTGTCTTGAGTGTGCGTTTTGGAATAATTTTCTTTAAGCAGTTTACACTTATTTATTTGAGATTCCTCAACATTTTCTCTTTAATGAACTTCTTCATTTTTCCGGGTTCTACCGCGTTGGTTGTTGTGGTGATGACAACAGTTTCGCTGGCAGTAGTGCCAGCGAAACTGTTGTCATCACTACAACAACCAACGCGGTAGAACCCGGAAAAATGAAGAAGTTCATTTTACATCACCGCGAAAATCTTCGTTCTTACATTTTCTCTTCAATGATTAGCTACGCTACTCTGATTATATCTGAGGCTTTATTCGGATCTATGTTTTCGACCGTTAATCCCACAATATGATATACTCTCGGTCTTAAAATATGCCTACAGTCCTCGAATATTAATACCAGATTAAATGTACGTATGTTTATGCTTCATATAATTTGTCACTTATTATGTTCCTAATCATTAACAATACTCTTTTAATGAAATGAATTGGCACTTTGAAAATTTTATAATTTTTCATTTATTCTGACCATGGTTTCAGAATCCATAATATCATTATCAAGGTTGTTGATGTCTAAAATATGATAAATTAAAAAATGTGGAATTTACGAAGAAATGAATCATTTTATGTGATCCAGTTCCTCAAAATAAAGCCTGAAACATTATTTTATAATCTTTTTTAAAGTTTTACAGTATTATTTTTTACAAATTCATAATTTTACTATTTATAACCAGATTCGGTCATGTGCCAAGAGAGTACGGGCGTTTCAAACGGCGACTCGAGAACAGAAGTTGGTATTTAACGCAGTTACGAAGGTTGTATTTGTTCTTATGAGGAGCAATCTCGTTAGTTTCCGCTAACAGTCCTCCCACCTGGAAAACCTTTTCACCTCAAGAAACGAAAGCTGTCTCGCCTTCCAAAGTTCAGTCAAAACAAAGTCATCTTCGCCCCCACCTGAATTGCTATGCTACTCACCCGGGTTCAAGTGGACGTGAAATGTCTGCTCCTGACTCTATTTGTCCCATTTTCGCGCGCGCACACACCCACACACAGTTGGTAGTAGCTCCTAGATATTGTTGGAATCCGGATTACGCCTCAGAAACCTAAGCCCACCACCGCAACTAGTCTGCGGTTGTTTGAGCGGCGGTGGCTGCCGGGTGCCGCCGAAACACTGTGTGGCCTCGGAATGAAGTCGTGGACCTGGAGGCAGGGTTGTAGAGGGGGAGATTTTGAAGGGATGCTACGTGGGTTTATATAGAGGGGGAAAAGGAAGGTCTTTCCAATGTTCAATGTCTAGTATAGGAATGCAATATGGATTTCGTATCCACAATAGAGTTGTTAAGGACTTAGTCCAAAACATTCACCTTAATTAGTTGCCGAAGATTTGATATTGTATTTATTGTTTTGATGTATGTATACCTTTCAGTAATATCTATATTACTAGAGTTAACTCAGCTTTGAATATCTCGTTACTAATAGGCTAAATTGAAGTCCTAATTCATTTAAGTATTCTACCAGCTGATTGGTAGGTTCTTGGACAGTCCCCATTCTGCATCTCAACCTCATAGTAATTGTCTCGCTTTCCCTCCTAAGGATGGCCACTTATTATATCCCTCTTCAATTCTTCATATCTTCTACCTTATCTCATTTCGTCCAGAATTCCTATCCTCTTCCTTCCTCTTCCACGCTTCCCCAGTGTTCTCCCCTCTATCACTCTCTTCAACATGCCCTCTCCTCTCAAAACCTCCTCCATCCATCTCTTCTGCCTTCTCCGAACCTCTGCCACAAGCTTCCTCTCCTCTCCAACCATATCCAATACCTCCTCCTTCTTCTTCCTCACCTTCTGTTTATAATTCTCAGAACTACTTTGGTCGCGTGGGATATTAAGCTTATTGTCTTATAGTCTTCGCATGTTTTTGCTTTTTGGAAAATTTTAGTCCATCGTAAAAGTGATTGATATTCATAACTAAATTCAAAAAAATCACAATGGAACCCACGGACTAACAGTTTTCTTCCCTAGCAGTCTTATCATTTGCTCATTGAAAGGAACTATTGCTGCAGTTGCGCTAAAATTTATGGTTGAAATTACAACCATACACAAAAATGGTAGAGTGTAAATGATCCCGATAGAAACTTTTTCTCGTAGAACTAGAAGCTTGAAAAAAATTAAAGAATGAAAATTCAGATCCTGACGGAAATTAACGTATAGTACTGAGAAGAACGTTCTAAAACCTGAGTAACCCTCAAGTCTTTGCGCGGTTTATGATTTGACAGTCTGTGTTGTTGTGGGTGGCCAAGTTAATTTTTCCCACACTTGTAAAATAGCTATGGCTGGCACTGGTCGTAAAGATTTATTTTGTACCACGAATCAACGAATTTATGCTAAAGCACGTCGTATTGAGATAATGCACGTTGGAACTTATTTCAGACTGTTTTAGTTTCTAATAAGGTTATTTCCCATACGTCTTGTCTGTAACGCTCATGTTGCTTTAAAAGCGGCTGTATAGTCACTTCTATGATAAGAACTATGGTCAACTTTCATGTGTAAAGCCGACTTAAGCATTGCTGCATGACACAGTCTCAGGCCCTACTCTATGTGATTATTTCATTGCAGCATTTAGCATTTCCCTTGATTATCGATTTCATATCTATCATCTCACATTACTTGGCCGTGCAATTTGCAGCGCAACCTGGTGGCTCAACATTGCAAAAGTCATTCACGACTATCGAATGTCGTGGTCGAAATGAAATACTATGTAAAATGTGTCAGTACCACTCTCATTGCTTGTAGCATTGCCCGATATATATTTCAGGACGCAGACGTGGTCATAGGAACGGAGAGATGGCTTACAGAGGATATAAGTGACAGCAAAGTTTTTCCTCCAGGATGTGAAATCTGCAGATGCGATCGAAGCGATAGGACAGGTGGCGGAGTTTTTCTAGCAGTTAAATCACATTTACACAGCACCGCCCACGAAATAACTGACAATGAAATAGAAAGCGTATGGTGTAAAATTAAACAACGAAACAAAAGGAGTATACATGTTTGCTCTTTTTATAGACCTCCAAACTCCGCAGTTGATATTATTTACCAATTAGAAAATCAAATATCCACATTTACTTTGAGAGACAGTAAAAGTGTAATAATTATTGGGGGAGATTTTAATCTTCCATCTATAAATTGGGATTCTTACACTGTAAAACCGAATTCAAGGAATAGGGAAATCAGCGAGATCTTACTCAATACACTTTCTAATCACTCACTTGCCCAAGTAGTTGACAAGCCTACAAGAGGAAATAAAATATTAGACCTTTTTGCAGTAAGCTATCCTAAGTTGATAAAACAACTCGATATTATTGACGGCATAAGTGATCACAGAGTAACTTTTGCAACCTTAAAAATTGAAGTAGAGTCAGCTGTAAAACCGAAACGCAATATTTATTTATTTAATAAATGCAACATCATAAAATTTGGCGAGATGCTTAATGATTCGTACACGGACTAAAATCACTGATGCGTCATGGAAATATTTATTAGAAATTTTACGCCAGGGAATCAACGAATATATTCCGCAAAAATTGAAATGTGATAGTAAAGAATCTCGCTGGTATAACAACGATGTTAGGAGGGACCTTAGGAGACAGAGAAAACTGTACAACTTGTTCAAAAAGTCCATTACGATAGGTGACAAATCGAAGGAACTTGAAGCAAATAAAAGTTACGCTGCACAACGCTCAAAAAGCAATAAATCAATGCGTACTGCATTGCAAAATTTCAAGAAAAAAGTACTCGGTGAATTACTCGAAGAAAATCCTAAATCCTTTTGGTCATATGCGAGAGAGCTTCAGGGAAAATCATCAACCGTAGATTCGTTATTTGATAAAGATGGCAAACTTGTCACCGAAAATATTGACAAAATTAACACGTTAAATTCCCACTTCGAAAGTGTATACACTACAGACGATACTGCATGTAATTTTGACATTTCATTCACTGAGGAACCGATGAAGGAAATCACTATTCAACGCGTTGGCATAACTAAACAGCTACAGTCGATAAAAATAGTAAATCTCCGAGTCCGGAGGGAATACCCGCGCGTATCCTCAAGGAATTAGCGCCACATATCGCACCGTTCTTAGACATAATATTCAAGAAGTTATTATCTGAAGGAAAGATACCTAAAGATCTAAATCTATTATGTAAATTCAAGAGTAGTTTATTTTCCGACGAAGTTGATCATATTTTACGACCGCCAACGTACTATGGTAGATTAGATCATAAAAATAAAATAAGAGAGATAGACTGTAGAACAGATAGATTCAAAATGTCGTTTTTTCCGCGAGCGATAAGAGACTATAACGGCTGTGTAAGGACTTAGAAATAGATTAGTTGACTGGTAGTGTAGCTTACTAACTTATGTATTTCTTAAAGCATGTTTGCGGAGTTTTATGGTGATTCTAACAGCATGTTTTGCATGTTCTAGCTTCATAGGCAGATTGCCCTCTTAAGTAGCATGTAGAATATTATGTGTCATCGTACATGTGTGGCGTGCATGTGGGGATTCTCTTGCATGCTGTATGATGGTTTTTAGTTATCCTTAATATTCATGACCGTGCGGTGTGCATGTGGCGGTCCGCTTGCATGCTGCATTTTGGTGACTTGTCACCCCCTGCCAAACACCCTAGAGGTGGCTCGCAGGGCAATATGTAGATGTAGATGTACCAATGGACTGGAAAATTGCAAACGTTACACCGATATTCAAAAAGGGAAACAGACACGACCCAGGGAACTATCGACCAATTTCATTAACGTCAATTATAGGCAAGATACTCGAACATATCGTCGTTAGCAATATCATGACGTTCCTGGACAGTCGTAACGTCCTCCATGGTTCTCAGCACGGCTTCCGGAAAGGTAGATCATGTGAAACACAACTCGCGCTCTTTCTTCATGACGTTCTCAAATCTGGTGAGTCGAAAAGACAAGTGGACACATTATTTCTAGATTTTAAGAAATCTTTCGACACGGTACCTCACAACAAACTTTTATACAAATTACAGTCATTCGGGCTAAACGAAACAGTAGTAAACTGGATACGCGACTTTCTGAGTGATCGTAAGCAAAAAGTAGTTCTTGACGGAATTAGCTCTGATGTAGTTTAAGTGGCATCAGGTGTCCCACAAGGAAGCGTAATCGGCCCCCTTTTGTTCATTATATACATAAATTACCTATGCTCTCGAATTAGCAGTAAAATACGTTTATTTCCTGACGACGCTGTCATCTATCGCGAAATTAGTGATCACTCTGACTTTGAAATTCTATCATCGGATTTAAACAACGTCCATGTGTGGAGTCAAGTGTGGGGACTCGAACTTAATCTGAGCAAATGCACGGCGGTACATTTCTTGCAGAGGTCGTCCAACTATCCCCATGTATATTTTGTGGACGGTGTTAACATAAAGGCGACAGATGAAGTGAAGTATCTAGGAGTTACGATAACTTCGAACCTATCGTGGGGAACACATGTAAGAAATATTTGTGCCAGAGGTCTGGAGAAGCTAGGATTCGTATTGTGGGACAATTTTCGGGTGAAAAAGTAAAAGGGAGGTGCTATTACGCACTCGTCCGGTCACACCTTGAATATGCAGCGAGCATATGGGATCCGGTGCAGAAAGACTTAATCCGGGAACTTAATAAAATACAAAGGAAAGCTGCGCGATTCGTCAAAAACTGCTACGGGCGTACAGACAGCGTTACACAGATTTTAAACGAATTAGGCTGGAAGCCGCTAAAGACTCGGAGGCTGCGCACTAGGCTTAGATTGCTTGAGCAATTGAGAATAGATATCTGTAAGAGCGACACGGAGAACATCATATTAGATCCCCACTATATTTCCAGGTCCGACAGAAAAGATAAATTAAAAGAGATATTTAGCCGAACGGATAGGTATGGGAATTCGTTTTTCCCCCGAACAATAAGGGACTTTAATAAATGCTAGGCGTAATTTCATTAGGGCGTTTCCTTTTTATATGTAAACGGCTGGTGTCCTAACACCCCTCACCACACGCCTATTGAGGCGGCTTGCGGGGTAGTATGTAGTTGTAGATATGGTCGATATATCGATGAATGAAAAGAGTTGCTATAAATCTCATGCAGCTTTTGTCATTTCCCTTAATAATTTATTTCACATTAAAAATCGGCAATCTCGTGGCCATTCGATAAAGGCCTATCCCGGTGGTTAAATATTTCATGACCCTTGAAAGTTTTGGTCGATATATTGCTGTACGAAAAGGCTCGGCATAGCTGTCATGCTTCTATAAGCATTGCCCTTGATTATCAATTTCATATCGAACATCTCAGATTACGTGACATGCGGTTTATAGCACATCACGGTCCATTTTATATAAAACAAAATTGGTAACATTTCCACACATTATATTATAAACCACAGTTAGAATACACCACCGACCAAGTTTTCGTCACGCAATCCCATTATCAAGGAACATCTTTCTCAAAAACTACACCATATATACCCCGGGATGGTGGCCAGGGGGTGGGGGGGTATTAAGTCACAGAGCGGGGGGAACACAAATGGAAAAGGGGGGGGGGGTAGAACACAGAAAAGCCGTTGGTGGTGGTCAGGAGGCAAGGTCATCATATTGTCGGACGGGAGGTAAAACAAGGTTTAACAGAGGCGATCGTACATAAAAAAACAACATCGTTACATAACTTAGCTGGGCTATGAGTGATTTCATATTGCTCAAAGAAATCCAGCTTAGCCCCTTTGTCAAATTGGTGTAAAACTTCCGTGTCAAAATTACTAAAATGGTTAAAATCACACAATTGTTTAGCGAGACAGGATTTATCGTCACAATTAATAAAACTAGACCTATGCTCCTTCACTCTGTCCTTTAATCTTCTGCCTGTTTTGCCAATATAACAAAGATCACAGTCATTACACTTTAATTTATACACACCACTTCTGTCTACCACATACCGGTCTTTCGAGTTGAATAACATTCTTCCTATTGTCACAGGATTATAAAACGATACATAACAACATTCATAAAGCACAGTTATCTGCAATTTGTAACATAATTTACCAACAAATGGAAGTTTTACCCAGCGATTTGGGAGGGAGCTATTGACAGGCAGGGATGTAAGTAGCTGTATAGCTTTTCTTTGGCTACAACGGTCTAGTAACCTGTATGTACAATTTTCATCAAATTTGATGAAAATTGTATATACAGGAAAGTATAAGTCTGGTATATGCAGTATACAATAAAATCTATACAGCTACTTACATCCCTGCCTGTCAATGCTCCCTCTTTACAAATTTTGTTTTATTTAAAATGGACATCAAGTATTTCCACAAATTTAAGCCTGATACGCTTTTATACATAACTGTGGCTCAATATTTCAGTATATATTTTATGACAATCGAAAATCGTGGTATCGCCAAATGAAAAGGGTCGGTATAAATGTAATGATGATTTGAGAGTTGCCCATTATTATCGACGTCACGTAAAACATCGCCCGGCCGTGCGATATGTAGCAAATACAGGCGGCTCAATACTACTGCAATATATGTTTCATGACTATCAAATCTCGTGGTCGAAATATGTTTCATGACTATCAAATCTCGTGGACGGAATATATAGGTGAATGAAAAGGGTCGGACGTTTGGAATACGTCGCCTTCTCTCCACATGTACATATCTTTTGCACACATGTATCTCTTGCCCAACCCTCACCCTATGCTCCGGCATCCAACACCACAGACGGGCGACGTTTCCATTGACATGCCACGCGGGGCGAACACCGCCGCTGTCTCCGCTCCCTTCTCCGGCCACAATCACTTGAGTTTACGCCAGGGCCGGCCTCCGACAGCGGCGGCGTTATATCCTCCTTCCGAAATTCGCCACGGCTTCACGAAAAACCCCTTCTCCGTCCCCATCTCTCGCAACCAGCGTGGAATTCCAATCCAATCTCGCAATGCACATGTGTGTGTGACCCAGATGCGAGCCACGTCAAAATTTGATTAGCCGTCGTTGAATCAGTTTTTTTTTCGAACCAAGTCACGCCTACAATTTCGTCTTCTGGTCTATTCAGCCTCAATGATCATTGATCGACTGAGTTTGGTTTGAGGCAGTTGTTGCATTTTTTCCACGCGTGGAAACTTTGAAAACTGGACACCACGCGAAATGTAGAAGATTAAGACAGAATGGAGATGGAGGGAGTACTAAAGGTTACGTGTAAATCATATGAGAGGGTATAGGTAGTAGAGACAGGACGGATAGTAAGGAAGAGAGTATGCAGCACAGTTCCAAAATTCGACTAGGCCACCAAGATAAATTGTTTTTTTCTGGGATGGAAATATATTTTAAGCACGTTAATGTGGTTAAATAAGAGCAACAATCAGGAGCAATATTTCTTTATTGGTTACCTTTTGTCTTATCCATTGTTTGTTTTCAGTTCAGATGGACGATAAATAAGTGTCGGTAATTTTACTGCCACCGCATCCATTTCAAGAAACAGGTTATTGCAGTACGCAAAATTTGATCCTCGCAGAATTCATAATTAATTAGCTAGAAATAGCCTATTTCTCTTCTCTTCTGCATCAGGTAGTTTTAACGTCTCAATGATGGATGAAAACTCTCCAGCTAGAAGACGGAAGGATATAATTGGCTTGAAATTTCGTTGATAATCTTCATTGTACGAGGATTTTCCGCTGTCAG
Source organism: Pyrrhosoma nymphula (assembly GCA_963573305.1). NCBI lineage: Eukaryota > Metazoa > Arthropoda > Insecta > Odonata > Coenagrionidae > Pyrrhosoma > Pyrrhosoma nymphula. The sequence goes on from OY754336.1 coordinate 70,605,356, forward strand.
AATGCTGTCACAAGTTTAATCCCATGGTAATGAGGATATCTATTGCGGAAATTCTCCTAAACAGCCACTTGATGTAAAATCAGATCGTTATTCAGCCATTCATCCCTGATAGACCCAGTCCATTGTTCTTCAGTCTGGCTCGTTTCTAAAAGTTTCCGTTAGCCGTCATTTCTTGTCATGCCTCGTTTCATTACTCAGTAGTCTCAACATGGTTGAAGGTTAGAAGAGCATCTTCATCGGTGCACACAATGAATTAAAATTCAATCCCATGTCTATTCCATGGACTTTCTTGGAGGTTATGTAGGTAATGGTATTAAACAATATTCTAGCTATTGAAATTAGATCCATATGAGACTCCATTAAACTGTCATTTAGTGTAAATTTATTGAAGCGCAATTTATATCTATGACTGTAAATGAAACGTTTGGGATATTCCACCGAGTTAGAGGCTCCATATCTGCCAACGTTTTGATAAGCGACTTGCTCTTCAGCATCAGGGCTTTAAAAGAGCGAGTTGTTCTTCGAAATACTGGCAGATATGGAGAGTATTATCCCGTACCGGTCTAATGGAACCTTTCTTTAGAAAATTCTCTGGGAAATTATCAGTTCATTCATGTACCTAAAACTGCATGCAACCATAGCAGCGAAACAGCTTGTTTTATCGAAGGCAAACATTATTTTTTCCATATTATACATATAAATTGATTATTATAATGTTCTCATTTTTTAACCAATTTCCACCAAGTTAAAGTGATTTCGGTACATATTTTTCCTATTTCAACTCATTAATTTCAATATTGTTATTTTCTGACATTTTCTTATTTTCATGCACTCCTTCAGATTTGAGCTAATAGCTTGTTGTAACATAATTGTGTCAAAACTAAAGAAACATTTAAAGGAAGAAGACAAGTTGAGCTGAATATCATAGAAAAAATAGTAAGTGAAACAGTGAATGACGAGAAAAGAGAGGCAGTAACGGAAGAGGAAGGAAGAGAATGGGAATTTCAGCAGACTTAAATGGAGGTATAATTCAGAAAGAGGTAATTTAAGATAGTGTTGGGCTAATAACGTCGTCGGGGGAAAGTTTATATACGTTCCAGCTATTTGTATAACCACTGTGTGGTCTGTTCAAAAAAGTACGAATTTACTGGTAGAATACCAAATTAATGCTGAAAAATGATGGCCTGGTGATGGTGCTGCGACGAAATTACGCAGGGGTCGTGTACCTATGAAATTTGGAGGAAAAACCGCATAAGGTATGTTTCGTCATGAAGAAACGATTCCAGATGCACATAGTTACTCCAGATACAGCCTACAAAATGAATGCGTACATTACCCAACTTGGTTTCTGATGGTCACAATCTCAGCAGAATATTGCGCAGTTATTATTAAAATAGATCTTTCAAGCAATACATTTCCAATCCAGGTGGAGCTAATTATTGTGCTGCGTTTAATTCAAACGTTATATCGGTTGCATGTTATAATATAATGCCAAGTCACCGCATTTACTCACGCTTTTGATGGTGATGCCATCGTGCTTCATTCGAATAAATATCACCATTGGTAATGCATACACCATATTAATTTGATTATACGTCAATGAATACCATTGGATGACTGTTTTCGTTATTAATGTATTTTTTATAAAAAGAGGAAGCTCTTTGCTGGGCATACATGACTTTCTCTCGCTCGTTCCGTACTCGTGTGGCTGGATGCAATAGTTGGATGAGCCTCTCTTAGTCAGCCTTGCGTGGTGGGTAGGGTATGGTAGGAGGTCACGTCACGATCGGCACGATGACGGGCGACTCGGCTATGGCTCGAGTTGGCATCCGGCTCGTTTGTCGTATACATATGTAGACGCATTTACTCCGACTAGCAGCTGCGAAACGCGTGTTGCTTATTCGGCGTCAAGGGGTAAGTGGTAAGGGGTTCCAAGCTTCGGTGTCGCAAACATCGGTGTCAGAGATGAATTCACGTCAACTGTATTGCGGTCACATCCTTTCTCCAATCCGTGAGCCAACGTTCCTGGCTCGAATTCTCCTCTTTATTTTTATTTTTCATGCAAAGACCGGAGTGTGCTTCCAATTAGAGTCTCTCGTAGCCCTCAGGTTTGAAGCGCAACACCACATATCGGTTCGTATCTTTTGCATAAGTGCGTTTGGATCGTCGTCACGCTCGTCCCTTCCCTGCCGTCATCCCATCCGCTGCAACCTGAAACGTCAGCCACATCAAAGTTGAAAGTTACATCTACATAGTTTCCAACAAGCCACCTGAGAGGGTATGTGGCAGGGGGTGAGTTGCACAGCATGCTTTACACCACATCCTTCAATGTAATTGAAATTACGGTTATTGATGCATCAGCCATTGAGCAACGTATATTCATCTGAGCAATCTGAAAATTCTTGTAAGAAGCTTAAGTTTCACCGGCATTCAAAACACTATGGCCTACAATGTTATTGAAACTACAATTATTGATGCATCAGCAAAAACCTTCAAATATGTCATAAGGTGATTTTTCACCAACATGCGCTGCACTATATGTTAACAATGTTTCATAAATTATTATTAAGGAAAATGCAAAAACATAAATGCACAAGGATAAAAATGTTACGGAAGAACCAGCCGAGATATGATGTGAGTATAACATATCAAATCGAGGCAAAATTTGTCAGAATGAATCAACGACTATAGCCACTCCACCTATCGGAAAACTTAATTTTAAAGTTACTGTGGAAATTCACACTACTCCTACCCCTATTTTTATCAGGTAGCAGTGGCATATAAATTGGGCATTAAATAAATTTCACTTAAAGATCAGTCTTTATGGGAGTGGGTAGCGTCACAACTAAACTAAAATTTTGGAAGTTGAAAATGTTACATGCATGTCATGAACTTGTTTGTTTAAGATAAAGAAGTGTGGCAAGCGCAATAAGTCACGAGTAACTGAAGGTAAATTCATCGTTAATTTAATGAGCACTGTTTTTTTTACGCGTTAATATTATCAAGCTTGTCGTCTTTATTTGTACAGCCACATATGCCTAAGCGTTCTCATATTTAAAGTGTACTAGTTAGCTGTTCTACGTGTTAACAATTAGAGAAATTGGTGTCATAAAGTTAGAAGCCAGGTGGGAATTATAATTAGAGTTGGTACATATAAATGAAGGTCATTTAGATAAATTGGTATAGGCATCATTTTCTAAGGTATTCTAATGGCGGAAATGTAAAAGTTCTGCTGCTGATTTCTCCAGTTTCGAGGTCTAGTCTGTCAAATTCATCACAAAACCATCTGCATTTCAATTTAAAACTGTTTTCCTTCTCCACATCTTTTGTCTCACTTTATTCCATCCAAATCCTATTCTTCCTCTAGCATCAAAACCTCCTTTAAGTCATTACCGTGTATCTATGTGTAACCTATCGATCTAATATGTCTTAACACAATTTTGAAGTTCTTTACTTGATAAACTCAAATTTAAATGCGGTTGATACTAACACAGAAAATTCCTATGCTATATTCTGAACAAGTACATGTTTTAGATGTTTTCATTTTGGTGACTATATAATCTTCATTGCTTGTTCAATTTCCAGACTGCATGGGAATGAACAAAAAGAGGTCATTACGAGATGATTCGCTTGACATCACAATTTTATTTGAAGATCAGTCACGTGAAGCAAAATCATTACGCCAAGTCATAGGTCTCCACTTTTGTCTGAGTTCCGTGAACTCCTCCGCTGATTGGATATTTGTGACGACGCTTCCGATTTTCTGCACCTTTTATGCGTGTTTATATTCCCTTTCACTCCACACAGAACAGTGCACGTTCCGTCTCTTTCCTTTTCTTTTAGACCGAAACCCTTTCAATAGTATTTTTAACCCCCTTCAAAATAAAGCAAAACAGAAACCCATCACCTTTGTGGTACCCACCTCCGGAACGGCTGCTTCCCTTCAAATTGAAATTCCAGCGGAACATACTGACCCAACAAATCGGTGGGATTATTTCTCTGCTATTTTTTATGCCTAATTTTATTTTATTTATTTTTTTTTAAATTCGGAATGCTCCGAATGCAGAATTTTCTCATAAGCGCGTGAATTTAATTAGTGGCTGGCACGTGGGACTCTGGTGCTGAGGGTATGGGGTTGGGACTGCTATGGAGGAGGGGGAAGAAGAGGCTTATAGAGGACTAGAGGGTTGTGGGTGGTTTGGCCGATCGGAGCGTGGAGGTAGAGGTGATCGTCACGGTGGGAGAGTCTGAATGTCTGCACGTGCATTTGGTGAAGAGGGGGATTGTGGGTAAAAGGGATAGTGAGGCAGGCTGTGGGGTGGAAATTGTTAAGGTATGGGTAAAGAGTCGAGAGAGAAAGGATGAAAAAAACTTCGCCGACACTATTTTATTCCCATTCAATTTCAATGCTACCACATTTTCAACGTTAGCTTGGCAATGGTTGAGACAGGAGAATTGCTACAGCGAAGAGGAGAAACAATGAACGGAGAGAAAAATCATGGAGTGTCGCCAAAGTACTAGATGACTCTTGGTCACGTCTTCCTAGCATTTCTGCCACCTGACCGGTTTTCTTTCGAACATTATGGCCATTTTGACATCCACCCGGTGGGTGTATTGGCTGCATTAGTGGCTCACCAGTGTAAGAGTTCGGGTTTGAATTTCACTCCGTGGCGGATTTCAGTGTTTGGGTCCCCAGGTGGTAGAAACCGAAAATTCTCCTACATAGCAGTAATTTTATTAATTTATTTATTTGATAAATTTAGTGGACCGAGTTCATCGAAGCAAAGTTTGAGGAAAATACGATTAAAGTTCCGTGTATTATTTCAGTGAATCAGCTGTACTCAATGCTCTCTGGACCTGTTTCATTGAAGAGGTGAGTTATTTAATGTTGGACGTTATCCTCTCTTGAAATAAAATAATATTCAACTCTGGCCGTTCTATACAATAGGTAATTAATAAATTGAATTCGCCCGCTATTACATTGAACTCTCAATTTATAAGATCCATAGCAATGCACTTAAATAATGACTTCATTTTATTAAATTGAACTTCAATTCAATGAAAAACAATAGTGATCATATAAATAACAGTACTTTTGTATTTAAATTCTTTGTTTCATCTCTTAAAAATAATACGTCTGCATTAAAATAAATAAAACAGTAAAATAACATACAAGGATTGCGGTTCTGCGTGAAATATGTGCGTGAGACTGAATTAAATTTAGATATGTTCAATTAAAAAGTATAATGGGAATAATTTTTTAAATATTTTTTTTATACATTTCTTTGGGATTCTAAATTTTTCTGGGTTCATGGGCTCCAGGCGACCACCCAGTCCATCCACCATTGAATCCGCCACCGATCCCACCAGTGATGGAGAACTTTCATTGGTATTCTAATCCCTATTTGTGACCTGTGTGAATATCACATCCAGTGATATTCACACAGTTCCGTTGTATGGGACTATATTCACTTTAAACTCGGTCCGTTGTATGGGACGTACGACTATGGACCCCTCGACTACTTTAGTTGAAAGTAGACTAATGCCAACGCCCTCTCCACCCTTCCTTCTCTTCTCTCACAAAATAATTCTTCTTTTACCAATGTACCCACCTATCCTAAATGGTTCAAATAACCTCAGTTATTGGTTCCCAGCCTCCCCCATATCACGAATCAACCAAACCGCTTTATTGCCGTTGATGTTGTGTAATTGACCTGTATCCTTGAGATTTCTGACGTAATTGAGAAAATTTCAGCTACATTTTTGAGTTCAAGATGAACCTAAGCGAATTCGGAGCTGAACTGTTGCACATTGCTCGTTTTTGAAAGATTCTGTCATGCACGAATATGTAATGTGACTTAATAAAATTTCTTGGTCTGAATCAATATTAATGTCGAAATTTACGTCTGGTATAATGTACAATGGCAGAAGATAATTATATTTATTGCTACATGTACTATATCAATAAAATACAAAACATGTCGCGAGTATAGCTTAAAATGTGAACAGAAAGTGTGTAAAAACTGTTTGTGGGACTTGGTTTGTAGTTATAGAGACTCCAAAACTAACCAGTAGGCTTTGCCTTATAAAATAAATGTGCATAGAGAGTTTCAGGTTGGCTCAGTAGTTGTGAGCTATCTTCTATGTCTAATCCTATCCCCAAATATCCCTAGCATAGACTGAGGGGAAAAAATGAGAGAATATCACCATCAAACAGATGTGTTTTTGAAAAATATTTTTTACCACGCACCATTAATGTTTGTATCAAAAATACAGCAAAGTTATCTAAAATAATCCGTATAAACGTTCATTTTCCGTCCTAATCCTCTTCCGATTCCCTTCCATGTGCCATCCTTTTTATTTCTGCTAACTTATCACTCCCCGCCACGCGCTCTTGCCGCGGGGTGACATGTAGATATGTGTTCGGGTGGTCCGGGTAAGAGGTATTAAGGCATGGCGGGTGGAAAATGCACGAGTGAGCAAAATTGAAAACGTGGCAAAATCGTTCATATAATTCGAGTGGGTGAGAAATACCGAGGACTGTGGAAAAGCCATTTCAACGGGATGCGAAAACTAGTGTAGCAGAGGCATTGGGAAGCACGAGTGTTTGTGTCAATTTTCGTGAGAGAACGTGTGTGATATTTTGGATTTCTGGGGTCGCGCCCTGGGTAGGATAGACTTCTGCGGCCGGCATAACTGCATCCGATGGGAGAGTCATTACGGGTGAGTCAATGTAACTGGTCGGCATGGTTGCGGTTGATTCGAAGGGATATATCCGGGAGCTAATGCAGGGTTCACGCTTTTTTCTCCATCCCGGTGACAAAAAGTTTGATGGTCTAGAGAATGGAAGTGCTGAGGGTATCAGGGAAAAGGAAAAACGGGGGTGGTGTTGTAAATGGTCTATATAAAAAGAGAAAAATGGAAGGTAATGGGATGGGAATATTTACGATTAAAGTCCGAAGTCGAGTAATTCGGTGAAAAGTAGGGAGATACTTTTAATCACTCGAAACAGGACGTGCCAATTAACGCTGTTGATTTTAATGATGTAGCAGTTGATTTTAATGTCCTATTATACACATTTCACATTTCACCATAAAGATGTTTTCCATTTACTTTTATAAAATTATCGAAAATAGCTGTTTATTGGCCAATACCCGTATTCCGTAGCACAAATCATTGTCTTATACATTGTGATTAGACTGATAGTAGAGTTTAGCTTACTCTTCCATTTTCTCTTTATCTTTTAAAGGTAATATTTTCCCTCGGTTATCACGTTTTGAAAAAGGTATGGGTTGGAGAATTAGATTGTTGTAAATGTAGGTAATATGCGAGTTTGTATTAAAGGGCCTTCGTTGTGTTAGATTGAGTCTGATAAAGACTTAATTCTCCATGGCATCAATGAACTCCGCGATATAAAATCCTGAAAACACACATCATTTACTTGTTTTACTAGGCACGAATAGCTATAATTTGTCTAAATTACCGATGTGACCTATCCAAATAGGCAAGCTTTGCGCTTCATTCATTTGGAAGAAACAAGGAGGATTTATGTATGAAATTGTTTTTATTTAAGAAATCGGGCATATTTAGCGGGAAAAGGAGTTCGATGTACTCATTTGGATGTATAGGCATGCATTAGATGATTGCCTTATAAATTTTAGTCAGACCTAAAATGTTAAGGTAAAAATACTAACTGATTCCTTTATCAATAAGTGAAGATAAATTTATTAAAAATCTATGATTCAATTAATGGTTCCTCAAATATGATTCGTTAATTTCATGGCACACTTCACAAGAGCTACTCACAGTCTACTACTAGAGCTACTCATATTTTTTCACATTGTTTCTTATTTAGGTTTTTTCAAGTATAAAAAATATAATTTATTAAAATATATTAATTTTTTGACACCATATCTAAATAATTGATGAATTTTTCTACCTACATATGTTCAATTTGATGAAAATGTAATTATTTCTTAGGAAATATTCATTTAGGTTTACATTCCTGGCCAAAACATTTTACAGAAGGAGTTCGTAGCTAGTTTACAGGAACTCACATCATATAGATTTTGCATACATTTATAAGCCAATATTATTGTTCTATGCACTTGCAGGATACACCAGATGTATACCGACATGTACGAGTATAGTTTTGTTTATAGTTTAAGTATTTTTAAGTAAATAACTTTCTCAGTTGTCTATTAAAATTGCAGGTGATAAAATATGATCGTTTTACTCACTGCTCAAGTTTTTCTACGCAATGGTAATTTCCCACTTTCCTCCGTTCTTACATTTGCTGTGTTGCAGAAAAGTAAAACTGGATAGCTTCCTCCCTTCGGACAGTAAAAAAACCACCGCCTTCCTTTTATCCCCGTCAGATACATTACCATTGCGACGGATTCACAAAAACATTTTACGAACTCAGTTACGTACGATAAATTGAGACCAATGGTGTTAGTGCATGCAAACGTTTTCGGTTGAAAAGCGAAGATAGGGGCCACGTAAGCAAACATTTATTTTACTCCATTGAATCAATTTTTTTCAATTCTAACAATCGTGTCAGTTGATTAATGCAAATAAGCTGCTTCGTTGATTTCTAGAAATGATGATCAGTGACCTATTGGACGGTTATATTTGAATGTAAATTATTACGAGAGAAAATATGCTAAAATATTTGACATAGATGATGTTTCTTTGCCAAGAAACCCTATCAGTAATTTTATTCAAGCTATCAACTTATTAATGTTATGAACACGTTAATCAGTTACTCATGAATAGGTGATATTTGAGTAAATATTATTGGACGGAAAACATTTTAAACATACTCGACACCTGATGATACTGGTTTGAAACGAAACACCGATAGTCAACGGTAAAAAAGTAAAAATTGCAGTTCAGCAAAAAAAGTTCATCTTTCGTTCTTCACATAAGAAACGTAGAAAATCTCTCAATACCCATTAGCATTCGAAATACATCGGTCAAAAAAACGAGATAGAAACATAGTTATTATTTAAGATCAAAAGCAACCTCTTCGGGAATCGGAGGTACTAGTACTAGTGATGTGGTATCGTAAAAAATGTATAATAAATGTACTCACAATGATTATCGACATAAAATTATCGAAACCTCATAAGTATTGAAATAAGGATATCTATATGAGTAAGTATTGAAAAAACAATTAATATTATAAAGTAACTCTAGAATTAAGTCTACATTATTTTCTTTCAAATAATTTCCGTAGAATGTTTTTCCGAAGAATAAAAAATGCCGTTCAACTTGATTGCCTATGTATAAGGCTAAGTAATCCTTTTATCTTTCTCCAGCAGTTCCCCTCTTCTTCATTTGTTTCCCCTGGGCCAAATTATTATGGTGACTCCAGAAGTCCTAATCTGAAACTGGTAATGAATGATTTATCACTCAGTAAAGGAAAAGGTCGGAAAAAACGAGTATTTCATTGCAAGATGTGGGGATGACTTTGAGAAACTATGGTGCTGAAATCAAGGCCACAACTACCTCGAAACTGAAGATGAATGGATTATCCGTCACTTTCGGATATCTGATTGAGCTTCCCCCTCCATAAGCACTGACAATCGGCACTCTACTGCATTCGACACAAAACGTTTCCACAGTTAAGATTCGAGTAAATTATCGAAATAAAAGTATCTAGCACGAAAGTACTTTGGAATTGTAATTTGCGAAGAAATGTATCGATAATAGTGAAGTGGTTTTCGATAATTTTTTCAATCTCTAACTATTAAACGCACTGAGAGTATGAATACTCGAATCATGATTTGAGAAGCTTTTGAAATGTTCACTCTGAAATTGTTCTGAGAGCAAGACGTGAGAGCATTATGAAGGAAAATTGTTCTATTCATTTCAATTCATTATATCTGGAGGTAAAGATGGAAACATCATGGATAAGCTGTTACCTCTCTCTATATTTGAACGTTTTCAATAGTTGGAAGCTTTTTTCAAGTATAGTATTTTCACGGGCAGGATTGAATTTAATACCCGCAAAGAGATAATCCTGTGATTCTGTTAGAAGATCCCGTGTTTTTACAGGTCTGCTTGTCGCCGCGAAACTGATATCAACAGCATGTTCTAGTTGAAGGTTCATACTCTCTATTCAAGAGGCAACTTATTGCTTTACCTGTCTTGGTCGGATGGAGAAGCTTGCCTCTATTCTCATTTCTTTGAACTTGACGGGTACCTATTTTGTTTGACATTAAGTGGTTTAGATGCTACCACCCATATGTTTAAGGATTTTTGTTGTATTATTAGTAGATATTGTTCTCATTCCTTTCAAACTTTTTTGTGCTCAAACGATAGTGAATCTTATTTAAACCACTAGTCAGTGTCACTTCATATCTAAGCTTATATGCATTCCAACATTCAAATATGACTTAAAATGCAAAGCATACAGTATTTCTCCCTATTTCCTGTTTCATTTAGTAGAGTCTGAGTCTTTAAAAATATTCTAAGTAAAACAAGGTGGACATTTAACAGAAGTTGTAGTGATCAAATGCAGTGCACATTCTGGAAGGAAAGATGTAGGTAGTGGATGGAATGTATCGGTGGATGAATGTTTGTCTTAGGGAAGAGTAGTAATGGCGACTTTGTTCAGGGCGAAATTAGGGCTGTGCAGCCCTTTCTTCTAATTTTCCCTCACATGTTAACATCCATGTCCTGAGTAGAAGAAAACCCACCCAGGTGGGACTCGAACCCGCGATCTTAGGATTGGCAGCCGAGGATTTTTCCCCGCCGCCTCCGTTGCCAGTTGTAGTGCAAAACATAGTACTCCTTTCCACTCTATTGTATGACAAAGAAAGTTGGATATGTCAATATGAGCATAAAAAGAGGCCACTTACAGTGGGAATGGGGTATCTGAGATCTGTTTGCGGTCAATGCATAAAGGATTGGATTGGAAATGAGTGGGTGATGAAAGATGCGAGCGTAGATGCTCCTGAAATGAGCTCCGTGGGGTTGTCATGTCGAAGCAGATTTATGATTGAGGAATGAGAGGAATGGAACATTTCCATTTCACCGGGAAAGTTATGGGTGAATGTGGTGGAAGAAACTCTTAATAGAAGGATTATTTTCAAGATTAAGAACTGGAGTGCGTGATTGAAGCAAAGTATGAGGTTTAACTGCCAATAAAGATGAATGAAAGGATAGGGCAGCATGGATGAAATTTTTAATGCAGTATCAGGTTACTGTCAGCTTACCTTTACCATGCTTATTGCCAAGAATCAAACTTTTTTTACTACGCCTGAGCTGAAAGGGAATGGTATGCATGTATGTTTATGTACTAGGAAGACTTGACTATACGTTTTCAACGAAGGTTGTCGGGAGACTTCATATGGCCAGAGTTTTATGGCGACAAACCTGAGTTAGATGTGTCCCTCTCTTGCTTGATGTTGAGGGGTGGAGGATTGCGGAGGATGTGCGAAGGGTAAATTACTGGAGGGAAGATCGGTATTGGTCAATGTGCTCCTCATCCTTTGGCTCTAATCCATGATCGAATCCCACTCTCGGTTGACGCTATTTCAAGAAGCTTTTCCTGCCGCTTCTCAAATGTTTTCATGGATTTTTGATGATTTTTAGTTTTCCTAGTCAGACAAATTACTAGTGTGCTATAAACTATGGTCATTCCCGCAACTTCGGAAAACTAAAGTAGCCTGCTTGACGAAGGTCCTTTATCTCGGCGCTGATGGCGCGCACAATCAAACCGTACCGGTGGACAAGAGTCCACCCCAACCGGTTCATTAACAAAAAATCAGGGATAACTTAAGAATGAAAACCTGCTTAATATACACGTCAATATTATAGCATAACGGGTGCTCTACCGCGACTATGTCAGTAGCTTTTTGTCGTGAATTCCCTATTTTTGTTTGTGGTGTTTAAAAAATATGGTCTATAAATAAATAAATGACAAATAAATAAACAGAACAATATTATATATGATATAACACTTTTATAATTGCATATATTTGTATATTAATACAATATTAAGATACATTTAATGCAGATTATTTGACGGTAATATAAAAAAAACATTTTTAGTCATAGGAGACGACGGCAGCGCTATTTCTATCAAAATAATGCATTTTGACGAGAGTTACTGTAATTATTTGCAAATTACTAAAATAAATGGGTGCATTGTAGACCTAACCATTATCGTTTATCACCATTCAAATCACTTTGAGAATCAGTCTCTAAAAAAGAGTATTTAGAGAATATAGCTTTAGAATTTCATTTAAAAAACTATTTAACTCCATCCTTTTCCCATTATCGTATATAACAAATTATAATACCAAGTTCAATTTGGAAAAAAGTAGCATTGATAAGTATGTATTTTGTTCCTCTCAAACAGAGAAACGTATTTTCTTTTAGTAGACAGAACATTAACTGATTGAAGTTTTAGGCGATTTTCTGTGGAACCCTCATCCACAGATATGGGAAGATCACCCGGTGGAAGAGGAAGGCACCATGGAACTCAACTACTAAATGTTTTAATGAAGCACCCTAATAACTTTTCTCGTCATACTTCATCTTCATAAAATCGGCTAGTTACCTGTCTTGGGGATGATTACCAGCTGTATTTCCATCTTTTTAGTAGTCTTCCTATGGGTCTCCTGGTATTGGGGGTGCTAAATCTTGCAATGCTGGCGAGTCTTGTCTTCCGTAATTCTACCGACATGCGCTTCCCAGTATCTTCTCCGCTCTTTCGTTGTTTTTATTGTTCAGATTTCTGTTGTTCTTACATTCGAAATATGCATTCCTTGAATTTATATATTTACTTCTACAGATAAATTTAAGTGTCTTGAGACTAAGGCAGCCTTCACAGTATAAATTACTTTGCTTTCCATATTTACATAACGAAAGATATTTTTCCCATTTATGTAGCCAGAGTGAATTGTTTGTTCAATTAGAGTATTATCAATGGTTTGTTTACGACGTAGAGATTTTTAAATTATGGTCATGAGTTCAGTTTTGGAAATAATCATATTAAAGATGATAAAAGTAGTGTTAAAGGGAAAGAGAATACGTCGCAGTTCATCCTCGTTCTCGGCATTCGAAAAAGCATCGTCTGCATCACTCAGGATTTTTATAGGATACTTTCCAAGGTGATTTTTCGTTTGCATTTGGTTTAACATGTGCTATTATTTCATCAATCAGCTTATAAAATATTTATGGGTTGAGACTGTCACCCTTAAGTATGCCTAGTTTCACATTAGTGTTAATTTCTGCTCTGTTTTTATCTGAATAGTTTTATTCCAGTTGAGGTCTGCTGTTCTGTTTCTTTATGTATGTAGGTATATAAGCTACTCACTATACTGAGTGGATAAAATAGCCTTCCTAACTCATTATATATATATATATATATAAACTACTTCTTGAAGAATCACTCCGGTGATAAATATATAATATGCCGAGAGGATGGCCGATAAAAATATAGAAACAAATAAAAAAGGACACTCAAAAATTGAAACTTCCGATATTTCGGTGGGAAAGTCAACCACCTTTCTCAGGGTAGAGAGTAATAATATATATATGTTTCTGTCGAGGGCTTGAACCCTATCTAAAGTGTGGATAATAGATGAAAGTCTATTGAGTCAACGCAAGATGATGTGAATCCCTTATTCTAAACCTACAACGTCGTGATTTTAACGGCAAGTAACGTTAGAACTGATGGACATATTTCACTAGACTTCTTAATTCTATTGGTAAATTTTCTTACCATCGTTGCCAGGGAGAGAATTATGTGACCAAGTAAGGACTTGTGCACATCGAAACATCCATAGCTGACGTGAGATTTGATTTTAATGAGATGTACCTTGCTGAGTAAAAATATAAGTTGTAAGACGTTCCGGTGAAAGAAATGTATTCATTGCCACCATTTTGGCTTCCAGTCTCCCCTCCAGATTCTCCAGCGCATGATTCAGTATCGGAACTCTCGAAGAGTAAACACTTGGTGAATATTTTGTCTCCTTAATCGATATATTGCTTGTACCGAGTTATTTTGAAACGCCTAACGTTTACAGAAACTCGCATTAAATTCTTTCTCGGCGGAAGAAGTGGAAGGAGAGGGGTGGGGGTGAAAGTGAATGGGGAGGGGCTTGAGATTAGGGGGAAGGGGTTGGGGGTTTTTTACCTCCCTCGATCGTAAGAGATGAGGTTGGGACCTTAGAATCGGTTCCAATTTCGTCTCAGGGAATTGGGAAATCGCAGAATCTCTCGCGTTAGGCTTGTGTGCGGAGCTGGAAGAGTTTGGGGAGATGGCCGGGAGTAGGGGAAAATAGGGTTTCTTTTTTTCTGTCGGAAGGAACGAGGGGAAGAGAGTAGGGTGAGAGACGAGGGTCGGGGAGTGCAAGATAGGATTCTGTGGGACAAGGGCAAGAAAGAAGAGTTCTTTTATTTTTTTATTTCACTTATTTTTTTTCCTTTTGGATAGGTGGCAGAGGAATCGCGTGAGGATGCCGGGAGAGGAAATTCCCGCACTGAATAGAACGAGGTGGAAGTGGCGAAATAGGGTAAGGTTTGGGATCTAGAAGGGGGAGGTGGTCGATCGAGGTGCCTGAGAACGAATAAGTTGACTTAAGAAGCGAAGAGTGTTCGCGTGCGTCTGAATGCACGGTGAATCCTACGCGTCGTTCGGCGTGGAGGATCATGGATATGGAGCAGACGGGCTTGCGGGTAGATAGAATCGGGGAGATGCTCCGTTCCGTGGAAACCCGAATGAGAAATAGGCGAAGTCAACATCTCTGTAAAACTCATGGAATATCAGAGGCAGGGCGAGGAAAAATATTTGTCAATTCACGTCAAAACTACTTTGACGCCTTCGGACGCAAAGTGAATGGTATTTGAAGTTGAGCTATTAAGAAATCGTAGAGGCGCATGTCTCATGAATTCCGTTATGCAAAGTCTGTGTTATATTTTTCTTTATCCCTGTCTATTCCCGCCTGAGTTCTGTACGTCTATTGCGATCTGGAAAAATTATCAGACGACGCGAGAATTGCAATGAATATTGAAATAATCAATGTCAACTCATTTGATCAGCAATTAATCCATATCGGTATTTGCTGCATAAGGACTTTGTCGCCTCTGAATTGGTTGCTTTTATTAGCCCATTAGAAGGCTTCCATTCCAGTATTAGTGTTTGATTTTATCTTTCTATAAACTTTAAATAATATTTACAAAATTATAATATATAATGTATAAAAGTAATTTTTGTCTCGTTTGGTGAGTTTAATTGCCCTTTCTGGTAAATAAATGTCAATTATACGCATGGGAGAGAATCAATCTTAGCTCTCATTAGTGTATCACTTAATATTCAATGTTTAAAATAAATATTAAAGATAAAATTGTACTGGCGTAGAAATAAAATAAAAAATCCTATATTACCTACTCTACTTTTTTCGTATATATGATAATAAAAAATAATTCCTAAAATATTTTTGTAAAGAAGAATTATTTTGTTAATTTTGGATACCACATTGAAAATTCCAAGCAATAGGCATTAATTTTGGCATTAAATTAATATCAAAACCTTAAGCACGTTTTTTATGAAAAACATATAACTATAAATGAATTGCACTTATTTTGGCTTTCCTTTAGTAAATGAATTTCTGAGTAAATGTTCACATTTCAAGGCTCGTTAACTAAAAAGTTTCACTGACATATTCATAGGATAAAAAATGCTTTCGAATCTCTCTACTATCCTCTCCTTAAGCAGTGCAAGTTGTTCTTAGTGGATATTCCTATATAACCCCCATGAAATGCATTTAAAGGACATATCCTTGTACTTATATTAATGAACAAACGAAAACCTTCATCCGGTGAAGGAATTTAAAAATTGAGAGATGAAAATAATGTTCTTAATGGTATATCAAAATTGATGCTCATGTTGAGTTGAAATTAGTAATGGTGCACAGTTTTCATTTATTGATAACAGTGTTTTCCCTTAAAGAATAATGACTATAGATAATTGGGAAGGTAGCTATAAGCGCTTCCTGGTTCATAGCGGTGAATTCAAACCTAAATGAAGTGAAAAAGAGAATTTCAATGCTCCCGCATCTAGCCCCGAAACGGGAGCAAATCCAGATGATCTGTTAAATTGCGCACTGGAGGCCAATCGGAAGATTCCGTAACCCATCACCTCTCGGGAAATGAATATTTACCTGTATTGTTTACCATGTTTTGTGTTTGCGATGCCAATTGATTCCGCGTAGCAAGAGCCCCTAATCCGGATTTCTCATGGAAAGCGGTAATTTTTCTTTCATTTGATGATAAAAATTGGAAATAATGCCTACCATCGAGTAGTAATTTTTTAATTTAAATTTTAAGTTGATTATTTTTTTAATTATTGGGTACACATTATATTGATCAACATCATGATTGGATTTTGAATATAATTTGTTTAAACACCATAGTTTACGTGATAGAATCATACATCATTTTGGCTCAATTCCTAGCTCCCTTCATACATTTTAAAAATTATATTTTTTCTTCCCTGCTATCCCTACGTATAATCCTTATGTAATGACCTTCTATATCACAGTACCACCTATGCCATTTTTCTCTATAACTTAAGTACAACCATTGCCCTCCAGCATTGGTTGTACTTCAATTATGTAGGTTTTTCCCCTACTTCATTTTTTAAATATGGAAAATGCATCGTTATTCTCTAGTATGCCCATCTTAATGTCTTCAATCATTTCCAATAAAACATCTCACAGCATCCATATGACCCACGTTCTCTTTCTTCAAAGATGATTCACTATAAATAACACATTTCCCAAATTGTAACTTTTCTTTACATCCTCATTTCCTCTATTCCTTTTTTCCATTTATAATCCTTACGCTACAGTTAAAATTACTCTTATGATACTCGCTATCGACATATTTTGAGTAAATCCTATTTTATTATTTAATTGTAAGTGATTCTACCTACCAGATTTGTTTTTTGTCATTCGGTCTCAGGGTTACCTATTGCGTACAAGTTTTTCTCGTGAAAATCATTATTAATTATTGGCTTCTGCACCGTGAATAATAGTTTTATTTTTTAAGATAGGAGTGATCAAGGACAAATCTGATAGTTAACTCTCGACAACCCTTAGCTGAGAAGTGAACCCATTAGTGTTCTCCACCCATACCCATAAAGCATACAGTACTCATTCACCAGCTGCCATTGCTTCAAACATTCATTTCATTAACTTTTTTTGAAGATTTTCGCAACTCATGTTTATATTATTCAGGTTACTGGTTCTGCGATTAAATTATGTTGTTCTTAAAAGCCCGACGAAGCCTGCAGCATAGTACAGCGAAACTGTCGCATAATTTAATCGCAGAACCAGAAACCTGAGTAATATATTCATTTCATTAATTTCCCCTTTAACCGCTTCTCCCAATTTATGAATCAGCTCTATATTTTAGTCCAACATACTTATAAAAATATAACACATGCGTGACTTGACTCCCTTGTAGTGAATGACAGTCAGGTTAGGGTTATGAAATCTCGTGCTACCACGTGCTTATCAGAATGTTGTGAGGAGAAGCAGGTGGAGGCAATTGAGAAACGAGCATAAAGAAGAATTTAAGGAGAAAGAGCAAAAATTGGAGTGAATTAAATGAGAAAAATAAGGATTGTATAGAAGAAACAGGAAATATTGCAGGAAATGTAAAGCTCTCTCAACCTAAGTATTAAATGGGAGAACCCAGGACCATGTGACAGAAAAATATTGTAAAATATTTGTAACTGATAATCAGTAGTAAGAAATATTTAGAAGTCGTAGAAGGATGCTCAATAATGATGAAATCATGTAAGTAAACTATAGCTATAAATACTATTTGAGAACTGTTTTCAGTTTCAGTCTCAGAATGGGGAACTAAGATTACTGGAGATCTCGGTCGGAAAAACGAAAAGGTAATATAAATATTTCTTTTATAGTAATGTTTACCACAACGCTAATTCACGGGAGTCATATTAATGCATTAAGGCTACCGTATTTCTAGATTTCTCGGAAGTTATTTCAGTAAATTTAAAGACTACAATTTCCTCATTAAGCATTTGAACGTTGAAAAAAAGTCCACATATCACAAATACTTTTCTTTTACAATAAGTTTTCTTCACCCTTTGACCGAGTCGCCTGGTGGTCTAACTATTCTTAAGAAATGTAAAAAAGTAAAAAAATGAACATTTATACATAGGCTAGTTTTTTACGTGGCTGTTACTGGGCGAGAATAGTCGTTTCGCGGCACAAAGTTGAAAGAATTTTCTCGAACGTGGAGTAAAGTCGCTCTCCGCGGTAGGAACCCAAAATATGCCTAGCAACTTCAGTCGCTTCAGTTGCGCGGCCAAAGCGTCAATTACTAATTTATTTAAAAATTGATAGTAGAAATTAAGAACTGAAATTTATAAAATTATTACTCCGAGTCCAACTCAACTTAAGAAAAGGGTGAAAAGTCACCATGTAAACATTTTAATGCGAAAAAATGACGTTGCAAAGAATATTCTTCGCCTGTTTCCCTACGAGCGTAAGGCGTTCGTAACCCGGAAAATTGAACTTTTAAGAAAGACGCATTGTCCTTTCAACCTCTACCTCTTTCCCCAAAGAGCAGCTTTTACTGCAACCATAGATATTTCGTATTACTTATTTCCCTGAATAAGCTATTTCCGCAAATTTCTAGCCAATATCTGGCCGTGGCGGTTTGCCTCAAGGTATACAAGCGAAGGAATTGCTTTTCAAATCAACAACGTCACCCCGGGGCCTTGAGGGAGATGCTGCTTTCTCCATCAACAGTGCTATCTTCCTATATCCTATCCTCTACTGAGGAGCATATCCCATTCCTGCAGGCGTACCAACACTACTTCGCGAAACTTTATTCATCCAAAAATCATAACTTACATTCTTTAGGTTGCTCGTAGAGAGCTGTTTTGATCGTGTAATGCAAATGTTTTTGCACGCACTGCTCAATTTCGACATCCCTTGAGTAGTTTTCCGCACATGGAAAACGGCTTTTAGGTTTGGTTACCCTATTTGCCTGACCGTTTAGAGTCAAGGAAACTCAGGAACTGGAAGAGACAGCAACATCAGACGGGCTAAAAAAAACACGTAAACATTCTCGTTGATGCTCCACAAAAATTATTATGCCCCGGGATTCAAATCGCGAAAGTATAAATATGTGTATTTCCCAGTTGTGATTTTCCACAGAAGAAAATTAATTTGAAGATAAGAATGTTTCCAACAAGATACCGTTTCAGGTTCAAATATGAGACATTCCTCTTATTCTGAGAACTGAGAGAAAAAAACTGTGCCATTCCATATATTAAGCGAGTAATGCAGGTAAACAATCGTTTCGCTATGGTACAACATCGTCCGGTAGGTAGATGATTTACATACATTTTTTTATATTGCTGCCCCGAGAGTTTTTGTGACTAGGCTTAGGAAGATGTGCAACAGCGATCCTATTACCGGGATGGACGCATTATTGTGGTGTTGCAATGTTTTTTACTGCTAGATTTTTTTGCCTTCATATCGCCATAAAAAACGTTCATGGAAAAACAATAATTAGTACAGTCTCATAAAGCATTGCATTCAATAAAAAATATCATATCAAAGAAAATGGTTTGATGCTCTGATTATGAGAGAACACTGGTTTATAGACTAAATCAGGAATCGAACATGTCTGTGTCAATTAAATGTATCTTTATTAACTGGTTATGCCTTGGTTTTTCGGAAATATAATGTTTTCAAATAGATATATTCAGTATATGACTAGAGATTTTCGTCTTAAGGCAAAACATTGTGCTAAATAATTATATCTACATTATGTGAAGGAACAATGTTATTTTAAAAAATTATCAAATTTCAACAATAAGCAAATAAACAATATTTCCCTTACTATAGTAAACCACATGCACCAAAAGAGTGGAGAAGAAAGATTTTTCAAGAAAACTTTTACAGTTGAATTGCAAATCTCACTGCCATCCAGTAGCATAGAGTTCAACTTGTATCTGGTAACGTAGGCGTATTTTAAATAACAAATTACAAAGTTCAAGCTGAATGATTTATAAATACTGCAAATTAAGCCCAGGCCAAAATGGATATTTTTCATTATCGAATAATGGGAACACAACGTGAGACACCCTATTATTCGAGGAGCATACGACTTTCGTATAATAGTATGAAAATGAAAAACGGTGCACGTGAAGTTTGGAGCCAAGTTCTCACAAAATCATTATACACTCAATGTGGCTACGTCATTACGAGGTTTTAGTACTAATCTAAGTCTTAACGTGATCAATATAGGTAAATTATCTGCCAAAAAGAGTAAATTATGACAGGTTATTTATATTAAATCGTTCGATGCTAGCTCATATATTGTTGTCATTTTTATGACATCCAATTCCCTCTATGTTGTCTTATCCGTTGGCGTGGAGGCCGATGAATGGCATAAAATGTGACAGAGGCCAAAAACTTGAAATAAAACAATAATGTGGGGATTATTAGTATTTGCTTCCAGCGAAGAGCTTTCTGACCGACAATTATGTTTAAGTCTTACCCTTAAGATATACGCATAGTCAAATCGCCACTACATGTGTGGCCTCAACATACAGCCATATGATATGTGAGTAAAATATGGTGACCTATCTTAGCTCAGATATTTATTTTTCTGTAGGAGAATACTTGAATAAATTAAACGAGCAAGGAAAATTAAGTTAGTTTCAGCGAGATTTTTCCCTAATCGCCATAGAGATCATATTTTACTTTTATTTTTCAATTTCACCAAATGTATGAAGCATGCAGTAAACATTGCCTTATTGTGGCGCCAAAGCTTAGTTCTATTTGACTGAAATTCCCTGCAGTAAAATAAATATGCCTGTATTTAATTTTCTGTACAAAAGTCTTTAACTTGACTCGTTTTTTTCACCCCTTACGGTGAATACGCCTTCACAATAGATGGTTTTTCTGCGACTCATTGTGAATTACAGTAAGTAATTGGTTTATATTTAAAAATAATTGAAAAAACGTACAAACTGCAAAATTAAACGAAATCTTTGTGTCAGAATTTCCTTATATTTTAAAAAAATGTCTCTTTGGAGGGCTTGAGTATACAATTTCCCACGGAAAGCGGCTTCTATTTTTTGTAAAATATCTCGAAAAGTAGTTCGGTGAGTGGCTGAAATTTTTGTATCTTTGTAAGAATGAGATATTAATTTTTAAGTGTGGCCAAACTCATGGAGTTCCATTTGAAATGATATTGCGATCAAAAAACCTTTACTTTTGAGAAGTATTTGAAACCTCGCATGTGTCCACCAATCTTTCACTTCTCCAGTTGTCATCTTTCTGTAAATAAAAAAATAACTACGGCTCTAACCATGGAATTTATCTTAAAAAGAGCTATAAAACACCAAAATAGTGTGTTTGATATAAGTTTTCCAAATAAATAGACGAGTAAGTCCAATTTGAACTCAAAGAAATAAACGATTTTGTCGCGAAAATTAGTATGATCTTCTCTGTATGTATTAATTATGTGTATTCTATCGTATTTAAAAGTCGTAAAATGAAATACTGTAACATTTTGTTCGTATAAACCCTCCGCTGAAATTCGCCTTGAATTAAGATGGCTTGGTGGTGTAACTGACTAACACACCTGACCGGCAATTGGGAGATCCGGGTTTGAATCCCGATTAAGTAAAATGACTTTTTCATGGCAAATTTCACTGTCTTTGATGTATAAATACTGTAACTTATACTCTGCATCAATTCCCATGCTTTTATGAAATTATCTGAAAACCTTTTCTGGACTCAAATTCACCCAAGGAATTTCTCGCTCCCGAAACGTTGTGTTGTCTCATGAATATAACCAATGTCATTTTAAAGTTAAATGTTACATGCAATTAATACCCTTATAAGAGTTTAAGATAATAATAATACAGGGGAAGCGGCCTATTACTTCCAAATTTTTGCACATCTAATTTAATCTTTCCTTTACCTCCGGACTGGGCAAATGAATGCTCCAATGAAAAAAAGAAACGATCTCTTACTCCACTCCTGTCCCCTATACTTCTCATTCCTTCAGCTGTACAGTGTTTCCTTCGTGGCCCTGAATGCTCTGGGATACAGAGCAAAAGGAAAGATAGGCGAGAGAAGTTGGCAAGATGTTAAGGGAGAGGTTTGGTCAGGGGAAAGCATTGCGTGTGTGTACTTGTGTGTTACCACGTAACGACCACGTTACCTCGTACGTACGTGTGAGTTACCACGTTGGTGCGTAGAAGCGCATGGGAGTTGAGTTTGGGTGCGGAGTGGGATGGGTAAGGGATTAAGATTAATAAATGAGTCAACGAAGGGTCGATACAGAGAATAAAATGACATAAGAGCTAAGGAAGGATATAATCGAGGATTTTGGAGCAGGGATGTCGAATGTCGTAGGCCGCGTTAGGAGAGCAAGTCAGGGAAGGATGAAAAACTTGATAAATGATCTAATATTTTCCTGGTGAATCAGGTACAAATTTTTCAAGGGTATTCCACCAGGCAATAGGCATAATGTTTGCCAAAGTTTCGAAGAACGACTTGTTCGTCATCATCAGGCCTTATGAATGCCACATGAGTCAAAGTTGGCCGATATTTATGCCCAAGAATCCGAATCAGATGACTCATGATGTGTTACGGATGGCTATTGGGACCGTTTCATCAAAGAAGCCATCGAGATCCATCAAGAATAAAGACATTTTAACCAAGGAATTGGCTTTCAATTAATTAGTGTCTGGAATTTTATCATCAATTGCATTTAAAATGAAAGGGAAGGTGAGATAGTGAGCGGTCAATCCGACAAACTAACCAATCAGGAGTCACCAGATTCGGATTGTTGGATATAAATAACGGCCAATTTTGACTCATGCGGCATTTAGAAGACCTGATGATGATAAACAAGTCGTTTGTCAAAAGGTTGGGAGATGTGATGCCTATTACCTGGTAGAATACCCGTGAAATATTTATTTATGAAAAACTTGACTATTCGCAATGCGTAAGAGAACAGTTACCGACCTACAGCCCAGCAACTGCATGGTCAAATAACACAAGTGTATAATGTGTATTTGAAGACTTAAGCGTCACCATTTTCAATCTTCCACCGCGTGGAAAACATGTTAGAGAGCTCTCCACTCTGGATCAACACGAGCAACACTGTGGAATGATGATGGTTAGGTAGCTGTCGAAATGTTTCAGTTACGCCTTGAAGAAGATGAGCAAGTGGGTTGTCAAAAGTATCGACTATGGAAAGCCTAACCCAGTGCCACAGCCGAGACTTCGTCCAATTTAATTAACGTAGAATTTTGTAATTTTATGCTAGTCTTTGATATCTTAATAGTGGTAAACCTTACAATCAATGAATAAACAATGTTTTATTAACATACAAATCAACATAAATAAAGCCAGTATGTGATAAAATCCTTTGATTGATTCCTTGATCTATCCATTGATTCCTTGAAGGCGTTTTACCACTTTCATACTTCAACAATGGCACGTGTTGCTAAGGGAACGCTTTTTTAACATGCGCTGAATGTTAGTAAATTTTCTATATTGTTTTAAATTTTCGCAATATCGAACCAGAAACAAAAACCAATGGTATTATAAAGACCATTCAACATTCTTTCATTTTTAACGTCTTTGGAGTTCTCATGACTAATATTTTAAATTTAATTTTGCAAAAATAAAATAAGCGATTAAAATGAACTTTAAATGCATTTCTTATATAAGTTGATTTAAATGACCTGGCTAAAAGTAGACTTTTTGTATGCAGAATTGGTACACTTCACCAGATGCTTATGTTTCAACGTGTTCAATTTCTTGTTAATGAAAGATTTGAGCGTTGCATCACGAAAACGATGAGTTTTTAGGCTTTCAAAGAGAAAGCGATGAATCAAGTGAAAGTTTTTAATAAAAAAAGTGATTTTCCTGAAGAAAAGCTATTAATCTTTATACTGACGCAAATTTTACTACAATTGCTTTCGAATTGGTTTAGTATGTTTCAATATCTTAATGATACTTTCAAGTCATTGCCTATGACTTCACAAACCGTGTGTTAAGAATGTCCCAATAGTAAGTTGATGGAACTCGCGAGATAATGACACTTTTACGTTGCATCTAATATCGGAAAAGTTATTCCATTACGGGAGGAATAATGCGTTTCAACTCTTCAGCGTGAGTATTTTAAAAGGCTGTGGTGCTCCGTCGGGGAATTTTAATCACAGGAGAAGTTACTGAAGGCCGAAGCGGCTTTTGCCTTGACCGCCGTGGAGAGAATAATTACCGAATTGGATACCAGTAATTGTTTCCATCGACCCGAGGATTGAAATTGATGCTCAGCGATTTCGTTTATGTACTTCAGTAAAGCGATGAAAATTCCGAAGTTCCTATCTTGAATTATCTCTTGTCCATGAACTGGGGTTTTTGTTAAAGCATTCAGTGAACACACATCTCATAACAGGAATTTGGAACACAAGGAAAGGTTCTGTGTTTTTTATGGTTAGACAAGATTTTAAACAAGAATGAAGAACTATTTTTTTAATTAATGATAAGATAATTATCGCTGACCAGGGCAATGCAACCTCTGCGTGAACCACAACTTTTCCGAATAAAAGTGTAATCGCGAGTGCGATATTCCACAGAGGAAAAATCATTCGCCTTGACCGGGATACGAACCCGGATCCCTCGATTTCGCGCCGAGTGCTTTTAACCAGTTAAGCTACCGAGGCGTCCTTCTCCCCTGTGGAAATTTTGGTGGCTTTATAGGAGCTTGGTGGTCAGAACTGCTAGACATACGATGCCATTAGCAGTCCAAATCGTGCGCTAAGCGCCACAGTCCGCGAGGATAAAGCCGGATAGAACACATTGAGGTGTTCGCTCTTTGACTAATTTTGAGGATACCGGGACTAGCCACGGTAGTTACCTTTACGGAGTCTCCCGCAAGTGCACATAAGTGCGATATTTCACAGAGGAAAAATCATTCGCCTTGACCGGGATCAATCTTCAGAAAAGTGTAATCCCTTGTGATTTTGGATCGGGAGGCTATTTATTATCGGAATCTCTATTACTAGGAAGTACCTATATATACATACATTCCAACCACGTCGTTCCCTTCCTGGGTGGGAATAGTCAAATGAGCTTAGTTCTCAGTTTTTGACCTAGAAAACTGGAATCTATTTTGATAATTTCATCCTTAAAGCGTCGCGTAGCGTTGTAACTATATTATTGCAAACCTGATTTGATCCTGCCTCATTCATGGATCATTTCATTCACACTCACTACTTATCTAATTTACGGATTCAGGCGTTACATTTTAGAAGTTCATACTTGAAACGAGGTGAGAATTTCGTACTTTTCCTCATATTTATTTTAAACAACGACGCTTTTTGATGTCTTATAGCATCATCATCATCAGGCAATTTTTATCAAATTACGCTTAATAATGTATTGTGCTAAACTTGACCTGATGATGATGTTATAAGACGTCGAAACGCGTCGTTATATAAAATTATTTTGTGGAAAAGTACGAAATTATCATTTCAATTCATTTCTCTCACTCTTTATTACTATACTTACAAGGAATCTAAACATGACTTTGTATTCCATATCTATGTATTTATTGATTAATATGCCTTTGGTTTCATTTTCACTGTAGCACTCCATATATCGATTTTCCATCGCTGGAATCGCTATCTCATAGTTTTACAGTAAAAATTATCTCCAAAAATAGTTCATTCCCCGAAAATCTCCATGATTAACCAAGCGGTTAACCATGGTTATGGTTTACTTTGAGATGCGAAGAAAGGGAAACATCAATAGAATATCGTTTGAGGCGTAGTAACGACGGGAAATAAAACCGTTCCATCGCAACGTTCTACCGTAAAACTACTGCTACAAAAACCCGGGCACGTCATTCGCAAGAGCGCACCGTTAATTTCGAAGAAAATTGTGTGGATTCCTGAAGTAGGACCAAACAAGGCGTCCCTTTATTCCTTAAATCCTTCTGCGTCCCTAGGTCGTCCTTTTTCACCCTTGAGGCTGGAAGGATGAGAGAGAGAGAGAGAATTTGATGAAGGTCTGCTGGAAAACAAAGGAGAGGAGAGCGGAATAAAAAGTTGCAGGCTTTCGAAAGGGAGTGCACGGATACTGCTGAATTTCCGACAGTTTGGAACCTTTGGGAGTCAAGAACCATAGTATTTTCAAAATCATTATTGAAATTTCATAGAAAATAAGTTACATGAGTACATCAGTACCGTAATTTTGGGTGAGCTCGAACTAATTTTTCTTTATTTCTATCATATTCTCGTAAGTACTGGCACGGGCATACTTTTATAGCTCTCTCAAATGTTTCTGGCGTGAACCTCTGTGGCAAGGAGGGTAGGACGAAGTAGAGGGGGTGAAGGGAAAAGGGGAAGAGAAGCAACGAGAGAGAGAAAGTAATGCAGGCTAACAAATCTTCTTCGAGATAAAGGTACGAGGCACACACACGTAAGACAAGTGCACTGAAAAAAAAATATTTTCTTAAATCGAGAGGTGCCCACTTGATTTTAGAGTGGGTCTTACTAAAATAGGTGCCCAGAATATTTTCTTAATTTAAGAGGGGATCCCACTAGAGTGGTAGCCACAAGAAAAATATTCTTAAATTAAGAGATTTCTCTTAACATCGAATAGCGTCCTCTATTCTTATATTAAGAATTCCCTCTTGGGAGATAAGTATAGTTCATTCTTACATTAAGAATATTTTATTGGCATTTTAAGAATTTTATCCTCTTAAATTAAGAATATTCAGGTATGGTAAACTAAGTACTGCAATTTTTAATTGGGGTAAAATCCGTTTATTGCATGAAAACAATACAATTTCAGTTTGTTTCAATTTAAGTTTGAAACGGCCCTGGAACAGTGATGCCCTTGTGTAAAGGTAATGTTTAAAATTAAAATATATGAAGAACATACAACGAATCACTCTGATAGATAGAAGGGTGCACTCAAAACTATGCAGTCAGGGCTTAAACACGCAGTTTGATAGATAAGAATATACTTTGTCAAAAATTTCTATTAAAATGACGATCAAATTCTGATTCCTTCTTAGCAGTGCATGTTAATTCAGATTTAATGTTTTAGACTAATTTACCTGAGAAACATGTTCTACAAAAAAGTAATTTATTAATAATGCTTGTCCAAATCAATTTTTAAAAATATTTTCAAATAAATACCAATTTCTACATTTTACACTTCACTGGTTTAATTTTATGAGCTCATTTCAAAAAAATACATTTACATTATCATACTTCATAATTGGTATATTCTGTTCATTTATCAAGTTGTGGAGAAGATGTAGCAAGTGTACTACCCATAGGGTAAAATGACTCTAATTTGGGACCCTTGAGGGGAAGAAAATCTATGAGTATTCTTTCATGACAGCCTGAACAATCAAACATCATTATACCAAAAGAGTTACAATCAATACCAATTAAATTCCTTGGAATGGTACTGCATACAAATGTTACTGAATACACATGTTACTCTCCTATATCAAGTCATCAGCTATGAAGATGACAGTGCATTTGATTTCATAGTTCATAGCACCACAAGTGTAAATACATTATGAGAGTATATATTTAGGGAATCAATGCATGCATATCCAATGCTAACTTATGAATAAGTACTTAGAAATGCTTAAATAAATGTTGCATGAGCGAGGACTCACCAATTCTCAGAGAAAATTGAAGAATTTTCATCATGTAATACAAAAAATGCAATTTAATCATGCAATAAATACAAGCTTCAAGGTCCAAAATGTACACTCTTTTAATCCAGGTTTAAAAAAATAATTGAAAAGGGGGAGCATCAAATGGAGATCTATGTGATATGCAAAATTATCCATAATTTCTGTTCGTGGTCCGCATTACATCTGAAAAAGCTTGCATAAAAAAGGAATACATAAATAGATTGTGATTTAATGAAAATAGTATGAGTATTTTTTTTATTAGAAAATAACTATTCCAATTTCAGAATGCAAAAAACAGTGTAACTGATAACGAATCAGAGACCCTTCCTCATTTAACAGAAACTATTTAATACACAAATACCATAGTACCATAATACCACACTTGATTAAAGTTTTAAACATTTTCCTTTGAAACCACCTGTAAGACCTCAATGTTAACAATTTTCAGGCATTGAAAAGGTTTTATAATTTTTGTGCAAAATTATAACATTAAAAATGTTTTGAGAGGTTCATTTACTACCATAGGGAGTGGCATACTTTAAAGCTTTTGCGCATTAATGACATACAATTACTGACTAGCAGGTTTACTGAATAATGTGGCATCAGAATATACAAGAAATGAATTATCACTACATAGCACATTTAAAATAACCAAACAAAATGCATTAACGAATGAGGATTCCAATTCCTACCTATACTTGCTCCAATTATTTGATAAGCTTTTTAAATAATTAAATATTTTCATACAACTTAGCTGTGTACCTCAGGCCATTGCACAAAATGCCATATATCTACAAATTACAAAATATTATGAACTATACTCTTTGTTTATGTCAATTCATTTGAATTACTGCTGGTTAACTACGGAAAGGTCGTGTTTCGGTTAATAGAGGAATTAAAAGTTGTTAATTAACTAGTAGGTAACGAGTGGAAGAGCAAAGAAGATCCTCGCAAGGCGGGCAAAACATTGTGTTTACACCCACCGCCGTGCGTTTACGAGCGAGCTTCAACTACTTCAACCTAACCCAATATCGCGAAAACAAAGTAAGGCATGATGCATAGCCTGCATAGTGACCACAATGTAACGTACTGACAACACATTTCAGGTGGAAGATCTAATTCCAATCGATAGCGGGAAATTAATATCTTTTGACCCCAACGTCTTTGA
The DNA here is from genome assembly GCA_963573305.1 of Pyrrhosoma nymphula. Taxonomy (NCBI): domain Eukaryota; kingdom Metazoa; phylum Arthropoda; class Insecta; order Odonata; family Coenagrionidae; genus Pyrrhosoma; species Pyrrhosoma nymphula. The sequence continues at coordinate 70,634,283 of OY754336.1, forward strand.
CACGGTAGGTGGTAGAAGGATACAATGTTATAATAGAGGTAGCATATTAAAGTACTCACCACAAAATGTCACGATAACGTATCTGAAAGCAGCCGGAAGTGGAGTAAACACAGGGTGGTGAGCAATCCCAGCAGCACTGACATCAACTGGCATGTGATTATTTCGATGAATGCGGGATTCATGGGCAAGAAGATGTCGGTCACAGTTAACCTCTGAAAATGGTAACTGCGGTTGCTCTGATGCTATTTTATTGGATTTTGCTCAAATCCAATGTTTATCCGAGAAATCAAATTTTAAGAACCATTTACATTTTAATTGAAGATATTACGGAATGAAATGCGAAGTGAACTCATTCAGAGCATTTATTTTGCGGTTGATAGGTAAACGACCCTTAGTAACCCGAGTGATTACGAAGTTATTCTAACATTGAGAATATTTTCTTAAACCCTGCAAGTTTCAGGCCGCGCCCACTAGATGGTATTAGTTCCGACTCACTCAGGTAAGAAAATTCTCTAGAATCTAGAATCCCATCTTAGATGTCAGCTGTAAGAATATTATCCTCTTAATTTAAGAATACTTTTTTTAAGTGTGGTAAAATCACCCATCACTATTACTTTGTCAGAGACCCTATATTGAGGTCTCATTGTGAGAAGAGTAGACACGGGATGACTGGTAGTGATGAGCCATCCAACTTCTTGAATTGCTTGCGTTGGTAGAAATTTTAAAGGTTTTCTGACTGAACTGCCACACTAAACATTCCTCCTTCCCCGTTTCGCAGGATTTTGAAAGTTATACGTCACCTATGTCCAAAAATCGTCCACTGTGTCGCGATAGGGAATTTTGAGATGCCATAAATATCTAAAGCATACATTTGTAGCAATTACATGAAATGCAATGGCCCCTTTAAAGCATTTTTATATATGCAGCGATGACTAATTTTTTCTGACTAATCCTCCACTCTAAACAACTGTTTTCTCCAACTTCACAGGATTTGGAAAGCTCTCTAGCCCATGTCTAAAAACCGCCCATTGCGCAGCACCAGGAATTTTGTGAGAACTATATCCTCTACTAATATGTAAAAATCTAATGGTTTCTCTAAGTTTGTCTGATACTCAATCACGCAAAAATAGCTAAACCGGTTACTTTGAAATGTTATATGTAGTTGTAGGTAATTACGTGCACTGCAACGAACACAGGCTATATCAAAAGTCTTAAATGCCTCAGGAGCCCCTTGATATTTGCTCCCAAAAGAATGGCATGGGAATCAGTGCAAAGGCTTCTTTTTTATATTACTTGCAATCAAGATATAGGGTTAAAATATTTACAATCGGTTGGCTGAAAGAATGAAGCATTTAATTTTTACAATCAATTTCGTTATACGCTTCGTTTTTGCTTACAATTAAATTTCAAATACGAAAATTGCCAATTTTTCACCGATTTCAACACTAGCACATTTCCACTTAGTAAAGAAAACTAGGTGAGAAAAGAGAAGTCAGATTCTCCGTTGTATGAATATAACTACTGTATTATTTCTTGCTATTATCTCTGCCAATGAGAATTAAGGGGCATATTTAAAATTCTATGTAGCTTACAATACTTAACAACTTCTCAGCTGTCTAAACTGCGTAAATGGCAACAGAGTAAAGTCCCCCTACATACTTTTCTTTTTGGAAAACGCTTGAAAACATCATAACGTGCCCCTCTCCCTGTGGGGCGAGTTTGGAACACCCCATTAATTTTTTTGCTGCTGTTGGGATTTAAGCAGTTTTTACATGATTATACGTAAATATCATTACTTATGCAGAATTTTGCCCGTAATACCCTTAAAAATGTTGAATAATACCTCAAAAGGGACGCAAGATACTTTATTAGTCTATTTCGACTGGCCAGCTACAGCAACAAAAAGCGATCACTAAATATTTCGAAAAGCAAATTCCACAAATTATTCAATATTCGGGTTTAAAGGTGGGAAACTATGAAATAACCAATTTTCATAACAAATGTGAATTTTATATTTGAATTGAATATTATAGTTTTTTGTGGTATTATACCATGAGTATCCATTATGAGACCCCCTGAATAGCGTATGCACCAATGCTTTACATTGGCGAGCATTGACCCTGACGTCTATCGGTCGATCATATCGTTAGGTGACAGTAAGGCAGACATGTCATTACGCGGTGAAGATAGGAAGACTTTACCAGCGGGGCTAAGACGAAGGAGAAGAAGGTTTAAGGGAACAGATGATAGAAATGGTATGTACAGAGAGGTAATATTCAAAGAGCATGTAAGTTATAATATGGAAATAAGAAAGACTGAGGAAGATGGGAGGAAAGAGTGAAGTGACAGTAAGAGGGGTAAATAGTAATGGTAATGGTACACAATAGCAGTGAAACGACTACGCGTAGGACGTCTGTCCTTCTCGACTGACCTTACTTGCTTATTCATTCGCGAACTTGCTCTCCCACCGGTCTGTTATTTAAGCTGTGTATTTCGGGTTCCTGGGAGCACTCGGATCGTTTCCGGCAATTGCGAGAGGGCATAAGTAGTCTTGTGATGCGGTTGAATAAGGCGCACGAACGCGGAAGTTCTGGCTTGATATCATCGCGAACAACCCCTAAAACTAAAGTCACGTTTAAACAACGGCTCACTCTCACCTTCTCATCGCGCATTAAATATCCTAGCCATTCTATCCATTAAGTATCCTCTACCAAAGTGGACCACCACAACTTAAAAATCGAGGACATAAACCGTAGTAAGTTACAATATGAATATATCTTGCATTCGCAATATAGTGCTGATTGTTAAATATTTATATGTATGTTGGTGGAATTTGAAGAATTTTCTTTGAGTAACTGATTTTTCTGGGCGGGTGATCTTAATTTTAAGTTTTTTTCTCTGAAATTTTTTAACTTGGTTAAAACTCAGAGCAAAATAAGGTAAACTAACAAGAAAGACATTTTAAAAGCTAATTTACGAATCGCATCGAGTGATGTTGGGAGAAATTATTTAATTTTGCTCGAGGAAAATGATTTTCATTTTCTAGATATATTTTCAAAGATTGATATCTTACGAGTAGGGCTGCCAACCGTGGGATTTCGGCCCAGAGAGCCCGGATGAAGCGATGTTTCTCCGAGCTCAGGGTTTCAGATAAATTTATCAGAACAACAAAACTAACTATTTCTATTTACACAGATGTTACACCGGTAACTCTTGTGTTTTCACTGAAAACGAAAAAAGTTATTTCATTGGATAAATTTCATTTTCACGCATTACTATTAAACCAAATACGAGGTCTAGGTCAAAGGATTCCATTTATTTGTCAGTTATATGGCTTAGGCTGGGAACACTCTAACGGAAAAATTAACGACGACGGAAAATTAAATTGTCCAAAAACATTTTTCCATGTTCAAGAAAGGACTCTTCGGTCCATGTTGTAATATACACACTCGTGTTCTTTTACCCGAAAATAGATCAAAATAATCATGTATAATATTTTTTCGTAAAACATTGATGACATTTCACGGTATTTAAAGATACATAAAATAAATAATCTAATTTATTAATCAGTTACCACGTAAACAAAAGCTGAACCTTGGTAGCAACTAAAAAAAGGCTTCCTTTTCAGATTCTCTGGGTGACAACCAAAATCTCCGGATCGAGAATGTCTTAAAGTTGGCAACTCTTCTTGCAGTTACTGGGGTGATTGGATTGCGTCGGTGAATTGGCAATAAATTTATTGAGGTTAATTACTATAGGAGAAGGTACGGTGAGTTCATCTGCTTTGTGTCGTGTTGCGTTAACCGACCGACTGCAAGGAAGTGGAGAAGATAATTTGCAACGCACATCATTCCCACGACGCACATTGAGCTGTCCTTTTGGAGACTGCCCCGAGCACTATCAGAAACAAGGTGCGTGGAAATTGGACATGGTGCCAAGCGGCGAAACCATGCGTCTGCTTGCACGTGACAATGCTTGTATAGGGTCCACTAAATGTTCCATGAATTTGTAACGGAAGCTCTCAATCAACTTGTGCATATAATGCACTCGCGCTAAGGCTGAGTAACTTGGCCTCTCACACTGCCTGTACTATAATAACCACACCAAACTGATTCCCATAAGATGACTAAGATGAATAGCAATTAAGTATTGCTATTCGTCTTAGTATATTTTATATTTAGTATGCTTTATATATTTTTCCCTTTTATAAGATAGACGTTCCCACCCTAATTCCGTTGACAATTCCGTCACATTGCTAAATTTCATAAAAAATATGATGTCATGGTTCATACTAAAATCTAACGTATGATAATCTTGGATCCCTATTCCGCCTACGTATGACCAAAACCAAACCTACATCCCCCAAAATGTCTAACGTAATACTTAAATGGCCTCTTATTAGTCGAATGGCTAGGTGGTAAGAGAAGAGACTCGGTCGTCTATAAACGAAGTAATCCCTTTAAAAATAATTAAAAACACAACTTAACAACAATGCTTGAGCAATGCCAAGTGTATCCTTGCAACGAGTATTCATTTTTCAGCCATCATCCTTTGAAGCCGTACCCTCAAATCAATGGTAGATTTATATCATATTTGGAGAAAAATAGAACCTTTGCCACCCAATATATTGTACAAAATATCTTAAAACTGCCATCATTATTCACAAAAATTCTAAGTTCGTGTCTTTCTGCTAGTTGTATGGAAGGCCTCCTCAAGACTTAGAAGCGTATATGCCCTTATATGATCGGCCCTAAGCCCTGATATGTTCGGTAGTCACATGCTGATTTTAGAGAAAAATATAAACTTTGGTAAATAAATTCTTGTACAAATGGAAATTGAAAACTGGAATGAAAACAAGAGATATTAAGGAATTAAAACAGCTAAAATTACGCTGCACAGAGACTTTGTATGATGCGTTTTACGTGTAGCGTGATGTGCAGAAATTGATGGGGAGAGAACAGAATGAATAGAAGAGAAAGGGACGGAGGCAGAAGCTGGAAGGAAGTTGATGAACACGGAGGAGGAATGCAAAAATGCGTGCGTAGCCGGGGAATAAGAGGGCTTGCCGGGGGATGATGGGCGTTGGGTGTGGCGGGCGAGGTATGCCTGTGAGCCACGAGTGGGCGTTGAGATGAGTACGGAGGAATGGGGGAAGTCCGCAATAATAGCGGCAATAACGATGAGAGAAGCGGGGGATTTTGAAGAGGGGGAAGGTACTCTGGTGTCCAGGCATTCTGAGCTCAGCGTAAAATACTTTCCCAAACATGGAGAAGTTATTGAAAGGGATTTTTTGTACCAGCATAAGGAGGATGGAGTAAAAAAATAAGAATGATTTGCAAAAAAAAATGGAAAGATTTGGGCGTCCGATTAGTGCTATCAGAATATGTTGAGCGTAGGGGAGGAATGAAGCACCGAAATTAATTACGGTTTCTTGGGCAAAGAGAATGACTGAGTTGCTGTGTAGTCAAATTTGTAGCCTTCAGTGAGTCATCTGTGTTGAATATTTTCGAAAGTGGAATGCCTTTAATACCTTTGCTAAACAGTTAATATCACAAAGGATTCACCGAATGAAATTGTAAATTTTTCGCGGGAATAATTTGATAGAGCAAATACTCCTCTTTTAGCAAATCTAATGTATTATATTTTTTCAATGGCTTTGTAATTTTTTCGAAAAGCTGAGTTTTATGTATTGTGCGTGATGAAAATGGATCCCTGCTGCATCTCAAAATAAGTTGAAGAGCTTATCCTTTGCATATGAATTAAATTTCTTTTGGAAAAATTCTAAACAACGAATTATTCAAATTTAATTGAAAATAAATTAAAATTTTAATTAAATGACACACACCTAGGCAACAATTTCATTTTAAATCCGGTATATAAAAGTAGGTATTCAAGAAGCTAATGCATCTGGTATTTGATATTATTCATTACTTAATCATCGAGTACATAAAGGCATGTCATTATCTATTATATTTAACCCATATCAGTAAATTTAAATATAAGAAACACCCTTTGTTTGTCTAAAAGAAATAAGTGCATGAATTATATATAAGATGTATAATTAAGTGAAGAAATGGAACTTTAAATGGGGCGAACCATTAACCCATTTCCTCCCAACGTTGCGAAAACGCAACATTTTCTTTGCTATTTTTTTACATTGGTTCTTATATTTTATGGTAAATTATTTTCATTGTTATACATATATAGATGTTATTACTTCTTATAATATTTTTTTGAATAATTTTTCCCTATCAGTGATTTTTTTATTTGCTTGGCAACTTGTTCTTTCCTGTGCGTTTTCCGAGGAGCGTTTTCATTATTTTTTTTCTTCCAACATTTTAGAGATATTTAATCGTTGAGGTGATTAAATAACACAACAATGTATCTTCAAAGTTCATTCACGAGATGAAGTAATTATTTTTTATCTAAAACTATATTTTCTTACTTGCGCGTTAATGTTGCGAAAACGCAACGTTGGGACTTAGGGTGTACAAATGTATTCGTTTCCCATTCCAGTGAATTTTGGGACATAGCTGCATAGGAATCTTCAATAGCTTTGCGGAGTGAGGATTTCAAATGGGAACGTAACTTTTGTTAGGTCGATGTCAAGTACAGCAGCAAGCATTCATTCTCAGATGTTGATCATATACATTTAGTACTACATCTGTACTTGGAGACACGTTTTACGTTTCACTTTAGTAGGAACTTATTTACCATTTATCCTCTCACTCTGAATGCCCATGTAAAACAATTAACTGACATTTTATCGGTGCTCGAGGAACTAAACTCAGATAATTTGGAAGAAGGAAGTTTTCCTGATGCTGTGATCATTCCACCAGCAGTAGATCCCTTCACTGATGCAGAAGACATAGACGACAACGAAATGGATCTAGATGACAGAGCCGGAGAGCTTCTGAGTGATGTAGCGGGGACAATTGAACTGCACCACAGCATTGACTTAGTTCATAAAGAGACTCAGACATTCACAGAGAATGATTCAGAAGCTCCTGTCTTGGAGAAAAAACCTCCAATATGGGCGAGACGTATGCCTAGGTATGAATCATTCACTCAGGGCAACGAAGTAGAATCTCGAAAGAAGTTAAAATGTTCATTAGGCAATTTGACCCCAATTGAATCCTTTCAGTTGTTCCTTTTTTGAAAAGGTGATGAATATGATAATATCCTATTCAATTAAATATTCTATGGATAAAACTACCATGATTTTTAAATTAATCGCAACAATCTCAGATAGTTTTTTGGCATTCTCCTTTTGACGGGGTATCATACGCTATATCAGTCCCGATTTTATTGAAGCTGAGACCCAAATAGTGTCAAATTTTTCAGAGAAGCTTTATCCTGTATTAGATTTCAACAAATAAAGAAGTACCTTCATTTTTCCTGCAATGCCACCCTTGATTTGAATGATAAGTTTCCAAAGATTCAGCCACTATTTAAAAAAAATCAATTAAAATTTCATCCAATTCGGAATCTTTTCACGTAACATCACAATAGATGAGCAGGTGGTACCTTATTTTGGACGTAAATTATGTAAAATGTTTATTCGTGAGAAGCCTATTAGATTTGGGTTTAAGCTGTGATGCTTGGCATATTCGTGTGGCTTTCTCTACCAATTTCATCCATACTCTGGCGCAACTTCTAAACCAAATGACGGCCTTAATCTTGGAGAAATAGTGGTAGCAAATTTGCTAAGCGTTGTTAAAAATCTAAAGGATCACAAAATCTATTTTGACAATTTCTTTACTAGCCATGCACTACTGTCAATCCTTTCACACAAGGGTTTCTTTTGCCACTGGGACTGTACGGGAGAACCGGATTTCCGATTGTCTCTTGAAAGCAACCAAAGACGAGAGATTTGACAAAAAAGGTTCGTATGACTCAGCGCTTGACGAATCGAACAAAATATTCGTGATACGATGGCATGACAAATTCGTAGTCAAAGTGGCAACTAATGTGGGAATGCTAAAGCCTTTAGTAAAAACAAAATGGTATAACCGCAAAACGAAAAAAATGGATTCAATACCCCAGGCAAATGTAATTAGTGACTACAGCAAAAGAATGGGAGGTGTAGACCTTCATGATAAAGCATTATCGAATTATGGAATTAAAATCAAAGGAAAAAAGTGGTAGTGGCCCCTTTTTACAAGCACTCTGGATATTGCAGTGGTTCATTCACGGAAAATTTACAAAATATCTGAATCTAATGTAAGACTTGGTGCTTTCCTGGGGCACGATGTGAATAAATTCTTCACTGGGTTTCCCACTAGGTGAGATGTTCAGCCAGAGCCGACGTTTCAATGGCTAACTCTGCCATCGTCCTCACGGCGTTGAGTGACGCTGGCAGAGTTAGCCATTGAAACGTCGGCTCTGGCTGAACATCTCACCTGCTGGGAATCCCGTGAAGAATTTATTCATATCTGAATCTAACATTTCCCTGGTGAGTAATAGATTTTGGTACTTTATTTGTATCAAAGCGAGAGAGGAAAACCTGCAATAACTGATAACGGAGATACGGAATTAGAAACAGAAAACTTCGAACAGCTGTTTGTGAAGACCATCACACGGAAATCTACCAATATCTATAATATTGGACAATATAGGACATAATAGTGCATACTGATGAACATAAAAGGAAGAGTGTAGAATGTGTCATTCGCAAACAGTATACCAGTAAAACCTGTAAAGTGCCTGAACACACAAATTGATTTGAAGATTTTCATAAAAATCAGTGAAATAAAATGTAACAACATATTTTCCCACATATAAAGAAATACGTTTAAACATTAAGTAGTTGTATTTCAAAATATAGTGAAGATAAATAAATATATACAATATTAAAGTGGTAAAAACACTGTAAAAAATAATAACTATGAAAAGCCTGCTGCACTCTATTTCTGATACCCCTAACTCCCAACGTTGCGAAAACGCAACATTTTATATTGTTTAAATAGAAAATGTTAAAATTTTAAAAACAGATTTTTAACCATAATTGGGACTCATGCGATTGAGTTCACCAAATATTTCAACGGAAAAGTAATTTTTTAGGGCTCGGGACTTAATGGGTTAATATATATATATGATGTGTTTCCCATGGGGCCCATGTTCATATGAATCGAGCGTTAGTTTTGCGTGTAAATCGTGCATATCCCTGAATATACGTTTTGCATTTCGCTACAGGAAGAGTAACGGCAACTACTGTGCTGAGGGAAAAATTTACAACAGACTTGCTTCCCAAACCAAGCGCCGCTGATTTTCCTTTAAGGAAAGGGGTATAACGCCATATCATATTCCATCTCGCCATACGAATAAGGGAAGGGAATTATTTGAATCTATTGTGTGTTCTCCCTTGCAAAAAAAGTGGTAATATCCGGCCTGGGAATTGGGTCTATTGAATTCCCGGTTTTATGCGCGGATCAGCGAGATGTGACGCGATGAATGAAGGCAGTCTTCCCCCCTCATAAGGGCTTCAATTTTCCATGATACCCCTCCGATTCATTCGCGTCCATCTCGCACTCATGTCTTCTTGTCGTCATCATCACGTCAACGTGCGTCGGAGACACACTTCGTGATGTGCCCACACTTAGCGTCCCGACGCCCGTGGGAATCGCCAGACAATTCGAAATAGGCTGAGGAAGAGTAATCATTATCAGACCGTTTGGCTTGTTAAGACAAATGATAGAACAGAGCAGCGATACATCATATGGACTTCTTCATTTATTCTTCAGATATACATCTATATACACAAAGTAGTGGTGGCACTAAAAGAACACAACAGTTCCATTGCAACTGTTTTGCAACCGAAAAACCCTGTTTTCAAAACGAATACGAAAACGCAAAATACCCAGTTACGGACAACAGCTAGCGGCACACCAGATGACAGGCGATCGATCGGCGCTGTCACAACATAGCTGATAGTGCTGTATTCTATGTAATAAGACATATTGCACTTAAAAAAACAATTTAATTTGTATTCATGAAACATAGTTGCCTCACAGATAATTCTATCTGCAACTACAGGCGGATATGTGTTGGCTGTATAAACCAGCAACCGCCATAAACAGATTCAGATCCAAGAAATTGTAGTTGCCGCAACGCAGCCACACAGCCACACGTGCAGTGAAACTTGAGCAGAATAGAAGACGAAACAGTGAGATTCAGCTATCAGTTTCCGCTACGAGCGCAACGGCTTGGCTGCGGCAACAGTTGTCTGGCCGAAACAGTTGCGACTGCAGCCGTTTCGCACCGACAGCACTTTATTCCACCACTAACATTGAGTGAAGAGAGGAAGGGGTGAGTGAAAACATTAGAAGGAAATTTTTACGTTAAATTAATTTTTTTAAGTTCATTTGTCCTTTTATTATAATAAAATAATAATAATCATTTTTATTGCTTCCTTTTTATACACTATTTTCAGCACATTTAAAAAATAGATGGAAGCTTTAGGTTACCCCAAAGATAAATAATGTTACCAAATGTTACCGTGCAAAATAGAAAATTATCAAAAAGAATATATGCACTAAATTGACATCAGTGCTACACTACACAATACCACTATTTACAAAACTGTTTCTGGTTAAAGAAATAATTTCATTAGAACTATTGAACAGTATTTCAAAATCATCCAATTTGAAGAGCAATATCTGTCTTATCTTGTCTGAAAAACATCATAATTTTTTTTTCATTTTACATACTGTGGAAGTAAGTAAAAATATTTGATGCTAAATAAACAAAACTTCTCTAGAATGTGGTAATATATTCTCTAGAATGTGGTAATGACCTCGGGGTCAAAACATTGGATTGAATAAGTAAGTTCCATTTGTATTGTCTTGCCACTATGCCAAGCAAATTACCACTCCGCATGTAAACATTTTTCAATACTTTATAAACAAATAAATAGCGTAAGGGCAAAATTGTCAGGTCGTGAAAAAGTGGAAGTGTGATGAAATCGATTTTTAAAAGTAATTGTTCTTATTATTCTTTTCTGGAGGACTACAACAGGTTGATAGTGCACTTATATGCACCTCCTCAGCAAACGATTCTATAGCTTAATTTTGAATTAATAAGTACGTAGTATATTTGTTTTAAAAAGGGTGTAGGACATTTGTTACGCAGAAAGTATAAATTGATCAGACATTGTCTCATAACCGAATCTACACCGCTTATTTTCTCATTCCACTTTAGCGCGTGGTCCAAATGAACCCCAAGGTACTTGAAGTGAGTTACACGTTCAATAACAACACACTTTTCACAGTTAACATCAGTACACTCTGCAGTGTGATATACTAATTCTCAATTTAACTCATACCTGTTACATAAATAATATATTAAATATTTGGTTTTCTCACTCAAAGACAACCTATTGTTACATTATACCATGAAGTAGCGGAAAATGCCTTTAGATACCCATTAGAACTTTAATTACATAAGTCATTAATATAAACTAAAAATAGCATGGGGCAAATTTGGACGAGCTATCGTTAACATTTCAAGTCTCTAGCTGATCGAGAAGTTTGCCTCTAGTAGCGAATCCGGAAATATGTTAATTAATTAATTGTTAATCAGTTAATTGTTATAACAGATAGCTAATATTACATTGTCATCTACTTCTGAGCTTTGGTTAAAATTTCAAGTCTCTAGCTTATCGGGATGTTAGCCTCTACTAGCAAATCAGGAAATATGTTAATAAATTAATCGTTAATTAACTAATCAATAAATTGTTATAATAGATAGCTTGTATTGTAATGTCATCCACTTCTAAGATATGGTTAAAATTTCAAGTCTCTATTTGATCGGGAAGCTAGTTTAAACTCGGTTACAATATTCCACCCGGACAGACAGACATGACGGAAACCTAACTAATATAAACGTGGTAAAATATAACCTTTTCTAACTAATTTCTTGTGCATCTCCTATAACAATTCTCATAAATTTTCAATAAGAACCTTACTGCAAAACATTCTCACACGTGCAAGTCGTAGAGAATGCTATATCGAAGCTTAGAAGGGAACTTTGAAGTTCTCCACTCCCCTCATCTGAAAGAGGTCTTAAAAGAATTTTCAAGGGAATCCCACTTGCATATTTACCCAACTTTTTTATTTGTTGTTTTAGCTCTCTTTTGATTTTCAAGCCTCTAAATATGAATTCCAAAATAGCTGTGTGCCTTCGCGTTGCCCATAAGCAATTTTGCAGCAAGTTATGAGCCTGGCACTTCCACGCGTCGTGTGCAAAAATAACTTTATCTAAACATTACCCCAGAAGAATTTTTCTCTAAAAAACTCCCAATTTTGTCCTGACATAAGGCGTATTTTATACTCACCCAAAATTAAAGGTTAATGAATTAAAGTAATATGTGGCTATTAACCATTATATTAATCGAACTACTTTGCGTTAATCAAATCATATTATTTCCTTAACCTATTGATAATTTTCAATTTATTCAGAGGATTACCAAATATGTAATCCTTATGGTAATGAAGAAAATTGGAATGAAAGAACGTGGAGCCTTGGCTTGCTTTAAAACCTATTTGAATTAATGATCTAACGGAATTCTTATATTGGATACACAGTTGAGTACATATTTGAAAGGAATGTATCAATCACTCATGTCATCCTCAAAGTTTACGCGTTATGGGAAGGTCATGTCAAAAATTGACGTCAACGGATTTCTCTCAAAATCCCTACTGCGTGAGACGTGAAGATCTGATCTTTGGCTTACTTATACCTGTTAGATACCTGTTTTAAAGATGTTCTATACTAAAACCTAGCTTTATAACAGTATTAAATATGAATTCAACATTTTGTTTCAACATTTAATTTAAGGTTTTTGTTTGGTCTGAAAATATGATATTAGGATAATGTGGTATCAGCATTCTCCGGTTACCTAATGCTTTGTATTTTATTTTTTTCCAAATTTTTTTTCGCACCTCTATAATCTAGTTTTCTTTTCCAATATCTCTTTTATTCTTCCTATTCATTCATTATCTCTCTCAGAGATCTAGTTTCGTATTTTCCAAGTTTTCATCATGCCTACTTTCCCTTCACTGTAGCTTTCCACTTTTGGCCTTCAAAATGTATTAGTATATTGATTAGCCTTTACTAGGTTTTATCATCGGGTTCATCACGAGTTCAGCTACTATCTGAGTAATTTATATTTACCGTCTGGGTCGCGTATTTGATAAGTGCGTACAGAATTGTCGTTGTCCTGCATCACTGCTTTTACATTCATTTCAAACTCCCATTTACTGAAATTTACAGTCATATGCATGTCTATGTTACAAGGAGGATCAATAATTGATTTCGGTTTATGGAGGCTACGGAATTTCCTTCATAATGTATTAGTACAACTTTCGCCAAATACCAAACATTTTACATTCACTACTCGTCCATGTCCATCAGATTTAGTGAATTTCTGTCCGACACAAGGATTGGCTGAACACAGTCATTGATTGGAATCAGTCAAAGGTTCCCAATGAACTTTGAAACGAGGACTTTTTCCATTTTGACCTCAGCAAGAGGCTTAAAGTCTAAATACCTTTTTTACGACACTACTTTTCCAAAGCTAAATTAACATCCATTTATAAATCCTTTTACAATTGAGCGTCGTTATTGTTAAGATGATTTTCCTCTTACATATTACATAAGAATGATTTAACTTTTGTCCTAAACCTATGTGTTCAATCTACATTATTGCGTAAGGTCACATTACTGCTCTTCAGTATGTTAAAAGTTTTTTTTACCGGTGATATCACGTTGCAAATTACTAAACTTTGTCAATATCTTCTATTTTATTAAGTTAACATGCAATTAATCTCGCGTTTTACCAGGTATGTTGCTACTGTGGCATCATTTGAGGTCTCAAAACATTTCCTCTTACGTATTCATCATTAAGTTGGCCCCAATTTAATTTTTCCGTTTAAGAGTTGTGCGGAGGACGCTTTCCTCAATTTTACTTACTATTAAACTTTACTAAAAGCAACTCCGATATTCTCTCATTTCATATTATGTAGCTGTACTTTTATGCTTAATGGCTGTTGCCAACTTCTAACTTAAATTAATTAGACTCTTAACAATTTGTAATGTTGCAAAATTATAGCTTCGCCATTTACAGTTGGCTCTGAAATATCTATCTCATCAGCTCATTCTTAAGTTTGATTTCGTTCTCTCTATTATTTTTCTATTACTTCCTTTTTATTAGCGGCTGATATTTATTACCTGCTATAATAATTACCTAAATTTTCTTGACTCTTCAAACGATTCTAAAAGCCCATTTATTCCTTATATTTCCCAGGTGTCTAGGTTAGCATTGTATAAATGCATATCCTTCTAGCTCCAGATGGCTATTAAACATATATATTTCTCTTAAGTGTATTGTCTGATACATTCAAATAAAGAAACTGTAATTTTTATATCATAGGATTTTGCATTCAAATCCAGCAGTTGCCTCCGAAATTTTAAAAATATAGTCTTTAACTTGCAATATTTAAGGTACATGGAATTTTCGCTTGAATGTAGATGTCACAGTGAGAAAGCATACCATTTTCCTTTAGTTTCTACTAGCCACCCTTGCCCTTGACTGTGCTAAGCCCATCTTTGATTTTATCAAATAAGGACTATCGAGTTTTGACATTTTCTGTTAGTACATCTGCGCTGCTGCACTTTATTTGTAAAAATATGTTTCCAAACTCACGTCATTATTAGCAAGATGATTACTTAGATGGTGAGTTGGAAAAAACGTTCGAAGCTTACGTTGGATAAAGTGTTCAGTTTCTATCCCTGGGCCATCTGATGTTGACCATGAAGTTTAGATCATCCATGGCTCAGCTAGGATATTAGCTGGTAGCTAATGAAGGCTTAAAAAGTAAGAAATGCTCGAACTGAATATTGTGCTTACAAGTTTCCTGTACTAACGTTATATACCACTATAATAGTGCTGAAATCACATATCGAATAAAGAAAAAACTGGAGCTGCTTAGCAATGACTTTTAAAGGATATGCAATTAATTTTTCAACAAGAAAAACGTTAACAAACTTTTCGTGGAGATCGGCCGGGAAATCAAGAGTATAAAGAGTCAGAAATGAGGAGATAAGAGAAATCATGGAGGTAAATAAGGATAAGGTGGAGACTTTGGAAGAAAGAAGATTACGATGGTTTGAACACGTCCAAAGAATGGGGGATGAGAGAATACCGAAAGCTGCTCTAAAATGATACCGGAAGGCAAAAGAAAAAGAGGAAGGCCCAAGAAGTTACGGTGGGATGGAGTGAGGAAGGAAATGGATAGGAGGGGGTTAGATGTGGGAGATGCATTTGATAGGGACAGAAGGAGACTGGGAATTGGGTGATGAACTTAATGGTATTAAGTACTTTTACTTATGAAAGATGGATGTGTGGTGTTTGGTGAAGGAAACTGCGGTAGAGTGAAAATACCAAATAAAAAAAGAAAACATTTCAGATGCGTACCAAGGTTCAAGAAAAGTCAACGATTCATTGTATTAGACAGATGCAATTTTAAAAAAACATACCATATAAAGCTCTGTCCTTTATTAATTTCACCTTACTGAACCTGACATCAATTATATCAATCACAAGATTCATGTATATATTAACTACCGAAGTCATTAACAAATAAATGGCTCAGTATTGATTAAGTGCCAGGTTTCTGCTGCATTTCAGCCACATTGCCATCCATTGGTTTCTTTTATTTTTATCCGTCGGTAATTCTGTTTGCTTCTTTACTCATTGAATACGGTGCTTGTATGCATTTTACTATTAGATATTTCTACGCGTGATATACATTATTTAAAGGCTCAGTTGAATACTGTCCTTTAGATCATATTTTCTAGACTTGTGTATCAATTTATTTGTTTTTAGTTTTGCTAAAATCAGGAGCATATTTTATCTCATAATGATTTTCATATAAAGAGGCTTGAATAACATTAGTACTGCTGGATAATTTTATCTAATGATCAATATATGTTCTGGGTGTAACTGCTTACAAGACAATCGGGTTCTTCACCGAGAATTTCTTGAGGAAGTGCCAACATCGCGATGGTAGCTGAAGGGTAAGTGCCCTTCAAAAGGAGGGCAAAATGTAAATTTCTAACTCCTAGTGGATTTTGTGAGTTCCGAAAGAAGAAATATCAGGAGAAACACGGAGTGGTTGGCTGTGGGCCGGTTCGAAAAGGTTCCTTTGCTCAGGAAAGGGCGAACGTGCGAGGGAGAAGTTGAAAGAGAGAGCGAGAGAAATGGCTGGGAAATAAATGTCTCCCATAGTCCACCATTGACGTGCCTCCTGGCCTTCTGCGGGGAACACTCCGTTATTTCCCCCTGAGCCCGGCTATCAAACCCCTTCCCACTCTTAGGACAGAACGTCCACCCTTTCTCCTCCTGTTATGTGTCCCAAAAAACCTTCCCTTCATTTCTCTTGCCCTTACGAATTAGAGTTCTGACCGTGGTGGTAGGGCGTTAGGAGGGATGGGAGGATGAATGAAGGACGCAGTCAGATGGCCTCCGGAGGGATGGTGGGTATAGGGTTTAGTAGGGAGTGCAAGGGCAAGGGTGGGCGGGGAAAACGGGGGCAGTTTTTGGGGGAAAAACCTCAGACATTGGAATCGATAAGGGAAAGAGAGGGAAAATTGGGTGAGTCGGTAGGAGGGTAAGGGGGAGGGAATTTCGTGGGGGTGCCTTTAGGAAATGGGGTGAGGGTTTAGAAACGATGGGAGTTGAAGGGGTGGATGGTTAGGGAGCTGGGGAAGAGTAGAGTATCGGCGAAATCAACTCGGACTGATTGACCAGATATGTGGTGGCGCTCTGGGACGAGCTTCCCCAAATCCCATGCGGGAGACTTCATGCTCACCCCTAACTACCCCCCCTTTCTTCCCCACTTCATCCCATCTCCTCCCTTTTTCGCCCTATTCTCTCATGCCCTTTATTCCCCGCTCCTACAACCAGACTTAACCCTCTAACGTCAGATTTCCAACCCTCTTCCCCCCGTCCTAATCCCCCTCATTTTTCTTTTCTCTGCCCCCGAATCCTTCTGCGTGACCTGGTCTCCTCCCTTATCAGTCTCTCCTTTACACGCTGCTCCATCAATTCCCCCTCAATACCCCTCATTCGTTCATCCTCCTGTCCTCTTCATCATATTCATCTTTCGACTCAATCAAACTCCATCGTCTTTCTGTTTGATTTTATTTCTCTCTCGATCGGATTCTTACTTTTTTATTCTTCAAATACTGTCGACTCATATTTACGCACACCCGGAAAATAAGTGGTAAATCAAGTCAGGGCATCTTCCTCAAGTGTCGTCGCTGCAGAGCAGCTTATAATTAAAAGGGGCGTCTTTTGATTAGAATTTTTCCCTGCATCATTTCTTGGCCTCTTGTGCCTTGCATGATAGTTAATTACTGGACGATTCCACTATCAGGCCTTCTGTATTTATCTTCCTTTTTTGCTTTTTTAGTGCATAGATCTACGACTTCCATAAATCGCTTTCCTTTTTTCTTTAAATTTGCCTCTGTTATATTGTTTATAACCTGCCTCATAGGCTTAATGCCTGCCAAGTCCTATGTCATTGCATTGCTCGTCCGTCTCTTGATTTTTAGAGTAGAGCGGATGCACTTCCTTTCATTTATTTCAAGTCTCGTCATAAGTCCTTTGCCCAAGAGGCTCCCAATACGGGAACTGTGATAAAAATTCTTCAAATTCGGTCTCATGCTTTATGTACTAATTTTAATTGATAAAGCGCTTTCTAAGAACAGTAACTGTGTGCAAAGCCTTGCTATAAGCGTTTCCGTTTTGGGTAACGATAATGAAAACGTGAAAGAAATAAACGTGATCCCACCCCTGACAACGAGTTCGACTTAAAAGGCATGCTAAGAGAGAAAAGAACTAGTCACACTAAAACTAAAACATAAAATTCTGAAACCAAGAAGATCCGACAGACTTATTTTATTGATACAAAACCTACTAATTAATACACTAAACCTAATAAATTATATTGACTCTATTATACCAGTTCTGAAATGCATTCTCACTTGATGAAAAGGGCCCAAATACCTCTCCAGACAGCAGGTACTAATTCTAAAGCAGACAATAATGACAGGATCGGGGTGGTGTGATGGCTAAATATTGATCTTCCATCCAAAGGGCCAGATATAAAATACCGATAGCGGCGGAGATTTATCATCGGAATCTCGACTTCTGCTTGTGTGCTATGGGGCGAGTACATACTTCAAGTTTACTACCTTGTCCATTAGATGGGACTTTGAAATATGGCCCCTAGGCGCCTTTACTGAATAGAAGGCTAGTTACGACCCTTACAATTTCCCCACCTATCTTTCATGGCACAGATTAAATTAATTGTAGATTACCTTCTCAAGTAACCAACCAAACGATACATCTAAATAATTAAACATTATTATTAGATAAATTATTTTATCTTTTTGCAGGTGAATGTATGATTTCCATTATTTAATTATTTTACCTCTAGAAATATAATAATGTTTAATGTCTTTGCAGTCAGAAAATAATTAATGGATACAAAGAGTCATTGATAAACCGTTGTGTTGCACTAAAGGTAGAAACAGCGCCTTTTTAATTCGTGACACTCAAACGTCATGACTCGTTTTAAGTGTGCTTAGCGAGTTGTAAATTAAAAGTTGGCGGGTTAACTTAGGCAAATGTTTTCTCGCAACGAAGGTTTAAGTACCACATTAGATCACGTGCATTGTGAACCACCAAGGTTCATGAAATTGCCTTGTGATAATCAATTCATTGCCACAAGGCTTTACCAGAAATAACATCAGGTGATAAGTTTAACTTAATAATTCTAGTCCGACATTTTTCGAAACATTAAAATATAAATTTCATATAATACGATCGATTATATCAAAAAACATAAGGCAAGTATGCTGCTGATGGAGAAGTTATAAGTGATATTTGTTGTGAATATTAAGTAGTCAGGTAAGTTGCATATCACATTGGATATACAAAATCATTACTAGACTAAAGGTATTTCATTTATTAACATTTCTGTAGTGAACATTTCAAACGTGCTTACTGATGCAATTACCACGTCTCGTAACGCTGTTTTGTTTCTCATTGTTCACATCTCTTTATGCGTTCATATGTCAATATGCCGAATCCTTAAGTTCATGCTGATTTCTACGAAGTGATCAGTCTCTTAGTACGTAGCGCAGAGGAGATATGTTTTCAACGCATTCATTCTCTATGCTAAAGTCAGAAAGCTGAATATCAGAACATTGAGCCATTGAATTGAAAGGCCATGCTGTTTTTAGTGCTCAAGCAATAGGCTCTATCCATTACTTTCTTGGGTCTAGGTGAACTGAGGATATATATATGTATGTATAAATGTATAATTCAATGAACTCATTGCTCCTCTCCACTAAAAAAACCGATGTTGTCTATACATATTTGTCAACCCAGCTCATTTTGAAGCGAGAATTTTATTCTACCTAAGAAAATGTTATTCTATCCATTGAATAAAAGATTCTGCACTGCATTTATATATTATGAGGAATTTTATTTCATTGGAAGATTTCTGTATTTAAATATTTTATTGGTAGTTATTTATCCAACTTATTATGAAAGAGACCTTGGTTTTAAAATAATTTGAAATTTTTGATAGTTTTTGATACTTTTCATAATGATATACTTGAAGTTTCAAGCGTATTACTTAATGTGACATATGTTTGAAAATTAAAAGTGTCTTCGTTGTACATAATTGCGTATTATATAGTAGCGGTTAAGGAATTGATATTTTTGGAATATAGCAACTCCTTGTTTATTGGAGGAATATGAATCCCAACCCGATGAAGCCCACTGACATCCATACTCCGACCAAGGAAGCTGTATGACTTTCCCGTTGCCTTTGACATTTGTGGGGCACTGTCTGCTCTATTGTGACTTGGCCAAATCCCCTCAGAAATTTTGTAAGAATTCCATTAAAACTGATTGCAAGATGAAAGTGGTAAAGGCTTTTCCACCTTAAAATCTAACCGTGATCATTTGGAAAAATAGGAGATCATTAGAAATTTATCGATCACAGTAATTCACTAATTTTTAATGTGCAAAAATATAACGAGTTTTTTTCTAACTGTAAGTAAAAGGAGAATATTACTGCTTATAATTAGAAAAGGCTTGGTACTCCGAGTAATATTTTTTGAGAAATTGGTTATTTTGAAAGCACATGCCTCTTTTTGCGCAAATAATTTGTTTTGCCCTTTTGAATATATCCACTAGGGATTGGTTTGCTAATCCATAAGAGTGTTTACACATTTATTCCTTTACCGTTCGAGAGTAATTTTCGTATGCATTAGGTCTTCTAAACGTTAAAAATACAACCGAGGTGCTTTTTATGAACTAGCATGACTGAGAGTACGGTTAAATATATTTTTGCCATTTTGAAGCAATTGTTAATCCTTCTTTCATTATAGCTATATGGGGAAAAATTGAGCCATTTTGGGGAGCAGAAATCATTACTCATATTTAATCTCAAAATGCTACTAGATCAAACGAATAACAGTGCATAGGCAATGTATCGTTTTAAATTTAGTTTCAATGAAAGCATATAACATTGCTTCCCATAACTTACCCAAAATTCGGCTTAAGAATTTTGTTGAGTACAGCTTTTGATTAGCTATGACGAATCCGCTAATTGTGATGTAACGGTAATTCGGTCAATAATTGGTAAGTCGGTAATTATTATCGTACTTTTGGTTATTTTTTACCTGTTTTCGCTCTGAGACCTCTTCAAAATCTTTAATGCGCTAAGAATGTGGTAATTACAGAGTAAATAATTTCATTATGCTTTCTTGAAAAACTGAAGTGAAATTAAATAGCTTAATCAGATACTTTTTATGAACGTGTTGGATCGGTGATTCGGTAAATGTATCACGTAAATAAACCATGAAATTTCGCCCTAATTCGATATTCTTTATTGACCAGAAGCTATGCCTAATGGCGAGTAGTGTACCGGGGTAAAAAATATGATTTTTATTTATATTTCAGGATAATGAAATTTGACACATTTTAAAAAAGCCATGGGGGGATGAATATTTTCTCGTTTCCTCGCCGCAAGTGAAATTGGCGAGGATTTTTATTTTTCCCGTAGCCTCCAGCGTTTTAAGTCATTATCCTCTTTTTTTGTGGAAAAAAAACTCCGATTAGTCCGAGCAATTAAATTTTTCTGCGCTGAAATTGGAGGGCGCTCGGAGGAGATAGCGCTAGGGGTGAGAATGGTGGAGATTGTTGGAGAGGGAGACGGAAGAGGTGGAACACAGGGGGAGAGAGTCCAGGCGTGGTATGATGAGGTTAGAATGGGAACTGGGATGGGGGGGAACTGGAGGCACGAGGAAAATGGGGGTGACTCTTTGGGGGAGAGAATAAAGAGTTGGGAATGGGAACTAGATGGATTTTGAAGTCATTTTCAGAAGAAAATGAAATGGAGGGAAAATAAAAAAAATCTTTTTCTTTTGCTTAGTTAAATCAATTGTCGCATGACATGCAAAATGTACAACAATGACTCTTGGAGTACCTCGGAGTAGCTTGATGAATTAAAATGAATTAGGTACCTGATTATTGTACCTAAGCGATGAAAATTGTTGACCACAATATTAAAGCCCTTATAAAAATTACAAAGTTATTCTACCTTTTTACTTATTAGGAATTTTCGCCAAGTAAAGCCTGAGAACATTGAGTTCATAGTTTTTTTCAGGTCTGAAAAGACTTGCACACCTAAAGATGATGGCTGGAATACTGGTGAAACTGCCGTCGGAGAGCATGGATTAAAGCGGTAGATAACCGGGAGTAGTTTCACGACCAGTTTCGCCATTACAACAACGGCAGTGAGAATAATAGAAGAGGAGGGGGTACAAGAAACAGCACTAGCTGTGGTTTTCAGGTTAGGCGCCCGATAGAGGGCATCATGTGCTTCACAAAGGGATGAGTGTGGGAAGTGCGAAAAAAAACTCATGAGTTGGCTTTATAGTACCCTAAGGAAAGGCACAACGTGGTTCACAGGTTGAGCGATCTGTTCTGCCGCCAGGGCTACGAAGTTTATCCAAACAACCTCCTCTCCATACCTTATCTATAGCTACTTCGTGAAATCCCTTTGCATTTTTGCGAATATTTCATTTGTATTTTAGGAAAGCTAAGAAGGCTGTACAAGGTGTTATAAAGCATTATCTTCTATTTAGAGATACATAATATCGATTGATGCTGGGAATTTGATTATTATGCGCTGAAATTGGAAGGTTACTATAAGAAGTGTTAAAGGGGGAAGAGATACGATAAGAGGGTAAGAAAAGGAATATAGAAGAGGTGAGAAACAGGCGTCCAGGCATAGTATAACGATGTAGGGCGAACAGAGAATGAAACAAGCGGAGGTGAATGGGGTGACTTTCGGAGTAGTGGAAGAAAAATGAGGAGAGGAAGGTAATGAGAAGGATAGTTAAGATACTTGCGTAGGGATAAAAATAGATATAAATGAATTTATAACGCTAGGAAAGGTTATGACTCCACTTTTCTACTGAGTTCGCTGTTATATGTGGGAATATGATACAAATAATTCACATGGGCCATAAAATATGGAAAAAATGTTGAGGTAAAATAAATCAATATTAACTAGATAACATATTATGTAGTTAAAAAAATCAGTTTAAAATTTTGCAAAAAAAGTGGAAATAATTACAATCAAGAAAGACAAAAGACAATCACAGATTTGGATTATAATTATAACAACACATCTTAAGGTGTATTCATCCTCAAATCAAGCGTGATAATGCATCAAAGTTTAGCGGAAATGAGAAAAATGAAAACCTCTGTGTAAAAAATCAAGGATTTGGCTTTAATTTTTAATTAAAAAAACACACTGTAGAAAAAACATTAGCACAAGAATTTTTACTAAAATTGTAATAAATCTACGGATGGGGAAGCTAAGAAAAGAAAAAAAAATTATGACTATGCGGAATCAGGACAGAAGAGTGATAGAAAGATGGTGGGAAATAGATCATTCAAAGCCAACAAAATGCACCGTAGTGGTTAGTCCGATTTGGCATTCATTTCGCGGCGAGGGTCATAGAATTGGGGGTTGGTTCCTTCATTCCCTCCTCCCTTCGGCCACCCCTGACCCGTCCGCCCGCCCCTGAACCAGACGCCAGGCGGAGAGTACCGCCCTCATCCTCTTACTCCCTCGGGGACAAACTCCCACACGGAAGACCGCGCAAATGCGATGCACACACGTGGTCGAAATCGAATGCAATTCCGCGGCTTGCGGACGTAGGGCCACACATGCACTGTGGATGAGAGGACTTCCCAGCAGAAAAAAATTACGTTGGCTTTTCTGACGAGATGATTTAAACAAGAACGTATGGAGAAGGGAATAAAAAAAGTATATTATTTGCCGAAAGGTCCCGAATTATCCCATGACTTCCACATCCTCCCGCCTTTTTTTTCGAACTTATTCCTCCCAAATTATACCCACCAGCCTCCACCAACCATATCCCTGCTTCTCATTTTAAAATCCACCCACTATCTCCCCCCCCAACCCTCCTCTATTCCCAATTTCCACGAAAAATCCACTCGTGTGGTTTCCCCCAGCCTAACGCTTTTTTCATCACGCTTCACCCCCGCAATTTTTTTTATTTTCGATATTATTATTTTCCGCTTCCGTCGCCGTTCCCCCAAGCGGCACTGGCGACGGCGTGTGGGCTAGATATGCGACGATTCGCGCCATGCGGCGTGTCAGTTTTTCGGATGGGAATGTTGTCGGTTTTTGGTTGGGGAGGGGGATGTGGGGACTTTCCACCTGCGCCCACAATACACGCCCACCACTCCCGCAGACCCTCTCGTCTCGAAACCCTTATCCACATTCATTCTCCTAACCATTCTCCCCTTCAACCATAAACATACTCTACCTTAAAGCCAGCGTGACATAGGAAGTTTTTTTCCCATACTGTTCCTGTGGCAATTTGGCCCTTGCTTCGTTCTACTCAGTCAGTGTAGACTGACAATGAGTCAGACGATACTTACGACGATAGGCGATACTTTTACTGCGAATTGGCAGGCACTCACTCGGGTACAACGTAACTCGTCTATAACTTAGAGGATAAACATAGCTCTTATTAATACGTATCTACCCGAACACTAGACATATTGCTCAACAAGTGAAACTACACGCAGATTTTGCGCAAGTTTAAGAATTTTTCCATCTCGAAATCTGGATCATCAGCGACGGAAGAATCAAGAAATATATTTTCAGCAGAATAGATCAAGGAAAGAATGTGTTCCAGCAAAAGAAGTTTCTATTAACAGCCAGTAACACAATCCTATGATTCATGGTAACCAATCAAAATACACTTTGTCAATGCCACACAATTTTAAATGAACCGACCCAGGTTTCGAAAACTTGTGTCATTATCAAGGTATATTCTATACAAAGTATATTTTTAATGGTTATCATGATTATTACCCAGTTCCACAAATTGACGCCTTCGGTCCTATCTGATATTCACAATTCTATGAGTAAGGAAGTACCAAATTTGCCAAAACACGTATATATTTGAAGTATGCTCTTATGTGACAGTGAAGCCTGGACAGTGTCACCTGCAGAGCAATAGAAAAGGAAAGCAATGGATATGTGGTGGCATGGAATAATGATGGAGATGAAATGGATTGAAGGAGAGAACATCCAACGAAGAAGTTATAAAAAAATTTAAGGATAAATGTGGAATGAAAAACTCTGAGAAGAAGAACAGGCATCGGGCACATTTTTTGACACAATAGCCCTTGGAAAACAATATTGAAATGAGAAATGAATGGGAAGCATTACCCGGGAAGGCCAAAAATGGAGAAAATTGAAACTCGCGGAAATTGTAGGACGTCAAAGTGAAATACTATGCAGGAATATAGCGGTTAACTGGAGGAAGAGCGGAGTGGAGACCTGCAACCAACCAATTGTTGGACAGTTGACTGTTGATGATACGGTCAATTTTGATTAAAACACATGTAGTAGCGATTCCCATTACAGCTGTTATTTACTTCAAGATACATCGTAAGGGCCTTTATGTATCTTCCAGATTTTAGGTAATTCAGTACCAAGGAGTTGTGTCCAGAGGGACAAAAAGTATCTCACATCGCCTTAACATCGGGGTTCTTACTTGCATCTTCTCTTCTTTAAAATGGTCTAACATCTCTTTCCTTTGAATTTTTCCCCAACTTTTGAAACTACAAGCATTCTTGGTATTTATTAAATCGCTCAGTGAATCTTTGAGAATGCGACAGAAACACTCATTATATTAGGACACAGGTTAGTGCTATGTTATACCTATTCCTTCTACCCTCTGGAGATCTAAAATTATATTACGTAAATGTTGAGACCTGATTGGGCCCCAATTCTCCGCAGCATTGAGGATATTCACGCTATTCCTGTAAAACATTCTAAAACGGGGTACATCAAAGTCAAGATACGTAAAATTATCGTAAAAGCCATTTATGTATCTTCCACATTTTAGCTAATTCAGTATCAAGCCTAAGAGTTGTGTCGAGAGGGACAAAATATCCTAAGTTCTGTATCCCAGCATCTTCATTGTTCATCATATATTTTGATAATGATTCGCTAATGGTTATTAAGTAGCATATCTAAATGCGATTAAGCAGAGCTACATTTTGGTCCACTGTTTGAAGAGTGGTTCGTAAACATTCCGAGGGAAATCCTTGCATACTTCGATGGTATGTTTTAGTCTTGGCTCAATTTTCCGCTAATGTAAAATATAAGCTGATCGAAAATTTATAATGATTAGAAATAAACAATGAAAAGTATTGTTAATCCTAATGAATTGATGATCTTGACGTTTTCTAATATTTTGCTGCAGATCTTATTTCATCACGAGAAAGTAATAATTCCTAGTGATTAAACTATTTATTCAAACGTTCTTAGTACATTATAGCGTTTTTGCTAAGAATAAATAACACTTACATATAAAAATTAAACTCTAAAACTTTGACTTTACCTCCCTCTTTTTTCACTTATTAAGAATATAACGTAAATTTTAGTGGGACAGCTTACCTCGTATTTAGTAAAGAGGACCTTGAAATTCAGAGTAGGGGAGCCAATTTCTCGTTTTAGGCCATCTGCGCGTTCATCCAGAGTTCTGGGTATACTTCAAAATCACATATTGGTCCAATTTGTGTAGTTTTACCAGAGAGATTTTATGAAAATATCTTGCAAAGAGGCATTACCGAGATCTGTTGGCCTGTCCCGAAGGATTAGCTCACCTCTCCTGTTTAAATACAAAAATATATAAAAAGTTTGCTTCGTCATATTTAATTAGGTGATTGATGATTGGAGTTTTTCTCTCCCTAAGGTTTGAAACAATACGTATGATTGTGGTAAATATATAAGTCAATGCCAGGAGAAGATATTTATTTATGCTCTACTAATGGCTAGAAATAAATGCTCTATGCTCGATGAAATTGCCATGCTCCCACTAAATTCATTGATTTCATCACCCAGATAAAGTATGGGAAATAGGCATCAGGTCTTGATTGGGTTTGATTACTTATTTTTCCCTTACACTACCTATGTTTTACCATGACAAAGCCAGCTGAAATATTTGCATAGCTGTATTTATTTTTTATTTATAATTTTCTCACAGCTCACATCAATCATGGAGGATTTAATATGCCTAATGGAACACATGCCCAATTGTATAAAATGCGTTTAAAGATGGAATTTGAACACGAAACCTCTTGTTTTCTAGTCAATATAACACGTGAGGCAAGTATGTCATAAGATATGCACAGCCTAATATTCCATCGTATATAAGATAATTTGTGCAGTAAGACCCCAAAGTGTACAACTGGTCACTAGATGATATTTGTATGAAAATTTCATCCATATATTTCCAAAAAAAGAAAGCAAAATGGTTGTTACAAAAAGATGTAGTAGATGCTTACTTGTCCTGTGCCTTGTCTGAGAATGTCCGTGCTTGAATAGCGAGCAAGTTCATGGATATGATTTTTTTAATCTTTAATTATAAGTTTTAATATAGAAAACTTAATAATATTTCGTTGGCACCTAAAACTTAATTTACTTAAAAATAGAAATGATTTAACTAAGTTGCCACAGAGACCGGAAAATAGACTGCACATACATTTAAATGATGCATTATTACATATGTTCAGCAGAAACAGCTGCTTTCACTTATGAAATTGTACAAATGGTTCCGAAAAAAACAATCGCCCTCAGCCACACACTCCTGTGGTGTTGGGCTCAACGTCAACGTGGAAAATCTACCTTTCAAAGAGACTACAATGCACATCCTTCGCGTAGAATGTGAATTCTGCTCGGCCACTATATTCATTTTCCAATGCAACGCATGCGTTGAGTGTGAAGTAAACTCCAGGGGCAATATTGGGGTTATGGCCGTCCTAGACAGTCCAGAGCAAAGGGTCAATTCCCCTCCCACCTCTTCATACACCTCCCCCCCCTTCTCTGTCGACCGTGCTCCGTTCATATTCGGTCGCAGCTGGACGGAACCGCAAGTGTGACGAATGCAGGTGGGCGACGGGGTGGGCGGAGTGGGGTCGGGGAATGGGGAAGGTGGTCAAAGCTGTCGATATGGAGATGTATTCCCGGTGACGGTAGGAGCTCAGCCGTTGGATTCGAAACCAGTGAGGGCTGCCTTCGAGAGAGAACCCACCCTTCTGCATGATTCCGGGATCGAATGTGGAGAGAGAGAATATCAATACGACAAGTTGTAAAATAACCGTCCTTTTTTTATGCAGACACATTTTTCCCGAATCGTAAAAACCCTGTTTTCTCTCCGAGGATCGTGTGCCTTCTCGTTTCAGATAGTTTGTAGAAGAGGGGAAATTGTGACAGTGTTAACGAGGTGTCATATTGTATCCAACAAGTTTTCGAGGGCATCTGAATTGAAATGGTAAAATTAACGTTCGTGGGCATAAATATGTTGAAAATTATGCCGTCATCACATGGTGGTGGCATAACATGTCAACAACTGCTCCATGACCAGATAATGGTATAAAACATCGGAAATGAGATCTTAGTAAATTACCAATACCTACTTTCTAAAGTGGAACTTTACATAGTTCCATTTTTAATATTTCCTTGAATTTAAATGTTATTTGAGCGGTATGATGGCTTCATGCGACTTCAATCATTTCATTTTGGGGTTGGCAAATGTTTAGTGCCTATGGAAATTAAAGTTAAAATTAGGTAGCATCTGTCTGTCCCAAAAATATACGTATTGGTTCTTTGAGAATAAAGAAAAGAGATTTCAAAGCATATCTTCAAATCATATTTTCCTATCAAATGCCAGCGCTCATGAGGGCATATTCTTAAACTATTGCATTAGTTTGTACGAATAGTAGGATAATTCTCAGGGGCCTTTAAAAACCATTGGTGTATTTAATTGTTTATTTCACTCCTCACCTACTACTTGGTTTAAGTTATCTTTTACGTCTCATTTGAAGTTATTTAACAAAGAGTAATGCATTACTTCCATTTTTATTTCAGGTGAGTACCACGTGGACCAGTTTTAATCCTGAAACGGTGAAGTTCATATTAAACCCTAATTGAGGATTTTTGCTGATTCTGTACGTGAGTAATTTTTCCTGCTAAAATTTCCCTGTATTTTATGTAAAATAAGTTCATTTTATGAAACCAACACTTTGACCCTCTAATGAAGAGTTGTAGAAAATCGGTCTTACGTAATTACATAGACGTTATCAATGTATAGTGTAATTTGAGTCATTCAGACAGCTGAAAGAAAATGGTGATGTCGTTGAATTCAACTCTGACTGAATTATTTGTATCGAAGGCAAACGAGCGTATTAAGTAACTCTTACTATCTTCATATTGGTATATTTGAAATTGGTAATCAATTTGCGCATCATTTTTTTTACTATCAGGGTTATTGGAAGGTATTCAACGAAAAACGATTCAACGAAATAGATTCGTGGAGGATAAATTCAAACACGCAATTATAGAATATATATATGAAAGTCAAGTGAAATTTTATCATTAGCCTTTACCTAAAACGTTTAAGAAGATACAAATATAATCAAGAACTTGTTTTCCAAAATTATAAAGCATAATGATCGGAATATTAAACCATGTATATTGGCATAAACGATTTTCAACCATGGAAATCTGTTTCGTAGCGTAGTTACCAGCGCATTTCCTTCACTTCAATAAGTAGGGTATTTAATGAATTAATATGTTTGCTGTCTAATTATCTTCATTTTGAATTAGTCCTCTGCGCTGTACAGCAGTTAGATTGAAAGTGGTGTTTAGATGCAACCGATGGTGTGATTAACTAGATCATTTGAGTATATATCATGATGTGGTTTACCAAAACCTAGTTCACGTTAAATATAGTCAATGAAGGTGTTTAAAAATGTATTCTTTTGTAATTCTCAACTTCCACAGAATTACGCCTGCATATTCACCATTTTTTAATTTATTATACTTCCGTAGTTCATCCCACGTTCCCAAATGCATATTTTCTAGTTCTCTATCCCCTATTGAAGGAATCTAGATGGGTTTTAAAGAAGGAACGGCACTATGGATAGCCTGCTTACAGAAAACACATCTGGATTCTCGGTACCACAATTCGTATACACCTTTCAGTTGACCCTAAGCCCGTGAAAAATTGCTCTCTCCTCACCCCAGAATTCCATTGCCAAACGTGTCTTTTAATTTGTTACCTTTTCTGTTTCCCGTGAGATACCATTCTGGACCGCTTCCTGTGTTTTCATTACAAAAAAGGGTCAAATATCTAATTCATAAATGATTATTTTTAATTCGAGTGCAATTTCCGGAGTTTACTCCGGCCGGAAATGCCGTGGGGAAAAAAAGCTGAAATATTGTTTGAATCTGGGCTCAAGTCATCAGTGGTTGAGCAATTGGTCTCACCCCACCACCTCCGCTCCTCACTCCCTTATTCCGAGAAGCAGAGAAATAGTTAGTTAAATAGTTATGCGCATTCCTTTTAAAGCAATTAGCTATATGTTTCAGTAATGAAAACATTCAGGCGACCAAAGTGGTCAGTGTTAATAAATAATTTTAGTACATTTGCATGGTTTTCAATTTTTTATTCTGACATGAGATTTCATTTGAAAAAGTATCAAAAATGTAGGGTATATCACTGATTTTCATATTCGTAAATTACCTAAAATCCATTTCTCATTACTGTATGAGCTTCTAGGCACTTGGCTAGGATTTCATGGTTGTAAACACACTTTATAAATCACTTTCGTGAGTAGCCATGAACTGCGCCATACCCGGATTGTCACTCATAGTGAGTACGTACCTATACAAACTTAATTCTGTTGCTCAAGAAGATCTGCAATTGGCGGATACTCATACGTGACATCACGAATATAAATGGTGTAAAGGCCGTGGATCAATTCCATACGGTCGTCATGTACAGTACGGTGCAAATATCACGAGTTTAGGTCAATTAATATATATATATATATATATATATATATATATATATATATATATAATTTCTTAGAGAATCACTCGGGTGATAAATATATAATATGCCAAGAGGGTGGCCGATAAAAATACAGAAACAGAAAAAAAGGACACTCACAAATTGAAACTTCCGATATTTCGGTGGAAAGCAGCTTCCACCTTTCTCTAGGTAGAGAGTAAGAATCCTGCTGATCCTAATGATTCTTACTCTCTACCTAGAGAAAGGTAGAAGCTGCTTTCCACCGAAATATCGGAAGTTTCAATTTGTGAGTGTCCTTTTTCTGTATATATATATATATATATATATATATATATATATATATATATATATATATATATATATATATATATATATATATATATATATATATATATATATACTTTAGCTGACGTTTCGGACCTTTATTAATCCATCTTCAGGGCTATAAACAAATGATACATGATGTTGAAAATGTTTTATAATTCTTTTTTGATTATATAATGGTTAATTTACAGTCATTAAATATAAAAAAACATAGGTATATCCAAGAATGTTACCTTTAAAGTTTGGTGCTGTTTTTATATTTGCACCGTATTTTAAAAGAGGTCGAGAATAAATACCATATTTAAATAGTAATGTACAGTATGACATTGGATCAGGGGCGGATTCAGGGAGCAATCTTGGGGGGGGGGTAAATTGGGAAAAGTTTTATGAGAAAATGGGTTTGTGCGTACACACTCATTTCTGCGCCTGCGTGCTTATATGAATAGTATGTATTACATCTTATGTCTACTCAAAACTATGCCTATGTATTACTAATATTCCAATTAGCGATTTATTTAACATCACTAACAATGGATTTGTTAACTCCTCTCCACAAATTCTATCCGCGATCTGGTGATGCCTGTATATGGTACAGGGAACGCCAGAATGGAAAGGAAGTAACATTCAACGAATTATCTATCAGTTTATGCATTTATTAATTCTCACATACCCGTCACCCACTTGTGCTCAAGCCAAGTACTAGGGTCCCTGCTCTAAGATAACTATCCTTGCCTGTATCCCACTTTCATAGAATTGTAACGGGCAATAGAATTGCTACGGGTTAGTGGGCTATGTTAGTTTTACATCAGATCTCGGAGAATGTGGAGAAGTTATCACAACGGGTTCATGACAACTGATTCACTAGCGGTCAATTTATATGAAGATGAAATATGATATATACTATACCGGTTTATGGAGAAGTTAATTCCGTTTTACGATGTAGTTAAAAAGTATAAAAATGTTATTTGTAAATCATGTTGTACTGATAAAATCCAAAAAAGTGTTATCTCTCGCTATTTCGCTAGGGAAACCATGAAATTCTCATCTTAACAAGGAAGTTTTTGCCCTTAATACGAGAAACAAGGTAAAACACTTTATGAATTAGCACTAGTCAAAATAAGTGCGTTAATAATAATTCAGTTTTTACGGGAGAAATACCAAGAGTATGTTTTAAAAGTGTGTGGTAGAGATGAAATAACTATCACATGGAAGATATTTGCTTTACAACCTTGCATGAAATACATACCTACCAACTTGAATGACAGAAATCCAAGCGAAAAGGTTGGTCTCGAAAAATGTGACTTTTCATCTCTGGAATCCGTAAATACTACTGTAGTCGGTGCCTCAAGCAGTTGCACGATGCGCGTAGACATTATTCAGTGAAACATGGAATTGAAGTTTCATGATGGCAAGCTGAATAGGATTTTATGGAAAAAATAACTAGCATTATTTCAATCCTAAAGGTACTGAAGTGAGATGCTTGTAGGAGAAAATTTCTTGAAAACGGGTTCCAGAGGCGTATTGCATTCGATTTTGCGCGCAGTAGATGATTCAAAAATTATATTCGAAGTGATTACTGAGAACTTTTAGGGCAGTGTTTGAATGCAATGGCATAAATGAAGTAAACTATGGTAGACTAGTGCAGCCTAAATACTGTTGTCATGACATTATTCTTCTAATGAAACGGTTCTGGATATCTTACAACTATTGGTTGTGAGTGTGATTCCATCTCAAGCAAAGAAAGCGGAGATGAGTTATATGAGCGGACCAGCCGAAGGCCTCACTCCCTCCGAAATCGCCATCCTCTCACCCTCTAACTTCAAAACGCCCCATTTCTATATGCTTCCTAAAATTCACAAAACCAACAATCCCGGTCGCCCTATTGTCTCTAGCATCAACTCTCCCACTGAACGGATCTCAGCACTGATTGATCATTACCTGCAACCATTAGTTATGTCTCTCCCCTCCTTCATTCTATTTATTCTTCCATGAGCTTTCAAAGTAATAAAAACGGTGGTGTTTTTTAAGATACCTAGGTGACATCACATATAGATTGGCTAAAATATTCCCTACAGAAATTTATAACATCTCCTATAGAACTCCGGTAACCTTAAAAGCATTATTTGTTAAGTGCAAAAACCCAGTGGACTCCAAGGAGAGAAGTGGGGTAGATGCTTTACAGTGTGGTGAACGTGGTGAATGCGATGAAGTCTATGTGGGTCAAACTCTCAGGAATCTTAACATTAGAAGTAAAGAACATTTACATGCTTTTAAACATAACAATGACGATAAAAGCATCTTCGCTAATCATCTTTTAGTTTATGACCATCGTAGTGATTTTATTGTTAAAATGTTATAT
Organism: Pyrrhosoma nymphula; assembly: GCA_963573305.1. NCBI lineage: Eukaryota > Metazoa > Arthropoda > Insecta > Odonata > Coenagrionidae > Pyrrhosoma > Pyrrhosoma nymphula. The sequence continues at coordinate 70,667,485 of OY754336.1, forward strand.
ATGTATAATAACAGAAGGGAGTTGAACACACTGGAGCAAATGGAGATTTTAAAAGCATCTAATGACCCGAATGTTTCGGTAATAAATGCATATTTGTACCCTACCTCCTCTCTTATCCTTGACGCAGTCGCTGCTTCCGCTCCTCCCTCATTCTACTCAAAGTGTGCTACCAGCCCTGCACGACGCCGCTTATCTCCCCATCTTCCACCACTACCCCCAGTACATTCCGTGTCCACTCCCTAATTACTACATCCCCCACCAACCCAACCCACCCCTCCCTCCAGTGTGGTATATATACAGGTTGTTCGCATTGCTTCATCCCCTGATGATGGTGCTCAGGGCCGAAACTCGGGTCGTGTTTGTTTGTGTGTATTTTTTTGTGGTTTGTAATAGCTGTTCAAATAAATCGTCTTACAGAATGGAATATCACAAAGTTAGCAGTGAACTCATTTTATTTATACGTGAGGCTAGTGCAGCCGTTCAAGTTAAGCTATATAGAAAGCTTTCTATCAAGAAACGCATTGCGTCCCTGAACATATACTACAACAGCCAATGCCTCCATTTCAACCTTAAACCATCATACGTGACGATTTGGACCACATCCGAGTTACCAGCGGCCAAGTATGCTGTGCAGAATGCATCCGAGACCTGGGTACGGAAGGAACTCCGCAAATGTTACGCCATCCGGAACAACATCGCCCACTATCTGTTGGTGCTGCACATTGAACTCACTCATAACCTGCATCCCGTGGAATGGATTACCATCGATGACTACGTGCGACAACTCAGCAGTGTCCCCACCTTCAGGAAGAGTGAGATCCAAAACCGGATGCTGCTATTACTGAAGGGACGTCGTCATTTTTCTGCTGTCAACAGCTTCCCCGACGACCGCCCTCATGTGTTTCACGAAATAGTACTTAACCTGTTCCATCATCAGTTCAACGATGTGGATTTTAACCTCCTAAAGAAAGGATTGAAATACTCCCCACCCGCTCCAGTGTCCTCTCGTGATGTGGAACTCCTATCAGTGGACTTTGATGTAGCCCATAACCATTCGTACCCTAATCTTAAGCATATAGTTGCCCTCGAAATCCGCAGATTTCACTCGACCCTTAATATTGCAAATTACTGTGATTCCTACAAAGTCCTGAAAACAGTGAAATCCATTCAAAAACAAGTAAAAGATGAGAACCTTGTGCTTCAAAAAGCAGACAGGCAATGGCCTAGTGATTTTAGACAGAAAAGATTACATTCGTTAGTGCTAGGATTTCAACAATCTAAGTGATTCGGCTGTGCTACCCAAAGATCCGACGAACAAATTTCAGCAGTCAATTAGAGACGCTCTTCGTTCAACGAAAGAACTATTTTCCCAAAGAGACATCTTCTATTTACCCTACACAAACCCATTGCCTCCGCGTCTTTATGGACTCTTCAAAATACACAAGCCGGGTGAACCTATTAGACCAGTAGTTTCGAGTATAGGAGCTCCAACCCACAAAGTAGCGCAGGCCTTAAGTCGCCAATTCATTCATTTCATGGCATTTAAATCCAGACATGGCATCAAGAACTCTCTAGAACTCGTGGAAAAAGTGAAAGACATTCCAGTTCCCAAAAACGCTAAGTTGGTGTAATTTGACATCATAAATCTATTTACGAAAGTGCCTGTAATAGAAACCATGGGTATAGCGCTGGAATTATTAAAGAAAGCCAATGTTCAACCCAACGTGATCAAAGAATTTTCCACCTTACAATTTGCCTGAACCAAAATTACTTTACGTTTAATAATTTTTTTATACTATGACGGATGGCTTAGGAATGGGATCGCCTATCTCTCCCCTGCTTGCAGAAATATTCATGGACCGTTTCGAAAATAATTTGTTTAACTCCGGGAATAAGCTTTTAGAATCCATTTTAAACTGGCATAGATATGTGGACGATATTTTAGTACTCTGGACTGGCCCAGATCGTCAATTAGACTCTTTTACCTTGTTCCTGAATCAGTTCCATCATAATATTTCCTTTTCATGTGAAAAGGAGTCAAATCGCTCGCTAAATTATCTTTATCTCTCCATATCCATTGAGAACGTTCACCACAAATTCTCCATTTTTCGAAAACCCACATACACTGACCATGTCATTACCGCCGATTCAAGATATTGGTATTCACAAAAAATAGCGGCATTCAATTCCCTTATTCACCGCCTGTTTAACGTACCCCTGTTAAAAGACGTCTTCAATAAGGAAGTCAGTGTCAAAAACAGATCGCTAGGAATACAGATCGGGTACACGAACAGATGAATAGATAAATTAATTTCTAATAAGCTAAAGATTTTGGCTTTTGAGTCTATTTATTCCACCAAGAACTTGCAAAGTAACAAAAAACGGTGATGTTCTTTAAAATACGTAGGTGACATCACATATATAGATTGGCTAAAATATTCCCTACAGAAATTTATAACATCTCCTATAGAACCCTGGTAACCTTAAAAACGTCATTAGATGAGTGCAAAGACCCAATGGACTCCAAAGAGAGAAGTGTAGTATATGCTTTACAGTGTGGTGAATGCGATGGAGTGTATGTGGGTCAAACTCTCAGAAATCTTAACATTAGAAGTAAAGAACATTTCCAAGCTTTTAAACATAACAATGACGATAAGAACAACTTCGCTAAGCATCTTTTAGTTTGTGACCCTCGTAGTAACTTTATTGTTAAAATTTTACGTATGTCTAATAACAGAAGGGAGTTGAAGTCACTAGAGCAACTGGAGATTTTAAAAGCATCTAAAGACCCGAATGTTTCGGTAATAAATGCATATTTGTACCCTGCCTCCTCTCCTATCCTTGACGCAGTCGCTGCTTCCGCTCCTTTCTACTCAAGGTGTGCTACCAGCCCTGCACGACACCGCTTATCTCCCCATCCTCCACCACTACCCACAGTACAAGCCGTGTCCACTCCCTAATTACTACATGCCCCACCCACCCAACCCACCCCTCCCTCCAGTGTGGTATATATACAGGTAGTTCGCATTGCTTCATCACCTGATGATGGTTCTCAGCGCCGAAACTTGGGTCGTGTTTGTGTGAGAGAGTGCATATTTTTCTGTGGTTTGTAAAGGTTTTTTAAAGAAATCGTTTTAATAAATTGTTTTGCACATCATTTGAGTTTATTTTTCATGTTATAATAGTGTGTAACATTATGAACTATTTAAGGATTGAAGGAGTAAAAATAACGGAAGGGAGATATCATACATTGCAACGATGTAATAATATTTAAAATAAATACTTGCCATGCTTCATACACGTACTGTCAATACACGATAATGTCAAATGACGATTACGATACTGTCACTGTTCATACACGATACTGTCAAATAAGTCATTGGCATGAGAGATCCGTGAATACAGTGCGATACGACAGCTGTGAGAAGTATCAATTACAGCACTTGATTTTACTGTTAACTGGAAGAATTAGTATGGCAAACTCCAGCAAAAGAGATATTCACTTATTAGACAAAACGAAAATGATTAATCTGTCCGCGCATTAAAATAAAAAGACGCGTTTAAGTTGACATGGAAGACGTGCTGAAGAGGATGTCAACGTGACACATTCAAGAAAGACGATTGCATCGATTGCATGTACGCCTGGCAAAGAGTAAATGAGACCGCATTAGCGCCAAAACCCTCATTGTAAGTCATTAACCGACAAACTTAATAAATGCCGTGTGTTACCCCACGCAAACTAAGAGGGAAATGAGCCCTTACTTTTTAAAAGAGCAGGGGTGGCTGTTTGAAACAAAGTGACCGACACACGCCAGAGATCCCTTACATTTTTGGCGACGCGGGAAGCATCTTTCCAAGAGGTGTAGGCAAGACAGAAGTGGGATAGATGAAGCCTCAATTGTGACTCATCTCCTCTTGGTTGGATTTATTGCGCTGCCCAAATTGAAATGACCGAAACAATTCGCTACCGAAAAACACAATTCATGCTCGTTGGAGAGACACGTTTTTTCTTCCATATCAATGCTATTTAGCTGTATAAGATTGAAGTTTACCATCAAATCGCATGATTTTTCTTTTGCTCCTCTGACCTCTTGGTGGAGGGGATTTCCCCCATTTCCCCTTCCCACGTGGATCCGCCATTGCATTGGATAAGACAAGTATGCAGTCTGCAGTATACCCTTGTGCACCATTTTTAGTGTTCAATTAATGTCATAGTAGAATTATTTTGACAGAGAATTTCGCCCATGGAGTATGAAGTAGAAGTAAGTTAAAAGGGTTCGTTTCATCAAAGACGTTTTTCACTGTCATCAATCTTGAGAACTTGTCAGTCGAGCACGGCTCTCGGAGCTACCTTATTTGGTAGTTCACGGGTAATGGTGATAATTTATTTTGTGTTTTTTTAATATTAAGACGTAGTTGTGCATGATAGCAGCTTTTCTTTTCAATAATTAAAAAGTAAATTTTGAATGAAATCGTTTTAAGAAAGAATTCTTAATTTTAGGTATTTATCGTCTACATTTTAAGAAAATGATATGCTAAGTTTAGACTAAGACTATGCGGGTGTTGATTCTTCCTAATTTTTGCATGAAATATCAATAAGGGCTTTTTCTGATACAATTGTAAATCTGGGCATCTAACTTGGCATTGATAAAGGTTTGGTTGTAGGGCAGCATGCCTGAGTGACACATTTGCTAATTCAATAGCATGAAGTTTTTCATAGCGTTTGTATAATAAAGATTTTCATACTATTCCAGTGACTCAGACAATTTGGTACAGTATTTAAATGGTCAATCACCAATTCGACGTTTTCCGTTTCTCCGTTTTCCGATTTAACTTGTACGTATTTTGATAATTGGTGTTTGCTTTCAATTTGTGTTGGAGTCAATTCCACTGTAAACGCATTTAATAGAATCAAAAAGTATTTACATTTTATTTTAACCTTCCGTGTTAATTTGAATGGCACATGTTGGATAGCTATTTCCTAATGGCGTAATATTTATCAAACAGTTTCAACTCGAGCGTCGGCTGTATGAGAATTACAAATTCGGTAATTTTCACATTTGAAGCATGAAGTTCTTATTTTGAACATATTTTGCACAAATTACTCTCTAACCTTTATCGGTCTATTTAATTCTCCATTTGAGTGATGTTATTATTATAACTTACCTAGCTAATTGACATTTAGCAATCAAAAACATTATTTTCTAAATAAATTCCCTTTAAAAATTCCATTTGATCAAAGTAATTAACTCAAATAGCTCATTGGCTAGTATGCAATAATAATCTACAACTTCTCCAACTAAAATACAACTGTAATATTTGATCCCGTCAAATGCTTAGTATCAAAAGTGTGTAGTAGAATGAACTACACCGACGTTTTGATGACGTCGTAAGCCATCTTCAAGAAGAAAGAAATAGAAGACGATGGCAGACGACATCATCAAAACTTCGGTCCCATTAAACACCATTACCCGGCTGGAAACATGAGAACTCTTCATATTAAAAGCTAATGGATGTTACCTAGTAAGACTCTGTACAGGTATAAGTAGCGTTTTTTCATGTTAATATGTTTTACAATTATCTTCGGAAGGACTCAAACTTTTATATATTTCTTAGTATCTAAATTACTGCTTATTGGCCGAAATAGACTATTATTTACATCCAAGAGATTAGAAATTTGTATCTCACTTTTTGAGCGATATTTTATTTAAGCTTCTGATAAATTAATACATTTTTTTGAAGTATTGCTCAGGATAAATCTTTTTCGATCTAGGATAAATAAAATCTCATACACTGATGTTTTAATTAATTTTTGAAACAGTCTGAGCTTTAATTCATCTTTTTGTCTATAGTAGAACTCTGTGTTTCATACCCATTACACGATTGTCCGCACGACTGACGCCATATCTGATGAAGAATGTGGATATTATTCTTTGTTGCTAAATTTAATCATCTATACTTAGAATTTGCTGCTAAGCTTCCGAGTAACTTGGAAACTTTATATGATAGGTGAAGTACAAGATAGTGCTAACTATCTTTATTTGCTTTCTAATGTTTTGCCAAGCATGGTAGATAAACTGAAAATCATGAAAAGTGTAAGATAGTGCTAACTATCATTAATTGCGTTTTAATGTTTTGCCAAGAATGGTAGATAAACTGAAAACCATAAAAAGTGTAAGATATTGCTAACTATCATTAGTTGCGATCAAAGTTTTGCCAAGTATGGTAGATAAACTGAAAATCAGAAAAATCTCCTTCCACCATGCAATAAAGATCGAGTTTTAGCAGTATGATTGAAGTAAACTTTAGTTAGAAATTACCAAGAAACTTATTATCTAAATACTTCGTACAAATGCCCCTTTTTGGCTCAAATTGATTTGTACCTTGGTGTTGTTGTTGATAACCATTTCAGCTTTAACCAAATTTTAAAAAATAAATGTAAAACTATGGAAAATGGCTTATCAGTTTTACAAAACCTAGGCTCTTGTCTTGTTTCAAGCATTAAAATTATGGTGCATTATGCTCAAGTGTCTAACGTATTCGGATATGGAGCTGTGATTTGGGGGATGCGGCAAATGTATACATGAAAAGGTCAATCCAAGTCCAAAAGAGAATTTGAAGACTGGTTGATCTCAATGGTGCATGCAAAAATCTTCTGGAGCTTTGAGTTCATTATAACATATTAGCTGTTGACAAATTATGAAAATATATAGCAATAGTAGACAACTTTTTTCTAGTTAATACATATTTTACCTTTTATTTCCACATGCAGCGAGAAGTCACTGTAATTAAATGCCATTACAACAGAAATTAATGAAAATTTTTCCTAGTTCATTTAAATAAATTACCTCGGGAGATGGGTAATTGGAATAGAATGAAAATAAAACAAATTTCAAACCTTGGAAAATTATTAGTAACATCTCATGTTAAATCTGTAATATATTTCTTTGTTTTTGATTCTATTAACATGGAATTCCCTAACAAACCTGTATCTTTCAGGGTCTACATTGTGTATCATTAAGACAATAACTATTTTGTACAAATCAATTGAAACAAAATTCATCGTAAGAAAGCATCTAGGAAAAAAAATGAAATTTTGCAAGACACTGTAATACCTCGACCTCTGAAAATCATCTTGTTGGAGCTTAGTTAAACTCGCATCAGTTTCTACAAGAGCCATTTGACCCTTATGGGCGTTACGCAATTTGTACCGGAGTTTAAAGGCTGCAGAGCCGTTAAGTACTCTATTTTCTTTCCCGGCTATATATAATTACTTTCTGCATGTCTAGAAAGTTTAAAAAAATGAACTTCCTAAGGCAACGAATTTAATCATCCTCCACCCCATGCAGACCCTATTTCGATAGAAAACTATTATATTGCTCATTATCGCGCACCCATATTACACCTCTCCTTTTTCCATCAACGTTTTATCATAGTTATCATTTTTCAAGAAATATAAGGAAAAGTGCAAGAATAATTATTTTTTCGCTCCTGAAACCTGCGCTTATAATATTACAGGCTCTTCCGTCTCATCCCACGCTACGGGGGGATGAAGCATCGCGTCACGCGAAAAAACAGTTCGCCGTTGCAACCTTCATATTTTTAAACACGAACAGCAGCGCCCTGAAGTGTGCAGTGGGGAGAAGGAGAAAGGGTTGGGGAGAGGGATTTAGGATGGGGGAGGTAGAGTTCCACCCACCCACCCACTTCTTTAACGGAATCGTTTTTTTCGCGGAAGTTTTCCTTCCAGCCGAGCTAGACTGTGCAAGACTCAGTCCCCTCCTTTTTCAAGTCTTCCTCATGGCCTCACGGCCCTGCTCACGCTTTTAAACACGTCCATAGAGCAGGGAATATGATAATCCAGGATATGGATTCAGTGTGCTGGATGAATAGACAAGGTTTTGGTGGGGAAGGATGTACAAAAAGGGGTTTAACCAAAGCGTTTTAGGACTGATTTTTAAATACATTTACCAAAAAACTACAACTTATTCAACATAGTTGTCTTAAATTTATAACCCTGAAGCTTTGTAAGACAAAACATGCGCTTCATTCCAGCTTTTTTTTTATTTTGTTTGAAAAATTCTACTTTCGCCAATGCTTTTTCTCCACATAGCGATGGGTGAGGCGTGAGACTGATAATTTATTAGGGTACATGTTGGGAGTGAAGCAATAATTATTATAAATTGATATAGATAGATTTTTTATATGTATATATATATATATATGTACAGAGAGATAATGCACAAAGCATGAATTGAAGCATATGCGCATTAGGCAGCTTCAAGGATATTCCTGTTTTAAGCTACCTTCATGACATGAGTGCTTATCGTTAAATTCATGCATAATACAAAATAAATGATATGAAATACATTAATTCATAAAAAAAATGAAAAACAATTTTTAAAACGATTTTGAACATGATTAACTAGAAAGTACATAATAATATATTGAATACAATTTTTAATACAATTGAAGACGAAAAATGTTATATTTTTCCCTAAAAACAAATACTTGCGCTTTTCCATATTTTTCACGAAAAATAATAACTCTGACAAAACTTAGGTGGTGGAAAGGAGAGTTGCGATTTGGGTGCACGATAATGAGCTATCAAAATAAATTAAATAGGTAGGTACAATATGCTGTAATTAGTGGAAGACTAATTTTTCCGATTACCGGTAATTTTCACGAATACGACTCCACGAATAGTCATTTTCAAGTGTACAAAAATCATGAATCGAATTCTCAGAATAATTATATATTTCACGTATCATTTTTCAAAAAGATATTTTTATGGAAAAACCTTTCCCCAATCCTTTCAAATGAGACAAAAAATTCCAATTGGGTTTAACTAATCTATGGTGATTTTTGTTTATTTTGCATGTTTATTTGGTGCGGTTTGTTACTGAGCTTAGTCGGAAAGTAGAGGTGAATATAATGTGGATTGAATTCAAGAATCAAGGGAATACCGAGAATGATTCATACGCCATTGACCGAAAACTCTACTTTTTACGTGCTGCTGCAATGTTGTTTTATAAATTGATTTATTAATGAATAAATGTTATTAAATAAATTCATGTAAAGCTTATGTAATAAAAATAACATTTCAATAGACATTATCTTTCGTGAAAAATATATTCGCGGAATTGGGTTGGTGATTTTTGTATTCGGGAAAAAACTATTCGTGAAACTCTCCACTTGTAAAAATGTATTCGTGAAACTGACCGAAAATACTGTTTTCCATCCATAGGAACCGATTGCATTGAAATTAATTTTGTCTTCAATTATTGCAGTAATTTGTTTAAAAATATAGAAATAAGATGGTAAGGTGCTCACATTTCATTTTTATCCAGCTCCCTGGTAGTTTCCGTTTCCCTGAAAAAAACTTGCAGATATAGAATGTATATTTTATAGGTAATAAATAATATTTTTCCCATTTTCCATCCATTCTTGCATTTGACACTATATCATTTGAAATTCAATTTGAGAATAAAAAACAGTGTAAAATTAGGACGTTGTTCATACCATTTTTAGAACATGTTTTCTCAAATTAGCCATAAATGGTATTTAATGTTGTTTTGGTCATTTTATGGTGAAAATTTCTCCAAAGTACGTACACTCCCAATTTCGCCACATACCATGAATCCGCGTTTATTATTTTGATTTTATTTCCTAGATTGTATAAAATCTTGCATCCCTTGAGCGGAGACTTGAGTCATGGAAATAAAAAAAGTCAGCTGGAGTATTGGGTCACAGATGAACTGTCATCCTTTCCTATGTGCAAAACTCGCAAAATATTTGGGGCTTAATGAGTAGGGTGCCATACCCTTTCACCACTTAACCTGAATTCCGTTCTCTCCCTTCGGAAACTTTCATGCAATACTCTCAAAATTTTGAGATAGTGAAGATGATTTTTTAAATCTTTAAGGAAGAATTGGTGGTGACAAACTCATTTTCAATCAAAGAAATTGACATTTTTCTCATTTTAATTCATTTAAACCAGCGCGACACATCATTTGGTGGTCATTCAGAACAAGAGTCAAATTTTGCTGATCCCGGCATCTCTTGAACCTATGTAACCGTTCCTGGAATCCTTAGTGACTCAAAACCTCATTCTCGTAAGCACTTTGTAACATTTTTATAATTTATATAAAATCTTTTATCAGCTTCACGCAGAAATTAATGCTAACTCGTGTATCTTCGATAAAACTCATCACAAAATCGCTAAACGTGAAAATATTCTTTAGTGAAAACAGATGTTGCTCGACAATGAATTGACATTCTAAGTTCAATAGAGTATACTTGTGAAGTTTTCTTCAAAACAGTCCTTTAGGCCGTATGCTACTACACTAGGCACTATATAATTTAACCAGTCCTGGGTCTTTTTAACCAAACCTCGTATGCCTCCTATTATTGAAACAATACTCTACAATTCATTTCAAGGTGTAAAATGGGTTGAATTTTCTCCAAAAATTCATTGTAAATAATATGAAAGCTTTTTAAAATGAATTGTTCCTAAATATTAGAAGACCAGCACATAATTTGAGGATAGGGTGCAATTCGTACAAGATATAGGAATTTGGCGTGCATTAACACCCGTGAGGCCTTCACCTCCTTGTGTATGCATGGTATCCTGAAAGTCATGTGGATAATACATGATAAGGGATGAATTTTCACTAAACAACCACTTAGTTGCAACTGCAATGAACTAAATTGTTGTTAAAGTTTATGAATGTCTTTAGCACAGACAAAATTTCATGAATAGGTATATTACCATTATGGAAAGCAAAGCAAGCATAGGAGATGCACTGCCAGAGTTTTTAGCTTAGTAAAGCTGATTTAGACAGCTATTTGGCTTAGCCTGCCCTGCCCAACAGTGTCTGTTATTAATGACAACAACTTCAATATCTAACAGTTCGGAAAAAGGGATATATAAACCCTCGAGTTTTAAAGTTAATAATTTATGTTGGTAATAGGAGAAGGTGACCAAGAGCTGTGATCATTTGCGCCACTCAAGATATGTTGATCGGAGGGTATTATTCAAAAGGAGGTAGGGTAAAGAAAAACCTACCATTGACATTAACCAGGTTTGCGTGAAAATTACCTGGAGTCCACCTACATACGAACGGATTATTGCACTGTAAGTTCTCTCCATATGGTGCCCAAGAGTGGATCGGAATTCCACAGAAAAATCTCCGCCATAGCCAGGATTCGAGCCCCGGCCCTGGCGGTCGCCTTGGAGTTACGGCTTTGGAAAGAGGAGAGAGACTTTGGTATCCTCTGAAGCTTGAATGAACGAATCCAATGAAAATAACGAATCCCTAGCTTCCTGCCTTTACATAAAAATTTGAGCTACCGAGCACAGACAATATCGGAGAGTGCAAAATGATTTCGCCTGTTATTTCATTCGAGTCTCACATTAATAGGAGAGGTTTTCCGGTTGTTTATATTCCCCATCTCCACCTGAATTTCCAGTAAAAAGGCTCCCTCTCAGCGCACTGGCGTTTAAAGAACTGAGTGGGCTGTCTTTATCGCTCCTCTTCGTGCTCCATGCAGCATCTCTACGGTTCTCTTCTTGTTTTCTGTTACAAAATCTTTTAGAAATTCCTCTACTGACTTCCTTCTAATAAATCTGGGCGTTATTTTTATGTATCGGCGTGCGAGTTTTCCTTTATCTAAGGTGTGGAATCATCTGATCATCCTGGCTTTGGGATATTTCGACCTGCGATTCATTATATGCATTCAATTTGTACGTAACACGTGATATGCGATTGCGTGCGATACGCGATATAATTTTGGATGCGATGTCATATGATATGCGATATCGAAGGGCATCGACATGCGTTTACCTGCTACCCTGCATACTGCCACAATAATGTATGGTAAATTCTAGCCTCTTTCATGAACTTCCACATACGTTTCGTGCGTGTTTTATCCGCGATGTTGTACGTTATGGTATATCATGCGACGTTTAAGTTCAAACGACTTGCGGATTCATGCCGCGTGCGATGTTATACCGTGATATCGAAGAATATGCTATGCATACCGTCTTTTGTGATGCAAAATCTATGTTTACATATTTATTGAAATTTGAATATCACACAGAGCCCTGCCTCTTCTTCTTTGGTCCTCTCTCATCTTGCACCGTTGATCATCTCGTCCTGAGTCCTCCTTCAGTTCCCTTCCTTCCCTTCCCGGGCCCTTACATCCCTTCACCTTTCTCTTCTTCTTATTCTCCTCTTCCTTCATGCCCTCCTGTGGCATTGCGTGCGCGAGCGGGGAAATAGGTTGGGCCCCGGATGAAAAATGCATCGACGCAATCCCTCAACCACTCGTGACCACCACAAACCTTGGCCGGCTTCACCTCCTCCTCCCTCCACTTACGCCCTTGCCTCCTCCTCCACCTTCACCCTTCTCGTCCACTCTCGCCTCTCATCCTCTGAAATTTTATTCTCCTCCTTCTCGCTCCACCCGTGCTTCCTCCACGCCAGTGTTCTGTATCAGACGTACGCAAACCGGACCTCAAGTTTTGTACACACGGCGAAATTTTCTGGAGCCAGAGCCGGTGAGGGAAATAAGCTAATTTTGAAATACTCCGTAAAAATACACCCAATCTTGAAATAAAAGATCATGTCAACATGAATTGGAAAGAAAAACTAACCATAAATTGATTTTACATATTATATGTATGGGATTTAATTTCAGTGTACCGGCTGTATCATTTTTCCTGGCATCAAAATTAGCGTAATTAGAGTAATTAAAATCTTAAATGGGCCGAGGCCCTCACAGCCTCTGAATCAGAAATTTAATGGCCGAAAGTCCGGCCCGTGCTGTCTTCAAGACGGTATCCCCGGATGGCATTTGATGTAAAGTTAATGGTACTGGGAAAGGCATTCTAGTGTACCGTACATTTTAACCACTTGCAGGCATTAGGGTGATAGCATACGGAACGAATTGGAGAAGCATCCCTTCTCATTCGGACGGAATCAAACGATACTTATCTTCGGTAAACGTGTGGAAGACTTTATTTTAATAGCTTCCCATGGATTCTAGTATTTTTCTTAAGCTCTTAGTCCTTGGAAATACTAAAGAATTGGATTTATAGGTTATATCAACTTTTTTATCAATTTAAAAACATTTTAGAAGCCAAAGGAGTGCTAATTAGATTACGTAATCCTTTTTTATGAAGTAAACGTAGGGAACTCACGCCGACAATGGTTGCTGGGTCGATAAAGTACCGGTCTATAGACCCAAATGTCACTGAATCGAATCCGACCTCGTATATTACATTTGTGATTATCATAGGAAGTCCCTTCTTTAGACCTTATTTCTACCTAAAATGTAGACATGACCGTCTACTGTTCTACATAACTGCTGAATTGCCAAAATACTGATATACCATCTTTATTTTCTGTCTGCGATATACCCTCGTTTGAACTACTGGTCATTACCAAATCTTTCCTGAAGAACTGCATGCACTACTAATTTTCTATGAAAGAAAGGCACTTATCTTGAAATTCCGTCGACAACGCCTCTATGTTAGCGTAGCCGTGTTTGATAGTAGTGTTTGGAAAGCTTACGGAAAGTTTCATGTCCACTTGTAGCAATAAGTGATAAAAATACTGTTAGCTTTATACCACAGGAAGAGCGTAACATTTCGTGCAATCCAAAGCAATTAAAATCTGATTAAATCACACCGTATACATATACATTATCAACATATTGTTCTCAGAGCTTACGCATGAGTTAAGTCATACCACCCTCGTCCAAATCGTCATTTATCGCTCCAGTCTTAAAATACCCAAAAATATAATTGCTTATCCGTTTTCTCCTGCTCAACTGAAATTCTTTTCAGTAAGTGCAATTGTATGCCGAAAATAGTTGCCAAAATGTTAGAGCACCAGTGTAAATCACACGGCTGTAGATATAAAAAATATTCAATATTTTGCCAATTGATCAATGGATAACTACATACATTTATTCAAGCAAACAAATGTTCCTCAGAGGTCGTAGATGCGTATTAATTGAATGAGGGTTGTCTTTCCCAATGCTTGATCATTTTTAAATTGAAGTCCCAGTTTAGACTATTTGGCATAACTGGATCCAATGTTTTCAGGTGCAATTGCGTATGTCAGCGTTTATGTGACGGTATTTTCTCCTCCATTGCAAGAGGCGTATTCGGGTCGAAGACAATCACTTCGACCTGAAGACGTCTACTGTAGCGAAGGAGAAATATTTGTCTCCTAAACTCTGGTACACGCAGTTGCATCTGAAAAGATGGAAACCAGCATATATCAAGCTATTGCGAAAGCCTTCTCTCCTACTACCGTTGTGGCATAACCTTGGAGTTCTTAGTAATTTAAACTGATTTCTACTCCCACCATTCCATTTGGTTAAATCTTCCTCTAATCCCCTGGTAAAATGCGTATCTTATTAAGAATTTTTCCACTCAAAAGAATAAAACATTCTTACTGTGAAAGTGTTGCATGAAGGCTCTTCTTACCTAGCATGTACACTTTCACAGTTCCATAAATTTACTGCGTACATTCGTGATTTATATTAAAGCCTATTTGTCCCCAAAACAGGCGCGTGAAATAATGAGAATGAACTTTTTCACGAGAATAATTACTTTTTTCCTCTTATGAATTAAACGTGTTTGCACACCTTAGTGTCCCATGGCCGGAATGGGTCATGTCATTTATGCCAGAGATAACTGCGACGAAGTTCAACTATAATACTACGCCAAATCCTTTAAAAAAAGTTAAAAGAGTCCTCACTCTGATGAGAAGGCACGACCAGAACTTTCGAGTAAATGTAATGTTAAAAAATGTTAAATGGCTGGAGAGAGAGGAGAGAAAAGTGTATAGTCTCTTGCATATGTCTTCTCGTAGCGAACACAAACTCGATGGAGTCCTCCTCTGTGAAAAAGGTATACCTATCTTCGTCCTGCTAGAGTTATTTTACTCTTTACCCTTTGTGTGGAGCAATCCGCATTACTACCATACCTTTGGCTCTTTCGTGGCATTTATTCCACTCCCTACTCCTGCGTCCTTCCTCACACATATATTCTCTCTTTCTCTTTCTCTCTCTACTCTCTCTTCCACAAAAAGCAACTTGAATACCTCATAAACCTTTTCCCAGTCTCATCATCTTCTCCTAACAATATTCACAAGATCCTCATCCCAATATCTGTACTACCCAGGACACCGCACCGTTACCTTCCAAAAGTCATTTCAAGTTGCCGGTGCAAAACTCTGGAACTTTCTACCTGATGAATTAAAGAAACTGCAGTCCCTAAACCAATTTAAAAACAGTATGTATAATATGTTGTTAGGCAAATAAGTTTCCTTTCTTCTCTCCATGTACAAACATGTATCACAGAAATGATATATATCAGCTTGTATGTTAGAAAAAATAACATATGTTATGTTAAAAATAGTCATAGGTATGTAAAGTTTTATATGACAGCTTGGATGTTTGAAAAAAACTAATATTCTATTGTTTTTATGTTGGAACCTTGACAAAATGTTTTGTAGTGTATTTATGTGCTAAAAGGGACAATGTCCCAGTGCAAATAGATTATTTATCTATCTATCGTATCTCTCTCTCTTTCTCCGTCTTTTCCCAGTGTTTTCCTCCAACCCTCTTCCTCCTGCTCATCTTCCTGTGACCTCTCTCACACAGTCCCCCTCCCTCTTGACCTCTCTCTTCTTCCTCCTCCTCATCCGCACCCCTTGCTCCAGCCTTCTCCTCCACGCTCGGTTCTCATCCCTTTAACTGGTCTATTTTTATCCCATTAACGATCGGACGTCATCTCGTGTACGTGTTATTCTCTCCCACTCCCCTCTTCTTGTCTCCTCACACTCCCCTTCCCAAATGGGACCTTGCGATGCTCAATTTTCAGTATCGAAATCCAAATTTGATACCTCGTGATAATCGCATGTCAATGTCGATGCATTGCAATATTCTACTGGCGTGCTTGTCGCATGTTGTATGTTACTTTATTCGGAATATATTTCACATCGATTGTCGAACATTATAGCACATAAAAAAATATCCGTCTTTCCCGGCGAATGGTACTGATGAATTGTTCTCTGGCTTCTCACCGTGTTAGAGTCTGCATATTGGCCGGCGTTTCAACAGGAGACTTTCCTGTCATCTTCAAAGCTGAGGGTGCGATTGTGCATCCACAGCCCTAAAGATGACAGGAAAGTCTTCTGTAGAAACGCCGGACTATATGCAGACTCTAACCCAGTGAGAAGCCGAAGAACAATTTATCATTATATCACCTAGCTTATTGCGTGATATCTACAAGCGATATATCACGTAGGGTATTCCAGTGTCTAACGCGACACCTCGGGATTATGTAAAATCAATGTGGATGGGTATAATTCCCGCATCATCATATCTTCCCCGCATCGTATGATATTTCCAGGTGGAGTAACGTGTAATCAACTCTTTGCAATATCGCAATGCGACACGTCTTAAACAGGTAAAATCTCAATTGATTGATCGCAACATCGCACTGGTCTACATAAAAGGCATCACTTACCTAATTATATCACGTATTAAATTATTGTTATAGCCGTACTCTCAACGGTTGTCTCCTATCACGTGATATTGTATCAATGGTGCAGGATAAGAAATAATCAGCGTAGAAATTGACTTAATTCTCCTGCAGTATGTATTTTCACCACCGCCTGAAACTCTCTCGTAGGATATTTTGTACCGCATGATATGGCTATGTGGTACATAGGTCATCCAGATGGATCTATATCGCTGTGCGATATCTTAAGAATATCGACTATCGTTTTCGATTCTTGGAAATATCACGTAGGGCTACCCCCAGACCTTTTTCTCGTTTGAACCCTGTTATCCTCCTCGGCGCCCCCGCCCCCCCTCCCCCCTAGCGGCCCCACTTTCGCCCCCTTCTCTCACATCCACCCCACCTCACCCAACGCCCTCCTTCTCAGGATTCCCTGTTGGGAACTCCATTAGCAAGTTGCCCCGCTAATGCATTCCGCTCCCTCCTTCACCATGCCACCCCCAGCCTCCCCGCCGCCCAACTAACACACGCCCTCCACTCCTCCATCCAAACCCCTTCCCCACGCATCCCGCCCGTCCACATATCCAACCTTTGCTCTCCCTCGCTACTCCAGACCGACCTCTCGTTGGGATAAGCCGGCGGTAGAGGAGGAGGCGGGTGGTTTTCAAGTAGGGTGGGAGGGTTGGGGACTTGACTGGGTTTGCATGTGTGCATGGAATGAACCGGCGCATGGCGTGAATCCACCTAATTTCTCGGCGTGCCTCATTCCGTAATGGGAAACGAAATCAATGCAAGGATGATACCAGTGCTAGACGCTTTGCTAGTCGGGCTGCTTTCCTTCGGTTACGCGGAAGATGGAACTCTGGATATCTGCCTCAAAAACTTTTAAGTCTCCCTGCTTCCTCGGTGAGAAGTGTTGTGAGCGTTCGGATTATGGTAGAGCCCATGAGATTTTTGAGTAAGGAAAACAACCACGGTAATGGATGCAAGGTCTTAGAGGAGAATGAGAGGGCATAGATATATTGTTGAGAAGCAAATGTGTTGGACCCATCATTGTGCAACGCAATCACGAAGAATGAAATGTAAAGAAAACTAAAAGGAAATCAACAAAAATAAACGCAAATTACCTGCAAAATAAAATGATTGCCAACAGATATGACTCATATCCTATTTATATATAGATCCATTCTTTCGAGGGTAAAGAGGGAATTCAATTAGTATCCTTAATCTTCGGAGAATGTCAACTAAGATTTAGGTATTCGGTTTTGGAATAACTTGCATCAAATTCCTGTTGAAGTTAAGAGGACCGTCACTGCTAATCGGTGCACTAGATATCAATTTTAAAAGATAGTGTTTACAAGTGAGGCCATTATTCTGTGCTTCACCTGCTTCATTAATGAGTGAACAACACATCCCTTCCTTCAAATTAATGGATCAACTTATTGACCATGGGATTCAGTGCAAATTTCTACCGGTAATTTGGAGAACCTGAATCCGGCCTTCAAAGTGCGGTCTTACTGCTTACCTCAACCCAATTCCCCCAATCAAATCTTACATATAATTTTGTCAAGTGAGAACCAATTATTTATTTTATCAAAACAGTTTTCCATATATTCGATGGTTTAAGGCTGAACTTAATTGAAATCCATTGTAACTAGTGTTGTACTTAAGTGCACAAACACGAAGTAAATTTTAGCAGAAATATACATTTTTTTATTTGTTACTACCCTTTTACATGTTTTTCAAGGTAAATAGGATTTTAACTAAATAGGTTTAGTTACTTTTGGATCCTTAACAGTACTAATAAACCGTCGGAAATAATGATATACCGCTGGATAAAGTTAATGGTTTCCGGCGGAGCCTTATGGAAATATGGAATATGGGCATATAATTCATGATATACCTCGTCTCTTTACAGCCTGGGGTAGCCTCTTGCTGGTTTGATGATGCAAAAAATCTACGTACCGTTTGTTTTGGTTGGTCAATTTGTGCTTGATCAAAGAACTAAATGTAAAATTGAATCAATTTCAGAATACCACGCGATAATTCAAATATGTTTGTTAATTTAATCTGATAATTAAAATTTAAATTAAAATATGACCAAAATTATCGATTTAAACAGGGTAAAGTTTTTGTAAAACGAATTGTCAAAAAGTTAAACAAAATTTGATCAAATAATTTAACGGATTGTGCTGAAATTTCTGACTCCAACATTATCTTTTTAGTACCAGCTCAATGCATGCCTTCGGGTTCTATTTGACCGATTTTAATTCCAATTTGACCCTGTCCTTCTTACTATTCCTCCCATCTCTCTTGATCGTGCATATTCACCGTGTCGGTTTGTTCTCGCCTCAGCAGATCTTCCCGCGCCTATCTCCTCTACGTGCCCCGCCCCCCACACTCGATCCCGCAGACATTGCCCGCCCCCTTCGGCTCCTAAGCGGCTCGTTCGGTTGTCACATGCCCCCCACCCGTACCAACACTAAACCTCCAACATCCGCCTCATCTCAATCCCGGGCTCTTGTGATTCGCGATCCCTCCTCCACCATCCACTATTCTCACCGTTCCTTTCCGTTCATCCTGCTAAATGTTGCGATATTTCGGTGTATACACTGCGATACCTGATGCGCTGAATATAACGTGTGTTTGTGCTGAAATTGATATTAATTGAAGTTAGTAAATGCAAAACCAAGAGGAGGTGTGAGAAAAGGCTGCCCGCTATCACCTTAACTATTTTAATATATTTCTACAGGAAGCAATTACAAAACTGAAAGAAAATTCCGTGGAATTAAATTGAAGTATTATAATAATAATATAGTACTTTTTATTATCACTCCCATCAAATAAATTCACAAAAAACTCGATTAATACTTTAGGTATCCTTTTCAGGTATTTTCTGTGCAAATACAACCTTAGACTTACGAAAATATGCGCGGCCAATAGATGATAAAAACAATCAATTTTATTTAGAAATAATTATAGATATACACATGACGGCTACAGTCTCCAATAATAATATTAGATATTTTATATTTGAAAATAATATATGAAAACAATTACATACAACTTACGACGCGACGGTTCAATAAATACTCATCATATAAGCATGGAGACCCGGAAAAGGTTCACCGAAACGTTTGTCTGGAGTGTATTATCATATAAAAAGCTGAAATAATTTAGCTTAAGGCAATAGATATGTGGATCTAGAGGAAACTGACGGAAGAAAGATGGGTGGATAGACAAACTAATGCAAATGTTTTGGAGAAATTAAATGAACGCAATTCAAATTCAAGCTCGCCATGTGAAATGTAATGGACAGTTTCTGGAACAAATTTGGCTTTGAAACTATAATAGCATCTCGAATGAAGTTTAAAGTATCAGGAAATAACTTAAGGAAATGAGTGACAGTTAATATTAACAGATTAAAAAAGAAATAAAAAATACTTTGTAAATTTCTACGATAGATTACTTCAAAACAACCGAGGACGCGAAGGGTTGCGTCAACTTCAGCTTCATTTAAATTTACTTCAACAACAGCTATTTAACAAGAAGTGAATTAAAAAAGATTGTTTTTAAAAAATGGACCAAGAAAGGAAAAAGTCATTGGTCATTTGTTAAGACATAATAAGCTCCTTTAAATATATTCTAAGGCAATATGTAATTATTATTGTAGGAAACCCAGAGGATGAACAAGAGCTGCATTTGTCAAAAAAGGAATAAGTGACGGACTTGACATTGTACGGTAACCTGAAGGAAGCTGTGATTGAAAGATAGAAAAGACTATTAGGTATTGCCTTCAGAATACGATGATGGCTAGTTCTGTTGGAAAGGCCGACTAACAGCTGAGGTCTTTTGCACCTTTGAGGATAAGGGGATTGGTTTGCACGGGATATATTGGCAGGGAAATGAAGGAAGGGTGGAGAATACTCGACAATGACGTTTGTCTGCTCTTAAAGAAGGGCATAAGGAGGTCAAAAGTTTAACGTCTCTTCGGGCGGGCCGAGTATTGCGCTTGAAGTAATGTCCACATAAGTAAGCACCAAAGAAAGAATCGTGATTCCACCGATATTCTCCGTCACCTACGGTATTCAAACGTGGGCTTTCGGGATGGAAAGCCAAAACCCTAGCCAGCTAATTTCGTAAATACTTTATTTTTAAATAATCCTTTAGTTACGGTAGGAGTTTGCAATGAACGCGCAAGAACTTCAAAATCTAATGGAGAAAGGAAAGGTATACAGAAAGCACAAACAGTATTAATTTAGCATATCTTAAAATATGAGCATCAAAAGTATTTTAATGGTAAAATATACTTACGTAAACAAGTAATATATTAATAGATAAAATAATATACTCAGCTCCCGCAAAGTCAGGAGCTTATCATCAGATGCGATTATTTTATACAAAACCAAGCCCACATTAGTTTCCTTTTAGGAAATATTTTCATTTCCTCAGTTTAATAAATTATCTCATGAAATATCTCACTGTGAATTTGAAACCCTGGAAATTCTATATTTCACCTCATCAATTTAATGTGATATGCAATCATTTGCAAAACATGTGGGAGCATATGCATTCAGAAATAGTAACATTTAAAATAAAAAGGGCTCAACTAAATTAATGCAAAATTTCGTACGCATTATGATGATCAGCGTTAGGTTAGCCTTTTTATTTGAATTTGATTTTTTTTATGAACGCAGTGCGTTTTGGCAAAAGTAAACAGCATGCCTAGTACTAGATTTAGTGTTGTTTTCTTTCCCTAGCTGCTAGATAGCATCATTCAAGATGATACTTTAATTTTGCATTAGACTTCTGTTACAAATATACTGTATACATTGTCATTTCTTTTTACGCACTATAGAAAAAATGTTACAAACATATATGAGCTTTTCCTTGCAAATTTTGATTCAAACTCAAATATTGTGATTGAAAATTGTGAATAAACAAAGATTGTAGACACGTGGGTGCTACAGGAACACTAAATGGTACCATGTGCTTTGCCAACTCAGTTTCTAGCAGGCTTGGTAAAAGGCAAATAGGAATATTGAAGAATATGGTGTACCCGGTATCTATAATGCTTATTGTTCTTAAATATCATAAAAGATTTCCCAGTTATCCGCGTTTTAAGGTAATGCAAGAATCATACAATCAAGAATGCCTTTTAATATAGTAACATCTCTTTCCCACGACAGTTAATATAACGATCAGATGGAAGTAGTATGAATTCCGATGGAATATGTGTATCCCAAATGGGTTCCTCTTATCCATCTTCTTCAAAGACACATTGGCAGAAAGCTGGTACTTATAGTACAGTTGTCATACTTTCTATGCAGGACATGTGTTCACATCCAGTCAGTCATAATCATTTTTAAAGCCATAAAAATTTCAGCAGCTTTTTGCATTTTCCAAAAGTCCACGTTTCCACCATTTATTTAACAATTTGACCGCGCAGTTACATTTTTACAAGTTACAAGCAATCGCATGCTTTTTAAGCTAAACCGCGTCTTCGCGATTCAAATTTGACATCGCTCAGCGATATTGATATTCCAGTATCGTGCAGCCCTTCCATTCCTGTGGCTTCCTCTTTCTCTCTCCTCCCCACATCTGCCCCCAGCCTCTCCCCCGTCTACCCCCTTCCAACCCCTCTCCGAACCACCACGCTAAATCCACCGCGAGCCGCCGCCGGCCGCCGCCCGCCTCCACGCCTCCCTGGCCCGCAAGTTCCCACTCTATTTGCTCGCCGTGCGGACGGCCAAACAAATTTGTCTGCTCTGGCTGCAAGGTTGCCGAGTGGTCGGTCGGCCGTCTGCTTCGCGTCCCACGGACCTTTCCCCGTCCACTCGACTGGCCGGGACTGGGAGGGAAAGAGAGAAGTGAGGATTGAGTCGGGGAAAGACTGCGAAACGGAAGTTGTACCCGGTCCACACTAACATGGTCGTGACCAGTTGACATGAGTTCACAATATTTCTCGAGTTAGGTGCCTTAGTACTTCATGCTGCTCTCTCTCTCCCCCGAGTCCGCAATGAAGAAGTGAAAAACAAGCGACTGCTCTTCAACTAAAGTAGAGAACCTCATAGTCATCAATCCGAAGATTGGTTTGCAGCAGCTCTCCACTCCACTCTCCTCTCCCCCAACTGCTTCATCCCCGCATTAATATTCATTTTAATCGTCCTTCTTCATTTGTCTCATCTACATATTTAATTATTCGTCTTTCCCTGTAATTATTCCATTAATTTCTCCTTTAATTTCTATTTATAATAGGCTGTTATGTCACAAAATGTGCCCAGTAAGTGCTTCATCAAACTGATCTCATTATACTTACTTTCTCTCCGACTTTTTGTAGGACTTCTTCATAAGTAATGTTCTCCGTCCATTTTATCTCCATCATTCCTCGGTAATACCACACCTCTATTGCTTCCAGCCTCCCGATATCGTTAAGGAGTTCCGGGAATCTTAAAAAAAGCAAATGACAATACCCTGGCGTAACTACCACCATACGTGTCAACAACGATACGTTACCATTTGATAACCAATATCGCTAAATTGATAAAACTCTAGTTTTCATGTTTTTTTGTTTCAACCAGTTTCACTGCCAAGGCGACACCTTCAGGATTTAAATCACAGAGTGTAAAATTGCAAGCTTTAAATTAATGCTGTGTTAATGCACATTCACAAAATAAAGCCTGCGACGTCAGTATTCACGTTCTTAATGTATAATACCAATACGTAACCAATAACAATATACATGCTTAAACCCTGATCCTTGAGTAACCATCGTAAATGTCTATCGATAGCTAGTAGTTTTCAAAGAGGTTGAACATCTCACATCCCCATACACATATTGAATTTCGAGATTTTTTTGGAAAAAACAATGAGCAACAAACAAACTTCCTGCATTTTCATTGCGAAAACCTTTTCTCTATTAGTTTGTCGCAATCTATGATTGTATTTCATTTTTACGGTTTCTTCCCCTGCGAGTCTAAAGGTTGCCATGGTAGGTGAGGTTTTGTTAGCAACCAACCTAGGAAAGAGCGAACAAGTCGTTTTCTGCCTGTAAAGGTACAAATCTAAGAGAAAGTGGAGAATAAATGGCGACTGTTTGCACGACAATGAAGTGCTGTTTTGCGAAAGACGATCTATTCTACATGGCCAATGCGTGAAGGTGACATTAAATAAAACACGCTTTTATTTAAAATTATATTTCATTGGCACGTTTGCATATGATTCATCATGATGCTGTAAGAGGTGTCCACAGCTGCCTTTCTTTTTGGCGTATTTGATCTGATCTGACCCATTGAGCATGACCGATGACAAGTCTTTGTGGCTTCCATATCCCTCTGTGATATTGCACCGAATATTTGTACACATTTTATTCCATGAACTGGAGTGCTTGCGATATTGGTTAAGTTGGTACCGTGACGGGGTAGTTTCTTCGGAAATTGCAACGATAAAGTAAAAGAATTCACCTACTTCTAAATTGCTAGAATGTACGAAAGACGCTTCCAGTACCAGGTACATTTATGAGGTAGGCTTAAATATTAAGCCAGAACGCATGTAATTAAGATCAGCGAGATATTTATAAGGTTGCTACGATAATTTAATTAATGTCACAAGCCTACGTCAACAATTAGGATGGGTATGGTCTCTCAACCGTTGGTTAAAATTCAGACAATCTTTTTAGGCAAGTTCCAAGGTGATCTATCTATTCTGACGACGTCACATACATTTTACAAAAAAACGATATTCTACCATAGATAAGGCAGTGCAAATATGGTAAAGGAAATAGACTGCAGAACGGACGTATTTATAATTATATTTTTGCTACCACCAATAAGTTAATAAGTGTCTCAATAATACTTGCAACTGACACTTTAAAATTAGTTATTTTTGAAAATAAAGTGCAGCTGATTTCGTCACTAATTATTATATTAATTTGCTGCAGAGTAGTAACAGCACGTCTTGCGTGCTTCCTTCCCTATACCTGGGGTTTGTATTGCAAAAGAAATTTATACTTATAATTCTATTGCATTGATAGCATATGGTATGCTGCATGCTGTTTCATTGCACCTCTGACAAAAAAATGCGGGTTTTTACTAATAAATCAAAAGTCGTATCTTCATGGGCTTCAGTGGGATGTGGTTTATAGCATATTGGTGAAAATACACCCACTGCCACACACCGTTGAGGTGGCTTACGGGCATCATGAAGTTGTAGGCTGTAGTAGGGGAGGACAGAGAGTTTTGGGTCCAGGAATGGATCAGGTTTGGTGACCATGTAGAGAGAATGAGAGATTACCTGGAAAGAAAGGATGTGTTTCGAAGCGAATGAATTGTGATGCAGAAGTTGAACATATCATTCGTTTCGTATGACGGGGGAGTCATCATGCCGTGAAATGTGTCCATGTACCTACATACGTGTTGGAGTGTATATGGTGAGAGAAAAGTGTCGAGTAGAATGACAGAAGCATTTCATCGAAAGGGATAACCCATAACAGGTAGATTATCTCTCCCCGGGAAATGTAGCCATTAAACGACCCGTGAAAAGATTAAAAAAACAAAAACAAACAGAAAAAATAAGTGAATATACGAGCACAAAAAATATCCGCGGGAGGATGAATCTCCAAATGGAATGAATATATGTATATTCCCGTGCACATGTGCGAGCGACACCCGCATATGCATACATGTATGCGACTTGAAAAATATGCGCGCTTGTTTTTCCTCCCTCTCTGAACTGTCCGTTCGCGAGGGGTCAATATGTCTCGCTGGCGGACGCTGTCGGTGGGTGGATATTGAGGAGGTGGGGTTCGCGAGTGGATTGAGTTGGAGTGGAGGTCGGGGAGGAGAGGAAGGCAAGAAGGGGAGGGGGAGTTTTAGACTCCCTTGACCGTTTAAATATCCCTTTGAGGCTCTTATATGTACATATGCATATCCTGGGTACCGGAGTCAGGTACACACCGGGCGAGGATGTTGGAGCCGGACCGAGCCGAGCAAACATTCATTCCCTTACGCCGAGATAACTTTATGCTGATGAGTTTGGGGCGAGCAAATTTAAAGCTTTTTCAAATACAAGCCGAAGAGGGGAAGGGATAAAAGGAACAGGTCAATTAAGATGTCAGAGGATGTAGGTGCGCGGGCGTCAAATGATATCAAATACGTAATGTTTGAAAGAGGAGAAAAAAAGACTAACGCTCTCTTTTCGGGGTCGGTACTTAATGTTTCAAAAAACGATTCTTCCTTCTTTCGTGGAGTGCTGCATTTGATCATGGTAATTTTTTTCTCAGATAATGGTTCACCTACCGCGTTTTGTGGCGTAGGTATATATTTTGTTTTTAGTTGAATACTTTCGAGTGCTTCGCGTAATTGCTGCTTCAGTAATTTTCACAAACTTGTCGTTCTGGAGCGTAAAATGTCCAGAGTGGGAGATAACGGTTCCGTAATTACGTTGTTAAAGTGTTGAGAACGCTGAGAGCAAAATTGTGTCACGTAACGTGGTTGTCTCAATATATAAACAGTCGTCATTGACTAATTAACTCGTGGCATAGACATTTGCGGAGAATTTTGTTTACCTGCATTCGATATTCCCTTACTGGAGTTGTACAAGGTACACATGCATGCCTACGCTTACGCCAACTTGACTGTTTTAATTTATCAGGGGTCCAAAACTTGGTTAACACAGATTTTCACTAATGAGCTCTCTATTTCTACTTGAAAGGAGTATAAATGAAACACCCATAATTGACGATTGGTCGCCATTTTTAGTGCTCTCAATGAGCTCTTTTTGCGTAGTACTTACCGTAACTGCAGACCTTGCATGGGAGGAATGCACGCGAAACATTTTTCGGAGCTTCACAATCCTATGTTTGCGGGTATTATATCGTATATTGACCGAGTGTTGTGTTTTCACATACAAAAACTAAGATATGAAGTTAAGCAGTGAGATATCTGGATCTCGAATCACGTATAGCCATCGTATACCTACTATTAAAGCGACATTTACGCCCAGTGATATTATCGCTAGTTAATCATAATTTTAATGCGATAATCGTCATTATAACGTTCTTCCATTGGCTACACATTTGATCACAAACCCTTAAATTTGATTAGTAAACGTCCTAGCATGGAAGAAACTTTTGTGAAGCGAAAAATTCGCGCCGCTGCATTAAATAAACTAGAAATTAACAAGTGAATATTAAGAAGGTCCTGGAGTGAAATACTGAAGTAAAGATGCTACTTCGCTGTGTTTAGATCACATCTTAAACACACCATTAGAATTATAGATTCTGAAACAGAATGGTTTAATTCGCGAAATAAAAATATTACAAAGGAAAGCCGCACACTTCGTTAAAAAATGCTGCAAACGAATATAGATTTAAACAAAGTCGACGAACGTTCTAGGCTAGGAGCCACTAGTGACTCGGAAATTACGCGCTAGGGTTAGATTGCTCGATAAGTTAATCAGGTGAGTTTCAGGATTACATGGAAGATATTGCTCTAACGTTAGTCTGTTTAGATATAGAGAGCTGATGGAAATCACTATATTATAGAAATGCACTGCCGAACTGATTGGTACGAAAAGGTCTTATTCCCGTACACCATTACTGACAATTAATAAATAGATGCAGACACTTAAGAGACTCTAGCCTCCACACTCCATTAACATCAAACTCGATTTCGTCGTCTATCTTCCTATTTCCTTTCCCCATTCCTTCTACTTTCATGGCTGGCGTTCTTACACCTCCTGTCACACACCTTTGCGACGTCTCGAGGGTAGTGTGTAGTAGGTACACTCTTCTTCAATAAGGGTTGAGGTTCTAATAAATCATGTCACCTTGATAAGGTAAAACGTTTTTGGCAAAGGAAATCCCTGAAAACATCTTGGCTTTGTATGCAAATGAAAGATTTTACTAACCGCAACTCATTCTAATAAATGAAAATTCGCGAAATGTTTTTGGGAACCTTTTATTCTATGATAAACGACGTAAACATGGCAGGCAATTTTTTCTTTATAAAACTGTGTTATATATATCTGCTACTATGTGACCTTTGTATCACTAAAAAGATTTGTCCAAGGCTATTGTTGAAGGGTTGTAGGTGTAATGATAAAATCTTTGTCCATTAAAGCCTCTGGTTTAAGGTTTTACTTTGGCTAAAGCAATTTTGTAGTTTGAAGACTACTAGTACCCACTCGCTGACACAATTGTTGAGGAACAGATGTCAACTAATAAAGCTACACATTTCGGTTCAATTGACCGATTGAAGCCTTTACGTGTCGGAATAAGATTGATTCATTTACCGATTATATTTATCGGTAGAGATATATTTCTATATCTTTACATGTCGTATTTTCTAGTTTATTTTATCAATCTAGGCAATCGCATAGTACCTAGAAATATACTTGAAAGGTGTGTGGACGTGAGTGATATTTACCAGGCACGCTACATATTTCTAGGGTACACGATGAGGATTTCTTAAGAGAAAAAAAGCTTTTTATGCTTTTAACTTTAAATTTAATAACATTAATTTAAAATTAAAATAAAGTGTACCTTGCTTGTAAGACATTCCATCATGTAAGAAATTCCAAATTACATAAAAATTTTAAATCTCTATGCATAAAACGGAATGTCCTGACTGACTGACTCACTCACTCACTCATCAACGCACAGCCCAAACTACTGGTGATAAAAACGTGAAATTTTGAGGGTATATCCCCATCGTTGTGTTTAGGCGCACTAAGAAAGGATTCTTGAAATTAACTATTTTTGGGGTTGTTTCTACCCCATTAACTTTAACGTTTACAGCCATAAGAAAAGCCTTGACTTCGGTGTATGTGTTTCTTTGTTTGCTTCTTTAAATTACTTGCACTCGAGATATTGGATGGAAATTCACATCATCGAACGCATAAAAGAATGCAGTATGTAATTATTTCATTCGATTTTCTTATACGCTTCGTTTTTGACATATTATTGCGTTTTTAGCTCTAAGTGCATCAATTTTACTTTCTTTTCAACAATAGAAATTTCCTTGGCAACCAGGCGTGACTCGTACATTTAATAGCGATTTCATGAATG
Source organism: Pyrrhosoma nymphula (assembly GCA_963573305.1). NCBI lineage: Eukaryota > Metazoa > Arthropoda > Insecta > Odonata > Coenagrionidae > Pyrrhosoma > Pyrrhosoma nymphula. Next base: position 70,696,095 of record OY754336.1, read on the forward strand.
TCCATTCAGTTCCTGCAGCATTTATAGGCCAGGTTCAGTGACTGAGTTGATAGTGTTCACCCCAACCTCACTATTTGCGTTTAATGGCTTTTACTTTTTGCATTATAGCATCAGCATTTAGCACGTCACATTGATTCTTATAGTCACATACTATGGCTTTCACTCTCTCACGCTGAATTTTAACGGGCAACCTCATCTTGCCCTTATTAGCATTATTTATGGAAGCAGTATGTAATCACATTACAAAGTAGTAAACTTGGTATTTTTCTGCTTCTGCAATTGATATAGGATATGTATACCATCAAAAGTATTCTGAGAATTTGAACTTAAAATAATGATGCGAAGGAACATTTATTTTCCAAGAAAAACGAACGAAAAGGCATCCAACTAGATGTCATGAGTTACATGAAAATTAGTCAGTTATCTGTTCATAGAAGACATTTTATAGTCCTGAAAGTTTGAAAGTTGTACTACATTTCGTTTTTGAGTTTTACGCGAGCATGCATACTTCGTACATTATTTATAAGATTTTCATTGCATAGAAACAAATTTCAATGAAAATTCACTCCGAAATTCCTACATGCGGTTAATGACTGATAGATAGTACCTGAATAGTGAATAGAGCACAATTAATGCATTTATTCTTATTGATAAAGGTACATGACATCTCCCACTGAAATTCAACGGGCATGATCATCTTGCCCTTATGAATATTATTTAGCCATACTTCCTGACCAAGATTTTGAAATCATAATACCAAATATGTGGTTTTTGTACCATTTCTTTTTATCTCCTTCTAAAATATCTATAAAAATGCGACTTAAAATAACCTCTAAATTAAACCTCAAATTTCATGTCATGTATAAATTTTTTGAACCGATAAAATGTAAACAGCTTCCCGTGCAAAGCTGGGTCTCGCTTCTAGTAAATAGATAAAATCGAACCTATGGCCTGTGGGACTTAATGGGAATTGAAGGAGTACGTGTATCAAAGATGGCGAAAGCCGTCGGCCTCTCGCCATTTCCCCAACGGCTTAACCATTCTCTTTTGCTCAAAATTACAGTGCCCTAATATTAAAGCAAAAATTCCACTGGGGAAAAACCATTCTCCTTGACAGGAACTCGATCTTGGATCCCTCGATTTCGCGCCAAGTGATCTGGCCAGTCCCTTGCGTTCTTCTCATTGAGGATTTCTCTCAACAAACCATCATCCCTATCCAAACCATCTCTTCACAGAGGATAATGACACCCTGACTACCCCGAGCATTCTGCGTGATATCGATGGACCCAGGTTCGTGTCCCGGTCGAGGTGAACGATTTATCCTCAGTGGAATGTTCGCACTTCCGGGTTCATTTGCAAGGGACTCAGTGAAGGCTCTGGCTAGTCCCGGTTTCCTCAACATTTCGAAGTACCAGTTTTATTTGTAGTTATGTTGGCTTAATAAAGATTTCACTGAATTGCTTTTTAAACCTTTTAAGACATTATTTTCTTTGCATGCTTGAAATGACAAAAGTCTATGTTCGGTGAATTTTCTCTCCAAATTTGTACATTGTTCTACACAAAAGAGACATTATCTGGGCCAAATATGTCCCGCTAGTGTTTAATGGGTAAAGCTGTGTCAAAACCAATTGATAATCAGATTTTATAACCGCTAATACACGTATCTGCATATTCAGAATTCTCAGAAATTATTACCGGTTGGGAGTTACTCTGAATAGGTAATGACGCAATGTATTCATACCAACACTTCATAGGGGATAATGACACCCTGGTAGCTTAACTGGCCTGAGAATTCTGCGTGTTAATGATGGATCCAGGTTCGTGTCCCGGTCGAGGTGAACGATTTATCCTCAGTGGAATGTTCGCACTTCCGGGTTCGTTTGCGAGGGACTCAGTGAAGGCAGTGCTCTGGCTAGTCCCGGTTTCCTCAACATTTCGAAGTTCCAGTTTTATTTGTAGTTATGTTGGCTTAATAAAGATTTCACTGAATTGCTTTTTAAACCTTTTAAGACATTATTTTCTTTGCATGCTTGAAATGACAAAATTCTATGTTCGGTAAATTTTCGCTCCAAATTTGTACATCGTTCTACACAAAAGAGACATTATCTGGGCCATACATGTCCCGCTAGTGTTGAATGGGTAAATTTGTGTCAAAATCAAGTAATAATCAGATTTTATAACCGCTAATACACGTATCTAAATACTCAGAATTCTCAGAAATGTTCTAAATACTCAGAATTCTGATAAATGTATGCTGGTTGGCAGTTACTATGAATAGGTAATAACGCGATGTTAAATATTGTCATCTCTCAGATATAATGAACAATGTGCTTAGTTGCAGACTAAATCTGTGAACGATTTCTTGTGATATCCTGCTGAAGCTAAACCCTTTTTGTAGCCTGGAACATATGTTCTGGATGCTTTTTTCCCAGATGGAAACTCAATTACTTTTTTTGTCCTAATAAAGGGACATAGCACCTTAAAGAGTAGTTGGTCCCAATCTCACACCATGGCGTACTATTAAAGACGAAAACCCGCTGTAAGATGACGAGTATATGGCTGGCTAGGATATATTCATTTTTAGAAACCGAATCATACTGATTTCAATAATTTTTTTACCGTATCAACTTTCATCTTTCAAATCATGAAATACTGTTAGTACTTCAGCTATCTAATCATGATGTTTCATTTTTAAATTCATTTCATGTTGCTGCTTTAAAGCGTTTTAGGTATTCTAACACCGGTTGGAAAAGCCTAATACTTCTTTCATGTTCTTTGATTATTTTCTCGATGGTCCTTCCTGTATCGCCAATATACTTAGTCTTAGTGCTTAAAAGTACATTTCGGTTGTTGACAAGATTTTTTACTTAAAATCACGTGGACTAAATTGCTAACGGTTAAGAGCTAATTTTTTAACCACCTCTGGATCTTGTATTTCGATTCTGGATCCTTTTATATTTTAATGAGTATTGAGTTTCTCGTAACTCGCGTGGTTTTTATGAGAAACAACTCGTTTTGCATTGGAATTGAGTGATGAATATTTTAGAGACATTTTGGCAGTACACATTGCCGTAGCTCATCCGGAAGGGGAACCTTAAATTATTTATTATGACTCATACATTTTCCTCGTGTTTTATGCAATTATCCTAAAATTTTTATCCATAAAATGAGTATAACTTATTGGGTAACCCATATAAAATTTATAAATTGAAATTATCAATACCAATCCTTATACTTTTGCGATTGTCCAGTAGAACACATAACTGGCACATTCCAAGTGTAATGTTGCTATGTAACTATACAGCGTAATGTTGCTATGTAGCGCGGCTACATATGATGAAACTAGCATCTTCATGAAGTTTTGAGTCAAATACTCAAAATATATGATCTTCTTCTGTGCAGTGGCGTATCTAGAACTTGGCTCTGGGGGGGAATATACTAGAACACATTTCTTAGGTGAAGTACCAAGGGATATGAATACAGCCTAATGGAGGACCCTCCCCAGGAATCATTGTTGAAAATATAACCACAGATATGCAGTATATGGCCCTTTTTGCAGTTTTTAACATTATTTAGTTTTTAAAATTTTCATACATATTTGTTGGTGCCCTTAACAATGCTGTTTCTTGGGATGGGGGTTCCGGTCCCGATCATACCCCCCCGAAAATACACCTATGCTACCGTTAGCCTAGTTCATGGGTAATAGTCAAAGGGACATGGCATCCTTCACTGAAGCCTTCCTCATTCTGATGAAATTATCGTTTGAATCCATAGATTAAACAAGCAGGTGTCTTGCCGCATGAAATAGAAGCCTGATATGTGTGAGAAATGAAAGGAATGCATCTCTATTTGGCTGTTTACCCAAAAGTCACTGATTTAGAATGTTTTCTGTTAGTGACTTCAGTCCATTAGTTATTCTATTATCACTAGGGTGTAAATGGTAAAAGGCAAAACGTCAGCACGTGATATCCAACTACTACTGTGTGGCAGCTATCCTGTAAAACCCTATCATTTGTGTTAATTCTTTTGAGCTCATATCAGTCTAACTTCAATTTTTACATGGCTACTAATCTTTTAAAGGTGATAGCCTCTTGCTATACTTGGTGGGATTCCTTCATGATAAGGGCGAAGGAAACACTGCATTTGTACAAGAATTTTATTTGCACGAGAACATGGTTTTGATGCTGCGTATCATCATTGGAAAAAACATTTTTTGAACACCTTTGTATACGTAAGTTAACGAGGTACAAGGGAAATGGTTAGTGATGGGGAGGGAGAGAGATAGCTATTTTTATCAAAGAAATAAAACTGATTTCGTATTATTACTGCGGGTGTGAAAAGGACTGGTTCACTCAAAGTCGCTGGTGGCGCATTTTAAGGTTAAGCCTTTTAGCTAGAGATATCGCTTCACAGATAATTATTCACTGAATTAGTTCTCATTTAGATGAAAAAGACGTCATCGTACTAATGACACCAAAATATCTATATACCTACAGGACTACATTCCGAGATTTTGCCGTAAAAACATAAGAAGTTTTCAAAGGGATATTGTATGGCTCTGCGCTCAGAGAGGCATTATTTAAATAATGATGAAATTCTGACTCATAGATCACGTTATAAATTTTACGGTGCGTATTTTACCTGCTTTCTCTACTGTTTTTCAAGATAAATAATTTACTCACCGCAATACCTAATGCAAAATCCTAAATAATACTTTAAGGATATACGGTTAAGTGTTACATTAATATTGCAATAGCTGTGTCAAGCCTCTTACGGGATCATCAATTCAAAAACAAAATTCGAACATGGTCTCTATTTTGACTAGGGAAAAATCTCGCTCACACTCGCTTGAGGTGGCATTTCACCCCGCATTGGTATTTTCATCTCCTTCCTACCTCAGAATATGCGTTTATCTACCTCAGCGCTCGCATGGCAACGTATCTGATAATAAACGTACGTACCTGATGATGATGCAGTGAATCGAAACCCGGGTCGATTAAAAATGTTATCTGTGGAAAATTGCATCGTATTAGTTCTTATTATAACGTATCTGATCCTTCACCGCCTGAATCGCCTTCTTTCGTTTCACAACTGCACTCTATAATCCTCTAGCATATCGCCTTCTCGAAGCACTTGCCGCTACGAAACTTTACCGGGATTGGATTGGTGCGGTGGATAAGTGCACTAAGTTCTCACTGCCTGCAGCTTGCATCCCAATCTCCGAGGTGGCGCATTTTTCTTTGTTATTCCTCTGATCCTTGCTCGAGTGCAAGGTGTTGAGAGCACTTAGGGTGAAAGGCCGTGCAGACGTCGAGTGAAGCGTTAAACCGCTCATCCTCATGGGCATGTTTCGCCGAGAATAGAGCTATTCCAATGCCGACTGTATTCCAAAGCTCTTTTAATATCCGCGCATACGTGGTTTCAACGCTGAAGGGCTTGTTGGAAAATCACGGATTTTGTTGCATCTACTTACTTAAGAGACCGGAGGAATCATCCTTGAAAACGGATCAAAGTTTACATGGCTCGTTAAATTAGTTTTGGAAAAATATCGAACTCTCTTTCCTCAAAAAACCTATATTTTGTTTTTAATTAATTTATATTACAATAAAAATGGTTTCACCTGAACCTTTAAAAATATTAGTGATGATTTCAGGCTTCACCTTGTGGAACCTCTCCATATTGGAAATTAAAAAAATCACTTTGTAATGGTCCACTAAATTGTTTTATTCTTACATTTTCGTAAGAATAAAATAATTTAGTGGACCATTACGAAGTGTAACTTTTATTTCTGAATCTTTTAAATTTAAAGACAAGTAATTTTTATATTTGAATTATATTTTTTTATTTTACATTTTCCTGAAAATCAACTCAAGAGGCATTCAAATCAGACATTTTCACAGGCAGTAACGGAATAACATACACAGCACTGCCCAGGGTGGTGAAAATTGCACGCAGGTGGGATTCGAACCAGCGAACCTGGGGTAGGTAGGCAAGGTAGGTAGGCTGCCAACATTTGTATGTTCTTAGCAGCAAGAGAAGTTAAAATCTTTAGAAATGCACAATTTCTGTGACACTATCGGGGTTATTAGGCTCTCAGAACCTGTAGTTTCCAACACTCATATAAATTAAGGAAGGTAGGCTCTACTCTCATACTTCCTCAAAATTGGAGTAATCACAGCCAAGTGACTTTATTTAAATGTGAAATAGTGATGGGTTGTCGAAGAACTTTTTCCATTCACAGAAAAACCAAATATCCATCCTCTTTACTCGATGGCAATTCTGGATAGACCGGCATGCTTCATTCTTTCTAAATGTTTGCACCAATTTGCTTTATGCGCTGTCGTTTTTCGTTTTAAATTAAACAATGATGAAGTGTTCTCTCACAATTTCGTTTCTAACTATTTGTAGTAATGTGAAACCTTCTACTGTTCTTTGGTTTTCATTTTTGCTGATGTGATTTTCTTCTTTTCTCTCTTTGAGGGAACGCACATAAAATGCTACCGGAACTTCAAATATCTTGTAAAATTTAAATTTATTTTCTTATCTTGTTTTATTGCCTGACAAAGTAGTCTGCTGTCCAAATAATTCCTGCTACACGCCCTTGTATGAGAAAAAGTAATGCATACATATAAGATCATTTTATACTATTAAATTTCCTGCACGTAACTTTTCTGCGGATTTTAGCATCAAACTGGATATTTCTAAAAAGTATGGCAGGAGCTCTGCAAGGTAGGTTACAAACAAATTCTCGTTAATCGTCTGAGTCAGTCATCAAAGTGTAGGTTGTCCAAGCAATTAGAAGTCTAACATTAGTGCAGCTGTGTACACTTTGAGTAATCATTACTCTTGGTTAAACGCCATAATGTCACGAAAAGTGCCTAAACTGTGGAACATGGATAAATGTTTGAATACGGCACATGTTATTTGCCTCTTTTGTCCTTCTACCGCCCATCCATTCAGCCAAAGGTTTACGGTTTCCTTAGTTTTTACTTACATGTGGTGACGATTCCCAACCCTAGATTAATATTCCCGAAGAATATTTGACCAGGAGACCGCTTAAGTCAATGCTGTAAGATTTATATATTATTATATTCCCTTACGCGAGATAAATAAATCAAGTCATGTTTTCCCAGAATTTGTTTTATAACTTGTTTTATAACTGTATTACATACTTCCATAGCAATAGAATTTTTGCATTCCACTTCTCCATTAAGACTCTATGCCCTTATGCATTAAATGACTTTATTTAAAATGTCACCGTTATTTCCTACATTGCATCCATTAACTCGAGATAATACAAGGCCACAAAAAATGGAGCCAATTTGATTTATTCCATGTTTACATTTAAACCCTTTGGCTAGTTATCCACGAATATCCAGTTTTTATTGAAAATTATAGTTTTTATTGTTTATTCATGTGTAAGATTATGATTCAGAAATCTCTCTCGGTTCGTAATTAATCCCGTATCAAAACTCTTCCGTGTGTTTCCTGTTGGCCGTTCGCGAACGGTTAATCCTTCTATAAATTACTTTGACAAGCAATTGTGTTTATCCACATTTATTTTTATCATTTCATTTTATTAATAAAATTTACATCCAAAATTTATTTATCTTGCTCGCACACTAGTTCATATTTGAGTACACAACAGTTCTAAATGCTTTTTTAACACTTTATGTACACCTTTCATTTAGAGAAAATACAATTTTTTTCCCGGACTCTTGATATACATTATAAAATCAGGGGCGGATTAAGGTCGTTGTTTTGGCGGTTCACTACTTTCCGCGGCGCCTGGGAGGTATGCCATACCAGTTCACGAAATGGGGGTACGAGTGGACTTCCCTCGGAAAATTAAAAGAAATGATGCGTTTGGAACGTAGTTTTGGTGTGGCTATATTATACATAAGAGATGTGATAAATTATCGAGTAAAGCCATATATTCACATTTGAAAAACGTAAAAAAAACGATGTAAAGAATGCCATTCTTGTGAAGAAGTGAAGCGTCTTCCGGGTTTTACACCGCGTTGGTCCATTTTTCCTCAGACGACAGTTCGGCGGCGTTTCAGTCGGCTTCTTCTGGTCGGTGAAGTGAAGGTGCAGCCATTTTTCGTCTTATATATCTCACCCTTTGGATTCAAGTCTAACGCTTGAGATATATAAGATGACGAATGGCTGCACCTTCACTTCACACGCAGAGAAGTAGGTGGTTTCATGAACTCACAAGCTGGTAACCACTACCAAGTCAGAGGGTTAATTTTTGTTTAACCAAGAAGATAATAACGATTACCATCTCACTTGGTTACCTTGCGTGGGTTACCGTCACCGCGTCGTACTGGTAACCAGAACCAAAAGGCGGTTTATGCCTCAACCAGACCCATAGTTGTGATAGACATCTCTCATTGTCTGAGTTATTCAGTAAAATGGTCTCGTTACCAGGCTCTAGTGGGAGGATCTGTGTTGAAACCATCTTGAAATGGCTGCCTTGAATCTCTCTTGAAATTGTGTTGAAAATTGAAACATGAATCCAACACAGTCTCCTGAGAAACTCTTGATATTCTCTGTTGAGAATCCCTTTCCCTCTCAAAATAAAAAAAACGAAAAACGTATATTTCAAATACTATGAATATGTAATAACAACACTGTTGCTTAAATTAGTTTATATGCATAATATATGCATATCATGATCGCAAGTAACTTTTCAAAAGGCGTAGAGCAGAAAAAGACCTTTCAGCTTTATCAATACTGACAGGCAAACTTAAGAGGGCAAGGAAAAGTTTCTTTATTAGTGGAAAAAGGACAGGATGGCATAAAATAAAGTTGATGAACTTCGAGCATAAGGTCCAAACGAATCATTATGCTTTACCTTCAAATTTGTTCACATTGAGTGTTGGAAATTTTATTTTCTTGTTTCAAGATTCCGTTAAGTTATAGCTTCTAATCCCTTTTATTAGAGCGAGTAATAATTTGTATATTCCACTTCATTTTACGAAGGAAAATAGTTACAACTTTCTATCACCAAGGCGAATAACGCGGCACGTTTCATGTGGTTTTTATTAAAATTGACAAAGTAGGGATGTGACGTTTTGGTTCTGGCAATAACCTTTAAAACTCCCATTGCCATATATCTGTCCCGTGGGAGATTTGAGCCTCTGGCTTTCGGCTTTCCCAGTGAGCGTGTTTTACCATTGCCTGACTTGGCCAGTGCACCATGAAGAATCCCGGAAAACTGGGATATCCTAAATCAGGATAACGGTGACAGATAATAAAATGTTCCGGTTTTCTGCGACAAATCCTGGAAAGCTGTGACAAACGGACATCTCACGTGTGGGACAGGAGATGGACTGGCGGGTGAGAAGTGAGACAAAGTGACGGGAATGGGGGTAACAGAACACTGTGTGGAAAAGAATGGGCCTTTGAGGAAGTCCGCGTGACTGAGAAAGAGTAACTGAGGCAAATTACGAAGTTTCTAAGCCATGTAGTGCACCACCTCACATGACTCATCACTATTATTTTCCATTTCTCTAATTTGAGAACCTAGTTCCACCAACAAAGGATTCCTTGACCAGTGATATTTTTCTCCATTTGAGAAAAAATGGTGTCACATAATATTTTACATCATGATTCAGAATTAACATGAAATAATAAAACTGTAAGGAAAAGGAACAAACTTTGTGAATTTCACTTTAAGTTTTTTAAACCACGACTCGGGTTTCAACAGTTTATGTCATCTATAGGTTGAAGATGACATAAAGTGTTTAAACCCGGGTCGTGTATTAAAATAACGTAAAGTGAAATTCCCAAAGTTGGTTACTTTTCCATCATGGAGAATTTTCACATAATTACCCCTGACAATGTACGATTTGATAAAACTTTATTTATAGATGAAAGTCGATTAAGGGAAATTGTCAAGTAAAAGTGCTAAATTTATGAAATTCAAAACAATAAAAGAGGTGGAATACATATGTAATTCATTGATATTTAAATAAAAAGTGATCTATAGTTTAAAAGTATATGCATTTTGGGAATAGCTCAATAAATACATTTCACCTTAATGCACAAGGTATTGTGATAAAGCATGATAGTATATGTATAACGAATAAAATCCTTTGAAAATGCATTTCAAATTAAGCTCGTTTGGTTGGCTTGCTATCCTCTCTGGCATTTGATCATCCCGAAGCAGCTTTGTTTTATTCATGGCTAATTCTACATTTGGTATCATATTTTGTTTTAAGTTTTCACTTATGATATTAATACATGTTTTCAGAGTAAATTTAACGAAAAGTCGCTCTTTTCATGCAGGACTTTGATGAGTTAAGTTTTTAAATTTAATCTCAAGTTCAAAGGTTCTAAAACTGTTATGTGACAATAATGGCAGAAAATTATTATGTATCTATTACTTTTTATTTACCTTCCCTATAAGCAACCCCTCAGGTCCTTAACGTGATATAGCTCTTATAATCAATGTATATGAATATCCAATGGACCCCCAAGACCCTCAGACAGTAGCCATCCACCCCCTCCCCCCAAAAAACGACATTAACCCGCCACTAATATCCATGCTGTAGATCAGGGGTCTCCAAACTACGGCCCGCGGGCCGGATGCGGCCCGCGAGGCCCACTCATCCGGCCCGTGGAGACATTTTTGTCTACGGAAAAAATTAATGAAATTTTCGTGTATCCTGCCAAGATTAGCCGCCGCTTACGTTACCTATGTTTTTACCGAATTAAAATAGAGGCGCGCAGTAGTGCGTTATGTTTTCCTACCGATCACTACAATGCAAAACCTAATTCGCTGCTTACTTTTTCTACTTCCGTACACAGCCAATGGATGATATAATGCCATCTAGTAGCGAAGTTTTTAAATGGTTTGCTGCTTGTTCAATGTGTTATTGAATACTAACTGAATAAAATAATATTAAATAAATAATTATAAACAATATCCATGTTTTTATTCTTTTTTATTTGGACCTCGAGTCCCCCCCCCGTCGGCCCCCGAACTGCTGTTTGATAGTTAATGCGGCCCTCGGGCTGAAAAGTTTGGAGACCCCTGCTCTAGATGGTGAAAAAGGCCACTCAGGAAGGATTCGAACCCACGAACTCCATGTTACAAGAGTCGGACTCTACCCCGTCGCCACATGGTCAGCAAGTTGATTTGAAGGAGAGGAAAAAGGAGAGGGATTCGATGGAATTAAAAATAAATTACAGAAAACATTGTTCGAGTGGAAACTAGGGAAGACATGATGAGAGAGAGAGAGAGGAGTTGAAGGCGAAGGACAGGGGATAGGGGAGAGGGACGGTATATCGAGAGAGGAAAGAATAAGAAAAAAAGGAAGGATGTGGGTCGAGGTTGCATTATTGAGATGGGCGGAGAAGAAATCGTTTCCAAGCTCTTTCTTTTCCTTCCCTCTTCCTTCTCGTCAGTCACTTTTTCCCAGCATGCCTCTCGCCTTTCTCCTCCCCTGGTCTCATTCATTCTCCCTCTTCCCCAATCCTTTTTCGGCCTCTTCTCACTATTCTATGCTTTTCCGGACCCATCCCGTTTTCTAGTCCCCCGCCTGATCCTCTTCCCTCCCTGGGCATCACCATGAGTATAGACGGTTGTAAGTTTTCATTTGTTTTATTTTTCTCATCCTACCCCCTCCACCCAAAACCCCTCCCCTCTCAAACAACACTTTCCCCGGGAGGTTTTGAATATTTTACGGGCTCATTTCCAGAGTTTTCACTCGACCCCCTCTTCTTTCCTCTCCACACGCCGTGGCTTCTGCTCCTCTTCCCGGGCCACTGTCTCCCTCGGCGTGCCCTTCCCCAGTCCTACTCCTTCAACCCTACACCCACATCCCCCTGCGAAGCTGCTTTAAACCCTTTGGCGAGGAGACCCCTGAAGCATCACGCCTCCCCCCCCCCATACAACCCTTCTCCCTTCCGTTTCCTGATCTTCCACCTTTTATTCTACATCTACAACTACATGAATACACTACACTGCGAGCCACCGCAGAGCGATGTGGCAGGGGATGTTAGATTGCCAGACATTGGATAGGGAAAAAGAGAGTGGAGAGGACAGAAGTGTAGGCATTGTATGTTTATGATGTGTCTTACGCTACTGTCACGCTGTTTATAAAATTAAAATTTATGATCATAATAAAGGCAACGTTGTTTAAGGCGAAATTAGGACTATGCAGCCCTCTCTACCATTTAACCCTCACACATAAACACCCATGCCCTGGGTGACAGAAATCTCACCCAGGTGGGACTCGAACCCACGACCTTTGGATTAGCAGGCAAGGACTTGACCCAGCCGCCACCGAGGCCGGCAATTTTGCGTAGAAAGAAGGAAATTTTCTACCAATCAGTTCGGCAGGATATCTCTCTTATTTTCTCACTTCTATCATTTCTAGAAATATAATTTAGGGTCAAAGTAATATCCTGCGTGTGGTACTGAAACTTGCCAGATTTGAAATTTCCAAGTAATCTAAGCGTAGCATGTAGGCTCCGAGTCTCTTGCGGCTCCCAGCATAGCCCTTCCATCAGTTATGAAACTCTTTGTTCGCTCGTAGTAATTTTTAACTACGCGGTAGCTACCATGCATGCCGCCTAAAGGGTATGAGGCAGGGGGTGAAACCACACCGGGCATGCACTACTCGTCAAGTACACCATCCAACTATTATTAGCCCTCATACTGAACAGAGGTTTACGCTAATTTAAGTAACGCACATAGAAGTGCCATCACCTGTAAATACGGCTTCCAATCATCCGTCTACTCAAGCGGTATGATCACTGCACTCAAACCTCACGGGGACCATTTCTTAGAGTTCAATCATGCCTACACGCAAAATAACTTTAAACAATTATAAATGCATAAATTATAAACTTTATTAGCATTCAAGGCAGAAAATGAAAAAAAAATAACAAAGAACATAAAAAAGGCTAATGTTCGTTCCCATGAACATTATTGGTGGCAACGATGTTAGTATTTTGTGGTCCCCCGTGCGTGGAAAAATGACAATTTAAACCTTTTATCTTGATATCTATCGCCTTAAGGAAAAGGAAGCTACTCTGTGAGTCTTTGAACAAAGAATTGATGAAGAAAGTAGTGAAGTTCTATATATGGAGCGTGGCACTCTATGGGGCAGAAAGTTGGGCAATTAAGAAGGAAGATGATGAAGATTGGAAGCCATAGGAGCAAGGGCCCTGCCACATTGACACACCGGTTCCCGTAAGATCACCGAAGTTAAGCAATGTTGGGCCCGGATGGTGGTTGGATGGGTGACCATACATACCTTCACCGTGGTGCTCTAGTCCCCTGTCTGCATGTGGAAGACAGGCATGGGGTTGGCACAATGGACCAAGAAGGGCCAAGTGTCCGGGCTCCTGCCGAAGGCCCACCCTACAAACAATCTATCTATCTATCGCCCTAATTTAATACATGTGTAAAAACCCACCCTAGTAGCGTGGATGAAATAACAGTCCAGTCATGGGGCCTGAACTTGAATTGATCGTTTAGTTAATGGAATACCTTGCCCATAAGCCACTTGCTCGTTAATTATTTCTCATGAAACTTTTTATTTCATTTTCTTCCGTCTTCGTTAATGCCCGTCTTCATCAAGTTGTGAGGAAATGCCCATTCTTCTAGAAGCAAGGAGGGAGAAGTTGTGAGGAGGTTACAGAGTACTGCGGGGTATTCTGTTGTTACTCAGAATTGAATTGTCTCAACTGTGAGTATGATAGGTGCCTGGTGAGTGAATTTGGAGTTTTCGATGTCCTTGAAGAAGAAATTGGTGGCAGGTGTAATATCACGTTTTCTTATACGGGCTTTTTGGCAACATCATCCCTGAAACCTACTCTAAATTAAGAGATTTTATGAGAAAAATCTCGATGCCTAATTTGCAAAATGAATGATTACTAATCAAATGTGATCTTAACGAACATGATCTACGCACCACACCGATATAACGTTTGCTATATACAAAATTTTGAATTACTTAGAAATAGGTGTAGCATCGGTTGAGTTGATAAGACAATATATTTTTGTTACCTCATTCAACCTATCTCAAGGAGAAACAGGCAATTAGAAGCAATTATAAGCATATCATCAGCTCTTGAGTGTCTATGCTATATGTATGTAGCGTGTACTAATTTAAAAACAATGAAATATCGGTCGTGATCAGTTTATATAATAATAATTAGTATTTCAGCTTCATTAAAAACTTTATAACTCTCCTTGAATCTATTAAAAAATTATATTTTGAAATTAATGCATATATTATCGTTTACAATACATTGTACAGTTAGTTAAAAAAAAAACAAATTTTTTACGTAATTCAAATTCCCTTTCTAGAAGAAAACGCAGGTACTCATCGTAAGAATATAAGTCCCGTATCACGATCTCATACGGCAATCACAGTATTCAAGGGACTCTCAGTGTGGCGGAAATGACTTCTCCTGAAGTTCATCACTTCTCCTCTGTTGAACTTTATACTCTCAACACCACACCAACGTGATCTCGTAAGGTAACGGAGAGTATAGAAATCTCACGGAAGGAAAAAGAACAATGCGGCAGATGAGAAAAGCGGAAAAGGAAGATGGGTTGTTCGGAAAATAGGAGGAAGGGAAATGGAGAGAAGGGTACGGTGCGGCGGGCGTGTATAAGGGGCGCTCACGGGAAGACGGGGCACGCATAACCAGCTAACGACACCGCGCCTCGAGCGCCCCGTGCCTACGAAAAGAATTAAAAAAAGAGAAAAGAGAGAGAGAAAGAGGATGGAGTCTCGTAGAATATGCAATTAAAAAAATTTCCTTAAGTGCGAATTTCCCCAAGAATGGAAGTGGGGTGAGATGGGGTTTCAGGGAGAGGGGAGGGGACAGGAGGTGCGGGAGTAGGGGTGTTATAGAAAGGGGGGTGTGGCATGAGGAAGGTAGAGGATGAGATGGGTATGGGGGAAGGGGGGAGAAGTGGGTGTTGGAAGAGGATGCGAGAACGCCACAGGGAGTGGGCAAGCATGGGCAGGTATCTCTTCCCCTTGCATGCCTGCGTCAGTGTGTTCGTGTGAAGGTGCATTGGGATGGGACAGGAAAGGGGGAAGGAAGGTGGGTAGGTGTTAGTAGTGGTGGTGAAGAGGTTCCTGCCCTCTCTCCCTCACACAAACACACACGAAAGAGCTTGAAATTTGCACAAATGTTCCCTCTTTCGCCTTGAATCTTTTACGCCGCTTCGTTCTGACTTCGGGGGGCTGGGGGGATGGGCGTTTTTTTATGTTCATTCCGTTCTCGTCCGCGGTTACGCTGGTAGTAGCAGTAAGAGGAGGAGGAGGAGGCGGAAAGGTTGGTGGGAACGAAGAGAAGAAAGATAGGGGTAGGCTACGCGAGCTTGAGGGGAAGTAGAGGTGGTAGAGGAGGGGGAGGTTAAGAGCTAAAAAAATAAAAATGGCAGAGTTGAAAAAATAATTTAAACTGGAATGAGGAGGAGAACATATGGCGGCCATTTGCCTTCACGACGTCGACTGCCTGACTAACACCGGGGCACGGTCGACGCACTGCCCGCCACGCCGCCGTCGCGTCGCTCCGTTCCTCGTTCGGTTTTACTGCTGATTTTCGCGTCAACGAGTTTTCATTACGCGAGTGCGGAGGGGAAACAAATTGCTGTGTCGGAGAGCCCTCCCTCTCCAAGTTGAGGCCTCCGCGGATTAATTTCGAATAAATAGGTGGCGCGTGTGTGGAGCGCAGGTGTTGTGTCGTCGGGACAATGGGAACGGCAGCCTCGGGGTGAACTATTGAACGCAATTAGGGAAGCAGTTTTATTCATACCACCACCTTCTCCTTTGTATCATTTTTTTGCAAAATATTGAAAATTATCACCGGAAGGTGTTATTGCAGATGTATGCGATACTTGAATATTTACGAGAGGATGAACGTGATATATTGCTATACTAATTTTCCATAGAGTTAGTACTTACACACGACGTTTCATGCGGTTTTTTTTAATCTGAAAAAGAAACAGGGTGAAGGAATACTGAGCTATAATTTAATTCATATGTTCATAAATATTCACATATATTAACTGCATTAACTGAATGCAAATAACATGTGCAACTCTAGGGTAGACCCTTTTTCTTTTTAAATTAAGGTCTTATTCCGTGTGTTGACAATAATTCCCTTTTATCTGCATCAAGGGTTAAATACATAATATTTGCTAAACAATTATTTTAATAGAATTTGTGCATGGTTCAGCTCAACGACACTGCAAAAGAAATAATATTTTTGAATCCCATAATACCCTCAACTCTGTTAATCAAAAGTAGGTATATATTTAGCTCAACAATACGAAGTAGAAATTTGGTATGGGTTTCATGAAATAAAACACGCTTTAAAATATTGACGCTGATCTAGGTGCCTTACAATGCTGGCATGTAAAGCGGAAAAATTCGATAAATGCATTGATTTCATAAGTAGTCCTATTACTAATTTACCTGATGAAATGGAGTTTAAATACTCAATATTTCCATAAGTAATTAAAATGGCGGAAACGTTAGGAACCGCTTGGAGGTTTAAGTATTAGATAAAAGAGTTATTATGTGACAAATGACGAGTTTATTCACTCATGCTGGCTTAGCATAATTAATTTTACATGAATTAGGTAAAATGTTACCAAATGTTAGTGTAACCGGACTTAAGTCTGAATATCATTGGTAAAACGCACCATAGATGTTTTTGAAAACTTTTAAAGCCACATCCGTCAGCATTCAGTGGTGGGCGACTTCAACCCCCGATTGGCCTATGTACCTGCAAGATGTTGATATTTCGACCTCTCCTTCAACCCACTCGTATGATCTCCAACTGATATTCCAACCGTCCTACTATTTTCCTTTTAACATTCCCGAAAGATATTTCACC
The DNA here is from genome assembly GCA_963573305.1 of Pyrrhosoma nymphula. Taxonomy (NCBI): domain Eukaryota; kingdom Metazoa; phylum Arthropoda; class Insecta; order Odonata; family Coenagrionidae; genus Pyrrhosoma; species Pyrrhosoma nymphula. The sequence goes on from OY754336.1 coordinate 70,712,979, forward strand.
AATCTAAAACGTAAAAGACCACTTCCCAGCATTATCATGTGTGGGTAAAAATCTGAACGCGTGATAAAATATTTGGGAAGTTAACACTTCCTTTTAGTGTTAAACAGCGCGTATTAAGGTGAAAATGTTGTAAGAGCAACTTTCTCGTTTAGTTTGTCCGAAGTATGTGGAAAATAGCAAGGATTTAAATATAAAAAGTGTGCTTTGTTTGATTTAGCTAGCACTTCCGCCTTTTAGAGGATTGGATTTCATAGAAAAGTTTAGCCTACATTACATGTAAATAAAATGATGAAAGCCTTATTAAACTGACCAGTAATTATGTAACATGCTATGTATTATGCTATTACGTATGCATTCTCCTTGGTTACGGTTACGTCATCATTAATTGCTAGGGTACATTTTTTTAAATTTACTGCCTCTTGTGCATTGAAATATGTTATTTTCATTTAGAGGAAGATAATTCGGGTATTGGATTTCCTAGCAAAGGATAAGACGGTCATTATTTTAAGATATATTGAAGTAATAAATTCTATATCTCAAGATCAGGATACTTATTAGAAGCAAGTGAAGATCATTAAAATGAATTTGGATTAGCATCCTGTATGGTTGTCTTTGGTAAGCTTCTTGTACTATGATGGCTTCTTAACAGAAAAGGCCTTCATAAAACCTAAACTGTCCCTCATTCGTGGCCCTTTTAAAGGATAAATAGCATACATTTCTATATATGTTTTCATTGGAGGGAATTCTGTTTCTCGTCAAAGTTTCATTAACCCTCTGGAACCCGCGTAACTTGGAGTTACAGTAGAACTCGCGTGACAGCAAATTGGCCGCATGAAAAACATTAGTTTTTATCTGCTCATAATGCAATATTTCGTAACTATTCGGTTATATGAAGCTATAACAACGTTTGAAAAACACGCTCATGTAAAACAAACATTATATTGAGTACAAAAAATAATACATCGGCTTGCGATCTGAGCTAAGAAAAAAATGCATTCAGCTTTGGGAACATTTAGCATACACATCCAAAAATACCTTGCTCCTTATAAGAAAATAAAACGAGGCATAACGTGAATCTCAGGAAATCTAAATAAAAATTTAAAAATCACAAAATTAAAAATTAAAAGAAAAAACATGAATTGAGGAGATTGAAAATAATACTGACGTAATCTGAGAAAAGTTTCTCATTGAGATCCAAGTTATTTCCTTTTACAAATCACAAAATTCAAACACTTCACTTATGTTTTTTTACACATCACAAAAATCAGAGATATCGTCGCGTGGAATATATTCCAGTCTGCATTCTCTCGTCAGTCTTCAGTTTCTTCATCATCATCTCCTTGGCATCTCTCGCAAATCACTGTTAATTTGCAATGTTTTGTGCAAACTTTGCGTGAGCATTTCTCGCAGACAAGACTTATTCTGTTATTTTTATGTGACCCACATAAGTAACAAATGTCCCTTTGAACAGCTGAGGTGGTATTAGGTGGGACGGCTGAGGGTTCCATGTATTTGGAGAGGAAGAGTTGGATATCTTTCGGAAGCTTCCAGTTTGTAGCTCGGTTTCTGATATTGGGTTCCATCAACAGCTGGGCAAGTTCATCTAGATAATGCCTTCTTCTGAAATTTTCTTATCTAGTGACATTTGTTGTGTAAATTTTGTAAGAGTTAATTCCCGCAACAACCAGTTGCCTGAAGAAAACTGTCATAAGCCATCTTCTTGTTTTCCTCACTGTGGTCAATGTAGAACACATCTGGTCCACCAAATCCACACCCCCTTTTGTCACATTATAATCAAGTATCATTACAGGCTTACCTGTTTCCGGGTCGATTTCAGCAGTATCGTGCAAAGTCGAAAAGAGAATGACGGTTCTTTTCCTCTTCGTTACAAAACTCAACAACGACTTGTCATACTGAAAGCCATAATGATGATTATACGAGAAGGATCATTCACAAGTTCAGGAGGTATATCTCCTTTTTATTTCTTTTAAGTGTTCCTAGAAATTCCATTACACTTTCGAGCAAATATTCCGCTAAGGGAATGCTCGATTAGTAATTGTCCGTAGTGAGGTTACGGTTGGACCTTTTTATTGGTTCAACCAAACGTTTGACAATATCCAGAGGCTTGTTCAAATGACCAAAATAAGGGCCCTCGGGCTGCTTTTCACAATATATTTCAATTTTCTGTGTGTAAAACGTCTTACTGTCAATAATCGCATACATTTTGATGCCATGTTTTGCAGGTTTTTGTGGCATAAATTGAGTAAAACCGCATCTGCTACGAAAGGCAACAAGCATCTCATCTATTGTCGTAAGTTCACCCAGGCTGTAGCTTTTTTGGCAATTCTTCGCGAATTCCGAGTGGAATTCACGAATAGGGGCCAATTTGTCAGTTTTTTGTCTTGCAGCTCTGGTTTTTACGTCATCAAAACGAAGGCATCGTAAAAGGAGCAAAAATATATTGAAGCTGAAATTCGCTCTGAGCATTATCAATCCCGTGCCATCGATTTTCCACAGTTCCCTCACGTTAGCTCGATTCGACTTTTTATAGGCAATCATAAAAAGAGGCTCAATAAATGTCATGATTTCTTCGCTTTTTGTTAACCTGAAGTCCTAGTCACAGCCATCGAGTTTCCTGTTCTTCCCACTGCTGGCGTCTGTTTTGGTGAATTTGCTGTTTGCTTTAGAAATATTTGTGTATTTCACTAGTTCATCGATCATTTGGAGACTTATGATTTGCAGAAATGCATCCAGAGAAGTTTTGGCATCTCGTGCAGCTCCTTTCGGCTCAGGAATAATTCTAATAATATTTTAGCTCTAGTTTTTTGTGAAGTAGTGGCTGTACATTTTGAATCATTTACCCATAAAGTTTCCTGGTTCCTACCAATATAAAAACGTAATCCAGCAAGATCGTCATCCTCAAGCGGCATTTCTTCATCCACTCTTTCTTCATCCACTCACAATATCTTCTTCCCCTTCTTGTAACGACTGGTCAGAATCTGGGCAAGGAACTCCCTAATACTTGTATCCTTATATTCTACTAGTACTAGCAGTACTAGTTTTTTTCACGCATGTTTTCATTATAGCTCCTGTATCTCTTGTCCTTTTAAGTAGTTACAAAATACATAAAAACTAACGGTCCCTCTAACATTGTTAGAATACCTGTAGTGTAGTACATGCTTGTGAGGCCTCGCCTCCTGTCAAGCATTAGCGAATTAAACCAATGCATCAATAGTTGTAGTCACACTAACCTTAATATGGTATAGTGTAATGCATGCTGGTGTCTACTCACCTCCTGCCTCACACCCTTTGAGGTGGCTTGCAGGGTATTTTGTGGATGCATATGAATAATACAGCATGTATGAAGCAATGAATATGAGAAAAGCGATAGAATTATGTAAGTATAGGGGATTATGGTGGAAATTATAAAAAAGAAAGCCAGTTTCTTCGGCCTAAAAGCAATAACTTCTTCGAACCATGCAGTCTTTCACTTTGCCTGGCTCGAAAGAATATGATATGATGGGTATGTATATGGCTGAATTTACTGTTATAATATTTGTTAAATATTAATATCCTGGCTTAATGTCTTATACTACTCATTTAATTGATTTTTAGCCGAAATGAAACAAACCCCGAGCAGGGCCGATATGTACTGAATGCTCTACATCATAAAAAATACCTTATTCTCTATAACGCGTCAAGAAACGTGGTTTCCCCTTGTGATTATTAATATTGAAAATTAAAAACGCAGTCGAATTTTCTAATAATGAGCCGTTCATAGTCAATCTTCTTTGACATGCTAAAATTTGGTGCATGTGTAGTCAAAGGATTATAAGAAATCAACATCGATCAGTGTTATCGGCGGCTCACTAACCAGATACTGGATTATAACGCTTAAGGAAGGATTTCCATCAGTTATCTGAACACATGTGAGATTAGGCGTGTGCAATGCGGCTTGAGTGTTCTAACGACTGACACCAGTCAAGCTGCGGAGATAAACTTCAATTCGTGGAAGAAAATATTGTGCAGGCAGTGGTCTTCATTTATGATATACCCATCAATGGCTGTCTTCACTTAAGTTACTGCCGAGGCATTTTTCGCAGTTCATATCTTTTAATCCTTAGAAATCTGTACACATATTTATTCTAATAGCGCCCATTGAAAAATTAATTTTTGACCACACGCCTTCAGTTAAGTTGCAATTGGAACATAGATAAATTTAAAATGAAATTAGAGCAGATACCTGCATAAGACAGACTTCATTCTCATGTACTTGAATTGAACTGAAGCATCAGAAAACGCTAAATTTGTAAAAGGATAACCTTGAGGAAGAAAATGGTAGAGAAGTACAAAGGAGAGTCTAATATAAAAATGGATGATTCGAAATTAAAGAAATGAAGAACGGTTGTTGAATATCTAATTAAAGCAAGGTTGATAGCTAGTTGATATGCATCAAATTGTGTCAACGCAATGATTTTGACTGTGACTCAATGAGGTTGGCAAGTGTTTATCCAAATGATCTGGCTAATCGATGACCGTGATTCAGTCCTGAACTTTCAGCTGCAGCAACACAAGTCTGCAATTCAGGGTGTATTTGCCATCACATTTCATGGAGCGGAAGGCTAGAGGCCATCGGTTTGCATTGAAGCCCACTCATGGACTTCTGTCCTTGAACACGGTAACTGCATGAAGCAGTGCCCCGTAGGTACTTCGTCGAAGCCCGGCATCAGGGTGGAGTGGTTTTAAATGCATGAACAGCGCTGTGTTTGCGTATATAGGATACCTATCCATTAAATTATTTATTTCTTCGCTTGCTCGCAATGAGTACCATGATCTAGACGGTTTTTAAGTGTACGCATACATGATCTGGAAATGATCGTAAGCGAGACAAATAAGAAATATCTAAAATATTTTTGTTGCGAGTCATTCATTTTCAAATCTTCTTTGTAAATTTTCAACTCATCATCGGTTCTTTGTGGAAACGGACCGTGTAACGAGCTTTCAGCTTTAGATGCGCTTGGGGCAAAAATAATACATTACACTTTACAGCACCAAAAACATTACACTTCCAGCATAAAAATAACAATTCAAGCATATTTATCTTTGCTGGATAGAAGGCATCAGCCCTGTCACATGACACTTTCATTAATAGATTATGTGAGTGGCTGATAAGAAAACTGTGGTCCTTTCGACGAGGGGAGGGTACGTTTTACAAGTCAGGTCACAGAAAGATTATTTTATTTTTATGTAGACTTTATTACCCCTCTGTATTGGGTATCTCTGCTTTCTGGATATGAGAAAAGAAATTAGGAGCCAATTGTTCCCTAAAATCTGCGAAAACGCACGTATTTATGTAACGCAATTGGTCTATAGAACACCCAAAAATTGAAAGGCCCTATATTTTCTTCGTTCCGCTCCCACAGTCCTCCTGAGAAGCAGTACCTTCCACTGGCTTCTTATCTACCCCACATTCTGGAACATTAATGTCGTCACGCCGTCAAAGTCGTCTATCTGCTCTAATCAATATGATTTGAGTATTTTGTAATAATTCATAAAGCATTATTCAGTATAATAATCCAACCAGTTCTACTATATGGTGCGGAGACATGGGTAATGAGCAAGAAATAAGAGAAAAAAGTTTATCGTCTTCGAGAATAAGATATCAATATAACTCTTTGGCCTCCTATTCGAAGATAAAGCATAGAAGAAGAGACATAACAGAGAACTATGATATATGCATAAAGAGCCGGATGTAGCTAATGTAAGTAGCAGAAGAATGAAATGAGTGAGTCTTGTGCTTAGGAGAGATGAGGAATCCATCCTGAAAAGTGTGTGATTAATCTGATGAGAGGAAACCGCGAGGAAGACCTAGTTGCAGATGCTGGGACCAGATGAAATGGGATCTTGCTCAGATTGGAGCTAAAGAGGAAGAGGCAAGAGACCGTGAGAAATAACATTTATTTGTGCGGGCAAATCTCATCTTAGACATCAATTACCATGAATGAAGACGATTTTAGCTTTAAGCTAAAACGATGTCGATCACTTGTTTTAAAAACCCGTTTAATAAGGGGAACCTATCTGGATTATTGGACAAAAACTATTAGAATCTCCGAATATTAAGAAAACAAGCAAGATTACGACTTAAAGAAGGGTAGAGATGGTTCTATTTCTTCTGACTCAGCAAGATTGCGAGATGGTACTCAAAAGTTCAGAGAGACTGAATGCAGCACATGAAGCGTTGTAACGTAAGAACGTATGCAGTGGAGTGCATCATAGTAAACTGTTTGTGAAGCAGTGCGACTTAAAAGGCTTCTCCAATAATATGTGAGTCTGGCTTGAATTACCATGTTTACAGCACTTTTTTCGTGTTTCTGTGATTTTTGTACAAGCTATTATCAACAAGTATTAGTAGTAGTAGCATTTTTGTTTAACTTATTTCGACGGCTAAGGTCATTTCACACATACTATCTGCCATGTGCAGAAAGGGGCAACAGCACTCGGATGAATCGGAAGGTCACCCCTCCAGATTTGGGCCGACCCCGACAATGCTTAATTTCGGTGACTGATCGGGAACCGGTGTTTCCATCTTGGCAGGCCATTAGTGATTTTGATAGAATCAACCACTCTGATAAATTAAGGGAGATAAGTTTACGTATTTTATAAATTTAAGTCTTCCATTATTCGTGTCTTCGTCAGTTGGAAAATCACCCAAATAGTTATAGTTAGCCAAACTATTTACTCGTTCATGAAATTTGCTAGGGACCTGCCACACGCCCTTTTGCCACACGTCCTCCGCAGTGAGGCATTTAATACGGACCTGTCGATTAAAAGGGGCCAAGTGGCCTCATAACCACCAGACTGAGTGCCTCACTTCATAGAGCCCAGGGAAAACATATATTCCTTGGGCTTTTCGGGTAATTTTAGCCGCGAGAGGATCGTATAAATATTTATTGTGTAATGAGGAAAGCAAATCACGGAAATTGGCTTTTTCAGATAAAACGCTATTACGATGCAAAATAATATACATTTACGCGCATATTTCCATTATTAAAATGTGCTTTAATAACAAACACTGTCGAAAACATAGACTCTATTTGCAGCTTATTGTAAACATTAGGTTATTGATTTTCTCTACTTAAAATGTTTTACAATTCCTACTTATTTATTTGCAAGGGTAACGTTTTATCTATTTGCACATTTATATGAAAGTGGGACTTGAAACGCAAATTATGTGAGGCCGTTTCTTTTCGTCAAGGAACGTCCCGTTGAAATAGTGACTTGGTCTTTAATGCTCTATCATTGCAACCAAAAACTTTTATTTTACACAAAAAATTCTTTTTCAGTTAACTTGCCTCTAAGTCACTCGTCTAAATTAATTCAAGAGGGGAAGAACTTTCTATGATTTATTTTTTGTATATGTAACCCTAATTATAAACTTATTTGATTATCATAAACACGCAAAGTATAGTTCAAAAGTACTATTTTCTGAATGACTTCACTTATTACAAAGAATTAACTTGAATTAATCCTCTATTATTTTTACCAAATGTTTTAAAATGTGAATATTTTGAAACAATTAGCCGAGGATTTAACTGTAACAAATACTGTTGTTGGAAGAGAAAAAAACTTGCAGCGAATTTATTTAGTTTTTACTTAGAATTCTCATCAATAAGGACTTTTTTATGTAATTTCTTCAATTAAGGTGACTGTCTATTTAACGCTAAAATCCTTTGAGCAAGAGAAAGAAGATCTAACCTTGATACACTTTGTTTTAAGCCATAAGTAGCGATCAAATAAAACTTTTTAAAAGCCTCACGTTTTTCTAAAGGTACGGAATGGATATTTAACGTTAATTCGTTTCACGTTGAATGGAAAATTGAACTTGCATCTTCCATCTTAAGGATTTCAGCCTCCTTCTTGAAGATACGAGGAAAATAATGATGATATTACGACCAAAAGGGAAAGGATTTATCGGATAGTCCGTGAGAGGAGGAAATAAGGGAATGATGGTCGGGGGAGGGGTTAGAAGGAGGAGTAGAGGAGGATTAGGGGTGGGGAGAGGGTTTAGGAGGGAATGGGAGGATTGAGAAGGTCCGAGGGCAGGAGTAGACTTGAGAGAGATAGGGGGGAGTGCGGAGGAATTTCATGAATAGTTGAGAGGTCTGCGTCACTTTCCTCCTTCTCGCTAGAGGAGTAGGCTGAGGATGGGAAGCCGGGTTGAGAAGGATGGTGGTGTATTTTTTTCTCATGGAGGATGATGGGTAGCAAAGGTAAGGGGTGGAAGGGGCAAATGAGTACGCGGGAGAGATTGAACCGAAAGGGGTATAATATGCTTCCCTTCCTCCTAACGTCCGTTGGCATTTCATAATATCGGGAGGTGAGACTGGACTTTCAGAAAGCGGCATTTTGGCCCTCGAAAGGTCCTTCAGTCTCCACTCTGCTCTCTCCGCACTCTCCTCTTCTCTTTGCGTCCTCCAAAATAGATACGCAAACATCGTGATTTCTCTCTTTCTCTCACTCTCTTCCTCCCCATACAAGTGCACGCGTCCTTACGATGATGAGTGTTTGCGAAAATATGAGGATATTTCATTCATCCTCGGTTGAGTGAGGGCATTTAAGAGTGGGTGATAAAGAGAAAGGGCTTTTTATTGAAGGCAATATTTAGAGACTTCAAATGTCTGCTCTTACATTAGGTCTTTCCTCAGAATTCTCCTGGGACCCTATGGAAACAAGTGCGGAAATCAATCACGCATGTGCAGTGCGAGAAATAAGTAGACTAGAACTGTAAGCATGAAGGCTGTTTGAATGATAATATACCTTAGGAAGCTGAGTAAGAATTTACTCCATTCTAAAAACCTAGAACGCCAGAAGATTTAAAAACGCGTGGACTATTAGTTTTCTAAGTCAAGATAAATTTTAATCAACTTAACCTAATTTGTTTTGGTGCTAGTGTTTGAAATTTATAGGTAAATATAATTGAACTTGCGATGTAACCATAACTTTTATAATAAAATCAGTTACTGTAAGTAAATAATGATTAGCGTCTTCAAAAATGTATTTTCCTAACCTATTCTATAGTCTGTGATATTATTACAGTTCTGTGATATTCTGTGATACTACCCATCTTATATTCATGAGCTAAAAATCCACCGAATGCAAAAAGTAGCAACGAGTAAATTGCTTTAGCTGATATTATATTTCGTCATTGTTATTCAGGTTTTATATATTTTAAGAAGAAACTTTTGATAATCATATGCTCAAATGGTTGCATATGAATTTTACGATGCTTAATATCTCGTCATAATGGTGGAAACTAATTGTTCTCGTGGTCCTCAGAGGCTTGAGTCTCATCTCGATAACTTATCTTGAATTACAGTAAGACCCCGCTAATCCGTCACCAACGGGGCCGAGAGCATGGTTGGAACACAATAATGGTCGGATTATCAGAGGAACACATTAATTTACATAAAAACGTGATAAAACTGTAGTTTAAACAATTTATTGCTATACGTACGGTTTTACAGGTTTAATATTGCTGTAAACCATGAATAAAAGTATACTGCGATAAAAATACTTACGGTAAATGAAGAGAAACATTAAATGTAGGCTTATGAAACACCAAAAAACAAAATAAACACTATGATCGTTTCACTATGATACTCTTTGAACGTCATGAAACACTCTACTGTAGATTTAATGTTCTTGCATTGGTCGAAAAAAGTCTGTAATATTCTTTTGCTTAGCAGACGACAATCCCGATTTTGCTGCGATGTTCCTCCATTTTCGTACCCACAAAATGTCCATTGGTGTAGACAACACCGTAAACAAACACCTATAAGCGACGGCACGGTCGGACTAAGCGAGGAGTCGGACCATCCGAGGTCGGATTATCAGGGTCCTACTGTATAATAAGGCCACCTAATTTTTTGGCGTCTTTGAGATGACTAGTTTTATACCCAATGTAGAGCTGCTAAACATTAAGAATTTACTAATGGATGTCCGATAAAGACAGCATTGGAGATAAAAGGCGAAAATGTTATCGGAAAGAAGACTTCCTTGGAGTGGCTTCGATGAGAGAGGTCTTTTGGGTTGTCTTCCACGTGATATAATCATTGCAGAGTACATGTTTCACAAACTGGAACGCTTGCGATACGTGTCGTCTACAATGATGAGCCCACGCAAAAGAGAACCCGGAAGTCCGGCCTCATTAAAATAATATCGTTTAAAATATTGTAATTTAATTAAATTTGAAATGTTTATGCATGCATTTTTATGCATTAATTGATCATTAAAACTTTTATTACAAAATTGGATGTGAAATATATTGATTCTAACCAAATATGAAAATTTATTTTAATTAGATGCGCAGCTCTACGAGTAATGAAGCCTCAAGAAGTATTTTGACTCCTATTTAGCTTAACAATGCAAATTGACCTAAGGTGCTGCTTTAAAACAAAATAGGGTAACCCACGTTGATCTTGGCCTCAACTTATAAAAGATAAAGAAGCCATTATTTCCCGTTTTCTTTTTACGGAGATTTAAACTGCGGTAATTGATTTTTTTGTCTCGGTTATGTTTTATTTAAGATATGTATTTCTGTAGCCATAATAGCATTTGTATTCATCCCACATCTGCGTGAGCGTTGGGGGATAATTACTGTTGTACTAGTGAAAGCAAGGTTACTGGAAAGTTCTCTTTGTTTTGATAGGTGTGACAGAGTTACTACGTTCAAGAGAATAAAGGTTTTGCCACTTCGTTTGGGACTTAGCCGAAAGAAGGATTTTGGGTCTTTGTGGGTTCTTTTTTGAATATTCTCTCTTGTGAGAAATTTCGCACTTGTCTTGTGAGGTGAGACGAGCGAATCACAACCAATGATGTCGGACTAAATGGATGGAGACACTAAGATCGAATGACCCTTCTAACTTTTGATTCGGAAGGCGACAAACCTAGTGAATGGCTTCTTTGTACGACCCCGCGTTAAAAAGGGTCTGGGGCTCATAAAATTCCGATGGAAGGAATGAAAAGGTATCAAAGACTTGGTGTGGTAATGTTCCTCTTCATTACGTGAAATTGAAAGTAAATGTAATGCTAGTTTTATAACTAGCTTTTCCCATGTAACTTACTTGTTAATATTGACAAGATGGTCACATAGGCTGTTATAAACTATAAAATCAAATCAATTATTTTGACAAGCTTTTTAGCAAAGAAGGACACAGAGCTGAGGTAAAATGGAAATAAACTATCCATTTCAATTCTTTATCCATTAAAAATGCTTGAAGTAACTAATCGATGTTCCTATTTGTGACGAACAAAAGCTAGACAATTAGTGACCCAATTTACAGATGTTTCAGTAAATAAAGTGTTCAAATTCTACTGTCTAAAGGTAAATACGCTATTTGAAACGAAACCATACCTATCAGCATACCTATTGCATATCACGAATATTTTCTTTTCTCCACTATAAGATATTTGTATCATCCATTAGCATCTTTTATTGCTTGTAACTGAGAAACCTAAAACTAAGCAGTAATTTAGGTAACCCTCATAATCAATATAAATTTTAAAATAATATGATAGCCTAAGCTAAATATACATTACAAAGCCTTTGCCGAGGATTACTATCTTGGATTAGATCTACATATTGAAATAAAGGAATTTTTTTGTTCAATATTAAATTCGTTTACAAACGAATTAGGTTTCGATGAAGGGTTTCATCACCAATAACTTGAAATAAATTACACTTGCATGAAATTCTGGTGAAGAGTTTTTAAACTGTTAATTGTAAACTATTACCTATGTGAAAGATAAGCAGATTTGGTACTGCGTCTCATCGATTGCACTGACGTAACTGTAATTACATTAACAGAATGAGCCCCGGGGCAGCCGATTCTCTGACAGGGCAGCAGGTCTCTGGTTCCAATCAGGCCGTAGGCTGGTAAGTCGTGTGTCAATGACAGGCAAGTCAACTGCGAAAGATATGATAAGCCAATTTGGCGTTATTAGTCCCCGAAGGGTCTTCATTAATGACAGCAGGCGTAAGCTTGTGTCAGTATTGAAAAATGCCTTAGGTTCACTGTAAGCAAGAGGAGGTCGTAAGAGGATTTCTTTTCTCAAGTCTATCACATCTTTAAAACGATCGTGTAAGTCTACTTCTGCTAAGTCTCAGGGGATTTTTTCGATATTTATTTCAAACATCTCTCTCAAATCCTAACTGTGGTCATATCATAACCTCTAAGCCTTCCCTGTATTTTACGATGTCACAACCAAGGTTCTAAATAGAGGATACCGCATGCGTACCAGTTTGTCTCCGGAATATCGGGTACGAGATATCGAGCGATACGTTCCCACGGGTGGTGATGGGTTAAGAGAATATAAGGCTTTGGAGGCGTGACAACTGACGAAAAGTGGGAAGAAAAAACCTCTTATTGTTCCTGTTGGAGGAATTTCTTGCTATTTTGCTCATGGGCCCATTCAGTGACAACAAATTCAGAAAAACTCCCCACTGGAATAACTCAGGCTTCTCAGGCCGATACATGTAAGCCCAACATATCGATCTGACGACCACTACTCCAAGCGATACGCTCAAAAGCGGTAAACTAAACCGTAACGCATAATTGGTAGCGGTTCTCAGTTGGTTCCGCTATACCAGCCGGAATATCTGCCGCGTTAGCCAACATTCAGAAGTTTGGTCTCAATATGGTTATCAGGTTATAATAGGTGATGCAGGCCAGATGTATCCTGCATCTACTTTCTGATAATATGTAATTATGATTTCCGAGCCTCTAAAATGCGAGCCTCCACTTCAACGGACAAAAACGGGTTTAGGGATGCTGGAAGATTTTTCCTTTTATGAAATAACTCAATAACTCAACTGCTCAATGCATGTTTATATTTGCATTTCCAAAATCAATGTTTCATTATGCGGGCTTTTATGTCGACGCAAATTATGCGAAGGAAAAAGAAGTATCAAACAGTAGTATTGGGGAACAAAAGGAATGCTTAATTTAATAGATCTACTTTCCTCATTGTATTTTTTCTTGGGCTGAGTGTTCCGTTTATGTTTTAACGTTGAAAATATCAAGGGTCCTCTAGTTTCACCGTCTTGGCGAAGTTTTTTTTAATAACATGTTGAGTTATTCAAAGTCACATTGTGGTATTTATGATCGATGGAATGTGTAAATAAATTGTGGAAAAATAAGCTCATTTTGCTCGTTGATTATATCATTATTTCGCGTGTAATAAGCACTTTTTATAAATTATTTTTCTGTTATGAATGCTTTTTTGTGGTAAAGGGTTGGTTGTCGGCCAAATTTTAATTATTTTGTAAATTTGCGGTGAGAACACCTTAGTGAGCCGTGTGCCGGTAGCCGTTGTTGTGCCGTGAGATCTAGCTACCACATTGTCACTTTTATGCAACCGCAGGTTTATTATCGCAAATACATTAGGGTTATTTTTATTATATGTAAACTATTAAAATGTTATCAAAGAAAAATTTCACGTATTTAATTAATGAGATTTTCAAAAAGTCGAAATAAATGTCGAAAACTAGTTAAAATCACAAGTTTGAATCATACAGAGTGTGTCTAAATGTGTACCTATACGTATTCCTGAATGAATCACAACAAAGTTGCATCTTAATATTGTTGTATATTGTATGTGCACTGATTCAATCAGACACGTAAATCACAGGGATGGGGTGCGACATAGATGCTTCTTCACAGCTCTGAGTATCTATTTATTTATTTAATTGTAAAACGTTACAAGTAGGCAATCGCCTGGTGGTAACATTAGCATAAAAATAAGAAAATACACATGAAATTTTCAAAACACTTCCAAATAAACCATTATAGAATCGAGGAACACTTATTTTTTTAAATTTTAACGTTAGCGGGAAAGATCTCAAAAATTACTTCAGGTAACTCATTCCACTCCTTTATACCTCTATTTAAGAAAGATTGCTTCAAGATATCCGTTTTCTGCTTTCTACGATTAATTTTGTACTTGTGGTCATTGCTTCTTACGTGACAACTACGACACTGTCACAGCACCAAATACTTGTGATTTTGTCACGGGTTTTATTTTGGATATAAGCTATATATGCATATTCCGAGACCGATTGCCCTACCCGCTCCGGAACAGGCATGAGATTGTGTAAGTGGAACGAGATTTATCACGAGATTACGAGAGTCATTAAAATCATTTCAAGGATCAATACACTGCGTCGGAACGACAGGAGCAACAAAACTCCCGACTCCGCGCAGAAAAACACATAACGATGTTTTTTCCCAGAGTTGTGATTTCGGATCCTATCACAGCACCAGATGGTGACAAAATCACAGGTTGTGAATTCATACCCGATTTCTAATAGTTCCCGTGATATTTATGGTATGTTCATTACACTTCCCATGAATTTCATTCAGCAAAATATAGTAAATATAGGGAGATATCCTTCTGAAAAAGCGCTCTCGAACTGGTCATGTAAATTAAGGGCCGCCAAGATAGAAAAAGGCAAAAAACAAACTCTTGAAGTCGACTGGATCACGAGTTCTTGGTTAACGAAGAGAAAAAAGCGAGGGATATTTTCAAAATTTTAAGAATATTAAATGATGCAAAATTTTTGTGCGGCGTATGGCTGCACCTTTCAGTACAGTAAATGACCAGGAATTTCATATTTCAAGCATGTTTTCAGCATTTTGACTACAAATACCTCTAATAAAATAACATAAGGAAGTTTTTTTCTTGTTAATGATTTACGTAAAAGGAGTAAAATGTTTGGGGAAGACGATTTTTTTAGTGTGATTGATCAATGGTGAAGTATTTGATATAGCATAAGGGAAGATTATACCGGGTAAAACTCCAAGACAAATGACTTCAAATATGGCGGTGGTTTGCCCCTCTATGCTTACCTCATATTGTGGATTTAAATTGATTTTTTAAACAAATCAATCCGAATCATAGTAGTCTTTAAAGCATACTTAACCGTAAAATGACTTAAATGTCATTTTATTCATGATGAATACTTGTAGAGAAACGTATCTTCTATTTGATACGAATAACAACATCCTCATAAGTCCTTTCTCCATATTTTCTCCCATCTTTCTCCATATTTTCTCCAAACTTTCTCCCATCCTCATAAGTCCATCCTCATCCTCATAATTAACAATCATACCTTTTTACCCTATTTTATTCTCCGACTGAATTGTAAACTATGGGGTTTTAAATGCGAGAGTGGGTGAAGCATGGGGAAATGAGTATTTTTCTATCAATTCTAATAATTCTAATATACCATTTTCTTCTAAAACATTTTATAAGGCGCGAAAACTCGTAGGGCTTGAGTAACATGTCAGACCCTAATATGTTAGTCTGTTACATTTTCTAATTAATTTTCGAATTGAAATGATGAAAGAGTAGGGTTCGCTTCTCAATTCTTTAGGAGCCCACGGGAGGGTTCACTTTACAAACATCTAGGCTAGCGTGATTTTTTTTAAATCCGGGTTTCTTACAAGAAATGGTTTTAACTAATACTCCTGTTTTAGCCATCAGTGGGAATAATGAGAAACATTTAGCACGAGATTACTCAATCAGGGCGCGGGCGCAATTCTGTCATCATAACAATTATAATATTAAATATTATATATGTCCCGTTGACAGGCATATCCTGACGGAACTGTAATGTAATAAATTGTTAAAAAAAAGTAAAATTAAAATTAAATAATAATAAATTAATCCAGTGATTAGCCGCTAATCGCGTTTGGATTATAAGCGTAACGAATCACACATGTAGCCAGCTAGTGATATGAACGAGATATATGTAAGAGTTTTTATATTCTATTGAATATAAGTCTCTAAAGTATTAAGTAAATAGTACTATGATTTTTATTAAGAAAATAACTCTCTATGGTTTGGAACTCAATCACTTATAATGACGCTCTCTCATTTCTTAAACAATGGCAACCCTCGAAAAGTTGGTAATATTCAATAAGAACTAATCGATTACCGATTATATTCGGACCTTCCATAATTGATTAAAATCATCGATTAATTTTGGTTGAATAATCGATTGATGTACCCGATTACTTGCATCCCTAGAGTTAATGGTCTCCTCCCAAAATAACCAATTTACCTTTCCAATGGACTTTACCTGTTCCCATGTCTTCACACCTCTCTTCTATTCCTGTCCTTTCCCACACCAACATTGGCGCCTGTACACATCCCGTGCTCGACCAGGGCCGCAACCCCTCTCTGCCGCGCCCCCCGGCTTGAATTCTCCGAAGTCCCAATGCGCCAATTTGCAGGTATCAGAAAGGGGCACTCGGCAGTACTCCTCTCCGGCCTCCTCCATTTGCATGTCAATGGTCATCCCCCAATGCGAATGATGTGTACGACGTGCGGCAGGCGAATGTGGCGCCAGGAGGAAAAAGGAGAGGTGGGGTATATGCCAAAAGGAGATAGAGGTGGTTTTCGGGCGTGGACGGAGCGGGGCTCAACAGCGTTGTCCATCCGACTGTGTCCGTTTGTTTTTCGAGTGGAGCAGGAGTGTAGCGTCGTAGGAATACTGCAGATTCCAGATGCAACTTCCATTGACCATGGAAGCAGCAACATTTATGCTTTTACGATGCCGGTGAGAGACTAATATTAAGAAAACATTATTAGGAATGCACAAGAAACACGACATGTTAAAGACTATAATAAAAAATCTGATCAACTGTTCAATATCTTAAATTTAATGTTCAAAATTAACGCTACGATCTTTAACCAACGAAAGAACCATACAGTACTTCGATAATTCATCAAAAATATTGTATTGATGTTGATATTAAAGTCGATATGTAAATCATCAATGCTGCAACGATGCCGGGGAAAGAATAAGTAGGAAATTGTAAGAAAATACTTGAGTCATTAAGGCCCGGTTATAGTATATCTGGTTAAATATTTTAATGGTATGTAAACCGAAGATTGTACTAAATATCAAAAACACTCACATAAATTCAGCACCTGTAGAGGTTCCTGGTAGTGTGGATGTCAGTAACGAACAATACTGGCGGTGAAAACCCGAGTACCCAGCGTTAATGTTCCTAAAATCGTTTGTCGAACCCCTGCCCTTCCTTTACTCTTATCACATCCCCGAATTAGTTTGTAGGATATGTTTACGATTGGCAGAATCCATTGAATAAAACAATCAATGGTAATAAAACACCGTGACACACCATGGATGGCAAAAATATGTACTTCCATTTTAGACATTCTCGATTTGTTCCAAATTAAATGGAATCTGTGACAATTTCCAACGTTATGATTCCACTTTCAAATCATCTTTAGAACTGAAAAATATGTAAATTTGAGGTTTGTCATAACACCAGAACACCAACATTCGAAATATCACGAAACAGACACTTATATGTTAATATTAAGTTTGGTCATAAACACAAATAAATTTAAAAACATCTCTGACCCCACCACCTATTTTTCTAATGTCGATGCTCATCCTTACTTAGTGGGCAAACTCTATTTTCTGCTCCAGTCTACACTTTTAGTACGTAGTATCTCTTTCGCTCTGGCCGGCCTGACGGGGACCCCTTCACGGCGACAGCCGACTCCCAGAAGAGCATTTGAGGGAATCAACGTCGTAATATAAGCAGCGTGGGAATAAAATGGAGAAATGGCCCTTCCCATTTGGGAAAAGTTTTGTTTTGCAATGGTGGGTGTAGTGGCGCAGTGCTTCTCATCTATTTCATTCTCCTTCCACTCCCTACCTCTCATCCATCTTTTCTTTTCCTTTCCTTATAAGAATTAAAAGTTCTCCTTGAAATGGTTAATTTTTTGTTTTCTATGTTACTTTCAGAATGGCTCCTCGAAACGGTATCTAATTGCATCGAATTATACCTTGGCCCCTTATCTTTTTTGAATGAAACATGAAACCACATGGGCTTCAAGACCAGAATAAGTGAATACCCATGAAAAGAAATGGTACATTGAACTTATGTAGGCTTTTCTTTGGAAGCGTTTCTCAATAAAGAAGTGACTTACTTGCTAATTTGCTTGTTTTCCTGTCCAGCGAGCTCGTTCTCCCAACTTCTCCACTCCTTGGAAGATGTCAACTTTGCTATGCAAAATGTTATGAAGATAAAATGTTATCTGGCTGCTCACCGGGTCAGATTCCTCATCGCTGCCAAAGGTTAGATACTCGACTCGTGACATTTCTTCCGATTCCTCATTTTACGTTTGTAGATCATTCGATCTTGCATTTTCTGAAGAGTTTACAAACAACACAACCTATCGCTCCCATAAGCATTATTAGCGGCATCTGCCATAGCTATTGTTCCTTAATTGTGCTTAAAATAATTGATGTTTTAGACATGAGATAGAGCCTACTAAAATAGCACGGAGGTTTTAGTATGCTTTTTACGTCGTTGAGGAAAAATTATTTCAAACTTACTTAAAAAATTAAGCATATTTTTTAATCTACGTTGTGATAGCGATTCTCACGTCAATTTCTTTAATAAAATCATCACACTGCTAGACTTGTCGTCACATCTCTTACTAAATCTAGTTGATCGCTGCTGAACGCGATATAATTCCACTGCAATGGCTGTTAATGAGGATACAAAATGTAATACGCGTATTTTAGGTGAGGATTAACTGGGAAAAATAACAGTGCTCTTTGAATTTCTTATCGCTGTTCCTTTGTATTCTTTAAGAAGAAACCTAAGATGCTGTTAGTTTGGCTGCATATGATCCGAACATGTTTATACCAAATCCCCAAAACACTGACCTTAATAGTCGAATGCCTTCCAAAATGTTTCCCAAACCACAGGAAATTGCCCAAATGATATGTTATGCAGTTCCGCGCACGGATGCAAAGATGGCAAGTGATGACCGAAGGGATGAAATACGCCATGAAAAAATCATATGAATGGATCGGGATCTTACGCCTCTTCTTAGCCCATCTTCATTGCGAATTTTGTTCCTTTGGTGTATATCATTGCACGTGTGTCTATCGTTCGAAATCGTATCATTTGTGCAACTTAATTCACTGCACTTTTGTGCAATTAATTCTTATGAGCAATAACATAGAAACTCATTTTTTAAGTAAATAAGCCTTAAAGCTGTTCATTGCAAATCCGCTATCTTAATAACTTCTGGATCTCATAAGTATTAAAATTCAGTTCATCAGGCCAACTAGTTTATGAGACCATTTATGAAACAAAGAAAAATATTTAATGTATATGCTGTCCTTATTTAACGAATTTTTTTACTTTAAGATTTTGTAACTTCTTAGATTTTTCTTTTCGTTTCTACAAACGGTCATTAGTAGTGGAACTGGCTAACATACATGATCGGAAATTTGAAGATCTGGGCTAGGATATACGCTTTCTTTGCCCAAGTGTTCCTACCTTTCCTTCCACACGGTATTTGTCTCCATCCTCCTTCGCGACATTTGGCTTGACCTCTATTTCTCTCTTCTTTTCGATCCCACTCCATGAGGTGGTGGTCTCCCAGCAACGTCCACCTCTCAAACCTTTCCCTGTCTCGTCACACGCTGCCGTCCGCAGCGCTCGTCCCATGTGGCCCGGACCCACAACCCTACGCTCCATATCACCCGTCACTGGTCGCTTTGCCTCTCGTTCGCGTAGTTTCAACACTCTCGTGGTTGATCCCGCCAATTTACGTCATTTTAAACCTTCAAGAAAACACCTCACCACAGTTTACGACAATAAAGTTTATTTTCTACAGCAGTTTGCATCTGAGGAATAGAAAACCTTTTCTTCTTTTGAATATAAAGTCTTGAATACTGAAAAACTTCTGTAAAACTTGCATAAAATGTTAAAAGAAATTTGATATAAAATCGTTAAGGGGCGAGAATACCGCGCCTGAAAACTCCATTTTCAGG
The DNA here is from genome assembly GCA_963573305.1 of Pyrrhosoma nymphula. NCBI lineage: Eukaryota > Metazoa > Arthropoda > Insecta > Odonata > Coenagrionidae > Pyrrhosoma > Pyrrhosoma nymphula. The sequence continues at coordinate 70,732,870 of OY754336.1, forward strand.
CCGTTTGGTTCGGTCACCATTTCGGCATGCTATTGGATTAAAAATTTCTGTTTCCGCCGTTCAAATGCTTGAAAAAAGTAGCTAGGACTAATTTATTTTTGCGTTTACTTGGTGCAAACTACATCGGAGAACAATAATTAGGAAACAGCTTTCTTTGCTGGAGTAGTACTTGGCTATTGGAAGCGACGCAAAAACAAACTATGGGAGTCCTAGCTGAAATTTATATCTCCGAATCCAGATATCCTCAAGCACATAGGTACACTTCCTGTAATCGTGTAAAGCGAGGAGGATGTCCATCGCAATCGTCGTCAGGCTGTCACGCACTGCACAGGATGGAAAATAACGCTGCTGTCTCTTTAAGCGGGAAACCTCCCGGTATCTGCGTCGCGCATGGAGGAACGAAACTGGACCGTCGCGTCGCCTGGATTTTCGAAAAGTATCCACTCCTTCAACACAAAGCACTGACACTTTTAACAGTCAAACATACGACGTGGGTTTTGATGAACTATTGTCATCATCAGACGACATGATGAGGGTAATAATTCATCAAAACTCAGGTCATATGGGTGTTAACAATTTCGGTGATTTGCGTTAATGGACTAGCAGTGAACCCAAGTTTACCCAAGAATTCCAAATAAACCAATGTTTCCTAACACTGAAAAGGTCAATCTGAAATTGAAATTAACTATCTTTCTCTCTATGGATTTTTTTCTAATTTTAAGATGGGATTCTTCTTTAATGTCGTACACCTTATCGGAGTATTTTGATACAGCTTTTTTTTCAATCGTAAATATTGCTGTGAAACTCTTTCCGCCATCTCAAGTCGTATTCAGTGATGTTGGCAGAATTTCCGACCAAATGTTTCCTCTCCACTTCTCTCTTTATGTGACCTCTTCCACAAGAGCCTTTCCCTCCTTGAAGTCACGATTCACACTGGCGAAGGCCATCGAGTTTCGCTATCACTATACGAAAATTCCAGGCGATAATATAGCCTCTTTACTGATTGACCCCTTTCATTGGGTGAGGGGGCGAAAGAGGCTGGTGGTCTAGTCTGAGTGGTGGGTAGTGTCCTTGAACTCAACACTGTTGGCCATTCAAAGCCACATACCCGGAGCACCTAAAAGGTCATTTGGATATTTGAGAAACTTTGACATTTTCAAGGCGAGATCGACCAATGGAGCATTATTTTTCCACAAACAGTTGAACAGGCCTTACGCCTGATTACACTCACATCCTATGAATTACATATTTTTCTCTTTGGGCGATGAGTAAACATAGATTTTAGACATTATTTTTCCAGAACATGACGAATATTTAAATGCATTATCCATTTATTTATTTAAAAAAGATGGAGATGGAAATTTTTTGCATTAACTATACGCAAGCAAATGCCGTTTAGTAAAATCTGAGCAGTTTCTAATGGGAGATAAAGTAATCAGTAATGTCTTTTTATTTGAATTCATTTCTGCTCCTTGTGGCTGCTTGCAGGGGATTGCACACAAAGAGATTTATTTTTACAGGTTCAGATAATATTTATGCATGTTATTTACACAAAACAGTACTCATATTACCTACTTGCGTATCGATTTCATCAGTTGTGTTGCACGCTCTAAAATCACGCAAGAAGTTTCAAAGAAAATAAGACTCAACCTAGATCAGCATTATAACATCATGTGAAATTTCATTGAATTTTACTCAATGTAAGGTAGTAACATTGTGGTTTTCAATTGAACTTTATCGGCGCAATATTTTTTAAGTTATCCCGAGAAATGTTCGTAGGATGTGGCATGGTCCTCTTGGTAAAATTATAGTGAAGAGTGTCTAGTGAAGAAAATTGTATGCAGCTACCTGCACATAGGTTACTGCTAATCATTTGTTGATTTTTCTTTGCGAGAACTCGATTGCATGTAAGGGAAGTGTTGACATGCACTTGAAATGAAAAATGATCGGATTACTCCCATAATCTCTTCAGTATAGGTTTTTACATTTCTATCCTCTCTTCTGCATTTTCCTCCGCCCCTCTGCTTTAACGACATAAGCCTTTGATTTCTCAGTACACAATGCAATGGCCGCATGGTGGCTAAGGAGATTATCATGAGTGCATCATCCGGCTAATGAACCGGCCCTATTAAAGGAAAACACGAATATGGCTCTGACCTTTGATGCGAGAGCATATCCGGGAAAGAGGTGGTCGGGAGTTAAGACCTCAAAGTGCGGAGTTGAGCACTATGCGATTTTCTTTTTGAGGTAGATGTTCAACCCATAAATGCGTCTTTCTTTACCTTGAGTTTCCTCTTTCTTTCTTCTTTTTTTGTGGAAATGGTAATGGAACGTTGAGTGCACACTCACCAGTCTGTACTTTAGTGAGAGGCTTAAAGCGTTATCGTCGAAGAAGATCCCCAGTGCAGCGCAGTTGTACTTAATGTCTTCATTATTATTCGTCGGGTTACCTTCCGCTAATCGCTTGGAGGTTAGAGAGATAATGTGCGACCTGAGAGAGTGAGAGATGGAAAGCATTCATAATTGCCCTCTGCAGTTCTTACATTGCGTCCTGTACTCATCGGCAAATAAACCACAAAAATGTTCACCAAAATGAGAGAACATTTAGACACTAACCAGGATGAAATAAACTATGACGGTGAATTTTCAGTTTCAGGATATAAACATTGGTGCCCCAAAGAAAATCTATTCTACGCGTTTTTTATGTTTACAAGTTGTCTAGTATCAAATAATTTTCTAATTTTAGAACCACGAGTTGGGGTTGCCCGTGACATCGAAGATGAAATGTTTGGTTCTACAATTGAATACATTAAATTATTGAGCGCCATATGTTCAGTGCCAAACCATCATCCACGTATGGAGAGTTAGTATCGTATTTCATCCCACACATATTTTCTATTTACAATTTGATATTTCGGCCTCACATAGTGGGGTCAAATAATACCCTACCCTGCATTTTGTGCCCATACATTTTATCAGTCCGATTACATTTTTTTCACGTTTTACTATGAGCTCGTTTTAATGTTTCACGACATATATATTGTGAACTTCCGGATTCCTCCGTGGGAGGTAACGGTCCCCGTCACGATCGCGCCTCGCTCGCGACGTCCGTTCTCTCTGTCAATGTTGGGTGTATGGGGACGAACCTCTACCCGGTGCGGACGAACGATATTAAAATGGACCCGATTGAAAAAATGACCGGAGAGGGAAAACCACCTTTTAAACAATTAGCACTTAAGAAACCCGGTGCCAATTGTACTTAATTGGCTGACAGAACAAAAATGAATTACTTGTCGCCAATTGGGCCGACACTTCATAAACACACAAAAAATGATAGCTATAACCCGCCGGTTCCAATGATCTAGTGGTAAGAAGAGAACAGGTGTACAGGTGCTCGCCGAGGAGCTTTTTGATACGAAAACAATGGCGCTCTGCGCCAGCAAGAATTGCATGAATTTAGGACGCGCCCTCCAGGCGTTAGGCGCATTGGCTACAAACGTTCCCGCCTTCTTCTCGTGGGGTGCTCTCAGTCCGCCGACACCGGACTGCTTGAGGATGGGTTGGGACACTAACTTTTTTCTTCCCGCACTTTGTTCTCACGGGGGGGAACGGTTTACTTATCCTCCGCTGGTTCTCCTGGCTTCTCCTTCTCCGTCCCAACTTGGTCTCCTCTCAGTGGTTTGCGTGATGACTTGCTCGTCCTGCCTGCCTGTTGTCGTGGTCCGCTCGTTCTCTTCTTTACTATGGATTTACATTCCCGGTCTACTGGTTCTGTTCTAGGCATGTGCAATTTTCGAAAATAATCGATATCGATCAATTATAAGAATAATTGAAAATCTGGTCGATTCAATTGTCGGGTATTAAGGACATGACAATTAATTGAAGTCATTCAATAAATTGACAATAGCCAATTAATTGACATCAAATGGATGTCAATTAATTGCCATTGATCAATTAATTGGTATCAAATAATTAATTGACAGGACTCAATTGGATCATGCTTTTCAAAGGCTTTCCTTTGCCAATGAGAAGAATGAAAGAATTAATTTGAATCAGCAAAATAATTCAATCAGTTAGCTTTTATGCATTAATTAATGGAATTGATCGCTATTTGAAGACGGGAAGATGAGATTCTCAGCGTGTTCATCCGACAGACACTGGCGTGTGTCAATGTCAATGCTCCCACCGAGACTGAACCTCTCGGACGCAGTGCTAGTTGCCGGGATAGCTAGCTAACTTTTGGAGGGAGGGATGGGTAGATGGGGGCCGTCACCACCGTCAATAATCGTCAATTAATCGATTACCGGACAGTAATTATGAATTGAATAACAGTTGACAATTGAACAATAATTGACACTTGAAAAAAATTGACAATAGAGTCGATTTCCGTACTCGACATCGTTGTGCTGAAATAATCGATCAATTGTAAAAATAATTGAATCGACGATTCAATTAATCGAATAATCGCACAGGCCTATTCTGTTCTGTCTGTCCCTTTTTTCCATCGGAGCATCCCCTTAAATAGCGCCCTTGTCTGCGGCGGTGATACACAACACACCAAAATTCATTTAGTAATCGAACCCTTCCTTCGAAACCCCGCGTTCGACTTGGAGTCGAACCTCACACCCCGCGACATTCAAATTGATTGATTGCACGCGCATCAGAAGTGGTGGTTTTTCGTCTCAACATATAGGGTTAATACTCACTGCTTACAGTTTTTAAATCGCTAAGTAAGATAGTTAACCGATATCTCGGATCTATTTACAATTCACCAGGTTGTGTCACAGGAGTTGCGATTTCCTTACAAAATAATGTTAGCAAAAACTAATTTATCTATTTTCTAAAAAGCAACCTCTAAGTAGAATGGCTCCATTATATGTTTTTTGAATAGATGAAGTATATGATACCTCGAACTTGCTTCATCGCATTTCTTTCCTGCTGATTTACATGCAGCGAAGTGACATCCATGGACATCGTTTTGTTTATTGTGTTATCATATTTTCCCATAAATGTTCTTCATTTTACACAGGTGTGTTATAATCTGTTCAAGGAATGACTCATTGTACTCTTTTTTTAAAACGGAGGAAGATTTTTTTTGCTAGCTTACCATACCTATCTATGGATGTATGCGCAAATCGACGGCGGAGAGGCAAGTTTGGGCTAACTCACTCAGCAAATAAAATTTATATTGATGCGTTATTATCTCCTATATTAATGCATAAATATGATGAAACAATTTATATTTATTGAAAGTAACATAAAAAACGATTGAGGTTTTTATGACTCCACTTTGAGGTATGAGTCTCAAAAACCCTACCTAGTGGTTATAGTGTTAATACTCGCTGCTTACTGGTTTAAAATCGCTAATTCACATAGTAAACCGATATTATCGAGCGAAATTCTCCGATTCTGTTTAAAATTCCCCAGGTTGTATAACAGGAGTTGCGATTTCCTTAAAAAATAATATTAGCAAAATCTAACTCGTATAAAATCAATTTATCTCTTTTCCAAAAAGTAACTTTGCTCTCGTCCGGCATTAACACTGGGAGGATTTGTAACCCAGGAAATAAATATTTAATACTTGAATTTGAGTTATGAGCACCGTGATTGTACTTAAAAAATCCACCAACACGTTTAGAAGAGAAGAACAAAGGAATTGGATTTGAAGCCAAAAAAAACTCGAAAACAAACGCCCGAAGATTGTGGCTTGTGGATAAATCCAAATCGCTCAAATGGGTGGATAAAAGGCCATTGGAGAACAATAATCTTTCTACATAATAAATTTTATGGTTTGACTGCAATGACCCGCTAAATTATAGTATATAGCGGCAAAATGATATATAAGATGCGCGTTGTCTGGTACTTGCTAGAATTATTTTCCAAGTAATATCCATGGACACTGCAAAAATAGAGAGAAATTCTAATTTTAACTTTAATTCACCTCTGACCTCTCCCGCCTCCTATTTCCTGCTTCCTCTTCTTTCATAGCTTGTGTCCTAACACCCGTGACACTCGTCGCTACGGCGGCTTGCTGTGTGGTTTGTAGATGTATGGTGACGTATCCCTTTTCATTCATACACCTTCCAGATTATTTTTTTTCTATTTTTTTCTCCTATCAATAATGCTGGTGACATAATGCCCCTCCCTACTAGAACCCATTGAAGTGGATTGCTGGGATAATATATTGGTTTGGATCCTCTATGACAGCTGAACCAACAAAGGTGGAAAATTGGCATGTCTATGGAAATATTCGCTAATGTCATTCAATAACGTAGGGCCTCAAAAACACAAAAATTTTAACTGCTTCCTGTTTTCTCCTATTTTATATGAAAAATTCATGAGGCAAAGGGAAGGGAAGCTCCACCGTCCACGGGTATACTGCGCCTAATATCATAGCTGTGCAAATATAAAGCTTATATTTACAAGCTCCAAGGATCTACAGCCCGCAATTGGTTTAGCATGGAAAAATTCGTGAGCCACGTTCTGTGCGCACGTGATGCGTTGGTGTAGGAATATTTTCCTTTGCCGTTTGTGCTCACACCTCTCAATTTTTGGTTAGTCAAAATATACTTAACTTTGCACGGTCCGTCTCTCACATTTCAGCGGAGGCCTTATCCAGGGTATATTTTTTAAATTCATTTTATTTAGACAGAAAAATATCGTTGAAATAAACCGTTTTCAGTTATATTTACTAGAAGTCAAATTTGAACTCCTGGAATGAGTATTTTCTATATGGATAGCTAATAGAGACTTTAAGCCTTTCATGTTTTACTTTCATCTTCAAAAGACTTTATTTAGCAGGAAGTTTATACGTGGGAAATTGAAATACGTGATATTTGAGGGGCCATAGTAAATTTTAGCATGTAAATATCCCTCAATATTTGGTCTGTGAATTTTGAAATTAATCTCGTGGCCTATTCTATGGAAAATTGCTTTGAAACATTTACTTTTGATACCCTTTTTGGTAAGATGTAATTAATAAAGTGATTGACATTTTCAAAATTCTATTAGGGTGATGAATTATACTCTATTCCTAAAATCTCTGCATTCATTTTTACATGCCCATTAATAATATAGTTAATTTTAGATACTATTACTAAATTATATAATTATTTCAAACTATTGCATTATACGTGAGCGATGTGAGATTCGAACACCCAGCCTTTTAATTGCGAGGCCGGTGTGTTTCCCTCTAATATTCTCAGGGGAGCAAAGTTTTTTTATTCAAGCGATAATTAACAAACAAGAGAAGTCATATAATGGGTATGTCAAAGGTTTTCCAGCATTAAAGCAATGCGATATTGTATTGTTTTCAGAGTATACTTTTATCAAATGTGTATAATTGTTTATATCTATCTATGTATGTATAACACGAAGACTTTGACAAACAGTGCGTTAAATCGATCCACAGTGGAGCATGTCACGCCCTATGCAACAATTTGCTTGACAAATTGAGTCCAGGAAAATAATTCCCTGTGAGATCTAATTTTTTAATCCATTCGCTTGCAATATCAGTTTTGATGGAAGTGCCCAAGTTTATTTTTTCCCATTCTCGCTTTGGGCATACTTTCCACGAGGGTTTCCTAGAGCCTTCGTCACTCTCTGCGAATCTCCGGAAACGCGATTGATTGCCCGTAATCCGAATTCTCTTTTAAATGTATCGGCACCGAATGGAATCCTTTTGATTAGGGTCGAGTCGAGAGGGTTGGAGGGAGGAGGGTTGAAGGCTTTCCGGGAAGCGTTTGGTAAAGGTGATGACGAGAGAGAGGAAGAGTAAAACAAAGAGAAGGGAGAGAGAGGGTTAGGCGAGAAGGAATGCCAAATTTGTGTGGGGGATCGAAGCGCTGTGGGTGTCTAAAAACCTTTGGTTTGAGAAAAGCCGTTTTCACGGCGAGACGTTGAAATTAGACGCGTTTGACGTGCCATTCCGGTTGCCAGAGAACGAACTAATCACGTCACGCCTTCTGAGAAAATCTTCGCGTTTCATTTGCAATATCCAGTGGTAATGGTCGAGCGTCACGTTTCGTGAAAACTACCACGGGAGGTTCATTTCGACTTCTTGAGACTTCTCAATGGCAAGCAGACACAAGCCTCTCCTGTGTTGCATACCCAGCAATGAAGGCAAAGGCGATAGGTATTTGGCGATGATATGTATACGCGGAGCACGTTCGAAGATCCGTGACTTCCCCATTAGAGGTATTATTCATAATTCCTCACAACGAGCATGAGTAAACATAGGCTAGCCACTTACCATATTTGAAGTAATTAGGCCTGGACGACGCTATGATAGGAAGAGATATCACAAACGCGGTTTTTGAACTTATTGGCACGCTAACCCGGTCGTCCTTCATTCAAAGGCATAAAATAAGCACGTGTTTTTATGTTACTAGGGTATATCATTTACACATTGATAGTCACTGATTTTGTTTAAATATCGGGCTTCTAAAAAGTGCCAAAAGTTATGCTAAAACGATCTTCATTGCTGATAAAAGATTAGCCATTCCAAATATATAATCATGAAATCAGTGTCCACAAAATTCATACTAAATATTTTGTACTAGTTTCTTAACACTTAGCCTTGATTTATCTGATATTATCTAGTCTAATGCTATGTATAAAACTTGGCCATTGATAACATACAGTTAACTAATTCATATTCCCCGGAACATTACCTTCTGGAAGAAACTGCATGAGGAACGTGGTATTTTTTCCATTGTTCTTTTTGTAATATTTGTCCTAAACATTCAGAATACATACTTTCTTGAAAAGTGAACTATCCTATCCTTTCTGTACCGATAAGTAAACCCATGCTTCGGACAGTAAATAGAAAAAGTGTTAAAATGTCTTAGTATTGAAAATAATACTCTTTTTTAACTCATTTTGTCTTCGATAAACTCCAAACCTTGCAGCACTTAGCAAATTCGCTTGTCGCCTTTTTCAGTAATGGTGGCCTTTTGTTCACTAGACTTCAGTTTGAGACCGCTGTTGTCAGGAGAATATCCCCTCTATGCTTACCCTAGCTGGTTGTGCCCTTAGCATGCTAGCTTCATTTTAGCCCGCCATGATTATTGCATTGGCTAATGTGTTCCCTGGTGGTGAGGCTTGAAAAATATCCAGTCTGAGTGGTACGAGGAGCAGGATGCTTCTAAAATACTTTTCTATCTTTCATTTATTTTTCCGAAAACGTTGGAAGGCTCCGATTTCTGTCTCACCTAACAGTTTGTTGTTTTTTGTTTCGAATTTTGTTGTTTTTTTATTAAACTTATCACATTGAAATGTGAAAAAATTAGGTGCACTCTATTTAATCTCTTTATTTAGAACCTTGTTCTTGCGACTATAAAATGTGAATTAACCGGATAAAATGTAAAGATTTTTTTAATATATATGCACGTGTGAAAAGACTCTTTATATGAAATATTCTTAAATTTGTTTGCCTAAAGCTGATCTTAACGTTAAGGAGAGCGCAAGAGTTCCAGTGCGAACATACTCCCTGGTTTTTATTGTTGAGGAAATTTATGAAATAGGTTTGAATGTGGGAGCTTATTTATGTTTTCATTTTTGCCAGGGTTATGCTTACCTATGTGAAATATTACTACTGTCATATTTTTGTTGGAAAATAGGATATGAACTAAGAATGTTTAATAACAAAGAATATTTTTATATGCAATACCGTAACAAAATAGTTCTCTCATAGAGTATGGCTTATAACAAAATTATCACATTAGATTTTGCTCTGTGGGACACTCTTCTCTTCGATATCTCCATGGCTCACATCGTATACTCATCAAGTGACACGTCTCCTTTTTTAACCCTTTGTGATGTTAATGGATAAAAATGTGTGTATTAGGGTTTCCATACTCAGCGATAGGCACTGATCATCCTTGTCAAAGTATTCATTACAGTTGACTTCACTAAAACGCAACACTTTTTCCATCTCGCTGGTGTTTGAATTGACCTACATACCATGATGAATTAAACCAATATTTTAATTTATGGTAAAATATTCGCCACCTTTTGATGTGCGATTTATACTATTATTCTATATCTCTACCAATTATATTTCACTCCCTTTATCATGAGACCGTTTAATGTAGTTAGAAAATTTAGTGAATGAATACATTAGGGATTCAGTATCGTAATCTTGCAAATATACTCACTCTCCAAGTAATGATTTGAACACATTTCAAAATCAGGACCGTGGCTGGGATACATGAAACGATGAGATGTTTCTAAGTAAAAGAATTGTCCAAAGATATAGCGCTATATATTTAAGCATAGTCATGATGTAGTAATGCCGGTTTTGGGGAAAAAACGTGTTTTAGAACTTAAAGAAATAAATAAGTGAAGGTTAGTTTTATCCTCAGGTGATTTTATTTTTTTGTGGGTAACGACATCTAAACGTGTATTGATAGCATCTTAGGATGACGCTTGGACGTCAAAACACGTATTGCAATAAAAAATACGTGTACAGCACTAAACTCTGCATTTAAGTATATTTTTTTTAGTTCATGACACTGCTCCACCACATATCGCCAGACATCGTTGAATACATTTGGTGTTCTAGGTTCTCTGGTTTTGACAATTACTTAAGTTTATTTTGTGCATAAGGCTTTCATTTATTACTACTATTGCCTCCAAGGCAATCACCCTAAGTAATTAGAACATTTGGAAAGAATAATTCTCTTTTATAGATCACATTTCACTTATCGCAGGCTGGTAACACACCAGCGTGGAAATAAAAACGTTTAAATCCAGCCTATCGCATGCATTATGAATGTTTTTATATTTTTATGAATAGGTTAGGCAGTACGAGCCTACCTAGCGAAAGAAGCGGAAAGTTGGAGCTTCAAAAATGTACCCATGATATATTTATCTTTAGTAGTTTAATTTGAGATAAGTAAAAACACCAGTACCTGGATATATCCATTTCAACTGCTATTCCATGACACGGGTTGCTATCACAATAGAATCGTTTTCCGTAAAATTGTCTTACAATGGAACATTTTTTACTAGATGTAGGGTTATTAATTTTTGTATTGTTAATATTTTTTAACATTCCCCTCCAAGTCCCCCAATTGTATCCCCGGGTGAACATCCGGATCGATGTCATAATGGCCGAAGACTCAGGTGGGGTTGGGCAGTTTATGCAGCCATGTCCGACACCCATTGGATAGGTGGCTACGCTGATTTCGTGTCATACGTACGCAGCAGACAGAGTGACCCCAGGTTTACGATCTTCTGTATGCGTGCCATAATTGATTCCACCTGTGCCAATATGGCAGGAATGTACTTGATGCTATTTATCAGTGAGCTTTTACTCCACTGAGCACGCTTTTGCGATGAGGACTCCTAGTTTTACAGTGTCCGGTGTACACTTGCTGAAATTCAAAGAGCAGGTCGTGATATTTAACTTTTTCCACCTCTTTTGCATCCATATCTGTTTAAGCCATGTTTTAATTAATTAGCTCTTCGAAGAGAATATTTTTAGTAAAAAACCGTGTATCCATAAGAGTGACTCTTTTTATTAAAACCATTTTATTCTGTATTAGTATATAAGTACTATGTCAAAAATGAATAATTTTTCTATTTATATTTATGCCTCTTATTTTTGGGAGGAATATTAATTTTATTAATTTACATAAATAGTCAAAGCACTCCATTTTCCATTCACTAACACCCGAAAATCCTCTGACAATAGCCCTTGTTACTAAAAGTTTGTCATTAATGTTTGTTCCTCTCTTGTGGTAACCATTCTGACCTTGTAATACACACTACTTTAACAAACCGATCTTCCGTTTGCCTCTTTGCAGATTAGACCCAAGTCCACCTTCACCATGTTGGACCGCTCGGGCGCCGTGACGTGGATCGTGGCTCTCTCGTCCGTCCTGCTGGCCTTCGGGGGTGGGGGAGGCTGGTCTGGCAGCGGGGGCGGAGGGGGCGGTGGGCTGGCCGCCGCGTGGGGCGTCGGGCCCTGTCGGATATCCGAGTTCGCCTGCGCCAGCGGGAAGTGCGTCCGCCCAGACGCCTTCTGCGACGGCCGCGACAATTGCGGTGACGGCTCCGACGAACCACCGTATTGCACAGGTGAGTGCCCCTTACATCTCCATCTGCAAAATACCGTGCGAGACGCCTCAAGGGTCCGTGGCACGGGACGATTCCACATCAGACCGAGAAACACTATTCCCAGCTCAAGGTTGAACCTCTTACGCTCTCTTATCCGGTCGGAACGGAACAAATTGTAGTCAGGAGATAAATGCACGGCTAAGCCTGAAACCAGGAGGGTGTTACGTGGACGAACATGCCAACATGCAGTATACGAGCTGATTGGTATTATCTGTTTCTTCTTCCACCATGAATAGGTAACTACTTCTAAGTTGTAAGAAGATAGGACTACGAACAAGGGGAAAACTTGTGAAAACATTCGTGTGGAGCGTTCCACTCTATGGATCGGAAACATGGACCATTGGAAAAGCAGACAAGAGGATATTACAACCATTCAAAAACTGATGTTGGATAAGGATGCTGAAGATCAAATGGAGGAATAAAGTAAGAAATGAAGGAGTTTTTTTAGAAGGGTGGAAGAGGTAAAGACCAAATGGAACACCATACAGAGAAGAGGAACCAGATGAACTGGCCATACCCTGAGGTACAGTGGGTTTTTGAAGAATATAATGGAAGGAAAAATTGAGGGAAAATCCACAAGAGTAAGGACTAGGGATAAATACATTGATCAAATAAAGAAAAAGTATATAAGAAAAAGTGTATAAGAAAAAATACGCTGGAGTGCAGGAAGGGTGCAGACAACCTACCTTAAGATTGAACGATCAATGATGATGATGACGTCTTCTTTCTACAAGTATAAGGCTTTATGCCTGTTCCGGTTTCACATTCACCATCTGGTCCCCATTCTTCTAACTCTTCTCTTTACTGATGCCTTATATTCAATACATTTCCCTGGAATTATATCTCTGTTGGCATCAGGATTCCATATTCTTTTAATTTTTCGTTGCTTTATTCTTTAATTTACGTGGTGTATTGAGTATCTAGCTCTTCTCTTATATCTTTATTCCTCAATCTAACTGCTTTGGTAAAGCCTTTTACTGATCGGAGAAATTTCATTTCCGATTTTTCTATTAGTTTTAGGTCATTTTGGCTTGTTGTCCAGAATTAGGAAATAACATAGTGGGAACGGCCATTACTAATATCACATAAAATAGCTTAGCGAATATTAGTTCTATTACGATTAATCCATGGAAACAATGAATTAATTTTTCATCCAGAAAAAATAATCAATCAGAAAATTTCAAGCGGGGTGAGATGTTACTAGTAATGGTAAGTTTTTAAACACAAGTACAAAGTTTAGTTTACCAAGCGACTTTCACACTGATCTTCATGCATCGTCAGGCATGCTGATATGCAAAAGTTATTGGAAAATTTCACGCACATGAAACAGAATGAATAAAAATCCTAAGTTTAATTGAAAACTGAAAATAAAAATATAATAGTGTATGTAAACAATCAGTTTTTAGTTATCAACATTGCCAAACCGCCAAAACTGTAGACCACCTAGGAAGATGATCCTGATAGATTTTTCCAATGTTAGTATTTTCCAAGTATGGTTATTAAAGTCATTGAATTTGCTTGGTAGGCTATATCTATAATATTTTATTTATCACTTGTTGAATAGGACTAAAATACTTTGAGGTAGTAGCTTTTGGAAGTGTTTATGAGTCTACTTAGACAGCCTACTGACACTGGAGTACGGTGCATGACCAAATAAAAGAATGGGCTTTTAGTTCCCTTTTATTTTCCCCCTAGCTTTAGTAATAGGAATGCGCATTTAGTTCCTACCTCATCTAATTCTTCCTATTTAGTTTTCCTCTCCACTAACTAACTTCACCTCTTCCTCCTAAATCACGCATGAAAAGCATCAAGACTCTGCTTCCTCCACAGCGACAACATTTGTGAGCATTGAAACCATAATAATAGTTGTTAGTTAATAATAAACAGCCAAAAAGAGCTGTTCAGTAAGTAAATACGCCAAAACCGTATTTCCGGATGGAAACATAAAAATATACATTTATACCGTATAGATAAACACCTATGTGAGTAGAAAATACTTAAACATATAGTAGTTAATTAGGCAATAGAATTTTTCTTGTTATTTATTCTTGATGAATAGTTTTAAAGAAAAAGGGGATTTCTTTACTGCATAGTTTCATTTTTAATTTTACTTTTGTCAATTATTCCGACTTACCCTCTTAATGAAAATGACCGTGTTGTCATGATGGAATTAAGTGTTGAATTCCCACGTCAGTAGTTATATTACTTATGTTGAAAGGATTACTCCCTTACCCTAAAGTTTTATCTTAACTGTTGATTTCCATGACTATGTCCTTCCTTTTTTGCCAAAACGTCAAGGAGGAATGCATATTTACACCGCATTACCAGTTATACTGCCTGGAATATAAGGGACTCACCAATCAGTAAAACGGCTTATTAAAATTAGGGACAAAAATTAATTAAAGTTAAGAAACTATCACCATCAGTCATTAGTGGATTAAGGAATAGTTGGTTGAACCTGAGTCCGATTTTCCAAGAATTTTTTCTATCTTTATATATAGATGGATACATCTTTGTTTCTAAATGTTTGAATTTTTTGAATCAGGTGGAATTAGAAGGTAAAGGCCAGCTTTATTTGAATTTGAAATGGTACTTCTGCCTCCTAACCCTAAGGTTGTGAAACGAAGATAAATCTGGAGCTGGAATACGCATGCATCTTTTCAAAGAGCAAGTGAGCCACAGGTAAACCAAAAATCAACATAAAACAGGCGTAGCACATCACTTCCACAGAAGCAACCTAAAAGTTGTGAAAATAATAAAATTAGTAGTATCACTGAAAAACTATATAGGAATGATAAGGTTTTTTTTAATCAGAGAATATAACTTCATAGTCAAATGTAAGTAATAAGTAAAAATAAGTTCCATTGTGAACTGATGTATCTGATGTCTTCATAAATATTTTTAAAATAAATTAGATTATAATGATTCCCGCGAACAGAGTGTTTTTTAAGAATGTCACGGTATTCTTGATTATTCCTCCTGGTGCCCCTCCCCTTTTCATTAGAAAACAGTGGATCAAGAAACTTGCATAAAAATGTTCCTTCGGAAAACTTATTAGGTATTAAAACATTTATTTCGGGAATATCTCGAATCGAATCCAAACAGCACCCGCTAGAATGATGCATCCGTATTACTGAATATATTTAGCATTTTCTTTAAACGTTTTCATGTATGCCTAGCCACCATTTTCTATGGGAAAAACTCTACCTCTTGCTACTATGCTGTAGCTCAGATCCGCAGGATTGTTTAAGCTTAAAGACCAAATTTGACGAGGTCACATTATTTCCTGGGCATTCTTCAGTGGCTAAGTGATTCTGACCTAGAATATCGAGTTTGTTATCATGGGATATTGATGATTTGAAACAAATTGATGGCTAAAGATTTCTCCTACCTCCATACTCTTCCCGTGAAATTTTGTAAATCATTCATTGACTTCGTGCATTACATGTAAATAAGTATACTTTTGCTTTAAGTCTATAACTTTCTGAAACGCATAAATTCGTTATACATCCCCTCCGTACCTTTTGCCATGCAAATGTGAGAGAAATGCATTGCAGCGTTCGTGTCATTATGTGTAGCCTATGTTTTATGCAGTACTTTTTGAGGATCATCAAAAATTCAAAAGCTTAAATGTAAACTGTGATGGAATTTTCGAAAAAAGCTCCCATTTATCCTGCTCTGCATTTCGATCAAAAGAGCACTCTCGTCGTGAAAGTCTCTGCTTTATCTCATTTTCCCGGTCATTTGTCAAACTAACTTCCTTCTTGATTCCCTCACTAAAGTGGAGAAGAGGGAGTGAAAGTTTTTACTTAGGCCTTGTTTCTATTGGGAATTACCGTGGGGTTTGATTGAAGAATCAGAACGTAAGTACCGTCAGTACAGCTCAAACAGTTTCCATTTCGGAGAAAACAGGAATTTTGAGGAGGAATTATTTTGATTATTTTGTTATCTACTAACGCGTTTTGACCGCTGTAAAATGCACAAGTCATGCAAAAACGTTTTGGATGTGTTATGGGGCCTCAGAAAACGGACGCAACGGGTACACGCAATATTGATTAAATACGTTGCAATCGATAATTGCAATATAATAGATGACATTTATCATGAATTGATAAATCAATCCTTTTTCTCATTACTAGCCGATTTTGCCTGCATCAATGTTGAGTAGCGCGGGATTCATTCGTTAAGTAGCGCGAGAGAGTTATTCACCGCGCGAGACCCCGCGTTGCAAAATTCGACATTTTGTAGGAATTGAAAGGCGAATATCTCCGCCATGTGTAACAATATAGGGGTATTATTCGGAATCTGTCAAATAATTGTATAGGTGTATATATAGTGTGAATATCATAATCGGAGGCGGTTGAGCATGATACATTTTCACGGCTCGCGTGTAATTGTCCGTGAATATTTCGCATGGAATGGGGTATGCAACAATGTGTAATTTTAATCTGGCCTAACCAATTGTACTGCTTCATCAATTTCAAATTTTGTTTGCTTCCCATCGTTCCTTTTTTATATTCATCGGTTTTTTTGTTTGGGTTATCTGCGTTGCAAAATCGTAGCAATTACCTGCACAGAATTTCAAAGTTCGTGTCATTAATCTCACCCTGTATTTACTCGAAGCGCTAGCCCTCCCTATATATTCTTGAGTAATTTACAAAAATACATGCTATAATGCACATCAAGATAGTATATCTTCAGCCATAAGCTTACAGCGCTTTAATACTGAAATAATTAAGGCTATCTACCTATTAAGCTATCTTTGACGTGACTCATAGCGTAATCGATAAACTCAGCTGAAAGGACTGAATGTCACTTATCATAAGAAACACTCGATGAAAATATGGCGAAATTATACTACTACGCATTATAGTGAGTGCAATTAACTTTAATTTGCATTATAGCCTAATCCATACAATTAGGTTGTGTATTTTGGTAGGTATTACGTAATACATTGACTATGCCGATAATGATGCATTTGTGGAAATAGGACAGGTCTTAAATTTTTTAACAACCTGTAATATAATTGGGCCCAGATGCCTTGAAAATTATTCTCTTGGAAAATAGGTCATTTAAGACTTAAGCTCATCTCTTAATCAGGGACTTGCGTCCCAAAGCTTCTGTTGATATTCAAATCAAACATATACGTTTTAGAGCTTTTCCTTGGCAATACGTGGATGAAATGTTTGCAGGAGTAATATTCTGCGCGGAAAAATAATGGCTTGGGGTGGATCCAACATTAATCCGGGCATGACAATCGATGTAGATGGCTCCAAAATACCTTTTATTTGCTGAATTAAGAAGGGATGGGGGAATAACTTATATGTGTCTATGTATGCACGCGTGATGTGATAAATTGTAGGCTGCGACGGTTTTTTGCTATTGTTTCTCCCTTTCTGAGTCCATAAACACGGGAATTTAAATTAAGTAGTCAAAATACAGCAACGGATGTGGAAGAAAAGGAATTGTGAACCCAATTCTGGCAGAGACGACCCAAAGTGGGAAGAAAGGGAAGTTAAACAGCAGCGAGTAAGAGAGATTAAGAAGGGAATATCAGCAGTCACCGCTCCCAAGGTATGCCTCCTGCAGCTCTCCATTAAAATCTATACACCAAGGGGATGAAATTTTCATTAAAAATCATTTGACTCGACAAGGATTTGAACCTCGATCTCCCTATAGCCCGTCAGGTATGTTTGCCAGTTACATCAACATATCTTAGCTCAAGGTGAATTTCAGTGGGGGTTTATACGAACTGGTTATTCTCATCTTACGTCCACATTGTAGCATAGGAGACGTACTTGATGAGGCACTGTCGCAGAGGATAAACCCATCTTAGTCGTTTGAGAACGATTAACTTCAAGCAATTTACAAATCATTCCGAAATGCATGAATGACATGGTACGCAGTCTCGCTCATGAGTGTAAATATACGCCAAGGGGATGAAAATACCTAGTTCGTTTAAAACTCCCGCTGAAATGCACATTAACCCAAGATGCCTTTTTTATTCCTGGCTAATTCCTAATCTGACCTATATGTCAGATCCAGATTCAAATCCAGGTAAAGTCAAACGATTTCTTTTTTTAAATTTTATCCCCTTTGTGTTAATATTTGCACCCGTGCGTGTGACTACGTACCATTTTACTAGTGCACTCACTCAATCCTTGAAAATTTGGTTCAAATATACGATCCCTTGTGCTCTTGCGCGAGTTTTCTCTTTTGTTGCTTCTTCCACTTTTTTTGAGTTATGTCCCAGAAAGTTTACAATCATTTAGTCTACCCTACTTTGAAGAATTTTCATCCTACTACTTTTCTTTCTAGTCTTCCAAATACCCCTTAATAGGTGATTCTTTCTATCCGTTTGGTCTTCATCATTCACGACACGAATCTTGCAATGATTCCATTCTAATGGTTCAGCAGTCGCTATCGTCCGATTTTCAATTCCATATACAATAGCCTACGCTCTTTATGTTTTAATGAACTCTAAATTTAATCTCCCTTACTCATTAGCTTCTGTTGGTAGGAGTTATTAGATCTCCTTCTCTGCATTTCGAAATCGACCTCAGACCGATCTGACCGGATCAGTTCTCCACGGTAACGGAACAGGCTAGCGAAATCGATATCTGAGAAGCGAGCTGAGTCAGCACTCAACACCTGTGCGACCACTCAAGAGATTTCAAATCGATCCTATAGGAATAAATTTTATTATTTCGGCCTTGACTCTGTGGAAGTAACATATATCAATTTTTTAATCAAAATTTCGAGCTTTTCCACACTTTATTTAAAAATGCGACCGTTTCACCTTGATAAGGCATCTTCTTGCCAGAATATGCCTTATCAGGGTGAAACCGGTCACAGTTTAAAATAAAGGGTGGAAAAAAAAGAAAATATTTTGTACAAAAATGGAGATTCTATAAGAGACCGGACTGTAGCGATCTTCATTCTTCTTTTGGGTGCCAATGGAAAACAAATTATGATCGATATTATTCACGACGAGGTTTGTTTTGAGAAATGAAGAGGAAGAATTTTATGATAATGGCGGCGGAAATAAGTAAAAAGCTTCCAAATTAAAGAAGCCACAATGAGATGGCTTATTGATACACGTAAACATACCCCAATAATCACCAGCCTGGCAGGTTTCAACTACTGGTTAAAGTGGCTGAAGACATGGATCATTGTGTGCACATTTTAATAATTTTTCAAGTAGGTAAGCATACAGAATTCTAGGGCTACATTTCATTTAAGTACATATGTTTATTGGGTGGAACTCACTATATATCTAGTCATGGAAATGAAACAAGAATTATATTGTAAATATTTTTCCCAAATATAAGCATGCTATGCTTTAAATTTTCGACGCAGTATTTGAAATTTGGGCAAAAAATATTTTAATTTACGATTAGGCGTGACACCTTGATATTTGTTTACGACCATAATAATAATGATATGAAATGTATTACTCCGCGTTTAGAAGAAAACCTGTACATTTTCAATCGACAAATAGATATTTCGTAGCAATATGTACATGTTTGCTACTGTGTACTACTATGTAGTATATCCATGCGCCATACGTATTGCAATAGCATTGAATTGACATAATATCAACTAGGTATTTTGCATTGTCATCACATTTATCTGTAGATATTACTAACGAAAACATGTACCTATGTAATATTCAAAACGCAAATTTAATGCAAATCTGTACATGAGAAATATGTGCTCGTATCACCTGAACTGGCGATTCGAATCAGCTTGCTCTCTGACTTTCGCATGAACGGTAAATGTAGTGCGTTAGAATGCCTTCTTTCCTCACGTTGCTGTATTCTATAGATAGCTGCCATGGAGAGATAAACAGAAAAATAGGTAGATAGGTGGATATGCTTCAAAAAATGAATGAGTAGTGAGTGCTAAAATTGGAAGACTGCGTGGTGAAAAAAACAAATATATTGATGGAAACCTTTTAAACGACTTTTCCGTTGCCTTGACACGCGTTTACTTCACAAAGCCCCACCTTGTCCTTGCACCCATTTCACCTCCCCCATTTTCCAACCGACTGGAACACTCCCTCCCCCTACGCGTCTCTTCATCTTGTGTGTCTATCTTATATTTTCACGCCTCAACTACCAAGAGCACACGGCTGTTAATATTCCATTTAGCGAATTCTCTTCCGCTTTCCATACAGAGCTTTGGAAACTGTTTCATTTATTTAATCCCCAGACGACGCGACGGTGAACAGTCATTCGGCTTGAGCCAGGGTAAAGAGGAGAAGGAGAAAGAAACAATACTAGCTGACTATAGAATACATGGAGAGAGGGGAGGAGGGATGCCAATGTTGTCGTTCCTTATTTTCCCATTCAGATGTGGTCATAACTTCGCAGTACAAAGAAGCTCATAAACTTTGGTTATACGACTCCGAAGAGGCTAGCTGTGCACGGAGCGAATTCTTCCTGTAAGCAAGGAGATGATGGGAGAAGGTTTTATCGCTAAGTGGACTTCGGTGGCTAATAATATGCATTTACTGTTCGTTAATGTTTATGGCACCTTGTTGCTATGCTCTGGGGACCTCACCTTGATGGTTCAGGCCTCATAACGAGCATCTTTATTAAAACAGGATGCGAGACTCAATTCCCATTGTCACGCCTCGAAATAACTACTTCCCTTTGTACTTCATCGTCAATCTGCTTCCAAGGTTTAAGAGAGAAACTTGAAGGGAAGTAAACAATCCTTTCAATCCACACCCCTGTGACATTTCACGCCGTACTTGTGACCCACTTTGCATACCATTATTTTTCGATAGTCATTTGAATTTATTTTTTTTGTTGTTGCATTTATTTCAATTCTAGTATAATTAATGAAATATTTCTTCTACTTTCCATGGCATTATCTTGTAATCTTCTTATCTTTCCATCTCTTGCGAGGACTTTACTGAGATCTTTTGCCTCTCGCTGTAGGATTTCCATTTTTTTTGTTATTCTTCCTCCATCCATTCTCTCTGCGCGTTCTCTCCATCTATTTCAGTGTTATAATATTTTTATTGATGCATTGCCTGCCAAGCTCCTGCTTTATGTCCGTTTTATATTTTATTAGTGTTTTCTATGCATGTTTTGTGAATCGTGGGCATCGCGAAATTATAACCGCAGATGACACGGTTGTAGGCGTAATTTGGTGGAATTTATCCATTCCGGATGAATTAAAATAACTTAGTTAACTCTCTAGTATTTATTATCACGTTTCCACCAAGTTTTGAAACACGAGTCTTGATGATAAATTATAGTGGAGTTAACGAAGTTATTTTAATTCATCCGTTATGAACGCAGGGTCTCAAAACAAGGTTTTGTGATCCCATGCATGGTAAATTCTTTCCTCGTGACTCTGACATTATTTTTCCAATGTCTACTAGACTTTTTCGTGTGCATACCTCACAATATCTTCTCGAATAACCTTTTATGCTTTAAAAAATCGTTTTAGATGATAGATTTGCTCTAAATAGTCTCGATACCAATTAAAATGAAAATAAATGGCCTTCGTTAAATGGAAGTTTCATATAATTATAAGTTTAATATAATGGCTTTCAAAAGTGAATTTAATATTGGCGTAAATTGTAATTGTTTTTCGAGTAATTACAGCTTATCCGGTAAACTTCATACTTCCACAAAATAATCCATCCAAAATACTTATTAACATGTTCAATACTGTAACTCGTTACTCATTCCTAATTTTCTTAATTTGAATGAAATAAGCCGCTTGATTATTTATTGTTCAATTTCCCGGAAAGAGGTAACTCACGGTGGGAATTTGAAATTCTCATTATCAAGTCTAGTGGAGTTAGTGAGCAATCAGTCGCATTCAATCAGGTATAATTCTTGGTATTAGCAATATCCAAGTCTTGCACATTGATTGCATGCCCATACAATGTCGTAGATATACCTTCCATAAACCGCGAAAGATTTTTCAAGCTCTAAAACCTTTTCCCATGTGCCTTGTGCTTACTTCTAGGTGAATATTATGCGATTCCTCGAATTTTACTCTATTTATCGATCAGAGAATCGAAGAAGTTTATTCTCAGTACTGTCGCTTCCGCAGTACACTCAATTAGTGAAATATCATTCAAGAATGTGCCTTTGTCTAATTGTTGATACAAATATGGGCCCTCCCTTTGAACGTGTTCATTTTCCTGAATAGGTTGGTAGCGCCACCATTTTTAGTAGATTTCGTCCACAATCCGATTTATTCAGACGATTTCCTGTTCTGTGATTATTAGTTATTTTGTTCAAAGGTATTCACGTTCAACTTTGCTTTGTGATGACGATGTTATCAATATTTTATATTATTATTGTACATTCTTAGGCAATAAATATAATTCAATATTTTTGCTTTGATCATTCGTCCATCGTCTTTCTCGGGAATTCATGTATCTACCTTCTCTAACAGTAGTTTATTAGCATATTTTCCAGAATTTGTCGTTTGCTCCAATGAGATCATTACATATACATTAGATATCACAGATAATGGCATGAAAACTACAGCTTGTGATTAATTAATCATTATAGCGGAAATAATTTATAAATTTATAAGGGTCTTCACTAAGCCAGTGGTCCGCGCTTATTACTCACCGGGCAACGGCCTACCACGATGTAAACACCGGTTCCCGATCAGTCACCGAAGTTAAGCATCGTTGGGGTCGGCTCAAGTTTGGACGGGTGATCCTCCGAGTCGTCCGAGTGCTGTTGCCCCTGTCTGCACGTGGCAGACAGTAAGTGCGAAATGACCTTAGCCGTCGAAGCACGTAAAACAAAAATACTACTACTTATCACTCACCGTTTGCCAAGATATTGGGTGTAAGATAATGAAATATATCCCATGTGGATATTTTTTAATCATATGGGAATGTAGCAAAGGATTTTTGAACCAAAAATTGAACCTTATGAACTGAATTTGTTTTCCGGGAAAACATGGGATAATCCTTGGAAATGGAAATCCTGGGTATCGCAGTGGTATGCACATTGGCCATGGAAGTCGTTGTTTGATTCCCGGGTAAGAATCAATTTTCTTTTTTAGTAATTTCCGACGCTTCCCAATACATTCATCGTAATGGCTGAAAATTCCATGCATCCCTGGCATGATTGCTTGATTCTTCCAGAGATGACTGCGGTAATGAAAAGTATTGGAAACCTATTTTTCGTCTGTACAATCGTGGAGGCAGCTTTAATATGGCGACGTTTTCTTATTCTACTATGAGACTTCCACTACGCCTAAGGACGCTCGCATATAGGAGAATAACCGAAACGAAACTCGCTGTACTCGTGATGTCTCCGCGGGAGAAACCAGATGTTCCCAAACTTGTGACAGTGGACCACTTCAAGAATTTCTCAACATTTTATCGTCACCCTCTATCTGCACTGTTGCAAAATTAGTATTAGAAGATAACAAGAAGAATTTTCATTTTTAGGTTTTTAATTTAGAAGTGTTTACTATTTATAGAAAAGGGTCAAGCATGTTGTATTTTTAAACGAAACAATATGGGTTTATTGATCACCTGACCTTGGTGTAAAATATTAAGGAAAATTTTATATCTGGCATTAGATCACATTTACTGATACATAACACTTCGAAATATAAAATAAAATGCTAGAAAAATAGCGATTCATTCTATGAGCAATTTTTGTTGAAAAGTTATTCCATTGAACTTCAATTGACTCCCGATCTCGTATATCACATATCGATGTCACACCATAAGGGTCAATCATTGACCACTTGGGGGGCCAATCGACCACTTTGTAAACACCTGGTATAAGTGTATTATATCGTCTATAACTGACAGAACTTGTAGCCAATTAAGACATTATTAGTGTCGCAGTAGAAATATTGACAGTATGCTTTTTTCCTCTCCTTCCTCCTCGGCGGTCTTCCACGCGACCTTCCTCCCCCGGTGACTTTGGCTGTGAAACACCACCACCATTCCGACCGCAGTCTGCAACCGGACGTACTACGGCGAGGAGAGCGTGACCTACGAGCTGTCTGTGGAGAGACCCAGGGGCGGTGGGGAACGCCTCCCTTTTCTCTGCCACCTCACGTTCACAGCCACGGGGCGAGGACACGGCGACATCGTTCAGGTAAGAGATGAAATTAAGGTGGGACACTTCCCTCCCTTTATCCCCGCCAGATTTTGTTTCAGGATCTTAGCATTTGAGGTGTTGAAGTTAGCGCAGATCATAACACATTAGCGCACAGAAGCGGCTATGAATGGGACGATGTGCGGTAATGGAATCATTCGCTAGTATTCTGACATATAGCGTTTCATAGGTACGCAATAGTCACGGCTGAAATTTTAGCAAAGTAGTCAAAAATGTTAAAAATGCGTACTTAGTAACTTAAGATTTTTACCAGTGAGTGATTAAAAACGTTCCATTATTCATTTTTTTATGCCTATACTAAAACTCAGCTCAAAATCAACAATCGTGAATGCGATTTTTGGAGCATTTTGTTGGCACAAAATTGTCACGGCCAATTTTTTGTAAACATTTAAAAAATTATTTCAAACAGCATGCTTATTAGGGAAAGCTTTTTTCCACTAAGTAAGTAAAATTATCTATGCTGGATGCCATTACTGAGAATCAACAAGTTAACAAGGAACTTGGTTGCGATTCTATGCATTTTTCTTCTCAAACACTCTCCAGCGCACATCAACGACACTCCCGATCTGATTTGAAGTACGTCACCAACGGCTCGGGGTCTAAAACGAATGGAAATCAAGTGCGCTGTTGTGTTGTGAAGTGAGTAGCACACCTCAGTGAATGGAAAGCGTACTTCATCTCCCGCTTGATCGGACTCAAGCCTAGTTTACGATTTGCGTCAACTGGAAACTATGAATGTGAATTGGATTCACGTTCACAATTCCGCATTCCGATTGGCTGTCTGCCGGAGTAACCGCCGGCAATCTTCGGCCACCTTCGTCATTCTTCGAATGCACAACCACAGGCAAGCTTCAACTGCTAATAATGTAAACATGTAGACGATACTTTTATTTTCGTGGGCTACGATAAGTATGCATAAAACATAGTGAACAGAATTATTACTCTGCTTTGATCTACATCATAATAGTAATCCCCCTGTCCCTCACTGTTAAGGGGGCTTGTAGGGCAATGGGTTGATGTATCATTCGCTTATTAGTGGCGTACCGACCGTGGAATCGTGATATATTCAGCAAGACAATTCTAACAAATGAATAACTGCAATTAAGCCTTTTCTTCCCATTTTGATTGGCGTCAACCGTGAACGTGAAATTTGTGACTGATAGAACTTCGAAATAGATGGCTGACGTTTTCGGTTGTCACTATTACGCTATCATAAACTCCTTCATAAGCACCAACTCATTGAACCTGTGGTTGAAGTTGGAGTTCGCGTTGACGCCAATAGCGAATCGTCTTTTTACTAACTTCGAAGATTGTGCGTTATCCAGTCTCAAATTACATCCTTTAAGGGGATGAATTTATGTTGGTCTGGCCAAATTCCATCACAATACCTTGGAGGCAACATTTAATTATATGTCATTCGATTACAAGTTAATTCAGTGACACTTACTAAATATGAGACCCCAACCGATAATTAATACAAAGTCACTTATAAGTTCAATTTTAACTTTCAGAAAATCAGCTGACCTATTTTGTGCTTCGTATTATCGAGGCATGGTATATATTGAGAAGGCTTATGCAGAGAGCATTGATGAACACTGTTGAGGGAATAATGCATGAAATAAAGGACCAAAGGCGTTCTTGTTTTTATCGTACAATTTAAGTTAAATCAAATGCCAATTGTAGTACACCTATCTTGTTAATAATGATCTAACCAACATTGAAATGTTTTTGGGATGTGTATTTATACCGAACTATTGATTAGACTTATGCTGTGACTTAATTGTGTGCTCTCATTTTGTATTCAGTAGTACTTAATGAATTCTCTTCCCTTTGGATGACATGTAACTGAAGTTGAACTATGCTTTGTAAAATAGTTTGGGGCATGGCTTTGCTAAGGGCCATGTTACTTGGCGCAAGTTCCTTGATTATTTCTTCATGTACTTATGCCTGCACTAAGTAAACATTACATCGTGGCGCAGAAATCGCTCAATTTTTTGCACGTATTTAGCCTGACTACGGATCGCGTCTATTTATTCAAATGAACTTTTTATGCAACTATCTATCATATATAGGGAAGGGAAGTAAGAGCTACCCGATGGAAGGAATCGATATAATAAGAATAGCTTATCGCCAAATCAACCTATTTCTTATAAATCCATTTTGACTCAGTTTTTGCGTAGCTAGGTTCGCTGTAATTGCATTTGGCGGCAATACTTTGCGGCACCGCTTCTATCTGCTAAGAATAATTTATTGGAATAAGTAAAAACCTGTGTCACTTTATAAGCTTGGTCATAAACTAAAGCCATTTTGAAGATAGCTTTCCAATGTACGAAGGGAATGTAATGAAAAAAGTTATCTTCATATATATATGTGAGATAATTTCTTCTTGAGAAATAAATTGTGTCATGGTACTTGATCATAAGCATTCTTTACCATTTAATTCTCTTGATTGTCAAATGGCACCTCATACTGAGTGTGCAGGTTGTTCAAGTAAGTAGAAGGTAGTTTAATAATGCAACTCAAGCTTTGATGACGAAATTACATTACATAATTTATATTTGAATGGCTTTATTTTCGTTTAACATGCCCGTATTCACTTTCTTTAGTAGCTCTACGTTCAAATAGCAAAGTTTCAAGACATACAAAATTTGAAGTGATATCAAGTAATTGAGTAATATCTATGATGAAAAATAATGTTCCATTTATTTTATTTTCTCCGTATTTCACAGTACTTCATCGACTTGACTTCCTAAGATCCCCTTTCCCGGTAACCACTTTAAATGCAATGGAGTCTCTCAACTAAGCACCATTTTATGAATATTATGAAGCACTACTTAAGATTTGTTAAAATGTCGGTATGGAAAGTAAAAGACGTATTGATATGTCGAAGTGAAGTGAATTTTTGGATATCAGTCTTTCACATTTAATCATGATAAAAACATTCTCATCTCTTAGCTTTCTGATGGAATTATAAGCTGGTGTATAATGGGGAACACATGCATATTTCAGCGATGCAGCAATTTTCCCCACCACTCAAAAAAACAATATTTCGCCCTAAGGCACGACTCATTTCCACTTCGTAGCTTAGATAAGTCAGCCGTTTTGATTGGCAAACTTGTCTATCCCAAAACATTTTGCCTGCGCGTGATCGCAGCGGAATGAATACCTATTCTGAATTCCTCGACAGGTAACTGAAGGCACCAATTATGCACAGTTCCAACCCTTTTTTCCACCCCCGGCCATCACTTTTATGGCAGTTTGATGTTCATTTCCATGGATACTGCCGCATCTGATCCCACACCCTTTCTGAAAAGAGTGTCTGGGTAAAAAAAATGCAATATCCTCTTCTGATTGAATAAACCGTTACCTGACCCACCGA
The DNA here is from genome assembly GCA_963573305.1 of Pyrrhosoma nymphula. Classification (NCBI taxonomy): domain Eukaryota; kingdom Metazoa; phylum Arthropoda; class Insecta; order Odonata; family Coenagrionidae; genus Pyrrhosoma; species Pyrrhosoma nymphula. Next base: position 70,760,503 of record OY754336.1, read on the forward strand.
CCGGAAAATTTATAGCATTTTATTATTTACCGCCCTCACGCCCGCTGGGGATGTACAGAAGGGGGAGGAAGAGGGAGGTGGTATAGGGGGAGGGTTTAAGGTGGAGGGGGAGGGAGGTGGTGCGGGGTGCCCCGTTCGGCTTTACCCCTCCCGGGAATTCGCTCCACTTTATCGTAATGTCGGGATGGCTTGCATAATTCAATCTCTCCCCTTCCTCACACTATATACGTCCTGCCGCCTCCGAACTTTGGTCGGTTCCTCTTTTTTGCATCGAGAAAGGGAAGAAAGGGAGGGGTAATATAATATATATTTTCCATTCCGATGGAAGAAGAAGAAGAAATAGAGGAGAATGTCATGGGTCAGTAGTGTAGCTAAGGGAGTCTGACGGGGTGGTCCATTTTTTTTTGGGCGGCGTGTCTGGAAGGAAAATTATATTGCAACAATTTACTCCGATTGAACACGGCGATGGTTCAAGTACATCGATATACTAATGTCATAGATTGTTTGAAATATATTGCCACTTTGACGCATATAACGGCATGAGGTAAAATCAGTGAGGTTGGCAGCAAGCTCCAGATAACTTATTGAAGTATTCAAGGAGAATAACCACTTCCATCCTTCCCACTTCCAGCTACAATTCGTCAAAATAGACTTCCGAAAATCAAAAACTATTTTATGCGGAGGTAGGTATAAGAAGCTCTCAAACGAGCCCTATATATGCAGTTTATTGCGATCTAATAAGTTTTTTTCATTTTTATAATAGGTGTATCCTTGTAATATTTTTTAAATGCTTTCTTCAGGAATTATTTTATAATATCCATGCTTGCATGATTATTACTAATATCTTTGCGTACTTCAGTTAACTCATCATTTTTATTATCATCCATAGTAATGTATGATAATAGTAACTGTAGTTATAGTCAAACTGTAGTATGTAAAGGTAAGACCTTTTAAGATATGTTGGAGAAGGCGGAAGTTTGAGGACCTCCAAGTGCGATAGAAACTAATGCTAAACTGTCATTTCATTCAAGCTAGTGCATAACTGTCATTTAATTTACTTTTATAGAATATAGTGTGGTGCATTTTGCTGAAAACTCATCCCCTGCCACTCACTATTGAAGTGCCTTGAGGAATATTATGTAGATGTAGATGAAGTCTAGCTACGCCACTGGCCTGGATGTGTTGTGGAGAGAGAGAGAGGGTAAGGTATAGATATAAGGTATGTGGGGGGGTTGTGTTAAGTCAGGTGGGGGATTGAAGGGATAGCGGTGAAGAAGTGAATGGAAGGTAGGTAAAGCAGAAAAAAGAACACTACTTGAATGATTAGCTCGACGGTTGGGGATAAATAAAAGGAGTCGGGGAGATTTTTTCTCGCTAAGGATTTATGTCCGCTAATCCGAATTTTTTTTTACCCGGTCTCCCTTTAACGTAGAGGCATGAAATAGAGGTGGTCCCGCGGCTGTCATTGGTGCCCGTGGTGGTGAAGGGAACGAGAGTTTGGAAAAAGGGGGATCGGAAAGGAGAAAATCCAGGGTTTTGCGGACTCCACGGAAGGGAAATAGGGGAAAGAGTAACCCCCTGACAGTGTAGGGAGAGAGTGGGATGGGGATTGGGGGGAAAGGGTCTGTTATTTTTTACCGTGGGCGATTTTTGTGGGAGCGTTTCTGGTGGCTGGGAATTTTTCCGGGGGAAAAATAGACCGACTTCTTTGGCACGATCGTGATATACAGCGGGCAGGGAAGAGGCGAAAAATCCCTGATTGGAAAAAAAATATATTTTTCTTCCCCACCCCCATCCTTTCGCAGACTGCTGCCGAGAGGGGAAAAATATCTCCTCCTTCCTAAAATATCTCCTTTTCACTTTCGACCTCGTTCCTATGATCTATACACGGCCAGGATTCGCATGAACTGAGCTTACGTTTAATTCAGCCGTGCAGGAAACATCTACTATTAACATACTGAGCATACTGCTGAATTTTACCTCTTTGACAGTTATTAGAATTCATTTCCTGTAAGTCTACATGCCCAGATGTTGTACATTAACCCACCTTTCATGGTCTCGTATCAAAAGAATGAAAATAATGTCGCCTTATTTGACTTTGAATTTTTAAATGTCATTAAAAATGATTTCATTTATGTCAATACGCATGTGACCATTGTCAGCTGCTAGCTAAAAATGGAATTATTAAAAGGTTTCAGTAAAATCTTCCTAGAGAAAGATATTCTTGGCTTGAAAGTGGTTTATTGTGACTGCGATCTTTGCTAAGCATCGCAACGGCATTTTAATATTTGAGTTTATTTTACATTCTTGATTCATGAATTGTCTTTCTGCCTTTTTCTGGTAACACTATGACTGTCTGTAATATATCCTGAGCCCGAATCGAGTACCCCTATAAAAAATTGCTTGTTCTAATGCGTAACTTTCTAAATTGCATCATGCGAAATGACGAATGCGAGGTAAGTTTTATCGTTTACTATGTGATACTGAGTTTATATAATGACACAAGGAAAGAATGTGTTAACTGGTATGCTGTTCTGCGTGAAAAACGCATTGTGATATAAATAGTTTACAACCAAATATTTAGTCAGTATGACATATTAAAAATGTTTCAAAGTGGTGAGGAAAGTTAACTGTGGTTAAGTTGTTCACTTTAAACGTCGCAGAATAAATCCGCAGGGCATCTCAGAAAACAATGTCACTCACAAACATCGAATGAAATCTTCGTCGGCGTAATTTTTATTCACCAAAGTAACGTTAGAAATTTTGTAATTTTCATTCGGTCCGTGCCTTTGCCACTAAAGAGTGAGAGGAAAGCTACGCATGTCATGTAGGCATTGTCATTCCTGAAGGATAAATAAATAATGTCAATTCAATAAGAACATAGCCAAATTTTAAAGTCAAGTTACGTCGGAGTCTCTAAGAGATGAGAATCAATTTCACTTAGATTTGAAATAAGCATACTAATCCATTGTTTTGCCTTTGATTGCAAGCGTTACCAGTCAAAGTACCGGTAATGACCTGAGAAAAAATACCACGAAAATATTGATTTAGGCTCTCACGGCTGACGACATTATTATTATGCCTTTTTTGTAAGACATAGTAGGCATAGTAATCGAAAGAGCATGAATTTTTATGACAATGAAAATAATATGGCATTTGCAAAAACAATCTTTCGTTTTTTCAGTCTCATATAGATTAATTTATACCTCAATACTTCTGAACTTAATAACCGTTAAGTTGAAAAAACATCGGATTAAATGGATAGGTGATTGAAATGGTTCGCAAATTTCGGGAAATAGCTAAAATCGTTCGTTGAGGAAATAAGTAAGAACTGAAGTGTTGACCTTGAATTTGATAACCGGGTAGAAATTTATGGTGATTTAGAAAATACCAGAGTTTAAAGGATGGCGGTCCATGGTGTAATAAACCTTTTTACGTGCATGCGTGGTAAAAACTTAATTTAAAACCTAAATTCATTCACGCCGGTGAAACATTTATTGCCTTGATTATCTCGAAAAGTAGGACTTACCAGTGGCTAAATTAGTTAAGCTCAGCATGTAATTAAAATCGATCAGCATCGGAAATGAGCAAAGCAAATTGTATCAAGCCGCAAAAAACAAGGGAGCAAGTTGCTTGTAGATTTATCTGCGCTTTAGCATGAATTCCGTCTCGATGAAAAGCTTTTATCAAAACCTCTCTGTGTTATTGAAATGGTGAAATTGTTAACTCTCAAAGCAATTGAACAATGCCCATCGACTACTACCACAGCCGTTTTTCGTTGAAATAATTTGCGACTCGCTCATAAATGTGTACTCTTAATGCATTCTCTTCACTGAATTAATACTGGTGTCAGAGGACGGATTTCGTGTTTTGTTTCAAACAACGTGTTCATGGAGGAGGTCACTTTAACTAAACCTTAACTTAGTCAGGGAGGGGGTAACGTCTTGATGCATCTATTTGATTGGTCTAAGTTTTATTATAGGTGTAGGGCATAAATTAAATTGTGACAGAGTTGATAAAATGTGCATTAAAAGTGATTAGGAGCTGAGTATGGTAATAAAAGTATAAAGTACTAAGCAATTTTGGGGGTCTGTGATACGTTTCACAACATAGATTTATTTTTTATTAACTTTAACTTGTCTTTTTATGGAACATTTTCATTCTATGGTAGTGTAAATTCCAGAAAATGGAGCGTGTATTTAATTTATCCTCTTCCGTAAAACGAAAAAATTATCTTAGATCGAATATAACCAAAAAATGATAAAACCAATGATAAACAATTTTATGAGGCATTTCCCGACACACACTGTAGCTTTAAGGATAAATCTAGGCAAAGCACATCTTTCCAAAAATTACTCGGTAGTAAATTTAACTAATTATAGGCATTTAAGGACAAAATGGTTCATAAAAAAGTAATATAGCTCGAGAATTCACCACAAAATCAAAATATTCCCTCCGCCGAGTAGGAAAAAAGCAGCAGCTATTCAATTTATAACAATAATAAATGTAAAATAATACAATGTTGCTTCGATAATTGCTGTGTGGTAAATGTCGATGCCTGACTGATTTTAATCTACATCCTAACATATATCACTTCAAGTAATAATTAATTCCCTCGGACATTGGGTTTGTGAAATCAATTGCGTGTACATTTCCATTCAGGTGCAAAATTAAATTAAAATAATCCTTCACAATAATGTTAATTTGTGAATTTCTTAAATTATTTTTTAACGTTCCTACTTAGTTGAGGTCTGACTCATGAACGTAGCCCAATCTAATTTATCTAGTTCTATAAAACGTTAGCTTTGATTCAATATTCACGCATATGAGCATTATCTATAAATATTAATTTTGTAGCGTGTCTGTCAGTCATTCTGTATCCATTTCGTTTATTTCTCTCTCAAGTTTTGAGCTAGAGAAATGAGGTTTAGTGCATTAAATGTGGATTCTCTGTCTGTATGATTTGGTAGTAGTTTTGGATTTTTAGCAGTAGGTGGTGCAAAGAAAAATGCAAAAAACCGTGGTTATTAATCCGTAAAAAAAACTGCCTAACAACGATGAATTTATTTAGGTTACCAACGGTGAAGTAAACAAGCAGTACTCATTAAATTACAATCAGTTACAAACCGTATGGGCATATAAACCTTGTTAATTAATCTTTTTCAGGTTAATGTTGATTGCACTACGATATCTGTATTACTTTATTTTCATTTCGTTTATTTCCCTTGATATATAGCTACTTTTACGCGAATGAAGTTATTTGGTGAAGATATTTAGAAATTATCCGGGTGAATGTTTAAATGTATACTTACTTACTCTTACTCCCATGGCCATCTATGCCCGAGCTGGGATTTGGCCTCACCAACGCGTGCCCTCCATCTTTCTCGGTCTCTAGCTTCTTCCACTGCTCCCCCTATCCGGTTTATGTCCGTGTTTGCTCCATCCCACCACCTTTTTCTTGGTCTTCCCGGTGGTCGTCTTCCCTCCGGTCTCCCACTGGTAACATCCTTAAGTATTGAGCCCTGCTCTGCTATCATAACATGCCCAAGCCATCTCATTCTTCTGGCCCTGACACATGCAGTTATGTCATGCTCTTTGTAGAGATCTCGTATTTCCTTATTCCTTTTGATTTTCCATATTTCATTTTCCTTTGTGGGGCCAAAGATTTTCCTCAGGACTTTATTCTCGAATATAATCAGCTTCCTTTCTTCTTTCCTGTTCATGATCCATGTTTCTGCACCATAAAGAAGTACTGGACGAATTATTGTGTGATATATTTTAATTTTGGTCTTTTGTGATATTACCTTTGAATTTAATATTTTATTGCAGGCATACATGCTTTTGTTAGCTAAATTAATTATGTTCGTAATTTCCGGTTCTTCACTATTTTTGTTTGATATTATTGTTCCCAAGTATTTGAATTGTTCCACTTCTTCGAAGTTATGCCCATCTATATTTATTGTAGTCATTAGCTGATGTTCTGTTCTAGTAAAGTGCATGTATTTTGTCTTTTCGTCATTTATTTTCAGACCCACTAGTTCCGTCTCCTGGAGTAGAATTTTTGTTAGTTCTTCCAGTTCCTCCTTGTCTTCTGCGAGGAGAATAACATCATCTGCATATGCTAGGATATTTATTCTAGTTCCTATTTTAATTCCCTGGTTGATTCTTCTTACATTTTTCAGGGCATCTTCTAGTGCTATATTGAACAGGAGAGGAGACAGACCATCACCTTGCCTTACCCCTGTGACGACCTCGAATGCTTCAGATAGTTCTCCATCTATTCTCACTTTACATTTAGAGCTTTCAACTGTCAGCTTAGCTAAATTAATCAGTTTTCTGGGAATGCCAAACTTTTCCATCTTTTGCCATATTCGTTGTGTAATAAGGCTGTCATACGCTTTTGAGAAATCTATGAAAAGTCCATAGAGGTCTTTATTATATTCCCAATATTTACTGATGGCTTCCTTTAAAATAAAAATCTGATCTGTAGTGGAACGGCCTTTAACGAATCCAGCTTGGTGGTCTTCTATTATGGAGTCAGTGTATTTTTCTATTCAACCTTGAATTATTTTCGAAAAAAAATCGAAAAGTTTAAATGTATGCCACTCCAAAACAATAAGGTTCATGTTACATTTCTGTAAACTCAACGTTAATATAATCAGATGAGTGTTTTGATATTGCCGTTCCCTTAATTTTGTTTTATTGCATAAAATATACGATTAGCTAGCGTGAGTGAAATGAACCTCATGAGTTTCCCATGCATTAAAGTGTCTGGATAAATACAAAAGGTCGTAAACGTTTCAATACATTTGCGTGTGCCGCTGTCTCAATATTGGTACAAACTTCACGTCGAAATTTTAGAAGTATTACGTATACCATTACGAATGCTATATGAATGTGCGAGAAACTGACCTCGGAGATAATTCATTACCAGTATTTGTTTTGGTGGTTCCACCGTAAAATGACTTAAATGTCGTTTTATTCATATGTCTGTCTACTTGTAAAAAACATTGTCCTCTATCTGATATGAACAACGAAATAATACCTTTCCACGCTATTTTATTCTATAATTGAACTTGAAATAACATTGTGTTCAATGGGGGAATGAGAGAAACACGAAGAAAAATAGTATTTTTCCATTAAATATAATTGCCATTTTCGCGGAAAACTATTTATATGAGGGAAATAATCCAGATAAATTGAATAAAAGTAAAATATAGGCATATTACCACCTAATTATTTTAGTTTTTACGGAATTACTGCCGTAATTGAAGTCAAAATGTGGTAATTCGTAGGAAATAGTGCAGGGCTCCTATGGCTGAAAAAAAGTGCTCATTTAAAATACATTTGTGGAGTAATCTGCATTTTTCTACCTTACTTTTCAGTTTTTAATGGTAATGCATTTCATCAGTGAAAGCAGAGTTTTTTGGACAAAATATCAAAAATGTGGAATTTAGTATTTGTTTTGACTCACAAGTCGCGGCGGAACCTCCTTAATATATGTCAAATATTGCTCCCTTGCTTGCTGTTTTGGGGAAGTAAAATTGCCAGTGGGGCACCTCAAGAGCACACCATACAGAGACACATGTGCAGGCAGTCGGTCTGCTAGTATTTCTTTAAATTGTTACGTAGCTACGGGTAAATAAAATAATTACTCAATTAACAGTTGGCATTTTTAATTTATTAAAATAAACTATAATATTTTCTGCGTCCATTATTTATGAAGAGATCACTTGTAATATATTTGATAGATATTGGAGCGAGAATTATCAAGCTATATGAAAGCAGTGGAACCCATCGCTTGAAAATTTTCAGATTTACATTCATTTGACAGTAGTTAATATTTCTCGTTGGATTGAAGTGACACGAAAACAATTTGTCGAACAGTTTTATAGCTAAGGTGTTTATTAAGATTTCAACAGCTATTTGAAATTATGAGTTATAGAAAATATCCCGATCTAAATTGGCCTTAATTTCCCGTAGGTTCTGTTGCCATTTGAAAAATTCTTTTCCTTAAAATATCATTGCTACAGGTAACCCAATTTACTACCAGCCTAGTCACGGAATTAACTCAGCTGTTCCCCCTCCACTCATCCCTTCACTGAATATTACTATCCTATTTTTTTACTTATTTTATTTAACATTAATTCACTCCTCGAAGCTCAACCTTGTTGTTGTTGTGTTGTAACGTCATAACATAGCAGCTTTTCCTAGTTGAAACCACACTCTACATAGGTTCAACGATCATAATGGATCTTCTCTATGAGTGGTTCTCGGGTTTCCCACCGGGTTAGGCTTTCCATGATTGCCTATCATGGAATGCCTAACCCGGTAGGAAATCCGGGAACAACTCATCAGCATCATTCGCCGGGAAAGCCTAAAATAATGAATCTTCTCTACTTCCTATAGTATATATCCTCCTACAGTCATGCAAACAGGGAATGCTAAGATTCTTGATAGTATATATCCTCCTACAGTCATGCAAACAGGGAATGCTAAGATTCTTGTCATGGAGAAGAGAGAAAGTTGAATTTAAGAATTGGAGGATGGGATATGAGGATATCAAGAATGCTTAGATTGGGCAATGACTTCCTACTTTTTCGTTCTAGCACTCAATGGTGCGTGCGAAAAATGAATTATTGAATTAATCTGTTAGGCACAGTTTTTTTCGTTCACCGTTCATACGTTAGGCTAATATAATTTCCTCCATGTCACCCAGAAGTTCTTGGGAGCTAAACTTTAAATAACCTTATTGCCAGTATTGTCTTCACTACGGGTTGCGAACAGCTCCAACCCGTTTTCTCAACAGTAACATTTACAATTTATGTTCTTTTTTGGCATCTTTCAACTACATCTTGAGGATTTCCGCTATGACAAATTTTACTAGCGAATTATGAATGACATTAAATCTCGTGTGAAATTATTTATTCACTGTGTGAACTAATTATTTCCCGGAGAATTGATTACATTAGTTCTTCTCGGGTTGCACAATGCATCAGGTCTTCCATCTCTACCAGCACTTCGATGAGTGTCATGAGGATATCTAAAGATGGTGAGCAACTTGCGTATCGAAACGTCGCGACGCGTCACGGAGATGGAGCATTTAACCCGGTGTGCTGTTCGAGAAGAATTTGTCTTCATTTGATTCATTCTTTTTCACGTAAGCTTTCTTGTTTTATATTTGATACACTCTCACCCCCTTAAGAATAGGCCACTCCCTGGAAAGTCACAACGCCTACTTTTGCCCATTTATCCTCATTGTGCTATCCAAGCACTCCCAAATGAAACCCCAAATGAAGGATTAATTTTAAACATTAATCCCGTAATAACATGATATTATGCATGGATTTATTTTTACTTGACTTATTTTTTCCATAGACCTTTCCTGATTTTTCCATATGTAATAATTAGCTAAGGGAGACTAAACCAGTGCATTGTAAATTTATTTTGGATTCCGTATTTCCAAATCTTATGGCAGTGTGTAATACGTAATGTAAGCATAATGGTACTGCAGTACATGTTACATTGCATCATTCCTGCAGGCGTCTTTAGAGAAATGGCCATTATTATATACTCTCCTCCTTGGATCATCAATGAACTTGATTGCACCAAGGAGGTATTGTAGCACATTTCAACAGAATTTCTTAGGTAGATACCTTTTATGTTTTTAGATTTAATCAATGAAGTGTTCTTATCATATATGTTTTGGTAATAAAAGTGCCCAACTTGACGTTTCCAACACAATTCAATCATAATATCCTCGGAAGTATAATTTTTATAGCTGTCCTAATGGTATTTTGCTTTTTGGCTAGACATATTGGACAAGAGTATTAGATTTTTTCAAGAGCATGAGATTTTAAGGGTCGGTGCAAGTGTCGGAGATTTTGGAATAATCAATTCGAAATCGGCAGTTGAACTCCAATTTAAATTATATTTTCCAGGACGACTCCATTCAGGAATATCATACCAATACTATTGAATGGAGTGTAGCATTATAATTTTCTTTAATTTATTCTTAACGTGGAAAAAAACAATATTTATTTCACCTACTTTTAACTTTTCATTTATCTGTGAAAAAGGGAAAAAATTCGTTTGCGACTGGAAATCTTGGGACAAAATAGAAATCTTGACTCAGTTGGAAATGATGGATTTCTATGTGCCTGTCTCTGTTATTTTCTTACACTGTCGATAGAGACATCTTTAGATGGCGCACGTTGATATAATGAGACCGATTCCTAGATTTTTAATCTTTCATTTTCAAAATAATTTTTACGGTTTATATTTGAAATGATGAGCCGAAAGGGAGATTTGCAAAATGACACCTGCCTGGGACGAGAAGGTCATCCACATCAGAGCTTTTATCGAAAATTAGGGATAATTCATTTATTCAAAGGTTTCTTCATTTAGAAAGTTTAGTTCTGCACTTGATTTTTTTTAACAATCACTGCGATTGCCTCAATACTTTCATGGTTTCCTACACACCGTGATAATCCCATGAGTCTGGATGAAAGTCTCTCCGAGCCAGAAGACAAGGATTAAGAATCTATAAGCTTACTGAGATGAAGAGAAATAATAGAGAGCAGATTACGATTTCTTGTTTTTTTTATCTGCCTCCTGATTTACATACTTACTCCGTCATTGTATCAGCGAGATTCTTAACTGTCATACTTAAGTTTTCTTGGGATACATCCATGGAATCCTTTGTGAAGAGTTTCCAAGAAATATTTTCATGCTATCTCATGTCTTAATTTTAGTACTAGCTACTAATTTCGAGATTTAAAATTTCACTACCTCTTCAAATTGATTGAAATCACATTTGTCCTCTTCCTCTTCCGACTTTTCGTTTTTGTTTTTGTACGGAATCTACTGCTGTTTTAATGATCTTTCGTTTTATATGGTGATTTCCTTGTAATTAGCCAGCCAATATGATTTAGTGAAATGTATTGCAAACTTTTTCCATTGCTTCAATAATAGGCCTCAATAGTACTGTCACAAATGCCTTCAATGTCACCTTTCGTCAAAATAATCTCTTGTTTTACCAGATCGGCCAAAACATATCCCTTATTCTATCTGAATAATTAAATATTTTTAAATACATAATTTTAAAAATTTGAAGTTTCAAATTTCAAGCTAAACGATGCATCGAGTTCACCATTACTCACTTCTTTACAAGAGACAGAGATGATACCATAGGTTATTATAATATGTCCTTAAAGACAACGTTGAATTTTATTTGGTAGAGTTAGTTAATGAATAACGGTAATGAATTAATTTTTTAACTACTCATGGAATTTAGTTCCTTGAGTAAAACTCAAAGTTTTAAGGAATCGGATAGATAGAAGACGAGGTTTCCGACCTGGAAGACGCGAACTGATTCTATATTGAATAATAAACTTTAAAAAATCCAATTTTTTGTGTAAATCAACCTAGGGAGTGAATATAGGTATATTTGGCACCCTCATATGTCTTTGGTTCAACGACGTCGCGGGAATAAATTCTATGTTTCTCCTTCGAAAAACGGAGCCACCGGAGAAAATTTCTCCGACCTAACTGGCTTCGTGTAATTCATGCATATCGGTCGGCGTATTTGTAAGGAAAGGAAAACTTTCTTGGGTCTGAAGGGAAAGCGAAAGATTTTTAAGGTCCCATGGATTGTCGCGTGTTTGCTCGCAACGCTTGCTTTTAAAGGACCAGAGGAAGGTGGCGCCAACCCTGATTCGTTTAAGCGCCCCCTGACTGGTGATTAATGGAAAGATCCTCAAACATTCGACAACAACCGCCTCCTGCGCCAACCCCCCCTTCACAAGTCTCCCCAAATCTCAACCCCGTCAAACCTCATCCCTTCATGCTCTGACTGACTTTCCCATCCTCCATTAAACTGTCGCCGTCGCCCCATTCAACAAAAAACTCTTGCGCTCCCCCACCATATTGGTTTTAACCCCATTTTCCGCCACTGTCGTCGCCACCAACACCATGTACTCCACCCTTCCCGTACCCTCGTCTCGGAGAAAAAACCAATCCGAATGGCGACAAAGGTGAGCGACTGGTTGAGGGAGGAAATTTGTAAAACGCGCGGGTAAATAAATGCCTTCAGTTAAAAAAAATAAAGAAAAGGAAGGAGGGTGTGTCGTAAGAGTCCAAGTGAAAAGAAAGCCATTTTCCTTATGTATACTCACATGCATGTGTACATATGTACTTACTAGAAATAAACGTTGAAAGAAAACCATGGAATATTGGCATCGATAGACCATGGGAGCTACACCATCGATTTTGTTATTATATCGATTTTTAAAGATCGGAAGTTAAACCATCAATGCTACATTGATTTCGAGCAGTGAAAAAGAATGTCAAACGTAAAAAAATAAACTTAAGTATTAATGAATAAAGATATTGTTAGGATTTTTAATGGCACGGTCCGTTGTTGTAAATCAGCTGTTGGAAGTGTTATGACTTAAAAAAAGCACATTAAAAAATTAAATAAGCTATATATTTAATTTTCTGATTAACATTGATATCGCAAGTTTACGTTTCGAGCAGGTCAAAATTGAAAATGTATTTTTTTAACCTGTGACCACATAAAAGATTTGTAGCAGATTTAAACCAAATATCACGAAAGCTTTTCAAGGTACTCTGTTTTTAATGATAGATCTCTTACTCCTTAGTGGGTTTTTCTATGTACTTTCCTCTTTCCTCTCTTATGTACTTTCCTCTATATATTTATTCCTTGGCCTTCCTCTAATTTCCCTCAAATTTTCCTTCAATTCTATTCTTCAAGATTGTGCCTCAGGGTGTGCCCGATTCATCTCGTTCTTCTATTCTAAATAATGTTCCATATGGTCCTTTTCTCTTCTACTCTTCTGTAAACTCCTTTATCACTTATTTTATTCGTTTTTTCATCTTCAGGATCCTTCTTCAGCACCAAGCTTTGAATATCTACTCTTTTCTGGTACGCTTTTCCAATGGCCCATGTTTTCGATCCATTGAGTGCCACGCTCCGCGCCAATAATTTCTCATAGTGTACCCTCGTGCGTACCCCTCTATCTCCTATTTCCGGCCTCGGTGGCGGCGGGGTAACATCCTCGCCCACTAACCCGAAGGACGCGGGTTCGAGTTCCGCATGGTTGGGCTTTTCTCCCGTAAAGGTGTTAATGTGTGTGTTAATGAGTTAAATATAAGAAAGGACTGTACAGTCCTAATTTCGCTCAAAGTAAAGTGGCCATTATTATATTCTTTGAACAAAGTAGTTGCATTTCCATCGTGAACGCTTCAGCTATTATACGCTTGATATTCGTTTAAATTCTTCCGTCTCACGTGATGTTACTTTCGAGGCAGGTGAAGGAGCCCATTAGCTCTAATTTCTCTCGTCTTGTTGTGGCTTCTGTATTCAGCTCCTCTCTTCCGCATACAAGGGTTTTGGTCTCCTTCTAATTTATTTTCATTTTATATCCTTGGCGAACTTAGTCTATTTTGTTCATTGATTTTTGATGTCATCTGCGAATCGGAGCATACTTATTTCTTCTCCGTTAGCCATAATTCCGCTCAATCCCATTCACTATGCCTTTCATATTGCCTCGTCCAAGTATATGTTGAGCACTCAGTTGTGGTTGGAGGTTGCATCCTTGTCTAACTTCTTTGCCAATTTTAGCTGATATTTTACTTCCATCTCTCAATCGTATAGTGAAAACTTACTTATTGTATGAAGGATTTCAGGCTTTCCCGGCGAAGATTTATATCAGGGATCTTTCGGGGTTTACACCGGGTAGCTAGGACGAAGCTCACCTCTGCCCTGAGGACGATGCTCCACTCGAGAATCGAAACGTTGGCCGCCATGTACCTAGCTACCCGGTGCAAACCCCGAAAGATCCCTGATATACTACTTATTGTATGTTTGTAGATAATTTTTCTATTGTTGTTATGAATTCCGAGGTTTTTCAACAGCTTTTTAAACATCTAGTTTCACTCAGCGTTGTGGAAGGCTCTCTCAAAGTCCACGAATTTCACACACAATGGCTTGTTCACATGAATCTTTTTCTCTACCATGACTCTTGTATGGCCTTCCTAAATCCAAATTGGCTTTCCGAGAGGCTGTCATCTTTTTGATTTTCCATCCTTTGGCGTTCGCGTAAGTATTTGTGATGCATGTGACACCATGCTCAAGGTTTGGTGGTCCTCACATTTCTCAGTCTTGTTGTCTCCCGTATCGCAATAATTAAACTTTTCTGAAAGTCCTTCATAAGTCTTCCACTTTTGTAGTTATCATTTATTATTTCGTACAGGTTGTTTTGGGCTTTACTTCCTTGGTGATTTCTCCGTTTATATTTTCTGCTGCTTTTACTCGATCTCCATAGTTTTAAAATTAGATTAGAATGTTTTTATGTTAATAATTGGAAAAATGACGCTCAAACTAATTAAACAGATTAATCGTTTTTAAACTTTGTCAACTGAGTATTGCACTTCTTGACTCAAAAGTAACAGTTTCACACCAAGTATGCTTGGAGAATTAGATGATTTTCATGGTAGGAAACCTATAAATGAAACCAAAATTAGTACGAAAACACTGGTAACAAAACATCGATGGCAAAAACATCAACAATTGGATCAGAACCATCGATACTTCCAGACCCATCGATTCTTATCCCGAGTACTCTTCGCATCGGAGGAAAAATAAATAAGGAGATGGGGGAAGGGGAAGAGTTTGTGAGAAGAAGTGCAAAGAAGTGTTGAGGACACACGTCGGTGGCCGTGTTTGTGAATGAGGCGAAGGGAATTGGGGAGTGTGTTTGTACGTTCGTAAGGGCGGGGGGAGGGAGGAAGGAAGAGGAGTTTTAAGGTTGGGAAGGGAGGAATGAGGGAACCTTTCGCGCACAATGGCTTAGAATAAAAGGGCCTCTTTTCCGAGTGCTCCGTCGATGTTTACTCTCCTTTTTCGCAATCTCTCATTCTACCCTCCCACGCCCTTCCTCCACCTCTCCTCCTTCCCCCCCCCTACCTCCTTGCCCCTCATCAATGTTCCACCCCTTCATACCCCCCTCAGTGTTCCTTTCCCTATTCTCCTTCTTCCTAAACCCCCTCCTTCTTCGCCATTCCCAGAACAGTCGGGGATGCGGAGGGGGAAAGGGAGGAGGGTAAGAAAATTGATTCCGTTGCCTCTGGCCAAGAAGAGAGAGACCGAACGCAAACAGACGCAGCCTTGACGCCTTCTGTCTCCGGGAGCAATGCTCTCTCTCTCTCTATCTATCTCGTTCTGGCCTCGCCAAACCATTCCCAATCCTTCCTCCTCTTTTCTCTTGCTCTATTTCTGACTTTCGGCCGCCTACTCCTTTTCCCAAACATCTCCTTTCCATTCTCCACTGATTCCAAATCTTCTTCGTCTGTTCTCCTTCAAATTCTTTCGTGTGTCTATGTACGCAAACGATAAAGCGTACCTTAACGTTTCGTACCTGGAATACCAGCGCAAATTGGTCAATAGTTACACTTTTAATATATCGCTTCTTAAAAAACTATAGTAAGAAGCAATATAGGCTCATCAATTGGAAGATGCAACCATTTCAGTCCGGTTTTATAGAGTGTGGATAATGGTAACGACAAGGTTATAAGCCTTATTTCTAAAATTGACGTTAATTGCGATTTCGGAATTTTATAATTACATCAAGCCATCGGATAGTAACGTGAGCGTTATCAACGGGAGAATGTACTAACTTCGGTTTTCATACCGTCTATACATTTAACCAGAGGTTACATAACCGAGCCATAGTGATAAGTTTATTTAAAGAATCCTTTTTACTTTACGTGATATATTTACCCTTCTTTTCTAATTAGAATGTATAACTGGACCATAGTGTTCATTCCGGACCATAGTTCATTAAAAAAGTATTTTTTTTACTTTTATTATTCATATTCTTTATTGTCTTGGTGTATTTATTATTACTATTTTCAATATAAATTTAAATCAGCTCTTTGCGTCAAACACTATAGATTAAATGCATCGTCAGCGTGGATAATTAATGTTGGGCACGCGCGGGTATTGAGCTGAATATGTTCGAGGTGTTTGTTTCTAGGAGCCCCCCACATAATGACAGGGAAGACCACAGGTTAAAAATTCGGACGTGAAAAGAATTATTGTTATCAGTCCTCGCTCTTACTCTCTCTAATCATTGTTATGCCTCGAGCAATCCAGTCGATTCATTCTACGATATCACCCTCTGTAGTTTAGTTCTTCTTCCGCGAGTATCCTTTTTTAACAGTCATTAGTTGTTGATATCATTAACTGCAAGCAATTATGATATCAGTAGAATGAGCTGAGTGGAGTATATTTCTGATGATAGCATACAAACTGGGAAGAAGTGATATTGAAAATTAGATTTAATTGAATGAAGCTTCGATATATTTTGAATTACGCTTGATTTATGCAGCCAACCTGGTTCAAGTTATCTACCTGGATTACATCTATATATCACCCTTCTAATTCCCCGCAGGAGGTTCTAGGACACCGGCCATGCAAAGGGTATGGAATAGGCAAGAGAAAATAGAATTGAGCGAGGGAAAAGGTGAATTTCATGTGAATGGAGTCTCAAAGTGTTACAGCTCTGTTTTTTGTTGTGGTCACTAACGGTGTGTGGAAATGAAGGTTGTTTTGTGCCAATTAATTTCGTCAGTGTGTATCTCTCATTTAGTTACTTCTGTTATTTCTGGAGATAGGTTTTGCGTTCAAAATATTACCCCCGTGTCATACTGAAACTCGCTCCATTGAAATTTTCAAGTAATTTTAGCCTAGCGTGTAGCCTCCGAGCCTTACGCGGCTCCCATCCTAGTAGTTCATCAACTGTATCACACTCTCTGATATTACGTTGCGGTTTTGGACGAAGCGTGTGGGTTTCCTCCGTATTCTATTATCTTCGCAATACTTATAAGTCTTTCTGCACTGGGTCCCAAGTATTCGCAGCGTACCAAAATGTAGCTCAACCAGGGAAAAATAGAACTTTTCCTTCACTTTTTCATCCGAAGACGTATTTTACTCATATTTGCTTGATAAACCAAGGTGTCTTTATTGCAGCTCGGCCAATGCTTCAAATCTGTCCTATGTGTAACAAAGGTGTTCAAAAACACCATCTGCTCAATTTCAATGCATTTCCTGAATGTAAATCTGGTACGTGAAATTTTCAATTTCGTGTAAATGGTTATTGGAAAGTTTGATAGGAGGTTAAGAATTCAGAGGAGAAATATATTATTTTTGGCTATCCACTCACTGCCTTCCGAATTCACCAACGCTCCTTCATTTGACGGTTTTTCATTCTGTTTCCCATCATGGCTAATTTCACCAAACGAAGATTACCTACTCATTTGGCGTCCTTCAGCATATTTTTAAGTAAATACTTCCCTGCTATATTATTTCAATTTCCTCAATGAGCAGCAATTAACACGATAGAAATAGCTAATTTTAACTTGGGCTGCAAACGAGCGATCTGCGGGCCCATATCTTACCAGGTCAGTGCTGTGGCTTTTAGGCTACCCTTGACTCCTTAATCCAGAGGCGATTTTTTAAGAATGTATATGTTCTAACTAGATGTCGTTTGCCGTTTCGGTCATTCAAGAATGGCAGTCGTAATGGATAGCGGCATTTCAATTAAGCCACTGTTCACGAGATTAGATTCCAGAATAGTTACAACCCGTGGCTAGTAGTCCCATGCAAGGTTGTCTCATCTGCCACGATTAACAGCAAAGATTCTGTCGGAAATTCTCAGAAGGAAAAGGGTTTTTTCAACCGGGAGCCGAACCACGGACCTTCTTGTTATAGAAAATAGTTTTTCTTCTGGGTGATTTCCAAGCACTTTCTCGTACACCCGCCTCCTCTCATCTCCTTCGCAATGTTCCTTTAAATTCCAGTTCAAGTTCCAGTGTTCCAGTGTTCGATGTTCCTTGGTGCCCTGGGATGGAGCCAGTCTGCCTGCAACGGCAATGCGCCCTTCTTAAAGGTGCTCCATTTAAATTACTGCCCCAGTTACGTGAAACTTTTCGCCTCAGGCAATCCAGACTCCTCTTACTGCAATGTCATCCTCCGTACTTAACTTCATTTTCTTCGTAAGTTTTGTGCTGGGAAATACTGCGAAACGCTATCCGTAAAAAATATTTAACTCATCTTGCGTTTACAGTCCCCGTTAAATAAATTAGATTGCCTGAAACGCATTCCTAAAATAAATCTCATGTTTTTAATTTTATTTTGAATGAAGCTTGCACACTGCACAAGCCATGCTCTGAATTCATATTATACCTCCTAAGTGTTACGGAAGCCTAGTTCTGAAATGAGTTCCGCCAGTTGTAGTGTTACCTTCTTGCCTTTTATGCATTATAAGTTTTATTATGATTGGATCTCAGGTTACATATTTTTCTCTAAGGAGAATAATTTTTTGTTTTTCCCGTTCGTTCTTGGTCTGAAACTACCGTTTCTCCAGTTCATATTAAATATGTAACGTATTTCACTTCTCGTTTCCACCTTCTCTCTATAGCATATGATGAGGTAAATTTATCATCAAGGCATTCATTTCTCATGTATTTTATATATTTTTCCGTTCTGATCCCAATAGCATTCGTTATCTTGCGAGGTATTCTAGTATTTTCTTCTTCTCTATTTTAATGAAGGTTACTTTTTGCATCTCAATATATCCAATTCCATCCATTTTCTCAGCATAATTTGACATATATTTTTCCCTCTACTCTCTCATTGGTAATGCCTGCTTACGGTTGACTTTTTGTTTTTCTTATTTGGTTATGGTCTTAAATTCTTTACATTTTTTCCACCACTATTTTAATTTAATAAATTTATTACCTTTTTATAGGGCATTAGATATCAGGAAATGCGAATAGTCAGCTTATAATTTCTACTTCTGTCTGCAAAACTGTCTGAAATAATGTGTATAAAATGTTTCTTAGTTTATATTTACTAGAATTTCTTTATGTAAATCCAATATTAAAAATATTCTAGCCACTGTTGATGATTTTAAATCAAAAAAGATGTTGGTGAGCCTGAATGTTTTCTACTCTTAATCGTAATATTAGTTTCTGTGCATTTCCTAATCTTATATTCAATGTTGTCGCTTGCTGCTAAATAGCGACTTCTGTTCTTCAATGAATGAACTAAGTATTTAACATAATATTCCGTTCTTTTTGGACAAAACACCTCTGCTTGAAAGTTCACGCTCTTTAATTTGTTCAATTAATTCAGCACATTAATTAAGAAATAAAATATATGTAGAAATGCATTTACAATCCTCAATAAGGTGTTTTGTCAAAATGTGCCGGAAGGAATGATGCCAATCAAGAGTTTTTATCTCGGACTCCCAACTCTT
Source organism: Pyrrhosoma nymphula (assembly GCA_963573305.1). Classification (NCBI taxonomy): domain Eukaryota; kingdom Metazoa; phylum Arthropoda; class Insecta; order Odonata; family Coenagrionidae; genus Pyrrhosoma; species Pyrrhosoma nymphula. The sequence goes on from OY754336.1 coordinate 70,779,846, forward strand.
AAAGGGTTATCTCATCTTCTCTTTCTCTTTTGTTTCAAACACTTCCTCCCTCTCCCTTTGGGGTGTTTCTTATCAGGTTAGTCCCGGCGGAAGCTAATTTTCCCCCCGAGGCACGGGATCTGATATATCTTGATAGGGAAATTACCACCCTTACTAAAGTCTTGCCATATCTTTCTTTGCACCCTCTGCACTGGAGGAAAAGAAGTCAGATCTTGGAGGGAAGACCATTTTGTGAAATTTCAAGTCAGTGGTATTCACTACGGCGATAATTTAGAGACTAAGCTGCCGAGACTATAAACCGGAAGACATTATGAAACGGAAGTATTCACTAGGCAATATAGACAATTTCACTACCCTTAATAACGATAAATGTAGTGTTATCTACCCATTTTCCACTGGCGGGTTTAGTGATGGAAAGCGAATGGAATTATGGATTTTAGAATATATACACACGTCGTTGTTTCCGCTGGTGAATTTCGTAGGTTTAATTTCAAATTTTATTCAGCAGTTATTGCCTAAAATGGCCTCAAGCCCTCTTATCTCAGCATATCTTCTTTCTTGATAACAGATTTTCTGCCAAATAGTTTATGAAAATGGTTTCAACACAATTAATATCAGGTTAGCTCTTTTTTAAAGCTAAAAATTGCGTCAAAATCTTTAATATCATTGCTTTTCCAATTCCTGGAATAGAATGAGCTAAAAAGCAATAAATATGCATGAATTTCAGATTAAATAAAATACAGTTAACAGTTTTTCGTAGGATTTTTAATTCTACTTCTCGTTACAACTCACAGAGTCATTTTCAGGTTGCATAAAGTTTTGGGCAAGGAAGACATGGTGTGGCTGATGAATATTACGTAGTGGCAAATTAAAAATCCCGTTGGAAATTGCGGATTTTGTTTGGTTTAATATGGATTCCTTCCGTTACATCAAGCCTGAATCTGTTGAAATGTTAAGATGATCGTGTTGGTACCCGAGTCTGGAAAATATCACTTGTATTATTCGGTGGGTATTATTGTAATGTCAATCTTCGTTTCAATCCATTTCCTTCTCCTTCATTCAACCTTGCACTTTTAAATGAACCGTGTTGATTCAAAACGCTTTTGACTTTGATTTTTCCCATTTATGCATTTCTTGCGCACCATCGTACTATAGGGCTACCTTAGCCAGCCATGGCAGAAGGAGTGTTCTCAGAACTTTCTTGAAACTACGATGACGGAGTCGAGTTGAGTTAGAACCGAGTGATGTGTAAGAGTTCTGAAGTATATTACAACGTGATGTATTCAAGGAGTTCTCTGGTGCGCTCTTATCTCCCAATACAAGGGGAGCTTAAAAGACTTTGGAAGCACAAGCTGACTGCACACCATTGGCCTACATCGCAGCGAAAAATGCAGCAAATAGCGAGCGATACCATTGGAGTATCCGGAACTTTGCATGTGCGCTGATGATCTAGAAGAAGGGATGTGATTTACTTAAATAAAATGTCTCGGTAAAATAGCTTTACTTCTCATGGAATTTCTTTAAATACAAGTTTATTCAAAAGGTTGTTATGCCTCCTAAATTATGCATATAAAATTTCAAGAGTTATATTATTTTGACAATACCAACGTATTCAAATGTCTGTGCAATGATTTTCTCTGTGATTCATGGATAAGTTGAGGCATGATAGGTTCTTTAAATCACACGAATTTATTTTTTGCATAACTCTCATTTCTGATAACTGACAAGCATATTCATTCATAATATTACATGTAAAAGATTGTAAAACCAACAGCGATGCATTTAAGCAATTTGGTTAAAATGTCATACGTTTATTAAAATTGCGTTACTCATGGTTCATTTGTTGTTTTTAGGGTTTTCAATTTGTTTTATACTCGCATTGTCCAATGCTCTCAAAAATCTTAGCACAACTTGTATATTTGTTGACGGCTCGCGTGGCCTCATTCTAAATGAAAGCACCCAATCCACTCATGTGAAACATTCGCTGAATATATTGACGGAATTCGCGGCATCTAAAGGTCACAGTGAATAATATAGCTGGTGCTATCGTTATCGCAGCAATCATCTAATTGTCCTTTGATCGCTTGTGAACTTAATCATAGCCTCTTGTTGCCGGTGGCAATCATGACCACAAATATGTCATGTCTTTTTTTAATTGAGATTCAGTCCATGTTAATATTAAAACGCATGCCTTTTATAGCACTTTGAAGATTTTAATACCCCATTTCTTGTCCCTGAAATAATAATTTTTGCCAACAAGTACGACTACCCGTCAACTGTACGCGCTCGGACACAAAGATATGCACCCAAAGGGCTGCAATTCGCTATAAAAAAAAGTTGGTTGGTTTAAATTTTTAGTCGTTACACAGCAACAATTCTCGGTTTATCCTCCGTGACTGTGGCTTATAAAGCACGGCAGTGTATCATGTGCTTCATTGCGTACTGGAGACTAGAATGTCCACTTTCGCATAAGCCCCTGATGATATTTGCCTTGAACTAACAACTCAAACACCTGACCAGCAATTGGGAGATCCGGGTCAAATACTAGTGATGTCAGATGACATTTTCAAGGCGTAGCAGAAGGTTTTGGGTTAGACTTGGGTGGGTTAGGAATGGACATGTATGACAAGAGTGTGGTTCGTTGTTTTGGGATTGAGGAGATAATGTATTACCATAAAATAACTCAATAATAGAGGATTGTTAATGGCGTGTGAGAAAGGGGGGACCGATAAAGTCATGCGTGAATGCGGTGAAAGATACTCTTAAGGGAAGGAATGTATAAGGGGTATTAAGAACAGGAGGGCGTGTATGAAGCAATTTATGAGTTCAAATGAAGTAAAGGAGATACATAAATGGAGCGCATTATGGAGTATGGAGCGAAGTATTGAAACAGGGTGAGCGCAGAGACCTATTACAGAGGGTTAAAATTATTGGACTGTGCCTACCGCAACATGGAACGACGTGATGGGTACATATGGTATGCATGTTCATATTGGCACTAAATATAGGAAACTCCAATTTCAATCACTCAAGCAAAAAGGAACCCACCACAGACGTAAGACCGGAAGTATACCTCTGCAGGGGGCCTGCATCTTACTATTTGCAGGGATTTGGCGAGAATTGATGTATCAAAGGTTAGTCTCTTACGAAATGTAAGTCAAAATAAAATATTTGACTGTCTACCCCGAAAGGCAGCGGCGTGATTTGCACGTGTGGAGGGCTCATTGTAGAAGTGGGCCAAGTTCTTTTTTGCATTTCTCAAGTCACAGCTGTTTAGCATGGAAAGAGTCGCATATTTTTAGTACATGAGAGAACCAAGTCCAAAGTTCGAATATTTATCACTTTATGGCAGTTCTTGGGACGACTGAGTACTGTTGATTTACGGGTGGAATATACTGAAGTTTAAACGCGTATTCCACAAAATATTCTTTGATGGACTTGGTCCAATTTAAGATCTCCATAAGTACGTAAACTCATCAGTTTGGTGTACATTACGTTTGATTATCGAAGTGGTCATCACTTGAATTGTCTCTTCACCTTTGTTTCCTCCGGCCTTCTTCCTCTGCTCCTTTTTCCACTCTCTCTCTCTCTCCATCGCTCTTCTCCCCAAACCACCCTCTTGCCCACTGATGATGCCATGGTTACCTCCAGTGGAGAAGGGGGGTGGGAGGAAGTTCCAAGGGAGGTGCGTGGGTGTGGGGGCGCTCCGTGAGAAATCGCGGGATGAGGAATCCTCTCCGTCGGCGCATGCGCAGTTGGAGGGGGTCCGAGGGAAAAAGTGCGGGAGTTGCGCACTCCGCCCGCGGAGAAGAAGGGAGGCGCCACGTGTAATGGCAAAAAGGCCATGTCTGGAGAGAGGGCACATAAATGACTTGTAGAGTGAAAAAGTGGTGAGGTGAACGAAGAAGGTAGGGGCAGAGGGATGTAGGGTTATTTTGGAAAAGGGAGCGGGTGGGATGAATCGAAGGGTTTGGAGGAGAAGAAGAAGAGGAAACAGGGAATCGGGCCACGGAGGGAGAGGTGGAGGCAGAGCTGCCAACCGTTCACATTTTACCGGACCCGTACTCATTTTTCTCACACATCAAAGACTGTTAGGGAGGGATTTATATACTCTCCGAAATTTTGGCGCGTAAGATTTGGCACTTATCCTTGTCAGTAGGGAAAGTGGAGTGCCGTGGTAGCAGGGATGGTAACGTGCCGGCCTTTTGACCCGAAGTTCGTGGGTTCGAATCCAACCTCGAACATGAATGTTGCTTTGGAAGATTATATTTTGATTAATATTTTATTAGTGGAGATCGTAACACGTCAGCACACATGAACGACGATAAATGAAACGATGTGCGCAAGAGAAACATACGGTTATATTCTTGTAGGTAGAGTTATGTAGGTTAACAGGAGTTGCGGCCGGATGTTTTTTGTATATTAATCGAAATTTTCCAAACTTTTATTTAAAAGCCTAAGATGTAACCAATGTATAATTAAAAATTTTCACTATCAATGACAGACACCTTTACTGAAATTCAATACGGAAACAGTAGGTAATCGTGGATGCGATTATCGAAGTTATATTATTTTCTAATGCACGTCAGGTCTACGTATTCTACGTATTCTACGTATACAGGTCTCTTATCTGTATCTCTTTTTTTAGCGCATTGCCAAGTGTTCAGGGTCTATAAAGAACGGGAAGCAATTCTGCTGTTGTGTTTCAAAGGAAGCAGCGTACTAGAATCAATGGAAAGCTCTCTCTGTCATGGCATCTTAGGACGTAGATCTTAGGATTGACCATACGATGCAAACCTTTTACCAAAGAGTGGAACAAACCAAGATCTATCACTGACTGGAAAGCTAGATACACAAAATTAACAATAAACAGCACATTCTAAAGATACATATGGCATGGCTATGATGTTTTTGGGAATACTTTTCTCTTAAGGTAGTTTGAGCGAGATATTTACCTAGTCATAATGGATACCATTTTCTAATTTTTTTTATTTTAGTGTCTACAAGAAGGATGAAGTAAATACTATAATATTAGTGGTGCAAAATATAGTTATAATTCTCAGAAATTAAATGAATATAACTACAAAAGTCTCTAACTTGACTCTTTTTTTTAACGCCGGACTGTGAAAATGCCTTCTCAACTGAAAGTTTTTTTTGCGATTCTGTAAAAAATACTGCGGTGAGTAATTGATTAATTTTTATAAATAGTTGATAAAACATACCAACTACACACAGTAAGTTGTTTGACGAAATCTAAGTGTTATAAATTCATAATTTTTCGATATTCTCCCTCTGGAGCGCACGGTCGTAATCTATCCCACGTAACACAGCTTTTATTATTAGGAAAATTGCTAGAAAAGTATTTCGGCAAGGGCTAAAAATTTTGATATCATTGGAAAGATGGGAGTTTAATCCTTAAAATGAAGTCAAATTCATCAGATTCTAGGTGAAGCAATATTTCGCTCAAACTACCTTAGTTCTCATTTTTTACCCAATAGTCCTTAATCCCAGAGAAACAGAGTTGGTATTCCTTGTTTGAGGGGAAAGTGAGGGGTGGGGATGGAAGGAGGGGTGGCAGAAAGATAAAAAAAGAGACACGGGAACCGATTGGCTCCCCTGTTATTTTTTTTTTGTTTCCTTTGAAAGGGTTCCTCCTCCCTTGGAGAATGTGCCGAGGTGGTCGGATGCCACCGGGGATCGGCTCCAGATACCAGTCTTCGAGGCCCTCGTATCTTGCTGCAGTATCAATCATTGTCAAGGACGCAGGATTGCAGAAAAGAGGGCGATATTAAATTGTCCTTGCCGCGAGTAACGATTTATTGGGGAGGACATGTGTGACTTTAGAAGAAGTTAGAGATTAAAAATACATGGCGAGTTGGGTGAGAACTTGTATGCCCATCGATTGCCTTGCTTGTGCGAACATTTTTCTCGGTAAACGATTTAGAATTGGCCTTGATTGATTGGTTAGATTGTAAAGCGTACTGAATTTCAAACTAAATGATTGTTTTTTCAAGAACCGCGGGCCTCAATATTTGTTCAGCCATCTTTATTGCATTCATAATGATATTTGTCGTATGAAATGATCCTCAAACTTTCAATGACTTCAAAAGTAGTGCAAAATTTTAAAATGCAATAAAAATTAAAATAATGAATATTAAGACCTCTAAAACGTATTTTTATAAGAAAACCTGATCAAGATCTTGCCAGCCAATTTAAGTGTGACGTAGATACTGAAATTAACATAAAATTGAGTTTTTAACTAATTTAGAAATAATGACTAAAATATCATGGATTACGATTGCACTTGATTATGGCGAAACAACCAAAAGCGGTAGTCTTCTGTAAATGAATACTGGAAAATGAAACTTGTGTTCATTTAATAATGAAATTATTCCATCATGTTATTATGTGACGTAAGTACATAACTGTGCAACAAACGATTTAGAAAAGAGATTCATTAATTGAACGTATTTTGAGCAACTCTGACTTTTTGACTAAGAAACCATTTACTCTCCATGAAAGGGCTAGACTAAAGTTTAACCATTAATTTTGCAATAATGTACGGACACCGTAAAAGGATCTCTTTTATTTTCAACTTATTTCAGTTATTTTTATTTCCTTCGGTAACTAAATTCCTTTAAAAAATACTATATATAAATCCTTATTCATATCATAATTCCTGATATAATATTTATTATTTTCTCATTTTATTAGTTTCTAATATAATGTGCATTATATTCCACTCACGTTTTAGTGGTTTCAACTGAATTACTACTGGAATACCATTTGTAAAAACGTTTGTGTCCTGGCTATCAGAGACTTTAGTTAGATTCGGAAATCAAGCACCAAATTTTCAATGGTTGGGAACTGGTGAACCTCCACTTCTATTTTCAGTACCCATTTCCAAAAATTTGACTCAAAATCTTTAGAATGTTTTGGGAAATGTAGACTTAGAGGCAAATACGGCGACGTCAAACGTAATTAACAGCCCGGGGGAACGGATCACATGAGTAGGTACTTAAAGTTGACTCGAATTCCTGGCTTAGATGTAGCGGAAAACGGATTATGTACCTCTTTGGTTCTGGCATTGCCCTACGGGGCTTTTAAATGAGAGATCAAATTTACTTCTACTCATAGCAACACCATACCGAGACAGCATCCAAGCATATCTCCATTGAAAAGTTTCAGAGTTAGGCTGAATTGTAAACATCTTGAACTCGACGAGTTACCATGTATTTTATTCCACCCATTGCTCACCAGCGCCTTTTCTAACATACTTATAATATATTTATGTACCTTGGCTCGTACATATCAGCAGATGGTAGCATGAGCAACGCAGCATAGTACTGTCTAAAGGCAGGCAGGAGGAATTGGAAACAGGTTTCAAACGTTTTATGTGACAGGAGGTTGAATGATCGAGTCACGGGTAAAGTCTATCAAACAGTGATATAGGTGTAGAGAAACTTGGTGGCACTAACTTGAGAAACGCATGACGTCAAGAAGAGGAAAGCATGTATGAGAGGTACGATAAAGGGGCCGAGGGTCTCTTAAAAGGTCTATACAGCATTCCTTCGTCATCTCTTCCTGCTCATCAGCGCTTGTCTCACTTCCACTGACATCAGACGCTGTTGAACGCCACCAAGTTTCGCTATGCCCATAACACCTATGCTGCTACATGGCTCGGAAACCTGTAATATGAGACAGTTTCAAAAAAGGAAGCCAGAAGTGGCAGAGATGAATCCATGTATTTAGAGAATCCTTTCTTCGAGTCCTATGGCATATTAATATCATTTCATCGCAATTGTACCAGAAATGCGAGTGAGAGGAGGACGAAAAATAATCACTTTCAGCGCCATGACTAAATGTAGGAGTGACTTAATATTTTTGTTTGCGAGGAGTGCAGTTTTCTTTCGAATAAAATTTATATCTATTTGACATGCTGCTTAAATATCCTGATACATTTACATGCGTGTATAACGTCAGCTGGAAGTCGTCATAGAAAAATGGACAATGAGTGTCGCGTCTGCATAATATTCGGGTGGTATCACACGGACAAGTTTATTACGAACGTTAATTGCAGCAAGCGACTTTCGACGCACATTGCACGTGTAAACGGCTCTGTAAGTAGTATCAATATGTTCCTTTCAAACCACTTAATATGCAGGAACGCAGACTTTGCGACGCCACTCCGGCCGATCAATCTCTCCCTCCATATCCAGCCCTTGAGGGCACATAACGCAAATGCTCTTTTCCGCCTGTCCACCCACCCAAGGATACACATCTCGAGGTTAATTCCGCATAGCAACTCTGATGAAACGCAACTCAAAACAATAGCTTATATTTCGCGCTATTTTTCTTTAATTGCGGCCTTATTAATAACAATATTCGACTGTGGTTTTGTGTATATGTCCCACCCACCCCCCTCCCCCCACCCACCTCAAAACATTTCCTAAAATATGCTTGGTTCCTATGAAATTTGGCTTTTTACCAAAATAATAGCTTTTTTTTCGCTTAATAACAATGCCTGCGATAAATAATTAACAGCGATGGATAGAGGAGTAGATTTACGTAAAACGATGCCTATAACATTATTTCCATCCCGATAGAAACGCTTAGTTTTTCGTTTCTTTTTCGTTGTCCCATACGAATTCTTCAGCTTATTCTCGCGAGAGAGGTATTCATAGAGTCATGCGACCGACCTTCAAGTACTTGCTCTCACTTCCTGGTTTCAACCCCCCTCTCTCTCTCTCCGCTTCTCTCTATCAGCTTCTCTCTCCCACGCGTACGAAGGAAGGTGGGGAGGGAGTAGGAGGGAGTATTTCCTCGCTCTTTGACTTCGAAGTAGACCTCTGGTTATTGCTAAATATCTTAATTGAACGGTTGGTTGGAGATTTGATTACTTTTATGTGTAGAGAATTAAATTGTCCACAAGATACAAACTTCATTAGGGGGTGGTCCGTAAACAATACCAAGAATGTCAATTTTATGTTTAATGTCAATCCCGCAACGTTGATGCAGAGAGATGTTTAATTAAGAGTATGTGGCTCGCATGGTTTAAGCACTCTTCAGAGAGAGAGACGAAACTAGTTTTTTATTATATTCACGATGAAACAAATGAAGATCGAACGGTGTGGACATCATAAAATGCTTCAAAATAAGGTTGTATCCTAAAAAATAGTCGCGAACTTCTCTTTGTTTATTAACGATAATATTCGACTTGTTTTTGGCAAACCTAACCCTCTCAACCCCACCAACCACTGAACCATAACTGTGTATTTGAAGTTTAGATTTATAATAATACCACGTATATCTTAGTCGTTCTTTTGCCCGGCAACCGATATATTGGTAATATTTCCACTCCCTCGACCAGGATGTTTTTGCAATTTTGCCCCACTGCAACTCCCCATGCCGATTGAATTTATCAATGCTAACACGATCTAGTTTTTCTAGAAGTGTAAGACCCCACCCATTCATAGCCTCAATGCCTTCGCGATCTAGTTTTTTTTTCAGAATTGGAGGGCACCTACCATACACACACCCTTTCTCCCCATGCCTAGTGAATTATTCAATGCTCAACTCGTATATTCACTTTTGGTATAAATACACTCTTGAACGCCATGCATTTTCACACATCTATCTCACCGCTTGATAGATAACTCCAAAAAGTCTGTGCGTTAACGTTGGTTAGTAATCACCATGAATTTCAATCATTCATTATATTCATGCGTGAGATTCACGTTCTATCGGGTCCATGGCAGGTTTCTGAGGAAGAGGTTTAGAGTGCTCTTCCCGAGATCCGCAACGGTGTGCAGCGACTGTTTTGTGGGGCTGAACATGCCTTTTATTTCGGTATGGCAGGGGCACGAGTTGGTGAGGAATGGTGCAGACTGTCCCCACGTATCTCGTTGCAGAATATGCAACAGCCTTCCAGTTTTGGATCGGAGACCTGCTTCTGTTTGTGGAAGGTGTCGAAACTTTGTACCTCCAAACGCTGAGAACGCTGTATGCTCAATCCTTCCCGATTGTGGCCTTAATAACGAGGACCTCGATGATGACGACCTTTCTAACGGCTCCATCAATTCGGATCGGGACTCGGAGAGTACTCTAAGCGACCTCGACCTGTAGGATTCGAGCGATCGTGATTCTATTGAAGACCAACCCATATCTCCTTTCCCTCCTGACAAGTATTTTCAGTTTTTTTTTTCATATAGAATTTCTACAATTTACTCTTAACTATATATCTCGCGACTGGACTTGGTTATTTATGAATGCCATATGTCACAGCATTTGTTTGCTGCTGACATTGCTTCACTCCACATCAATTGTAGTGAATCGTCATCAGAATCCACAGAAGTACCCGTCCCGATAATCTACCAACAGAAATTTAAGTAAGTATTCTCAATTCTTTATTCTCAATTAGTAACTCGACTATTACGATTTTTTAAACTATTAAATATAATTTTAACTAACCTTTTTCATTCTTACAGCTTATTGCAGATCTTATTCGCACACACATGTAAGGAGTACATATAGCAGATCCGCATGTAAGTAATAATTTAATTATCACACCGCAATATTGTTTACTAACACACGAAAACATTTCGTGGATTCAGATAGTTCCATTTTCGCGGCGCCACCAACTGGATTCATTTTCTTTACTCGCTACGGCAAGCTTGGGAACGGCTCTTGGGACGGTGGCAGGGGGGAGGGGAAGCGAAAGGTGGCGGAAGAATTACCGCTTGGTGTGAGGGGAGTGGGTTAGAAGGAAGAGCTTGTCAGCGTTGAGAATGGAATGTCGTTATGGGGTGGTATCCACCTACCCGTTAGGGGGGGATCGTTTCATTGCTTCGAACACGCCCACCTCTCTCGAGGCGATCGTTCTGGCGTCCGACCGACCCATGCTCGATCAGTGGTGTCTCCTTACGTCTAAAAATTGAACGTCTTAGATCACCGGCCGGTGTATATAGTTTTAAATATATATTCTATCTCACCAGTAAGTCATTTTAATTTATATTATACTCAGTATATTAGGCAGACAATTTTTTTTAGGAAGAAGGCATTAGGCAGAAGCTTTTTTATTTCATTCGGAAATAATAATTCGAATTAACTAATGACGGAAATTGTTTAAAAAATTTCACTCTCCAAGCTCACTAATGAAAACCAAATTACAATGCCAGTACTATTATGGATGATACAAAGTAGGAAAAAATGCATCTAGAGAAATGTCCCTCTCAATATTTTTTCATTCTTTCATACCATTGCATCTCATATTAGCTACGCCCATAAAACAATGGTCAAAACTCTAATGGTCCAATGAGAGGGGGGCAGAGTCGATTCGGGAGCTTCTTCCCGCCCCTTCAATGGCGACGGTCTTTTTACAAAATGGCGACCAAATTAAATTAGGAATATTATATATTTTGTCTAATTAAAGCAAATAAATATTAAACTTTTTTGCAATTTATATTATACTTTCGTTCAATGCATAGGATGGGGGGTTTTATTTCAAATAAAAAAACACAAGAAAATATATATTTCATTCAATTTTTAATAGATTTTTTTTCCTGTAGAGGAAAACCTTTTCTTCTCCGCCTGAATTATAATTTGAAATATCCTCCCCCGATAGCCTAAACATTCGAGGGAGGAATATTTTCCTCTTTTCTTCGTTTTTTTCTATTGTTGCCACCAGCGAAACCCCAAATTTAGTCATTATGATCTCCAAACGCTCTATCCGGTATCGGATCTCCTCTTCCAAATCCTCCTTCTTCAAAAACTCCGCCTCCTCTTGAAGTTTAAGGAGACGGCTCCTCACGGTACCCTTTAAAGAGAATAAATGAAAATTATTGAAAAAGGCTTTAACAAAGTAAGATAGAGGGAGTAGAAAGACCCAAAAAAAAACTCACAGATGGCGATCGGGATCTATCCCGTCGTCCTCCATGGCTGGTTGTGGCATCGGCGGCGGTAGGATTCATCCTATCACGTAAAAAAAACATGTTAATTTATATTCCTCACAGAAATAAATGTCGCTAACTAGAACTTAACTCACTTCAGGGATTGTCCGAACTCCCAAAACCACTCTCTCCTCTGCTGGATTCCGATATAGGATCATCGGAAACGACAAATTTTACATCAGTAGCGATCTTTTCGAGGATGATTTGGCAAATTTTATCACCTCTAGAGATCCTAAAATCGTTTTCTCCATGATTATAGAGGAGTACCTTTATTTCTCCCCGATAATCCGGGTCAATTACCCCGGCCCCAACTTCAACCCCGTACCGAACCGATAATCCGGAGCGAGAAGCAAGTCTCCCGTAAAACCCTTTTGGAATTTCCAGAGATAATCCCGTTCTTATTAATTGCCGTCCTCGCTTCGGAATTATGTCTGACTGGATAGCGCTGATGTCGTATCCAGCTGGACATTCGTAGCTTGCTTTAGGAACTACAGCGAGAGGGTCTAATTTCTTCATTGGTACAAGCATGTTTTACTAAATAAAAAAAAAAATCTCTTAGGGAGAGTTCCAACTCGTAATAGAATGCAATTGAGTAATATATAATGCATACTTACTCGATATAATAGGTTGTAGGCTGCGAATGATGGTAGTAGGTCGTCCGTACAAGGGTTTATATACTGATAAATTTGGAAAAAAAAAAACTTGAATGCATTCTCAGCTCGCACGATCTAGTTTTCTGAAGTGGAGGGGGGACTCAACTATTCAATGCTAGCCACTCCTCACCGCAATTGAATTATGTACAGATATATCCCCTTCACTTCTCCCTCGGCTAAAAAATCCCTCACAACGAACCTTGCTCTCGCAGAGGGAAATTCTCAATCCACTCTAGTATAAATACACTCTTGATCCCCATGTATTTTCACACACACACAAACCAAGACTGCTTTGATCGCAACATATCCACAGACGAGCGTAGCAGAAATTTTACAAGAAACACTCGAAGTATTTTTCACTTAATATCACGAGGCGGCTATTTGCACACCTGTAAGGAGTCCATATAGCAGATCCGCATGTAAGTAATAAATTTAAAAAACCAACACGCCATATGAATAGAATGGTTAGATAGGAATAGAAAAAATATGGAAAAAAGCTAGTTCACACAATGATTTGAATATCAACAGTATTAAATATTTTGATATCGTAATTTTTTGAAATAAATAACTATTTCAGACTATAGATATTTCTTATTTTTAATTGGGCAGCGATGAGGATTTAGGTAGGATCACTGCTGCATATTCAAGGTGTGGCCGAACATGTGCGAAATAGCACCTCTCTTTTTTTTTCATCCTAAAAAATCTTCCCACAATGCGCTTGACGAATCCGAGCTTCTTCAGAGCTCTACCGCGTGGGGATAGTTGCATGACCTCCACGAAAAAAAAATTTATCCTCGTGCATTTGCTCTTCCCATCTTGGCTCCACACATGAACGTAGTGTGGAGCCATGAGTCAGAGTGATCACTATTTTCCTGTCTCTGTTAGGTATTTAGGACCGGCTCTAGTACCTATTTTCGGTAATATTGTTCTCTTGAGATAAAAGTCAATTATGTGGGTCATCGTGTTTGAGTAGGGAATACAGGTTAATTTCAATTTACTTCTTGTTTGCTTGTTAAAATATGAGGTTATGTGCGTAAGTTAAGTGGGTAAGGTGGAATCAATTTTTTTTAATTCAATATTTTTTTAAGATTTTTTTTTCTTCTCCACATCTTTTTTCCCTCCCGTACCACTCTTAAATTTAGCCTATACCTCCCTCAATCCACCCTCTCTCACACTTTTCTACCCGCCCCCCACCTCTCAGCACCAGCGGAAATATGTTTTCCAGCACCTGGATCCGTATTGACGGCTTGATGCCTAAGATGGGGATTGACCAGTGGCTAGAAGATCTGGAAGTGTCCGGTCCGATTCTTGAAGTCCACCTTCACCAATTGCCGGAGACGGGAGAAGTTTGGGGGTACGTGAAGTTTCGGGATGGGGAGTCGGCAAATACTGCACTCGGTTTCGGCTCAATCTACGAACCCGAGGCGCCGAACCTTAGATTACAGCCCTGGCCAGCGGATCAAGTGCAAAGAGAGCAGTATGGAATAAACTATGGGGTAATAGACTGAGGGGAGAAAAGTGCTCTCGGGGGGTTTGCCAAAGTAATGTATATTTTTTTTCAATTGTAATTTTTCTCTCCTTCATAATACATGAGGGTGTTTAAGAAAAGACTGGATTTTTTTTTAAAGAGACTAATCAGTTTGAGTTGAAACATCTCGACTATTTGATGTCACATTATAAAAAAATTCTCTAGGAAAGACCGGATCAGGTTGGAGGGGTATCCGAGAAAAAAACGGATAATTATCAAAGCCGGTTTGGGTGTAATTATTCATAGAAAAGGTAAAAATGTTTAGGAATTTCCATTGTTTAACCAATTCTTCGTACGATTGAGTTTGATTGCAATATATGACCGTAGTTTGTGGATACATTTTGCGACATTTAAACGAATCGGATAAAGCACAAAAATCGTTTATATTCTCGTCTGCAAATCGAGATGGTATGGGGAGCGAACGGAATTGAGCCATTCTCACAGACTCAAGCATACCAATCGGATTCACTTTGTCCACTCGAGTTATTATTGCATGAGCAGCGAGACGTTGTAGACTTAGAGGGTGGTATCTCGTTTTGCTAACATCTTTTAGCATTAAAAACCACCCTTCAATCACTCGAACAATTCCATCCACCAATCCATCCATCGCTATGTATGTGTGCCAAGTCCAAGTGAAAGGGAAATATTGACATTTATATTCTCCTCGCGTACTTGACCAATCAACCTCCTTCCTTCCCCTCCATATCCAGCCTTTGAGGTCACATGCTTTTTTCCCCACTCCTAGACCACCTTGAAACACTCAACAGGTGCGGCTCAAACCGTTTATTGCTAGTGTAACCAGGCCATATGTTTGCATCATCAACTCAAAGTAAAATCACACAACAGACTTTATAAATTTTCATTTCTCTTTCGATCTTTGAGATATTAACGTCGAGTGGTTGAAAATGCGCATCTCATCGCTTTTAATTGTGATTATTTCGATTTGCGGAAGTTGTCGGGCCGCAGACGATGAAAAGACCATTTTAGTCGACTATTTAAAAAAGTTTGGTTTTTTAAAAGTCTCTGATAACGAAATCACATCAGTCAATAACACTGACGTTGACAGTGCATTGAAACTTTTGGAAGAGTTTTACAATTTTAGTAGCAGAGAAGATGTCGTGAGTTTTACTAAGCTCCCCAGATGTGGTGTACATGATATTGGGAAATATTCGGTTTCCACAGAATCATGGGATAAACGAATCATCAAATGGAATTACGCGCTGAGCGATAATGAGCACCATAAAGTTGCAGAGAAGGCGTTTGAGTTATGGGGTCGGGAGACTAACCTTACGTTTCAACATGATCGGAATAATCCCGATATTATTATCGCCCATAGGAATGGCATTCACAGAAATATAAAACCGTCCGAACCGTGCAGACATCAATTTTTTGGACCCGGACGCATACTTGGCCACGCGGAGTTCCCAAATAGAGGCAAGGACCACATAGAAATTCACATCGATGACGCAGAATCGTGGTATTTAGGTTTAGATAGGAATGTAACTTGGGGACAATATAGTTTATTCCACGTTTTATTGCATGAGATAGGCCATGCTCTAGGCCTTTCCCACTCTAGCGATTCAAATGCTATCATGTTTTCTACATACACGCATGATCACAAAATTTCTCTTCATCACGATGACATATCGGGAATTCGTAGTTTATATGGTGACCCACCAAAGTGGAAGGATGACGATAGTGAAGATAGAGGAAAAAATGATGATGAGGTGACAAGAGATAATGAACGCGTTTCGGGCGATAAACCAAATTTTTGCGATTTGAAATATGGGATCAACTTTTTAATAATAAATCAAATAATGTATGTATTAAATGAAAAGTGGGTGTGGTTAGTTGACATTACAGCTGATATGAAAGTATTTGATACATTGCTAATAACTGACTGGCTGTCATTTTTACCAAAGGATTTTAAAAAAGTGACAGCTATTTATCAGAGACCGTCTGGGGAAGTCGTTCTATTTATCGAAAATGAAATTTATATGCTGGATTATCCATCGTTAAGACCAACATATGGCTATCCCAAAAGTCTTTCCTCTATCGGTCTCCCCAATGAGGCAAGGGTCCAAGCAGCCGTAAATTCGCATACGGGACACACGCTAATATTTTACAACGATCATTATGTAATGCAATTGGACGAATGTACGAATCATGCATCCCGATACGCTCAACTTATCAAAGAATTCCCAGGGTTACCCCCGGGTGTGAATTCCGCTTTCAGACATTTAAACGGAATGTTATACTTTCTAAAGGACGATAATTTTTACGAATATAATGAGTTTAGAAGCCAATTGGTTAGAGCTGGAGTCTACACTCCATCTTTATTCGGACTACGATGCTCTTCCCCCATTTCAGACCTCGTTCGTGAACTTAAAAAGCTCACAGCGAATTTTGATAAAGTTCTCGCTTAGAACTATGAAACGCTCTCCCAATGGGCAATCGACTCAAGGTCAAAGTTACCCCCTTTCTCTTTTCCCCCACTCCTCCAGCATCAAACAGTTTAAAAGGGACACGATCGGGTGCCAGTGGTCATGGTGTTTCCGCCGGAGGAGGAAGAGTTGTTACAGCCCGCAAATACATCTCGGGCTGTCGGCACAATATCCGACGACGACGATATTCTCGTTTTAGAAAGCGAATATTTTCTAAATACGAGAGGAACAAAGAGTGTTCGTGTCGGCTGTGATTTTTTCAACTACTTTGAACCAGTGGTGAAATTTTCCCATCTAAATAAGAAAAGCCTTGTTATTAGTAGCAGTGAATGGGCTAATGTTGTAAATCTCCAGCAACTAGTGAGTGATTATTTTGTCACCGGTGTGAAACATCCACTTTCCGCTAGTTTTCTTTCCTTTGCAAATTTCTTTGGGAAGAGATACTTGTCGATTAAGCGAGGCAATACTTCGTTTCATTTAAATTTTGACGAGTGGAATCAAGTGGTGAGAAACTTTCAATTGGTTAATAAACTTTTGGACTACCTTTTTGGTGTGGTTGGTGAAAACGAAAAGTGTGAAATCTACTGCAACCAAGTGAGTGAAGAAGAAAGATGAGTGGTATCATAGAATTCCAAGGGTTCACTGCGAGTGACGGTAGCTACATTGTGAAAGAATTAGCTATAATTAATGTTGATAGTAGGTGTTGTAATACGTGGCTTTTTAAATCACCAACGAAACACCTTTACGCCAGAGATACGTCATGGTTAAGAAACAATTATCACGGCTTAAACGAGTTCTCTGGAGATGTGGAATATTCTGAATTGGAGTCTATTATTTGTAAATATACAAGGTCTTACAAGTTTTTATTCACAAAAGGAGCTGAAAAGGCTTCTTTCCTTAATCGTCTGATTCCCAAGGGTATTTACGTTTTAGACTTGTCAATTTTTGGTTGCCCATCTCTAAAAACACTTGTAACTAGTGAGAGCTGCTTAATTGAAGCACATTTTAACGGCAACTTTCAATGTGCAAGAAAGAATTGCTACAAACTTGCCAATTGGTGTACTGAAAACAAAAATTTGTTGATAATAAATTTTGTAAAACCCTATCCTCTTTTTTTATTTTTAAAAGAAACCTTTACCCATAAATGAGTGATGCAGAGGGAAATAATGAGGTTTATTAAATAAGAACATTATTATTTTGTTTCAATTTTTTTTATTTAACAAATATTATCAAAATATTGTCATTTCATCTTCGATAGCTAACACAAATTTAATTACTCGCAAGCGAGTGCCTTTGAGAGCATTTATGCTACTGTATTTCACATTAGATTCTTTGTGGTCGGTAAAACAAACCGGTTTAATAGACAGAGGACCACACTTGGATACAAAACCTCCCAGACACTTGGACGTGTCTTTGACGTTGCACATTACACCGTCAAACTCTGTTCTTCTTCTTGGAATAGAGCCTCCTCTTGGATCGGGGATGGTCTTAAAATGTTCGTGGACATCGAGCCATATGACTGGAAGTTGTTCTTCCGCTCGCCGTAGTTTCTCTGGATCAGTAATGTCCTCGGCTAGCATGATGTTAAATCTCTCCACCGTTCCGTTTGCATCCTCGAAGCCGGAAAATGTCACATTATGTCCGACAACCTCAAACTCTTTTTTCTGATGTCTGAATATACAATAGTAGGAGGTACAAAAGTTTACTTCCAATACGAAATCGGTGCCGGCTTTTTGCAGGCAGACTTTGGGTACGTAAATTTGATATTCGTCACCGATTTCCTGTCTTTCCACACGTAAGTAAGTGTCTCCCAGCCGTGCTGTGGGTAGCTTCAGTAAACTGGCGATTTTAGATGTCATATTTATGACCCGCCGATTGGAGAAGTGCGTTGCTAAAGTGCGGTGGTCTTTTTATATATAGCTTCTGGTAGAGCTCTTTTTTTGTCAGGATGTGAATGGTGATGGGTGTGTGACTACCTTGCCAGGAAAATGAAATCATCTCCCACAAGGTCTGTCAGATCGCAACAAATGATAATATCACGAAAGAATACGATCCACGTCATACACTCTCACCTTCACGTCGTGAATAGCACCAGCATGCCCGAAATTATAATTAAAACGAAACACTCGTCTATCTTTAAAAGAGTTGTTTTTAAACAGAGGTGTAAATAAACATTTAAAACACCAACAATTAGAATTTTGAATATATTCCCTAATTACAAAATCGGTGAATAAAATTTGATGTTTCGCTTCAACCTTGTAGACTTTGAGATCACCACCACACTTTTCGTAAAAGTCCTCTTTATCGACAAACTCTTGACGCCAATAATCGAAGCACTCTGGACACAACTTAATAAAACTATTATTTTTTTCTAGGCAAAAATATTTGACTAACAAATCATACGGAGCTATTAGATGGCTATAATTATCTAGATCAAAATCATTTCCTCCGTAAGTGTAAACAAAATCACATAATTCTAAATACATTAAATTGGAATATGTATCGCAATTCATTCTGTCAAAGTCATTAAAAAGCATGAAATCGACATAAGTTGAAACAGCTTTTTTTTCTTCTAGAGGACAACTCGGTGACATCAAACAAGTAAAAAACTCTTCCTTAGAAATTATCCACTTGACACGATAGAATAGTTCCAGTAGTGGAATGGACTTAAAGTCTTTTTCTCTCTTACGAATGTTTTCCCTCTTTAGAATTGCGCAGGATAACGATTTCAAACTGGCAACTCTCCTACGAATAGGAAGAATAGGTAGATACTCCACCATAACTGCACAACTTTATCGAGCTCCACGGAAGGCAAGTTACAACTCGGTTCGCTAAAAGTAGCGGAGACTATTTATTGAGTTTTTTATTATTATTATTAGGAAACTCCCTGAGAAGAGTGGGTTAACCTTGTGTATAGGCGTGGTGCGTGAGGATACATGTTTCCTTGCCAGCGCAGTGAATGGTGATGCATAAAGGAGGGGGATGATTAAGGACAGAGTTGAGGTTAATTGCGCATGAGGGGATAGAGTCTGAGAGAGCATTCAGTCATCTAGTTTTTTCCCCTTCACTTTTTAAACTAGGTGGAATGAAGTGAAAGGCGGAATTGGCCTTGCTTATGCTTGCTTAAGGTCATTAAAGCGATAGGATCTGAAATCAATAAACACGTGGAAAGGTCATCTAGTTTTGTTTTCTTCACTTATGAAACTAGGCGGTGAAAATCAGAGCATGTGGTGGGATGGTTACAGGGTGAGAGATGTATATAAACGCGGGTATGAATATTGGAATAGCGAGTCAGTCTCAGCCGAGTCCTTCTGCCCTCCTTTACGACGAGATGGGGTCGAGTACCGAATGCGGAGTGGTGATGAAGCAGGAGAAGAATGAAAAGCCGAATCATTCTTTCATCAACAGACTCCGAGGTGGATTGAGAGATGGCAGTCTGATATATTCGGGTTCTGGGATCATGATACTTCTTCACATGGCTGCCAAGGGGGCGAAAGGAGAGACGCTGGATGAAATTATTGAAGTCACCAATATGAACGATCAAATACATATCTACGATAATTTGTTGAGGGAGGCTAAATCACCAAAGGAGGGGGCCATCGCAACGTCTGTCCACTTGAGGGAGGGGTATAACTTTACCGAATACTACGAGAACCTGATAAATAGCTGGAGCGAAGATGTAGTTTACAGAAGTGATGAGCTCGATGTTAACAAAATGAATGCGTGGGTTTGTGAGAAGACTAATGGAATTATAAAAGAGTTAGTGAAGGAAGAGGATGTGCAAGAATCCAAATTGATACTATTGAGTGCAGTGTACTTTGAAAACGAATGGTTGATACCATTTTACGAGCTTAATACCCGTCCGACTATTTTCTACACTCCTGGAAATGAGATAAATATACCTACCATGTGCGCTGTTAACAAATGTGGTTTTTATGAGGATACTGAATTGGACTCTCGTGTGTTGGAAATGCAATTCGAAGACCGAAGTGCTTGCATGCTGTTTGTATTACCCAATGCTCGCGATGGTATAGTAGAGTTGGAAAAAAAATTATCCGTCCAAGATTTTAATGTATTCAAACTTTTAGACAAGTGTGAGTTGATGTGGACTCGAATTCGTCTCCCAAAATTTACGGTTCGGACTGAGATAGATATCTCGAGTACACTTCAAGATATGGGTATGAAAACTATGTTCAGTGATTTTGCTGATTTCACTCCGATGATTGACAATGATACTAAAATATCTAAAGTGCTCCAAAAGACATTCATAGAGTTAACTGAGGTGGGCGCTACAGCAGCGGCTGCAACCAAGATGACGTTCATTCCAAAAGGAGTAGGCCCGACCGCAGAAGCTGAGTTCATCGCAAATCATCCCTTTGCATTTTTCATAATATGCAAACGAACCGGTCTGGTGATTTTTAGTGGACGATTTACTGGTGAAATGTAATAAAAAATATGAAAAAAAATAAATTTGTTAAAAAAAAAATCAATAGACTTTTTTGTTTTCCTATTCCTCAAAAAAAAAATTGGGGGGTTGAATAGTTTAGGGGGATATATAAAAAAATTTTGGAATAGTCTTAAGAAAAGGATCATTTTTTTTTGGATATTCTTATTTAGTCCTTAAAAGGACCGTTTTTTGTAGACTAGTGACTAATAATAGTCACGCCAGCCGTAAACTTCTAAGTAGTAACCCCATTTCTCTTTATTTAAATATCGCAATCTTTCAATAATTAGCGATTTCAACAAATCGTCAGTCAATTTGGGAAAAACTACTACCTCATAATACCCTTCATATTGATCGCATACATTATGCATTGCGATGGGATCCGGGTCGGAATTAGACGTCTGCAATTGCTTTTCAAAATTTTCATCAGCATGGGACTTAATTCTAAGAATATATTCTTCAATCTCTTTCCAGAGAGGTATCCCTCCGACTTGGTGCATAGGAAGGGAGTCCATGGTAGCGAATGAACGTTGCTGAGTTGACTTTTCCTTTATATACACATTAAGTTAAGAAAAAACTAGGAAGCGAAAAATAGGAATAGTAATAAGTAAAGTAAAGTAAAAAAAGTTGAAAAACTAGGAAAAGTCCTGCATTCGAACGAGCGTGTCATATTCTCCCTCTCCGAGATCTCCCCCTCTTTTTCCGCGATAGTCCCCTCCCCCTCACGTACGCTAAGAGGTTGCAGAGAGAGATAAAACGTCGACGGCAGATTGAGGCTATGAATGGGTGGGGTCTTACACTTCTAGAAAAACTAGATCGTGTTAGCATTGATAAATTCAATCGGCATGGGGAGTTGCAGTGGGGCAAAATTGCAAAAACATCCTGGTCGAGGGAGTGGAAATATTACCAATATATCGGTTGCCGGGCAAAAGAACGACTAAGATATACGTGGTATTATTATAAATCTAAACTTCAAATACACAGTTATGGTTCAGTGGTTGGTGGGGTTGAGAGGGTTAGGTTTGCCAAAAACAAGTCGAATATTATCGTTAATAAACAAAGAGAAGTTCGCGACTATTTTTTAGCATACAACCTTATTTTGAAGCATTTTATGATGTCCACACCGTTCGATCTTCATTTGTTTCATCGTGAATATAATAAAAAACTAGTTTCGTCTCTCTCTCTGAAGAGTGCTTAAACCATGCGAGCCACATACTCTTAATTAAACATCTCTCTGCATCAACGTTGCGGGATTGACATTAAACATAAAATTGACATTCTTGGTATTGTTTACGGACCACCCCCTAATGAAGTTTGTATCTTGTGGACAATTTAATTCTCTACACATAAAAGTAATCAAATCTCCAACCAACCGTTCAATTAAGATATTTAGCAATAACCAGAGGTCTACTTCGAAGTCAAAGAGCGAGGAAATACTCCCTCCTACTCCCTCCCCACCTTCCTTCGTACGCGTGGGAGAGAGAAGCTGATAGAGAGAAGCGGAGAGAGAGAGAGGGGGGTTGAAACCAGGAAGTGAGAGCAAGTACTTGAAGGTCGGTCGCATGACTCTATGAATACCTCTCTCGCGAGAATAAGCTGAAGAATTCGTATGGGACAACGAAAAAGAAACGAAAAACTAAGCGTTTCTATCGGGATGGAAATAATGTTATAGGCATCGTTTTACGTAAATCTACTCCTCTATCCATCGCTGTTAATTATTTATCGCAGGCATTGTTATTAAGCGAAAAAAAAAGCTATTATTTTGGTAAAAAGCCAAATTTCATAGGAACCAAGCATATTTTAGGAAATGTTTTGAGGTGGGTGGGGGGAGGGGGGTGGGTGGGACATATACACAAAACCACAGTCGAATATTGTTATTAATAAGGCCGCAATTAAAGAAAAATAGCGCGAAATATAAGCTATTGTTTTGAGTTGCGTTTCATCAGAGTTGCTATGCGGAATTAACCTCGAGATGTGTATCCTTGGGTGGGTGGACAGGCGGAAAAGAGCATTTGCGTTATGTGCCCTCAAGGGCTGGATATGGAGGGAGAGATTGATCGGCCGGAGTGGCGTCGCAAAGTCTGCGTTCCTGCATATTAAGTGGTTTGAAAGGAACATATTGATACTACTTCTGTAATTTCACTTAATGAACTTTTTTGAAAATTTCGGCTAGTTGCTTTCAGAAACGTATGTTGCCATGTAAACAGCAACCAATCCGTCTCGGCTCTTACTTGTGAAAAATTAAAGTTTCCAGCAAGAACTTGCAGAAGAAATTTGCGGAAGTAACTCAGTGAAAACCCACCCTTAGACTTTGGTTGAATACCAGTTTTTGCCTTGGTGCTTCTTGGAGAGCAATTAAAGTGAAGCTCCTTCTGCATCTTCCGGATGGGACGTAAAACGTTAGCGTTATTTAATCCTTGATGCAATGTTTCCAGTGCATGCTCATGCCGTCACTGGGTTTCCCTCATCCCTACCTCCATTTCCAGTTTAATCTCACTAATCGATCATTTATATACAATACTAACAGACATGCCCGTTGATTTTCAACGGGAGAGATAAAAGTAATAAATTATATGGTACCTCTATTTCAATGGAAGAGAATCTGATTTCTCTTTTAGTAACTTGATTTTTTTCCTATGAGGTAATAGCACGTTTTTTTTTCTTAATGATGCATGATATTAAGCTATTTTGCTGAAATCGTTTACTTTCACAACAGTAAAAGTTTAAAAGTATTTCAGTCTCGCGAGGGGGCGTGGGGAAGATCGCCATAAACTTGGAGAACATTTTCACTTGAGTCAGTTTCATTGAGATTTTTTCCAGCACCAATAAAAACATAATTAAATTTTTATTTGAATTAAAGCGGCTGTAAGAAGTGTGACGCTTCTTAGGGGTTCAGAAACACGCTTAAAGTCGTATCTCTCAGCGTCCAACTGTAATCGTTGGTCACGTTGCTCTTGAGGATCGTTTTTCCGCAATGAGGCCTTGGCAAATCTTTGAGAAATATTACTCTTTCTTCTCTTGCACATATTAATTGTGTACTGAAAATAGTAGTCATTAGAGTAAAAAATCTCAATACAGCTAATACCTCCTGAAGAGAACTTTAAAAAGTCTCAAGTCTTACCTTTATGTCACCTCTGCTAACAACAACAACAATATCACGAGTAAAAATCAATATATTTGCATAGAAAAATTAGGAACTTCTTTAAAAAAAGACCGTAATCCTAAAATCGTAAGTTTTCAAAGCGGCAATAAGCATATAGTTGAACCAGGTACATTAGCTATGTTCATCCATAATGCCAGATGATTTGGTTCAATGGTTTTTGTGTGATTGAGTAACAGACACACACATACCCAGAAACAGCCACATTTTTTATTATTATAATATGTTATAGATGGTGGGCGCGCACGCCACACGTCCAATATATTTTTTTCGGGTCCGCGGTCGATTCTCGAACCTGAAATAGGTAATTATCGCACGATAAAATAGCAAACTGCCGTATGTTTTCTTAGAAGTATCACGTGCTGCTCAACCACTTGATACTTCCGTATCAATATATATCGCATGCGGATAAGATGTGATGATTCAAAAAGTGCTAGGTCGATAAAACCATGCGAAAAAATATGTATTTTTGCGAGTAATAGAATGCGTTCTTAATAGTTTCCCGGAGCAAACGGATTGCTGTGACACCAGACCCAGACTTAATGGCTTTGGTATGGTGGCGCCCATTAACTAATTATATATCCAAATATATAATATCCAAATTGAATGAATTTCATAGAGCAAAACGGAATTGTTGTGATTGGGCTTACATAAAATGACCCTTTCCGGTACAGCATTCAATTGCTAATAGAAAGGGATAAAAGGCCGTTTTTTGCTTCATAGCCACGAATTAATGAAGCGTGTGAATAAGAAGAAGAGGCATTTTGATACATAGATCCAGCTGCATAAAAGTTATAAAATTTACATCAGCCAAAAACGATGATATTTAAACTAAAACATTTCGGGCTATATCTGCTGACATATCGAGTGTGGTATCACGTGCTTTGTAGATTCTGTGGAGAAATTCTCCAACGAGGAGGTTTCTAGACTATACATGATCTAAGAGTGTACTCTCACAATTTCACTCACCTATCCTCAATGAGGCATATGAATAGGTTTGTCGTTCACTTCCTTAAATAACTAATCATGGGGCATATAGCTACTACAGTATTATAAGAATGTTTAGCGCAAATTTGGTCATCATTACATATTAAAAGTTTGCACATCTCATATCTGACGATAATTAAAGTCCTGTCATAAATAATAAACATTCAGTGAATTATAACCCGTTGCATTTCCAAGTAAACCCTATCCTGTTTTCTCCCCTGTCTCATGCTGAAACGTTATGAAACTAAATCCTAGAGTTTAACGAGTCAACAGTTCGAAAAGTGGCCGTTCCTTTCTCCTTGGATAATCAACCCTTTCCCAAGGAGGACCCCCCTTTGTGCTTTAAGGGGTTTTGCGCAGTAACCCTGAGAATAATCTAAGCGCTCCTTGTACGTAAAAGGCTCAAAGTCCGCTGGTGGGGAAACGCCGATCTTTGGAGCAATAAAATTCCCTGGTGGAGGGACGTGAAATGGATAAACTTCGCCGACGAGGAGCAAAGTTATCGGGGCATCGCTGGAAAACCTCAAGACAGCACAAGGGAAGGGAAGAGAGTGAATATGGTTCTTGAATCGGGACTCAAAAAGTTTGCAGAGTTTTGTTTTGTTTGCCTACTACTACTTGAGTAAAAAATTAGATTTTTTTCTTTACTTTAGAGAAATTTATTTCACTAATAAAATACTTTGCCTACTGGAAATAAAAACATTCATAACCATCACGCAATTCCCTTTCGGAGTAAGCAATGTCGAAGAACTTAGTTATTGCTGTTAAGCCCGCAAAACTGGCTCGGTTTTAATAATATTTTCTATATTCCACTTTCCTTGAATCTACATTTTTCGCTTACGTTATGTTCATGCATTGCTATATGCACGCTCTCCTAATATTAAGACACCTAATATCCATTCTCTTTCAGAGTTTCTTTAACCGCATTCACCCATGACTTCCTCAGTCCCTCCCTCTCACACCTTTCACTCCACTGTTCACATATATCTGTTTCGTAATTTGACTCTCATCCATTATCTCAACATTTTTTAACCAAAGAAACTCGCTGCTTTCATATTTGCTCATTACTGGAGCATCCAAACCACATTCCTCCACGACCCACTAATTCCTAACCCTATTCTTTCTACTTTTGTCGCAAACATTTTTCAGGTTCCCTAGAAAGTAAAATGCATTATTTAGGTAGTGTCCTTCCGTTCTTCATATGCACACTGGTTATCCTGATTGCTAATTCTCACCGTATCTATAATATGGAATCCATTCCCCGACCAAGGTTTCGATCTATGGCATACCTACAATTCTATAATTCTTCAATATAACGAATCATCAACTGTGATGTAAGACTTTTGACTAGGTATGCTTTGTTGCATACCAAATGTACACTTTGTCACAACCAGTTTGAAGTTACATTTTCACTTTCTCCGCAAAAAGAAGAGGCTTACATAGCCCAGTAGTCATCATTATGGCTGTATGGACTCCTTTTACTAGTCACTACTTAATAAAGTGATCTAGTTTATTATTGCTGCGTATAATGGTGTTCTCGCCCTCATCATCACTTAATTTACACTTACATACTTCTGAAATACTTCCGTAAACAGTTTTTACTGAAAAATATATTTAAAATTTAAATTTGTTGAAGAATATTTATTTTCAAATGAATATCTATTTTGATCTTTGATGTCGATAACTGAACCATTTCCATAGAAGTAGCATGTTTTCCCTCCAGTGTTGTTGATGCTCTACCAAGCGCCTAAAAACTAAGATGCATTTATGTTTTAATTTTGTAATAATAATAATTTTGTTTTTTTTTGTAACCATTCGTCTTTCTCACAGGTGACATTTGTGTTCGCCAGAAAATCCTGTTCTGTTAAATATAATTCAACAAAGTTTACTTCTAAGGACAGTTGGTTTTTACTTAAACTGCGGAAAATTTGAGTGGGAAATGGATATTGGTGGCGTTTTCTGATAAGGGGACATATTTTCGTTTTTGTTTTTTTCTGCCGTTTTACGCGAGACACTTAACTGCGCAGTTTGATGTACGGAAATGGCGAGAACTCATGCACAAAATTAGGGCAGGGGTTGTTTTCATGCCTTTACTGCACCCATTCGTGCAGTCATTCTAGCAATTCATCGCTTTACATGGCGCATTTTACTGCACATATATCAATAAATCATAGTGTGCTCGTGGGGAACGGCCTACATAATGTGACAGCATTGATATTGATTTCATCTTACGTCGGGGCCTCATTTTAAGACCGATCTCTAAGCTTGGACTTGGGACAGCTATCCCGCCATGCCAGGGGCATGTCACACGGAAGGGTAGTAACCGGGGTTCGGTTGGCGGAGGGTCCTCGGTACCTCAGAAATTAGCCGTCACACAGATGGAACCACGGGACGACCGTTGCCTTCCTTCTATACTAGGGTGGAGTGAAAAAAGTCAATATTTTTTTTTCGGAAACGGGTACCCTTCAATGACTGTGTATGAGACCTAGTAAAAATTCTGTAAAATATTTAATTTTTACGACGTCGTCTTGAGTCTGCACATTTGGCTTAAAGTTTGAAATTTTTTTTAATTTTTTTACATTTTTACAATTTTTTAAAAAGTACTTGAAGCAAAAAAAAACCCTGACGTGTTGTCATTAAATAGTTGAACAAGGCCTTAAATATAGACAGGATTTTTAAAAACATTTTTAGGTGGTGGTTTCAGTCTGCGCATTAGGCCTAAAGTTCGCCAAATTTTCCGAAATTTCCGATATTTACAATTATTTATATAATCAGTAATATTTTAAAATAGCATGTATGTATCATCAAGTCACGTTCTTATAATCAGTATTCTAGCTTATAATAAGCTTTTTCACAAAACTAGAAAGACATGTAAACTGTGTTGTGTAGGTGTAGTAACGAAAGTGACGGGCCTGGTGTGAATCAGTCTGCATTGCAGCGCTTCATCTGGGAGCGTTGACCAGTCTCCCTTGGTCAGACAGACACGTGGCGATTTGATTCTCCCTTCCCTCGCCTCTCTGACTGCATTAGTCGTGTTTTGACAGCGAGAGTGATAGGTGGTATATTTTATCTAGTCGTCGAGTTATATACGTTCTACTGTTCTAGTTCAGGTTTATAGTACTGTTTGTTACTGTGCTGTGTGTGTTTATCACTGCGTTAAGGCGTTCCCTAGGACTCGTGACAAGGATTTACCTCATCCTATCATAGGTAATAGTCAAGATATGGGCGAGTCTTTGCTTCCTACCCGTAGAGATGTGTTACAATACTACATTTATGTTTGGAACAAAGAAAAAATTAAGTAAAATGGCAAAAACCCTAGTTTTTTAGAAGTGTCCAAGATTGTTGTTGACAAGTTAAATTTAATGTAGGGAAAAGCTTCGATCTCATGCATAACCTCTAAAACTATAACAGATTTATTAAAAAAAGAAGTTGATTTTGTTCAAACACTCAACAAACATACAAACGTGACAAAGATAAGGACAGTTTAAAAAAAACTAGCCATCGGTTACACAGTTCCATTGTCTGGGAAAGCCATTGACATTGCTAATTCTATCGTTGATTACTTTTCTGAGCACAATCTTACAATGTCGGAAATAGTTTGTATTGATTGTGATGGATGCCCTACAAACACAGGAAAATATAATGGTGTAATTCGCTCGCTAGAATAGAAACTTAGTAGACCTCTGCAGTGGGTTATTTGCCAATTGCACAAAAATGAACTTCCATTACGGTATGTAGTGAAAAAGCCTGATGGACCTACTAGCGGACCAAAAGGATTTGTTGGACCTGTCGGTCAAAGTTTGGCAACATGTCATGCATTGAAAATAGTTCAGTTTGAGCCCATAGAGTTTATTACTGATATAATCGATCATGGTGATGAAAAGGGTTTGAGTATTGACGTGCCTTATATCTCCTACATATCTAATGTAACATGATCTTTGGGCAAATAAATGATTATTATTATTATATAACAATACCTTTATGATATTTGTAAAGCTGTTTCGAGTGGGAAAATATCTCAAGAATTAGAAAACAGAAGTCCAGGAAAGCTCTCCCTTGCGAGATGGTTGACTACAGCTAATAGAATTTTAAGATTATACGCAACTACAAAAACTCCATCGCAAACATTAAAAGAGTTGGCAACCTTCATCGTGAAAGTTTATGCACCTAGCTGGTTCAGGATCAAGTGCAATCCAAAAGCTTATAATGGAGCTCAAAACTTGTGGGAAACCATAAAGAGTTGCACTTACCTATCTGAGGAAAATCGGAAAATTGTACACAAATGTATCCAAGACAATGGATACTTTGCTCAACATGAAACCATTCTCATAGCTATGTTGGTTGAAAAGAGAGATCATATAAAGAAACTGGCTTTAAGACATATCATCAAGGCTCGATCTAGAGAACACGCCAGTAAACCACTAAGATGGTTTGAAATCCCGAAAATAAATTTTGAAGCATCAGAGTATGTCAATATGATTGTTTGGAATGATGTGGAAGTGACAGAACCACCTTTCACAAGTCATTTGACAAATCAGGATTTGCAAAGGTTACTGGAAACCGAGAGTGTAAACATAGCTTCTGAGTGTACTCTTTTTGAACTCCCATCACACACTCAAGCGGTAGAAAGAGTCGTCAAAGAAGTCACTGCTTCCTCAAAATTGGTCTGTGATCAAAAGATAAGAGAAAGGTTAATCAAAACTAGAATGTTTGATAGAAATATCCGTCCAATATATAACACAAAGAAACAATTTACCTGTTGAAGACTTTTCTTGAAGATGTAAATACATGCTCTCATGGTTGGGTGGTTGGGAGGGCATGGGTGGGACTCGAAGTGCAACCACCTCCCCGTGGTGAGTCCTTGGTAGTTTAATATGAACTAGCGAAGAGTTGCACAATGCAATGTTGATTAACGAGAGCTATACAAACAAGTTTTAATAGCATTATAAGAGGATATCAGAAATTATAAAACGTTAAAAATATCAGAAATTTACGAATATTTGGATACGTTGAAGCCTCATGTGCAGACTAAAACCACCACCTAAAAATATTTTTTTAAATCCTGTCTCTATTTAAGGCCTTGTTCAACTATTTAGTGACTACCCGTCAGGGTTTCTTTTTGTTTCAAGTACTTAAAAAAAATTTGAAAAAATATAAAAAAATTCAAAAATTGTCAAACTTCAAGCCAAATGTGCAGACTCAAGATGACGTCGTAAAAATTAAATATTTTACAGAATTGTTACTAGGTCTCATACACAGTCATTGAAGGGTACCCGTTTCCGAAAAAAAAATATTGACTTTTTTCACTCCACCCTATTCTATACCCTCTTCTCCTTGGTCTCCGGAACATTGGCTCGTCGGAATTTACGTCTTTCATTCCACACGAAGGTCCTTCCCCTTATAAGTCGACCTTATCAGGCGTTACGGGGTGGAACAATACTTTACCACTCAAATTTAGGTATACCTGATTATGACGCCCTAAGTGTTGCATATTGTGCATTATTTTATATTAAAAGTGCACAGTAAAAATCCTGCAGTTTAATTTAATTATAGTCCTTCCCCTTTTTGCGTTGTCTCCTTGGGACTAATTGTAAGACGAGAAAAACCGAATGAGAAATTCTAAATTTCTACCTCTTACGATTTAAAACAGTAGAAACGAGAAAAAGTTGTGAAAGTGGAACGTGATAAGATACCCTTGTTAAGGAGAAGTATAGGAAGACAAAATAAAGGTGGTGTGATAACCTTACCGTCGAACAAGAAAGAAAGGCGAAGAGACGAAAAATGAACAGACAATCTGTTCTTACTATACTGAAGGAAGAAGAAAAAGATTTTACTGATTACATAGCGCAGTCAGCTTCCGGGAGGGAAAAGAAATATACTAAAAATTTAAATAAATAGACTTTTGCTTAGATAAGTGGATAATTTCCTGGGTGCTCTTTATTCATTACTGAGGATGAGTTCCCCCACATCAACCTCAATGCAACATCAGTCATTTCTCCATTATCTCGAATAAACCCACTCTTCCATCCCTATTCGCCAGTCCTCAATGGCATTAGTGTTCCCATTTGTCGGTCGCCTCCTCAAATAACCCTACACGCTACACCACGAGCCGACGTGAAGGCGTGTGGCGGGATGTGTTACGACACCAGCCATAAAGAGGAATGGCACAGGGTGATAAACAAAGAAATATTATCATCACTTCAAGAATACAGCTCCACAGAGTAACGCCTCAAACATCAAGTTTACGCATCTTTCATTCCACAGGAGACACCATTCCCTTTTTCAAAGCATAGAAGCAGGCACGAACGGGATTCGGGATGGGGTAGTTAGGAGGGTTAAGAGCACCGGGGGGGGGATGGGAGGGAGGAAAGGGGGGGGACGACAAAGGGACCATTCTCTCTCCCTGTAAGTAAAAGACGAAGAATCTGCAGCTCTGTAAAGGGAGTGTGGAGGAGGGCAAGAGGTCGTTCGTCGTAAGGGATAGGGCTGCGAGGAAGTAGGGGAAACAGTAGGATGGGGAAATGCGAGAGCCAGATTAAGTGAAATCAAGGGATCAGAAAAGGATCGCTATAATTGCGTTGGCGAGAGAATGAGGGAAAGACCCTGGGTGAGGTTTGGGAGGGGGGTGCGGAGAGAGAGAAGGAGGGAGACATAGGAGATTTGAGTTTGCGTGTGTATGTGTTCTTGCGTGAGTTTGTGCGACAGTGGAGGAAGAATATGGGGGGAGTGGTCTTGGGGTTCTGAACTTGGAGATTGAGAATAATGGTGCTGAAGGAGAGGTGGCCATAGGGAAGGTGGATAAGGAAAATAGTACGTAAGGGAGAGATGGTTTAGGGGGTGGTGGCGGGAGATGGTAGCGAGAGATTAAGGATGTTTGCGAGGGGCTGAGTGGGAGAAATTGGAGAGGGTAAGAGAAGAGTGGGGCAAGGGAAGGCATGAAGGAAGTGATGAGCGACGGGTGGGCAAAGGAAATGAGCCGAGGAAAGTGGGAAGAGTAACGGGTGAAAACAATTACTGAATGAATTACAAATAGCTAAATTTATAAAATGATTTGGAAGAAGCCGACATGAGACGAAGTTAAAATAAAATTAACGCTCTTCAGCGTCGAATGGTGTAACCACAACATTCATTATCAATTATTGATACGCAGTAGATATTGTTGAATTTCACAAAACACATATCATTAAAACTGTAAAACCGGTTTCGCCGGCTATGGCATTATCAGATACATATGTGTCACAATCCCTGCAGTACATATGTGCATTTATTCTTCTGTAGTACATACCATTGCAGGTACATATGCGCCACAGTCATTGCACACCAGATGATGCCTCATTCGGCGAAAACGATTGTGAAGTTTTAATAAATTCTTTTTGTGAGCCTCAACGAAATCTACTAATATATGATTGATTTCTCTGAGCAACGGGTTGGTATGGTTGCTGGAGTTTTGGATGTACCTCAGTATCTTCACTGTTCCCAGTAGTTTCCGTACCCAAACATATTCTGAGATAGAATAAGTTGAATCATTGAAGAACGTGTTTCAGTTTTAGGGTATTGGATTCCCATCCCAAGAGTCCGAGTCCAAATCCCACAATATACGAAGGTTTTTCAGTTGAATCCAGATTCCAAATATAAGGAGAGCACTACCAGTTTGGTACTCCGTCCGTCAGATGGGACGTTGAACTAAGGTTCCCTTGTCGTATTTCATTATAAGAATGGTAATGCATTTTTTTTCTCTCCACCCTACTTCCCGTGCCTCAAATAATCCTTTCCCTACCCACTTGAAAAGCCATCCTTAATGGAACGAATGACTTCAGTTGTAAGAAAATATATCGAAAATATTATAATCAAATAGCAAATCTACCGAACAACTTTGGCCTCGCTCCACTCGTGTTAAAGTATTCATCGCTTCAAATTTGCACGTTTTCGAGAATCTTTTTATGTGGTTTCTTATTTATAGCTTCATACGTGACCTAGGGCGGCATAAGTGCTGGTATAGGATGCAACCGCATGGGCTGTGACTTCTTTGAGGTCCTTACTCCCTTTCGTTTCCATCTTTGATGGACCGCAAGGGGTTAACATCTAGTTCCCTTGTTTCCTCCTGAATTGACAATGGAATTAAGAAGACTGGGTAGCGTTGTGGCCTACGCATTTTCCCGGCAAGTCTAGCTATTTCATGGTTCGATTCCCGGTTCAGACCGATACATCTTTCATTGCCGTATTTGCGGCAGGCATGGATAACTTCAAATATACGATAAATTACAAAAGTAACATAAAATATATATAACATAAACAGACGAAGAGCGATAGACGAGAGCAGAATAAGGAAGAGGAGGAGTGCGACAGATACTAAATGAATAGAAATGAACACTTTTCATCGTACCCACACTTTCAGTTGGGGATCTGAAGATAAAAGATCGTTTGATGATGGTGAGACAGGCTGGTGCAATGAAATGGTGCATTTTGTCTTGTCGTTAGTGAGGAGCCCGTTAGGGGAAAAAAGAGAGGAGTTCGGTTGGTCTGAAGTCTCCATTGACTATTTTCATTTTTAAAAACTTGGTACCGAGGAGGACATGACGTTCAGTCAGGGAAAAAAATTCCTTGAGATAATCTTATTTTTGTGTACTTAGATCGCATTTCGGAGCCACAAAAATACATGAAGCTGCGTTACAGAACTAATTAGCCTCAATAATTTTAGGAAATCAATGTCTATCCTTAAAACTTATTTGTTTTTTTTTTTTGAAAATTTGATTCAACAAATAAATCAGTTGAGTGTTAATTCTCCATTATCACTCCTATTTTCTGTTAAAGCCTCTATTAGGCGGATTAAATTTACAGCTGATAAGCCATCCAATACCGACTGCGTACTTTTTTTATCTTTTCTCCTCATTCTGAAAGAGTAATGATTTTAGTGATGAATGGCGTACGGTTTAGTAATGTTAGAGGCATAGCAAAGCAAATCAGAGTAAGATTGGATATCATAAAAGAGATGCCTCGGTAAATATTTTATATCGCATTGCTCCATGGCTCATTCTGAGTGTGTGGCAGTCAACACTTGACTATTTGTTGTCGTCATCACCTGTTTTACGATTTAATGCTACCAATACTTGAGATTTTGTCGCTATCTGGTTTTACTATGTGCCGTTATGAATATCGAGTGCTCGTACACGTAAACAATTTGCTCCACGTGTGAATTTTAATAAGGCAGTTCATTTTACCCCTTTCATCGCTAACTAAATCCAAATATACCAGTACCTATAATTTTTAACTCTATCAAGCTGCACCGAATATTTATTAGACATTTTTAGCTCTGATATAGATATTTGTACATGATTTGATGCAAAAGTTGGTGACATACATTTGTTAAACTCCCATTTCTGGTACCAGAATTTTTCATTTCAATCAACAAAGATATTTTTTCGTGGACGCAGTTTGTAATTACGGGTATGAATCCCATTTTCTCCTTTATTAAATCGAGCCTACTTCGTATTTGCTTTCAATTTACACCGGCTTAAGCAAACGAGCATCCAAAATCATGCAAGAGACGTGGGGGTATAAACACTTATGTGTTACCTAATTTAAAGTTTTTCTTTTGACGAAGTTAAATTCTCTGACTAAACGAGGTAATACTCTAAATAAATCTTCACGAGCCTCCCCTGTACGGTGTAGTATCAAGCCCCCTAATTGAAAAATAATTGCATGCCCTACGCAAGAGAGGCAAATGTTTCCTTGAGTGGAAGGCAAACCGTGTATCCGCGAATTGATTGGTCCCCTGAGAAAACATTTTTAGCCGCCCCTTATTCAGAGAGAGAGAGAGGGGAGCTGGCGGATGGCTAGACCATTGAGGGGAAGAGAGGAAAGGAGAGGCATCTGGCGGCGAGAGTAGGAAGTATTGGTTAGCAAATCAGGCGAGATGAGGTAGTGGAGGATGTCGGGAAGGAGGATGGAGTGAGAGAAAGAGAGAGAGAGAGAGAGAGAGAGAGAGAGACGAATGCTTGGGTGAAGCGAGAGGGATCCTCATTTCCACGTTGACTCTAGATTCCTCCAAGCAGTTCCGGGATCTCTGTTAAATCTTTGAGTCTTGCCTGTAGTTAGGAAGTTGGAGAAGGGTTTGAGGAGGGGATGAGGTGAATATACTTGGGGGAAATGCAGAAGAGGGAAGAGTCATTGACGAAAGAAGATGGGATGAAATTGAAGCAAGCGGGGAGGACCAGAAAGAGAACTCTGTCAAAGAGGTTGTGTCGTGTCAGCATCTGAGTTTACATCCACTTCGTTCTTGCCCTGTTTATTCTTTGGAAGATCTGCAAAGAGCCATATTTGTCCGAGAGTAGAAAGGTAGAAGCGTAATCAGAATGTATAGCACTGGGTACTAAATCAGAGTGATTCAAATTTAATGATTGAAATGGGGCTTGGATGGACTGAAGATGTTGTTAGGGTTTTTGCAAAGCAAGTAGAGGACACTATTAAACATGAATATGGTTATAACGACGGTCGTATACTGTTTATGGGAACAAAGGTTGATTTTAAGTTTAAGAACATGGAGTAGATAATGACGAGGATATGAGCCATTCACGTAAAGCAATGCCAGAGACCAGATGATATACTGAAATTTTCCAATATGGAGCAGAGACAGTGAAATTACTGGGTAAAATAAAAAACTATTAGGTATGTTCATGTTAGATTTCGAGCTAAATCAATCAAATTTAAATATAGTGTATCTATTTGCAGGTGGGAGGGGAGATAATTGAATAATTCTGGCATTATAAGTAAACCCTACTTTAAGGGCTCAAATGTATAAGGCTAAACTACAGCGTATTCTGCAGGTTTCCCCAAGGGAGTACTGAAGACGCTCATCTGGTTTTCTCCGTTTGTGGAATTGTTTCCATTGTGGAAAAAAAATCTGCTTCCGGGACCAAAAGGTGTATGAGTAAACTTTTACGCAGATAATCACGGGGTGTTTGGTTTATCAGCTATAGAGAATATGTGGGTTGATATGAATATATTTGCATATTTTGGGTTCACCCGTGGGTACAATTGTCTCAAATACAGAATGTTCATAAAATAGCCGCACACCGAATACTTTTAGCACCATAAGTCAGAGCTGGAAATCAGTCATCAGGGATTGGGTTGCTGTGGTGGCAGTTTTGTATTGGCTTCTCGGAGGACTCGGCTTGAATCCTGGCAGTGGCTGTGATGTCTCAGTGAAATTACGATCCCTTCATCGGTGTTGTGTGGCGTGGTCTTATTTTGTATTTTATTTCCTACGGATGAGAAATTATATTGTTTCCCTTTATACCATTTTTTATGTGGCCAATGATCTTGTGCCAAATTGGTTATATGGCCAAATTAATGGCTTTCAAATCTGAGATTCAGGATCCGTATCCATCCAGATTATTCATCCCTCATCTTTGCGTTTTTTAAGACGGAGAACTGCATTTCAAGAGCAGGACGTTCATCATATGTCATGTATAATTGTGGGCTATCCTCGGTCCCTTTTCTTAAGCAGAGAAAGCCGACGTCTGGTTTCTCCATCAAAGTCTTACCTTACCGACGTATCGACCAGTCCCCAACGGCCTCAGACGTCGGTATATGACATTTGTTGTCGTTCGCCTCCTAAGATGTGTCTGAAAAGCATGGTAGTAAAGAGAAAATAGTGTTATTAAGTATAAATATGTCGGCAATAAAACATTTTTCGTACTCCATATTAAAAATATCTTGGCATGAAGAAAAGATATTAAATGGTAGTTCTTCCATTGCATTCGTAAATTTTTGGCGAACTTTGTAAATTATTCGTAAATTCGTAAATTATTATCCCCTTCATTTTGAATGGCTAGGGAATTTACTGCATGGAATTTTTTAGAATAGCTTATGAATAAAAATTTTGTATATTCCACATTTTTACGTTGTACAATTCCGGAGGGTTACACTTTTATCCGTGAAGATTTCTTATTTATACTTAGTAGACCATAAGAAAGTTTAGGGGAGTATAAGTGCTGAGAGTGTGAGCCCCGAGCCCCAAACGAGCCTTTCAAATCTTGAAACCTATAAAATTACTCAATACCGTTTGAAACCGTCGGGATTACGCTTGTAAAAATAGGGTAAATACAAAGTTTGTTCATTCAAGCATCTCTCCATCTTTCCAAGAAACCGACCCACTCATTAATAATTTTACTCCTGTGCTCAAACGTAGTGGTGCGGTAGATTAGGATACACGTTGGCGGTCCTTCTTCAACCCCCTTACTCACCTTATTTGGTCCCTGTCGGTATTCTTCAATTTACTATGCTCAATGATAATTGGTCACAATCGATGAGATAACACAAAGATTACTGGAGTTACAAAACAGGATTCCAAAAAAGCAAATGAATCCAGCAGTAAAAGCCTGATTGGAAGACGTGTGTGGCTAGTCAGGGGTAGTAATTCGGAGGAGATAGTGATAAAAAATTTGCAATGCTTTATAATGAACTTATAAAAAGTCAGTCCTGGAACTTTTCTATCAATGGTTGGATGCAGGGTGCTATTGCAAGAGGAGGCATGGTCCTAGGTACTGTAGTAAGAGGGGCCTTTCTTCTTCGCCGTGCGAGGGCGGTGAAGAGGAGATATAGAGAGATATGGAGTGGGTGAATTAACATTAGCCAACTGTTACTGAGGCTCTTCCCGCATAGAATTATGATGGGACGGGGCAGGGAAGTGAAGTGGGAGGGTTTTGAGGGAATGCGGAAGCAGGAGAGTAGTCGGCTGCAACTTGGCCCCGTTTCTCTCCGTCGCTGAGAGGGAGGGAATCCCTAATTCGGTGCATTTTCATCGTCTTGACGGGGTGTGCCTTGGAGTCGAGGGGAATGCGCTAGCTTGGAAGGTTCCCTCTAGCCGAGAAGCGGAGTAGACGAACCGGAAACGGGCAAGGCGCAGCGCTGAGGCCTTACCGGAGGCAAAGGAGTGAGGCTTGCGCTTCGAGGGGTAAATGTGTGTGATGAGACGGCATGAGGAGAGAGACTCGGGAGGGGTTGGTTGAAGGGTGTGGAAGATGGGCGAGTGTGTCGGCAGACTTGCTGCGGGCACTCAGGGCTCCTGCCGCACCAGAAGAAGGGAGCTACCTCTTCTCTTGGGCGGCGCCACTTCTCGAAAGCTGCGTTCAAAAGGCCTTGTTTTCTTTCTTATTACGAAACCGAGCCCCGCCAGACCGTCACGTTTTTTTTCTTGAACAGCACTGGAGAATGTATGAAAAAAGATTGAAAAGATCGATGAAAAGACGCACCTTCGCGTCTTTGCACTATCGACTTGGCGAAAAATAAACAGGTATATTTTAGCCCACTTTCAAAGTTTAAAAAATTTAAAACAATAGTGAATGAATGATAATCAAATGACGAAACAGATGCATGATAAAGGACTGAATAGTGTTAGAGGATGGGTTAGACCGAACGATGGATGGATGGATTACTAGTTAACATGGTTGAACGTAGTCGAAAAGACTCCTAATAGAAAGGATGTTGGGAGCCTCAGGGACAAGAAGGCGTGTATGAAACGGTGCATAGATGTGATGCAAACTGCACTAGACGCAGTCAGTTCGGTACGACTCCCTCCCGCTGCGAGGGCCGGGCCACTGATGAGAACCGAAGAAGATAAAGATCCCGGTTTAAAACGTTTGGTTGCTAGAGCCCACCTAAATTCCGACTATAGTAGTAGCGTAACATGGTGGCAGTTGCACTGAAGGATTTTTTTTTCAGCAGAAGGTGTTCACTCCCTACGAACTGGCTCCACACGGGGGAGTAGGGTAGTCTCCGCGTCAAGGTCGCAAATCTTCATAACCAACTTCAAAATCCACAATCTCTTTATTACATTAACTATCTATATCTATGTGGCTCCTAGTGAATTTAATAGGATGGACGTTTTCGATATATTGAGAAGAATAATCTCCCATTTGGTTCGTTTCGTAAACAAGGGGTGCTTTAGTTACAGACCCTGGGCACTAGGCAGCGCACTTCAGAACAGATCGGGAGCAGAGTTGATGTGCGTTAAGCAACAAAAAAACATCGAATATGACATCCGTGATTGTTGTCAAGTTTGTTGATTATCATTAATGGCGTCAAAGATGCATATCGTGAGATTTTAAATTACTCTGTGAAAAAAGCTTACGTTTATAAATACTTATTTTGAACGAAATTCTTGCGTAGGTTTTCACGGGGTCTTCCATTCTCTCTTGCAGTTATCAATTTTTAGATTGGTTTTAATGTAGACCTCCATTCATCTCTTTTCTGAGCTTTCCTTTTCATTTCTTCATAGGATGTTGCCCCAGCATCCTTCCTCACTTCCGCCAGATATTGTTCCCTTGCCCTCCCTCTGTATCGTACTCCCACCATCATTCCCTCTAATACACACTTTACTAGACTCTCGTGTCTCAGTATATGCCCCACCAATTCTACTTTTCTTTTTACAAAAATCTTTCATAGTATATTCCCCTTCTCTCACACCTCTTCATTTTTAACTCGGTCCATCCACTTGATGCCCGTCATTCGTCGATAACACCACACTATTAAATCATCCAGTCTTCTTCTTTCTTCCTTTGCAACGGTCCAGGTTTCACATCCGTATAGAGCAATGCTCCATACGAAAACTTTTATCAATTTTTTCCTCATGTCTAGGCTGATCTTTCTTGCAGTAAAATGTTTTTTTTCTTCTTGCTGAAAGCTATTTTAGCCATTGATATTCTATTTCTAATTTCTCTTTTGCTTTTTGCGTCACTTGTTATTATTGCCCCCAGATATTAGCGCTCTGTATTTTCGGGTTCTCCATCCGCGTTCGTTGACTTTGGCTGACAACGGTTTCGATAGCCATCCTGCTATCGTCTTCAGATGGAAGGTGAAAGAAGCTGCAATGGCTCCCTCGTATAGGGCTGGTCGTCCTGGTGCTGCGCTGAGATTGGTTGGAGCGGATGATACTTTTCCATTAACTCCTGACAGGATAGCCACTGTCTCTGTTGAAATTTTCCGGGAATTTACAGATCTCTATTGCTTCCTTGATTTGCCTAGGGTAAAAGCGGCTCTCCCCTGCAACAACATTAAGTTTATGTGAATTAGCAACCTTAACCCGCCATTGATCGCGCTATGAGATTTTCTCTCGCGCCAAATTTAAACTTGTGCTCACTTTGTAATCATGAGTTAGAATAAGTTTCCTTTCCTTCCAGCTGACTTTTTATCACTTCCTATTGACCGACCGTCTCTAAAAGTATAAATGAAGCGTCCACAGCTGTGTAATGATATGTCTGATACCGTTGGCTACAAGGTGTGAGACTTTTTCTCATCGCGCGACCACTGCCGTTAGTGTTTTTGTATCACTCAGCTGCGCTACACTTTCGCAACATGCGGGAAAAGTTGATTCATTTCGTGGAGAGCAGATACGTTAATACAAATTTATGAATCATGAGAATGTATGTCCTCATAAATAAATATTTCTTCTTTGAGAATGGTAATTTTCTTCATTGATACCCAACGATATCATCGCCAGTAAACGTTGCAATGATTACTTAATTGTAACAGTAATTGTGTGTATGTGGGAATCAATGTTTCAAATGAGCATTAAGGGGAATAAATTAAATCTAAATTTAGCGTAATATATTGCCAATAAACGCTCTATGATAGATAACCCAAGATACACCTGTGTGAGAAAAATTCTCACACGCGACCGCTCACGTGATAGGTAGCTTAGCGACCACTCCCGGGTTAATAAATTGACAAATTTCCAATCATTGCGTTTGCACAAATGATGTGGTATGCAGTCAGGCGCACGGGTGCGAAGTTATGCAACAAATACGATGAGGTTCGCACCCGTGCGCGTGACTGCATACCACATCATTGGAGCAAACGCGATGATTGGAAATTTGTCAAAAGCGACAATGTTGGGTTTATTCTCCGCGACTGTGGCATACCATGCACGACCACGTTTCCTGTGCTACAATGTAGACTGGGGACGAGAACATCTTGTTCGTATAAACCCCGCTGAAATTCGCCTTGAATTAAAATGGCTTGGTGGTATAACTGGCTAACACACCTGACCGGCGATTGGGAGATCCGGATTCGAATCCCGGTCAAGTCAAATGAGTTTTCCATGGCGAGCTTTACCGTCTTTGATGTTAACAACTTGAATTCAACAACTTTAAGGCCCCCGGGTACCTCGCCAGAAACTACGCTGCAGACGTCTGGTTGGATTCGTCTGAGGCCTCTGATATGCTATCCACGTAACATTTTAATGCTCATTTACGAAGAATAAACATCGATATTTAGTACAAGTTAAGTAATTTTTCACTTCTCGTTTTTCACACTGTAATATTGACCACGGAAAAACACTAATTTTTGCAAAATTAGATGCCTTCTACGGCTAGTATGACGACATCATTTGCTCCTAACCAAAATCTTTTGCACTCTTACTAAACGATAATCCTTTATCTTCATTTTAGTCCATCTCATGTTAATATACTTTTCATAATGGCGACACTAAGTCAATCCATCCGAACCAATGCACGCTATTTTCACGTGCTCTTCGGCGGGGGCATTCTCCCATTTACCTCGCCTTTAGCCACTGAGCGAGTTTCTGCGCGCGCGATGGTGGGGAGAGCCGGGAGAGCGCTGGCTCCGAGTCTGTTGCCCTGTAAAAAATATGGTCATGAAAGTTTTTAACTCACATAATGCTACCTACCGGCAGTTACCTAACCTTTCGTCAGCGCACATCGTTCCATTCAACGTCGTTCGTGTGCGCTTATGTGTTCCGATGTGCGCTAACTCCAACAACCTGAATGGAAGGCTCCCAGTGTCTTCAAATGCGCTGCAGACACTTTTACTCCATCTCTATTTAAATGCAGTTGGTAGAGGTACCTACAATGTGCTGCCCTCTTCTCCTTACTCTTCATCCAACCTCTTCTTCACGAGTCTTCCCCTATTTTAAACCACGCTTAGTGTAGATGACTGCCATAATGTTTCACTACCACTATACCCCTGACCTGGCCCCACTCAACTAACTCTAACAACAGCTATTATGTGAGAAACGGATACATGAAAAAGCATCCTTTTTCGGGTTCACATTTGACAATCGATTGTGATTTTCTAGAAAAGAAGCACTCTATCATGGAACTTATTCCGATTTTCACACTCAGACAAAAAAACTCGAATCTTTCATGGTTTTACCACGTGACTTCTCAGTTTTCAGGTGTTTAGTTTAAAATGCACATCGCTGGGATTACTAAGATCTCCTAATTACGTGTTTAGTGCTTTGATCAATTGAGCTAGTAATATTTAAAACAATATAAAAATAATTGTGGTATTTTTTCCAATCAAAGAGTTCCATGTTCCAAAAAGTTCCATGGAGAGTCGTTCTGTAATTTTTTCTCAATGATTACGTTCATCTACTCGTTTATTACGTTTATATTTACCTCATTCAAGAAGACAAATTTAGTAAAACATTCTGGATTTTTTCCATAGATTTCTTTCCCATGGTTATGGATAAAATGCCAAAAACTTAAGGCAGTTCCAGAAAAGCGTAAAGCAATATTTTCATCTTTTTTAGGCAAATATTGATAGCATTACCAATAGATTAGAAAAAAATGGTATATTTGTAAAATAATACCAAGAGGTAAGCATGAGATATGAGTGCATTTGAAAAGCACAATCGGATTTTTTTTAAGGGAACCACCAGTCAGAATTTACCGGGTAAACATGTGCTTGGCTCTCGAATGAACTTTGACCTCTTATTTTTCCGGCGCAGCTGAGTAAACTTTCCAAAATATCAGCGTTTACAAATCGTTTGGCAGGTTGAGAGTCAAATACGGTTCAAAGCACATGAATTGAAGGGATTTACTTTTCTAACGACTGATGAACTTTCAAAAGCGAGTAGATTTATATTCCTCTTAAAGAATTGTGCTGAACATCAATCAAAAGCTAGCAGAAATCCTGTGGAGAGAGAAGTTTGATTTTTAATTATTTGTCTTTCTTTAGCATAAAGCCGGAGTTAATACACCTTTAATGGCTTACACCATTATGAGTTTATCTCGGTTTCACCTACAATGTTCTCTCATTGGGTATTTGAAAATAAGTTTTTCTTCCACAAGAAACGATTAAACTTTTCTGTTTTCCTTATAGATGAATTATTTTGATCCTAGTATTCACTTTACTTCCTTTTCTTCTTAGGTACCTTTCTAAGTCTTCTGTGGTGATGGAAGTTTTAACTACTGAGCATTTCTAAAAGTCGCCAAAAAAGTATTTTTTTTGAGCCTAAATCTTTACCTCTTATCCATGGAAATGCATTTCTTCCCTCTACAAGATTATAGCTGCTAAATAAAGTTTAAAAGAATATACTATGCTTAATTGAAACCTCGTAATTAAACATAATTTATACTTATTAGTGGCATTCAAACATTTGTTCACCAAATGTACGCTTATATTTAAATGATAAGTTTTCGCCCCTAAGTGGGAGTATGTAGTTGGGTTATGTTGTCCCAAAGACATATTATTCAATATATAAAGGACATTTATGCCCTTTGATTTTCATATATTTTATTTTTACATGCAAGTTACAATAATGCGGAATGATGATTTAATATTTTTGTTTTTTGTTAAATTTATGTGCACAGTAGCTATTTATTTTATTTGGATTTTCCCGTGTTTATTGCAAACAAAATTTACCTATATA
This sequence comes from Pyrrhosoma nymphula, assembly GCA_963573305.1. Taxonomy (NCBI): domain Eukaryota; kingdom Metazoa; phylum Arthropoda; class Insecta; order Odonata; family Coenagrionidae; genus Pyrrhosoma; species Pyrrhosoma nymphula. Next base: position 70,823,683 of record OY754336.1, read on the forward strand.
GTAGAGCACATAAAATTACGCTTTCTATCGTATCATGAACCTGTTTCTGCAGAATTTGATAAGTCTTTAATTCTCACTTTGGAACACAATTGCCGGTGCTATTTCAACGGTTAGTACAAGTAATAAATGATACTAAACATCATTATCGCCAACAAACTTAATTTCTGAAACGTATTTACATAAAAGGTCACTAGCTAGGGAATAAATATCCATGTAATATAAGTATAAATTGAATTTTAGATATGTGATGACCCATGAGTATTGACATTTTTAAAGTGCAGTAATTTAGAGTTCATCATTAGCGATATTAAAATGCAGCATTCAAAACACTTATTCAATTAATTGAACCATTTCAGTACGATTTATGATTTAGTTGGCCTTTGTCATGTCCAAAATTCCTCCTCATTGTTTGAGTTACAGCAATGCTTGTACTGCACAAGCAGTAAGTTTGATAAAACTGCATTTGCCATGCTAACTGAGCTGGAAGTGTTTGTAAATACAGTTGAAGCTGACAGCAAACTTGAAATGTGACAACAAACTGACGTATGTATTAGTGCAAAATTTTGGCTATTTAAACGCTCAATATCCCCAAAAAAACACAATTGCAGTTATCTGTGGGTAGTTTAATTTGGCATACCTATTGGTGCATTGTTGGGAGATTCGGATACATATCCTAATCCTGGAGAATTATATTTCTCTGTTTTATTATTTAGTTTTTCACATCAACACATTTCCTCGTTGAGGGTAAGGTTGCTGTCCTGGCTATATCTACAGTACTTAGAAATGCTACTAGGATTTTTCTCAAAGTCCAGACAAAATGTCCAGGGCTATGTGAACCGAATATTGAATCAGAAAGCGAGATTCAAAAGAGAAAGACTACATAATACTTTGAATGCATATTTATTGAATGAAGACATCAATCCTTAATCAACCTATCTAAAATTTACCTTTATGCAGCAACTCTTGGATATTTTAACTAAATTAATATAAAACTAAGTACATAGCATTCAGTTTCTAACCCAAATAATACTTTTTCACGCTAGTGTTAGCAAATCCGAGTATTTTTTCAGCCAGTTTTTCTGCAATGGATGCTGTGTTGCTACCAAATTACTTAAAGTTAGTTGTTGAGATTAGCACCGAGAATACCCAAGGATTACTAATAAACCACGTGACCACTCCATGCGTATGTACGTTTAAATATGATTGAGGTTACCCCTGGATACTACGCAATACGTGATATTATGAGACGGGTGGTTTCTAAGAGCTTTCTGCAAAACTGCCACCACGTCTCACTACTACTATACATTGGATCAACATCAGGTTCTTGGTTGTAACCAAAGTCAAAAGACGTCCGGAAAGGTAGATCGAACAATGAGAAAATAAGAAGGTGTTTGGTGAATGAAGACGTTTAAACGTATAGAAAGATCTTCCGGATTCTAAAAGGCTGAACGGTTTTCGCTGATGGTTGGCGGGTGTAGTTCTCGCAATAGTTCCTGGCGCGCTGCAGTGGATGGTTTAGAGACATAGGCTACGGAACTTGCAGAATGCTGCGAAATGAGGGAGGTTGGCTGTTTAGGGTGCAGTGTAAGAAAGCCTTTTCTAATTGTTGCCAAGGTGATGCTTCGAGAAGTTGGGTGGCTCCTTACTAATTGCCGTTCCGTTTCAATTCGTCTCACAATGAGACCTCAAGATAAGGTCCATGGTAAAATCAGAGAGAAGGGTGATTTAATCACTTGCCTGCTAGGCTTGCGTGTGTGCACCTCTTGCTTTTTTCGTGCTGTAGTTTGGTTCCAATACCTCACTCTCCCTCGTTGTCTCCCTCTCTTCCCCTTCCTCCTTTTAGTTCACCCCATCCACTTCTACCTCTCTTCTTTGCCACCGCAGGTCTGCGTCAGGAACTTTCGCGAGAGCAATAGTCTCCCTTGCGGAGTCAGTTGGTAGAATTCAAAAACCGAAAACAATTTCTGGTCAACAGCCACCATGCTTCGCTACTACTATAATTTAGTTGGTTTTCGAAAGTTTTTCACCCACCACTTCATGTATGGGTGATTTCCTGCAGTGGGATTTTTCGTTTAGGATATCAGCTCCTTATTCCTTACGTTTGCCCTACAATCGTGTACATCTTTCTACATTGTTTATATTCCAGTTTCTTCATTATAAACTAATGGTGGTCATTTTTTTTTGTTTTTTTCTATAATTTTAATAGTCAAATTGTAATTGTTTCATAAATGTATTTAAGGAAGGGTTAGATAGAACAAGGGACTGTCCCAGTCTCAATCTCGCCGCAATAAAGATGCATTATTATTATTATTATTATTTGAATTACTATCAGATTCTTGCTTAAAACTGAAAGCAAACAATCATAACCAAATCCGGAACTAAATCGTAAATCAAATAAATAATAGAAACATCATAATAAATCACAATATAACAATAGATAACCAAGGACGCCTAATAAAATCAACATTTACATCGGAGGAGCTAAGTACAACGAAAATAAATAAATAGATAACAATCGGTTACGGGGGACGCTTAGGGGAATAAACAGAAAACAATATGGAGAGAGAAAAGGAAAACCGGAGTAAAAATTTGCATCCTATGGGATCGGGCGAAAAATCGCGAAAAAGAAAAGAAAAGTGATCAACTTCGTCGGCCGTTTTAAACGGACGAGTGTCTAGATTGAGTGTCTAGGAGTGGACGTGAGGAAGAGGTTGCTGTTGGGTTATTCTTGGGAACAGACTGGAGATCGGACGAAGGAGGAAGCGGGAGTACAAAGGAAAAGAGACTTGCCGGAGGTTCGGCGAATGAAAAAGGAGCGAGGGGAAAAAACGGACAGCCGCCCATGGATTGAGACAGAAAAGAGAGGAGAACGATTAGTGGGCAAAGTTTTTTTTTTTGACCGGAGTTATATGACATTTAAATAAATATTATATATGAAGTGCTTAATCTAACAAAGGGAGATAGATACGCATACATAATGCGTAAATTGGGCCCAATATTTGTTGTGATGAATATAAATCTTTAATTGAGAAAACTTTTACGGCATTACGGTCTTTTTACTTGAGTATAATGAATGAATAACTGTTATTTTATCGTGCATGCAAAGAAACTCTATCTCTCATTAAGATTAAATAAAAGAATCCAGAAGAGCGTGGTACAGGTTACAAAAACCTAATAAAAAAAAGGTCGGAAAAGACCAATCGAGCATTGGAAAAACGAAGATGGAGCTCCGAGAATGTAGACGTTGAAATATATGGCAAGGGTGTCCGCGTTCGAAAGGGTTGGAAGGTTTGCGCCAATGGTGTGCTGGTTTGAGAGGGGTTTTGGGAATGAGGATTTGAATGGGGGAGAGAGGTGGACGCTGGAAGGAGTTGGGATAATTAAGTGGCGTGAATTATAAATCGGAAATGCGCAGTGGGGAAGGGAAAATGGGATGCAATGAAGAGGAATGGCCGGGTGGGTTTGTTATGAGGAGAATCACTTCGGAGAAGGTAGTGAAGTCAGTCATGGGGGACGGGGTCACTACGGGTTGGTGGTGCGACCGGAAATAGACTGGGTCGGGGATGGAGAAGACGGGGTGGTCAGGATTATGGGGGAGGATTTTTTAAAGAGGAGAGAGGAGTTTGAGGTTGAAGGCGAGGGTAGAATGAGCATCGGAAATGCTGGAAGGAGGTGACTTATGAAGAGAGATGACGTGAGTTGTTCAAGAACCGGCCAAATCAAGAAATGGCGGAGATTCGAAGGATGCACGGAATAAATAATTCAAAGCTGTATAATTTACTCATGACTTTTTCCATGGGGAACTAACAATAAGAGCAGTGCATAAATAAGCCATCCAATTAGAAGATGGTATTTTAATATGCCAATATATAGAGAAAAAACAATGACTTTCAATGACAATAAACTAAAAAAGGTACAATTGTGATTGATAATCAAGGATTAGAACAGGTTGATAGTTTTACCTATCTTGGATACAGCATCTAATACATAAACCCAAGAAGCATAGACATGGAAATAGCCTTCATAGACCTCTAAATTCTGAACGATTTGTTTGGATTGTTGGTTATTTGAAGAGGCGACCGACAACCGAGCTGGTTAGGGAAAGAGCACAAGGGAATAGAGGAAGGGCGGAGTAAAACCCGGCGTTGCCATTGCCTACTTTGGCGAATTACGTCAAGGGGTCTACAAGTTAATTTGCCATCCGCGCTACGCAGTAATACGCTGTAAACCCTCTCAAAACATCAATGAAGTAGGAATCGAGATTTGCGCTGACAAATCCCCTTCTCTGACGCTATTCGAACACAGACCCTCGGAAAGGGAATACAGTAAGCAACACAACACACCAGCCTTCATATCCCTATAAATCAGTCTTCAAGGTAATTTTCTATCAAACAGAGAGTCAATTCACTCGCATAGGATCGGGTTGGTAAGCGAGTTAGAGAACGAGTCATCCCGAGGGTTCTGGTTTTAATTCTCTTAATTTCAGGCATTTTTCATGTAATCCTGATTGGGTGCATTGCAGAGAGCCATTACAAGATGTAATCTGTGCGGTGGATGAAATCTGAAACCGTGGACCCTGTGGTACGTTTTTTTAAGAGCTATCTATGACTTGGAAAGTTAAAAATCGTGTACGAGGAAATGGCGGAGATTCAATAAATACATACTATATACCCATCACGCCGATCCCTTCCGAGTTAGACACAGTCAGATAAGTTATACTTTTATAAATTAAATTTTACTTGCATTGATAAAACTTTAAATTTAACTGAAATATAATAATATCCTCCATAATACTCTTATCTTTTTATACCTCTTTTCATTCTTTTACAATGGCTGCATTCTGTTACATTGATTAATGCTCGCCCTCGTGTGCGTGATTCCTAATATTCCTTCTTTTAAGAGTATCTTCCACCACATTCACCCGTAACTTTCTTGGTCTGCCAAGAAAGTCATGGTTACAAATCATTCACACTCTATCATATCTCTGCTTTGTTATTCGATACTCATCCATTCTCTCAACATGGCCAAACCAACAAAATCTATTCATGGAGATTTAATGGGACGCTTTAAATGAATATGAAGGGTTTTATTCTACTCAGACATGCCTCGAGTATCAATACATTTTCCTGTTTGATCATGGGCTATTTCACTCGTAAACTAGTGGGTTGGTACGATGGATTGAGTACTTTCTTTATGCCCTGAAGGTTCCGTTTCTACTCCTGATAGTGATGAAGAGGTTGAGTAAAATCCGGATCCTTACTTAAGAGCGATGTGGAGAGCACATCAAATGCGGTTCCTCGTCTTTCAAATGTGGCCTGGGATTAGTGTGGATCCCTTGGTGCTTTTCGTTAAGGGAGGTATAACTATCAGGCCAGTTTAATCTCTACCCAAAAATTATTATCCAAATATTCCTTCCCCTACTGTCTCGATCACTTGTCCTTAATGGTAGAAATGGTAATAGTTGTCAATCGCTTTTCTCCTTAAAACACTATTTTTATCGCTGAAATACAGTAATGAGAACAAAAATGTTATCTAGATAAATTTAATGTGATCTCTTTTGCACTGTCTACTCCATTAGTTTGATGTTAATCGAGGACACGAGAATTATCGTGAGGAAGGGATGATGCAGAGAAGACCAACTCCGTACACCACCTAAAGTGGCTCTGTAGGGATACGGTAGATTTCTCACACCTGCAGTTGTCCTCAAGGCTAAATAAAGTGATTGAAGCTGATGTGGGCATTTTTCTGTCCATCAACTACGTTGAATCGGCCGAAATATCGTTATTGTAATTACAGAGCTGTATCGGATATTTAGAGAATAGAGTGGAGTAATTACATTTTCTCGGAATATCAATATTATTGGAAATGCATTGAAAATATTCTTAAATTATCGTTCCTTATACTTTCAATTTATTTCCGATATTTCAAGTGAATTGCTAAGGAGCTTTTAGCTTAAAAATTACATTTGCTCGTAGGCACTCAACAGTATCTTTTTGAATATGCATTTCTCAAGCCCCCAATACTTTGCATATGAGTTTTCTGAGGGCTACGCTACATCATTAGGAATGGACACATTAATTCAATAGCATAGAAGGGGTATCATATAAGTATATGATTTATAATGCCCTCCACAAGAACCGTAAGAATAAGCAGATAGAAGTGCGCATCGGTTGAGATTCGATCTCATTTGAATTTTTACTTTTTAATTTTTATGAAAACTGTGAAGTACAGTACAAAGTGGTAAAAGAAAAGAATATAGTTTAAGTTTGTCAGTTTTATAGGCTTAATTACATAGTTCTTAAATATTCAGTATTAATATCTATGTGTAGTAGAATTTTCTTTGAGGCATTATTCCGATAATTGTCTGTAATAGGCAGCACATATAATTAAAACGTCAAATTAAAACTCATATGACTCTATAAAACTATGAAATCACGCGGCGTAATTGTACTATTACTCCATTACTCATTCGGATGTTAGTTAGAGAGGTTTAAATAGTACGTGAAATAATATTGAAATACTTCATTCGCTACCATCTCAAGTTTGTTCTTTAGCCTGCAGTAACACTTACTTTGATGTCCATGTCCATCTAATTCTAAAAGCATTAGATACGGATAGCCGTTTTCAATTATTTAACGAAAGAGCGAAGCTTATTTTCCTCGTCGCATACTCCTGAACCGTCGCCACTCGTATGAGTTAATTCAATAGGTTATAATACTCTATTTTCAACGCGAAGCAGTGTTCTGCAAAGTTGCGATTAAAGAAAATATCTCGACTATTAAATGTGCTCAAAATAAATGGACACCCTTTCATCCAGAAATCGAGAAAACTCTTTATAAAACAACACTGTTTATGAATTGGTCATTATCCGTGCGTGCATTATTAAAAAAAACAAATTTGTATACATAATTTATAACTGCATGCATCATAAAGCGCGTTTTTCGCATGCATGAGGTGAAAAACTAAGATATTGTTCGTTGCCTACGCTTTTGTGTATTGAATTAATATTCATTAGTACTGCGTACGTGTTCATATTTTTATGTAACTAAAGTCAGTAACTTAATTTACGTGTTCTCATTGGGTTCAATATTGTTTTTGTTTTTATGCCGACCTATTTAACGATCTCGTTAAAAGTTGGAAAATATCAATTATTCACTAAACTTCCAGGGGGATATTTTTTTACTTATTATAGAAAGAAGCATGTATCTGCATTTCATGCTGTAATAACTAGGCTACGCAGCAATATTTCATATGTACTGCAGGTCTCTCACTTCACGTTGTGTTTACGCAGGCATAAAAAATACAGTAAAAATATTTCCTTCTCAACCCTTTCTGACCTGATTTTTATTTTTATCAATTTTGGTGTAATTTGCAAGAAAAAAAACAGTAAATACTTTCGGAAAAAATAGATTCCAACCTTAGCCAGAACAAAGACGAATATTTGAATTGCTGAGCACCTGACATGGGCTATGGTATCAAAGAACTTCAATGATTCCATTTGGAATCACTCGGTCTGAAAGTTCAAAATATTTTATCGTATTTTTAGGAAATGATCGTCCTCTTTCTATTTTTAAACGTGAATTTAAGGTTACAATTTCCTTACATCCTTCCTCTCTTAGCTCATTAATTCCGTATGAAACGTTATAATTTTGCGAAATTTAAATGGATTTATAACGAAGACTTTATTTAATACGGGTGGAGAACCTTCATTTCTCGTAATACTACCTGTTCAAAGTAGACCAAGTGGGTCAACGTATTAAAGAGAATTTTGGACTATTTTGTTGCAATATTATGAAATATAAAATCAGCTTAACCCAACGAAGGAACTTGGAGTCATACACTACCTTTGAAAAACGGAGTTATTAAATGTGGCTCGTTGGCATTCAGGTTAAATATTCTGAGATCCTTAAAAAGGAGGATTATATTTACGATTAAAAATCATTTCTATTTGAACAGAAAAAGTTAAGAGGAGCCCATGGCTCTTTCATTGCTGGTTTTTCCGGCACATTACTTGCCGTTAAATCGCAGACGTGAATGATTTTCCCCGGAATTGGAAGGTAAAGATAAAAAAGGAAAATACTCTCCTTGTGGAAGAAAGTGTGGTCCCAGTGAAGGCTTCTTAACATCATCATTCATCATTATGCTCCTTTAAGGAATCATTTCTTCCATAATTACCATAAACTTTAAGAGAGATTCGTAAAATACAGTTGGTATAGAATTTTATTAGCCTGTGTAAGTAAAGATCTGCTCTAGTTGAAATATTTTTACTTTTACTTGGCCAAGTGGCTCATCTCATTGCCCATAAGAGATACTAGAGGCTCATAAGATATTACATTCCTGTGGAAATTCAATATTGATTATCTCATAATTTCCAATTTTATGAAGGTACATGGCAGGCATGTTCCCTGCATTACGTAATTTTTGCGTCCACAGACTTAATTGGTATTCTGTTATTTTTACATGTGCAAATTTCTCTGCGGATTGCATGGAATCCAATTTATTTTGTTTCCAAAAAAGGGATAATTTGTGTTTAATACGCTCATTTAATTTCTTTTTGAGGCTTTTTTCACACCAGAAACCTCCCCTAACACTCGGAAAATAATGCGAATGTTCCTTTTTTCAAGGAATGGTCAACGATCTTAAAACGTGTGGATAATTTTAAGTATATTAAAACACAAATGGAGACTCGATATAAATGATTAACGAGATGCCTGACTGTGTTTTTTATACTTTGTATTCAGAATGTGATTTTCAATAAAGTTCAAAGAACTGATTTCTTTTCATTATTTATTGTACATTCTTACATTTACTGTCCACCATAAATTGGCATTCACCTCTTTGAGGAAGTCTTAATTTTTCAAATATTTTTACATCGGGGGTAATCGAATTTTACTGCAGTTTTCTATTTATTTCTTCACTCTTTTTACTACAGCGTTTGTTTTAGACATGCTATGCATGCTTGTAGAAACTTTTAGGAATATTAAACTGACTCTGTCCCTGAACCAATTTAATTTGGCATCAAAAGAATATTCACCTGTCAATAATAACCTCTCACTCAGGTCAAAACAGTTTTTTCTTCTCTATTGGCTGCTAGTTGTTGAATATGCGATTTTTATAAAAGTTTATTTAAATTTTCCGTAAAATGTGACGGTATGTTTTCATAGATCGCTAGTCTGTTTTACAGTTTAAAATCTCTTTTCAAGGATAGGTCTACTTACTAAATATGTTTAAATAGCCTCTATTAGCTCAAGGTTTCAAGTGCTTCTGCTGCATTTTACACTTTTGCTGTCTTTAGAAAGTTACAATATCCAGCACAAATTTATCACAGCTTTAAGCTTACCGTACCAGTTTATGAAAAGGTAACAGTTAACTCATGGTAATTCACCATCTCAATATGGAGTTTTAAAGCTAACCCACCCAGCCAAAGGACCTCTCCCTTGCTTGCTAGGGGATGCTTTCGAGAGGGCAGCGGGGATACCGTTTCTAGAAGGAGTATGCTGTAGAGGTCTCCATTAAGCGCTCACAAATCATTGCGTTTCCATAGCGCATCCGCGGGGCTCCTTGAGCACACAGATTGAATAAATGCTCGCGTGGTTTTGAGTCACGTACAGCGTGGGGATTGCTTGAAGAGTCAACTCCCTGGCGATATATTCACCCACTCCTCAGATTTGCTCCGTGGGGTAGTGCCCCTTGAATCCTCTCGTCGATTATTTGGAAGATTTACATATGGAATGCTCGAGGCTGACTCGTAAGGGTAAACGCACGGCCATTTACTGTACCCTTGTGGTGACGGAGAGATCATGACTGAAGAAATTGCTGGATTTACTTAACCGTTCCATTCCTTAGGAAGGTACCAACTCGAATCTGTTCGTCAAAACAAATGCTTAACTCCATTTTTTTTGTTTATCTTATTTATAAAAAAAATGCTTTTAGTATAATTGAATCATGCATTTCGAAAAGGGCTCGTCTCGGAATTTAGAAAATAGTCAGGAGCCAAAACAAATACTGAATTTCTGTCAAACCATTTGAAGTAGGAGCGCAGCTTTTTCTGAAACTCATGGTAAAAACGTTATGAAAAGCAGATATAAGTCCTTCCCGCTCAAAAAACATCTGTAAGTAGGAAAACATGAAAAAAGAGGGAAAATATCCATTTTAAAAAATTCCGAGATGAGCGCTTCTGGAAATTCATGATTTAATTGAAGTTGTGCCAAATATAGTATGATATTGTATCCAATGAAAGAAACTAATGACTTTATCAGTAATGGAATCAGAGATAATTCGCTATAAATCGAACTGTTTTCAAGATAAACAAGAATATAAAAAGGTGATTGCTGAGCTTAAAAAGAGATCGGGGCTGGAACGTGTGGAAAGAAGTCTCTTAAGTGGAATTTTATTTGAGCTGTGGTAGTTTTGTTGCATATATCTTTTATAAAGATTCATCTTTGTGTATATTTACGTGAGTGTTCGTACTAAATATAGTACTGAAAAAGATTTACAAGTATTTCACGCTAGTCAAAACCTCAAAATTGCAACATAATCATTGTTAAATGTAAAAAACCTGTCAGGATTAAGTTTTACATACTGTTTGTACTACGATCTTACATCTTGTAACTTTTTCCCCACAATATTTCTGTATTCATTTCCGTTATAATTCCTGTCTCTCTTTATTCCATCATTCATGACTATTAATTTTCTATCTTTTTTTCCTTCGAGGACTATTACATAAGCATTACTCGGGAATTTAAGCTAGGGTTTAGGGTAAGGTTTCTACCTTACTTTTACATATAAATGTGTCTCTATAAACACATTATTTCCTACTGATCTTTTATTTATTTTTTATATATTTATTTTATATTACCACCGAAAACAGCACATATTGGCCTTTACATCGGGGTATTTTAACAATCAACAACGAACAAGCACAAACAACCATGTTCTGGGAAGTGAAAAATCCTCCCCAGGCGGGATTCGAACCCGCGACCTTTGGGTTAGCAGGCGAGGACGTTACTCCGCCGCCACCGAGGCCGACAATTTGAAATTTCATGCCGCTATTTTCCGCTCTCTTTCCTGTTTTCCTAGTAAGACTTGATCGTGTGGTAAAGTCTAATTTTCCAATAAAATTCAACTAACACTTCAACATGAGCAGAGACGGTCGGTAGCTGAAAGGATGAAGGGCAAAGGAGGCACTCCAGGTATTGTGAATCGATTTTTGTTAATTATTAATTAATGTTGGTATTTAAGCTGACGATTTTTTTTAAGTCATAGCATATTTTTCGTATTTTTTTCATCGTTGCTTACCTTGAAGTGCGAATTTGGTTGTCTTTCTCCGTTTAGGTGATCGAACTTCCTCGATTATAGTTATCGGAAGTAAAATTAATATATGTTTCCTAGGAAGCAAACTTTGGAACCAATACCTTCTCCTGGAGGGTCTATTAACGTTTTTTTGCCGAATGCACTTCTTCAAATCATATCTACACAGGTAAAATATTTGTATGATATTATCCTACTCCATCTTTTCTCAGCTGTTCATTTCATATATATTGACTAGCAGACCTGCTTTGCAGGCAGTCTCTGTCTGGTGTGCTCGTGAAGTGAACTTGGTGTTTTTTCTTTTTTTGCACTACTTAAGTGGCAGAAGTGGGAAATGTGGCTAAATGAGTGTATATGTTTCCCAAAGATGAAAAAACATTCAGAATAATTTTTCTTCCCCAACACAGCAATTGCATTGTTTAAAGCCTTCCCGTCCCATACAAACTTGAGAGAGAAATAAGGCGGCGCGAACTTGAGGCGCGATCGCCTGCGGGGCCCGGGTTGCGTTGCAATTCCTCTTTTTCTTTTTAAGTTGGCACACATACACAAAGCAGACACATTTACATGTTCAACATTAATGAAAGAAAATGATATTTTGTGTAATAAAATAGAGTTGAAAATTTTATTCGAGTGCTCTCGGATATACAATATGTTTGGTCCTACCGCGCCCTCTGCAAAAACAAATTACTTTTTCGGCTGTCCCACTCATGAGCATGCAACATATGTGTGAAAAGCATGGATTTTCCAGATTTAATCCACACACTTGAAGCGATTTACCTTGTGCATTGTTGAATGTCATTGAGAATGTAAGGCGAACGGGGAACTGTAGTCGTTTGAAATCAAATGGCATGTCGGTGGGAATGATGAGAATACGTGGAATAAGCACATCTTCACCTTTTGAATTGCCATTCAGAAATGTCGCTTCGATGACGTTTGGTATCAGTGATTTGACAGTGAGCCTGGTTCCATTGAACATTCGTGGTGCATTAATTTTGCGCAAAAGAATTATTGGTGCGTCGAGTTTGAGTAACAATTTGTGCGGTGGTACACCAGAAAGATCCAACGAATTTAAAAACTCAATTGGATAGTTAAAAATCTCGTCCACATTCATGACGCTATCAATCGATTTGTAGGTGACAGACTCGCCCGAAATTCGTCCGTGGATGGCGTAGTAGATTGCATTGACGTCGGTGTTTTTTGCTACCTAAATAGCGCGTTTGCAAAGCCATGGGTGATTTTTGTAATTGGTGACAACTTGTGGAAAAAATTTCTGAAATGATTGTTCGATCGATGGAACAATGATAAAAATAAAGTTCAATGGAATTGAAATATTTTTTGTGTCGGCATCAACTTGTACTTTTCCATTACCGATGCCCAACAGCTGTTTTTAAAATATGGTTAACACATTGCGCTGATTTACGCGCATATTCGTCGTTAACGTGAGTTTCTGTACATGTCTCCAAAGATGCGACGCTTTGAGGCAAGCGTTGTGTTCATCAGCTGGTGTTGAATTTGGCAGTACTGATCTGTCCCACTCGTGAGAATGCAACATATAATATACCACGCGAAAAGCATGGATTTTCCAGATTTAATCCACACACTTGAAGCTATCGACCCTTGTTGATGTCATTGAGAAGGCAAGGCGAACGGGGAACTGTAGTCGTTTGACTACAACTATCAAATTAGTCACTGAACTGGGCCTTTAAAGGCTGCAGGATTGAATAGCCATTCATAAAATCGCTATTAACAGGGTATTCAAGCCCGGTTGCCAAGGAAATATCTATTGTTGAAAAGGAAGAAAAATTGATGAATTTCGAGATAAAAAAGCAGTATCTGGACAAAAACGAAGTGTATAAGAATATTGAATGAAATACCTAAATACTACATTCTTTTATGCGTTTTATGATGCAAATTTCCATCCAATATCTTGAGTGCAAGTAATTTAAGAAAGAAAATGAAGAAAAACCTGCACCAAATTCAATGCTTTTCTTATGGACGTGAATGCTAACAATATTGGGATAAAAACAACCCCAAAATTTGCCACCTACCAAAACAGACTTACTGCCAAATCATGCAGATAGAGAATCCACATTTAATAAACCAAACCTCATTTCTCTTGCTCAAAACGTGAGAGAGATACAAACAAAATGGATACAGAATGACTGACTGACACGCTACAAAATTGCTATATATGGATTGTTGATATTGCAGCATTAAGGATTTTGCTGTAATACTCTAGCATGATAACTGCATCCTATGGAATATCCGGTTCAGAAAATTTGATGCATAAACTTATCGAACTATTTATTCTTGTTCAATAACGCAAGTTAATCTCTAGCAAATGAAAACTGCACATGAATCATAAAAAATAGGCGTTCGTTCCCTCCGACAGAATGGAATTGACTAACTTTTCCCGCAAAAAAGTTGCACAAAAAATGCCGCAAGGGACTCCACGCAAAGCAATTAAATAGCGTTCCACCTTGAATAACTGATGTGAATGAAACCGTCTGTCTCCCTATCACGGAATTTTGTCCAGTCCATAGTTTTTCCACTTCATTCCTCCAGAAAACTTTTTAACTTTCGAAGCGGAAAATTCTTTCTTTGCACTTCATGACTTATTTATTCTCGTCCCCAAATTTTCTCTGGTGCTAGTTTCAGTCTTTGCGTTTCATGGAATCACGACGCCCAGAAATGGTATTTTCAAGAGAGCCAGCATTTTTAAAATTGCTCTGCTATCGGGTGAGATCAATATTGCAAATTGAACAGTCCGTTTCATGCACATAAGAGCTTTAACTCTCAATAAGGGATCACTCGGTGAAGTTCCGAACACATTACAAGAATGCAATCGGAAATTTCACGAGGACTAGGCAACATTTATAACATTTGTCAGTTTCATAGTCAAAATAACAATAATATTTATGACCTATGGTGTACAATTTTTTGCACGATTTTTGTGTAATTTCCAAATCTGTGAAAAAATGTACGCCTTAGATTCTTAATAAAGAAAGTTTGGAGGATATATCATTAAAACTGAGAGAAAATATAACTTTTATATTACATATGTAAGGCAGTTACAATCTATATCCCTAGCTTCAAAACTTTGGCATATGGCTGAAATGATTCTTTTTATTGATTTCATTTTACATAATTCAAGAGGCGAGAAAGTATTGAAATAGAAGGGAAAGACAAGGTAGATTAAAAGGATGAAGGTCACCAATGGCATAAACCTTCCGTTAAAATGCGTAGGGTACCACAGTCTTAGGTTCAATGATTGGTTGGTGGATGCGAACGACGGCTGATGAAATTGGGTCCATGAAGTATAGATGGATAGGTTGGGAAGGATTACCAGGGGATCAGGAATGAGAATAGAGGAAGGTCGAAGAGAAACCCTGTTTTAGCCTGCTCTAAACGACAGGTGACCCGGGAGACCCTAGTTTAACGCCCCGAACGAAGTACTGCTCGAGGAGTGTTCTCCATTCAAGTGATCCTTCATTGCTATGATGTTCGTGTCCTTCGATGACACCTAGGTAATAGAGTTCAATTGAACATGATGGATTACGTTGATGGATTCCTGTTTTCCCGGGATATTTGGTTGGTTGATGAAATAGAGAAGTGATTGACTAGTTTGACTATTTTTTCATTTAGGAAAGAAGTCTGGGATGGTTTGGGAAAGATCATTCTGAGGATGTTTTATGGGTGGAGGGAAACACAGTGTGAGAATTAGAAATTTGAATTTTTCATTTTTTTCGACCACCCTAATCCACACTCCTAGATCCTATTTGACGAACCGAGAGCAGCGTTTGAGGTTCTCTCCAAACAGCACTGAAATAGGAAACGATATATACACTGAAGCTTCTCAGCCACGGCAGAGATTCGACACCAGGTGTTCAGTATAGAAACCTAGTGCTCTAATCACCATCGAAATTCCTTGACTTCTGTAGTCCTATTCGATGGACGATGTGCTGTAATTGACGTGCTTTCCTTCTCCCAAGTATTTTCTTTCTGACAAGTTCTCCCAAGTAGGGATCGGATTGCCACGAAGAACTTTCCGCCATTGCTTAAACTCGGACTCAGGTCACTCGCGTTGGGAGTCAGTAATCTAGCTGCAGCGATAATCCGACCCCCGTATGTTTTATCAATGTTTCCCTTTCCCGACTTTTAGACCAAATAAGGTTAAAGAGTTAAAGGTTAAAGTTTTTGACAACATTGGAGAGTGGGAAAATAATGAAGTGCATGGTGAAATAATTGAACAAAAAGTTGATGATGTGTGCTTTTGCCGAATGTTTGCGAATGATAGAAGCGTAGATATTCCTCCTATCAATAACATTCTCTCAGGATCCTAGACATTTGCCGTTTTCTGATCTTTTCAGTAAAGTACTTGAATATGGCTTTACGGCTGAAACCGGTTTTGCATTAATAATAAGCTGTGGAAGTTACAGAGATCGTTTTATTATCATGATGACCTTTCACCAAGTTAAAGCTTCGACATTAGATTTTGTAGATGAGGAGGTTGAGAGGCGTGCTGGAATGTCGTGGATAGGACGCGGAGTATATCAAAGAATACAGTCCGAGGAGTCAAAAATTGTAGGCACAAAAGTAAACTCCTCCCCTCATTATTTTATGGCAGCGGAACTTGGATGTACCAGAATTAGCATCAGTGTAAGCGGAATGCAGTGGGTATGGGTGACCTGAGAAGTGTTTGTGGCAAAAGTAGGAGGGATAGGGTAAGGAATAATCGATTCATGCATCAATGTGGAATGTATGCTTCGGTATAGGACATGTATTAAAGGAATTAACTTCGTTGTATTGACCATCATGATGTTAGTAATGATGGTTGAGAGTTTAGGATTACGAAATAGATTTATAATATAAGAGTGATTGATGCGAGAGGGTCAGACCGAGAACTTTATGTGTGTATGTAGCGGACGAGACTCAAAGCAAGAGGAATGTGAGATCTCAAGAACAGGATATGAGTGTGAAGTGTGAAATAGATGTTGTTGCATCCAAGTGGATGAATAACGCTGGACGTCCTGCATAGTTTTAACAAAGTGAGTATTTATTCCCACGATATACATCTTCCTAGAAAAATCGAACTGTCTTCCCAAACGATAATCGTTCCCCCCTATTTTTTATTTACCATGTCTCGTTGTCTCATGGGGCGTTCTTGTTTCACTGCAGTATGAATCAATGTATAAATATAGCAGAAGTAAAGGAAGTATGCAAGGCAGTATGGAAGAAATCATTAATACAGAGCCTGTTTTTTAGATCTAACGCCGAGAATAAGGTATTTTTTATTTCTCCTACCTCGCAAGTGAATGGTGAAATGGGTGTATATACCAGATGAATTTTAGCGCTAGGACCTTCCGAAAGACGTAAAATGATAGTTTTAGGGGGTTAGTTGAAAGCATGAGTGAAAGTCATCTCGGAAAACTGAAAGAAGAAGCTGAAGGTCGTTGCTTGTGCGTGTATGGGAGAGGGTTGCTGGGGGAATAGATGTAACGTTGGTAGATGCATGGGAGCACGGGCTGCCTGTGCCTACGAGTCGAGGAGGCACACAGTCGGTCCGCTGGGTGCACGTGAGTGAAAGCGGGGACTGAGTGCCGGTCCGTCCCAGGAGAAATCCAAGCTTTAGAGGCTGAGGGCGTGAAAAGATAGATGGGGATAGAGAGGGCGCAACATGGGATGGGGGATGTTACACGGCAAAAGTTGAGGAGGAAAAATGAGAGGAATGGTAGGCGCAAATAGGCGGTGATAGAGAGAGAAAGATGATCAAAGTAGGGAGCATTGATCGCATAGAGCAAGGGTGGATGGATTGTTCAGGGCTACCCATGGGAGCGTAGAACCAGATGAAAGTCTGATGGAGGCCTTCGTCTGAATACGATCGGTACAGAAGAAATGGGAGAGAGGAACCTCGGCGGACATTTGAGGATATTGATAAGCGAAACCCGGATACTTCGAAGTTTAGAGACATGCGTCTTGAGGACAGTCCCGTATAGGGCGTTCATTTCGGTGGATGAAGTGAATTTCGAGGCAAGAACGTGACATAACACCCAAGGAAAAGAGTTCGGAAACGTTAGGGAATTGTCTGTTAAATTTCATTTTCACCATAAGTAGTAGCTGACTGGATGTCAAAATGTACAAGTGCTTTTTTCACCACCGTGGATAGCTGCCAGACTTAAAAAGGCTGATGAGTAATGCATTATGATATTGTCTTTGTCAGTACTTCAATCCTAGGATTGAACCTGGTATAACTCTAGCCCTTTATTCTTATCTGTCCGTGGCCAAACATTATATCAAATCCGAATGCATTTCTTTTCATTAATCCCCTCTCAATTTGGTCTATGAACTCATCTCGTGTTCTCCCATTTAAGATATTCCCTTCTATTTTCCCCACAGTTTTCTTTTATGGAAATCTGTTGTTTTAAAGGCCATGTCCAATCCACTCGGTTCTTCTCTTACGTATCCTTTTCTTAATGAACTTTTCTGTATTTGAACTTTTATGTATTTCTTCATTCGACATTTTACCTGTGAGAGTAATGCATGTTATTAATGTATACTTGTTATGCATCATTAATCACACATTATAGCATTTAATAATTTAAACAACAAGAATGGTGAGAAATAACTTATGCATAGATTAATGATGAAGTTTGAAAAAAAAAATACTTTGAGCCAGTGGTAGTAGTCACTTTGGAAGCGTATTTGACAACCTAAGGTTCGCAGGTCCGAAATTCGCTACAAGGTTGGATCTCGTGTTTATGTAAGAACTAATGCCTTGAGTTCGACAGTGATATAACCTAAAAATTTGGAGCACTTAACATTCAGGCCTTCCACAACTCAGAATAATAGTGAATTATCCCATTAAAAATCTTTCCTTCAGAACCTCGGAATTAGTAATATTTTTGACGTTTTGTTGTGTAACTTTTTTAAATTTATAGACATGTAACTACCAGGTTAGTATTAGAAAAAAATATTCAGTTAGCACAGCTTCTAACTCAATTAGAAATAATTAGAGAACAACAATATTGATACACCAGTCTGCATTTTGATACTTTTTGTCGGATGATTTATTAAAAATAGGTTTTTGAATCAATTTTTTATGCTGATTCTAAACATGACTTCAATTTTTTTCTGTCACGTCAGGTTTTAACACAAAATAAGAATTATGGTTTCAAAATTTTAACTACCTACTGTAAGCTAAGTTATATTAACATTACTTCACGCAATGACAATGCTTGTAACAAAAATGAATAAAGGATGAATAATACTTCCAAGATCACACAACAATAGTAGCAGTTGTACCAACCTAAGATTCATTAGCTTGGGCCAACCTAAGGCTCATTAGCTTGTATCGAGAAATATCCCTCGCACAATAATTATCCACTGGCACATATGCACTTATCAGTAAATCATAGATGTTAAATTGGGTCCATTCTGAAAAAACTGTGCGTACTAGAAGAATACTAAGAACAGTTCTGAAATTTTTTTAAGTAAATTAAATTTATTATTCACTTTGAACAAAAACTTCAATTACAATTTTGACAATCACAATACAATTTGATAATTATTTCAATTACAACCAATATGTTAGATCAACCAATGCTATTAACTTAACATATTGTTATAAATGAGCTTGAGAGACATAAATGCAAGCAAATCAGCAAATAAAAGTTAGCTATTATCACTTACTAGTTTTCAGTCATCTGATATCATGCAGACTAGTGTTATTGAAGAAATAAGTCCCTAAGAAAATGTAAAGGGCTAGCTCAACGCCACGATTTTAATAATGCACGAAGATAAATGTAACTCATTAAAATAAACCCGTGGTGAATCAAAAATGTCAAACTCGTGAGCTGTAATAAGTGCGCAAGTATTGAAAGTGAAATAAGTGCGCAAGCCGTTGGAAAAAAGTTCAATCTTATTTGCCATTATTGCCTAATATTCTTTTTTACGCGGAGCTAAAACTTGAGAACTTACCTTTGCGCGGAAATAACAAACTTTCCGAAACATTCCACAAAAAAACGGAAGCAGTTGCGATGATCCTCGACGGTAAAAACTCTTGCGAGTGGTATTCAGAAAATGCTAGCTGGCAATAAGTAGCGCATGAAAGTTATAAAAACGGCTAAAAAGGAGGTTGAGGGAATCCTAAAGAGGGGAGGGAAGAGAATGAGAGAATGGCTTGCACAGTTTATTGTTAACGGGAGGTATGGAAATTGCGAGAGGATGCGAAGAATGGAGAAGATAGAAATGAGATCCCTTTTCGGCTGAAAAAGACGGTGGTGAAGAAAAACGCGGATGAGGAAGGAAGAGAAAGTGTGAAACGAGAAAATGGGGGGAAAAAAGGCAAGGTGGGTGTATAAATAAGGGAGTTAGTGGGTGAGGGAGAGGGTTACCGGGGAAATTGTAAAGGGACGTCCCTCTTATTTTTCTCTTCTCCTCCCTCCCTCTCTCTCTCTCTCTTTTGGAAAAGAAGTAAAAGTTTCTCCTCTACAAGGATAGGAAGCAAGATTTTTCTCTGGAGAACCTAAAAGTGGGTCGCACCGTATAGAGAATGGGAGCTAGATGGAATGGAGGTTGGAGAACTGACTTCCCCTACTTCTGCTGTGGGTTTGAATCTCAGCGCAGATTTCTCCTAGAACTCTCGATCCGCTTTTGAGTGATGTGTGAGGATAGGAAACTGATTGAGGCATAACTTTGTTGAGACAAGTCATTTTTAATTGCAACAATTGCTGAGTATTTGCCACTCTATTGTTACTATTACTTGGTTATTACCGACCTTTAGCTTTAGCAATCGATATACATTTATAAGAATTTGAAACTGGCGATGGAAAACCATCGTGGGGAATAAATTATAGTGTAAATTATTAATCTACCTTCTTTTATTAAAAATGTGGGGTTAATGTAAAGGTAATGTTTTATTTTACCCATTTAAATATTTCCTCCGCTATAATACATGCTGTTACGCTCTACCATGAATAAGTATCACATCAACTTGCCAGGAGAGTTAAAAGTCCAAGTTTTAATTGCATCAGAGTTACGTTCCGACCCTCGGAGAATATAAGACCATCTAAAGAGTGCTAATTAATGTAATTCTCATCACCAAAGCCTTTGGCGCACTTAATGGTTCAAGGCAATGTAAACTGGTATGCATATTCTTAAAAGCAAATGATTCTCCTTCCCATCATTAACAGAAACTTTCTTGTACAAAGATTGGTTACACGGCCAGAGTGCTGGCTGGTCTAACTTCGAGATGCCGGGCTAGAATCCCTGCTGTGGCGAAGACTTTTAATCCTGATTCCCAAATGTGTTCTCTGTGTAAGAAGGCGCATAGCATTTCAAGTGCAGGAACACGTTTGTCATTTGAGACGTATAACTGTGAACCATCCTCGGTACCTTTCGTTGAGAGCTGACATCCTAGTTCATCACCTCATTCATTATCTTTTACTTATCACTTTCATTGAGCAGTGGCTTCAAGTTACAAATACCACAAATACTTGTCACCTACACAAATAATCAAATATTCCCTGCAGTCATTTTTTTACATTTTTTGGTTACCTACTTCTCTTTTTGATCAATCCAAATATTGGGAGGTAGTAGTTTGGTCAATGGATTTTTTCTTCTCTTCGCGTTTCTCCAACTTTTAATAATGTATTCATTCCACATATTTCGTGATCAACTCCATGAATTGCATTGATGGTCTCCCCCTTCATTATTTCAATATTGAGACGCCTATCTAGTAGGTATTGTCTTTTGGAGTCCCATATGTCTCCATAAATATCGTATAACCTGAACTATTCTTTTTACGATAGAATTTCATTGCCGTATTTCTTATCTTTTTTTATTTCTTATTTCTCGTATAGTCTTCTAAGCACTTGCTCACTGGAAATTTTATTGGTCCATTTAATTTTCAGCATTTTACCATAGATCCATATCCCATATCAGTTCAGTTTTATCTCAATTTCTTTCCACAGAGTCCAAGATTCCCGTCCATACAAAGTCCCATTCCATATGTTTACTCTAGTGAACCTTTTTCTAATTTAAAGGCAGATATTGAACTTACTGTCACTATTTTCTATCTGATCATGGTAATAAAATCCAGCCTCTCCTCTCAATCGTTTGGAAAATTGAATTCGAATTACATGGACTGGATATATTGACAAAAAACTCATCGTAGGGAAACGAGAGAGAATGCTGGAGAGAAGAGGGAAAACTCAGAAAACGAGCGCCGGGAGTGTCAGATGAGGCTACCGGCAACGCCGGCGTCAGAGGCCGCGTTCTTTTTAAGTGCATTAACTTCCCGGCTGTTCGAAAGAGGTCGGGAAGGAGGATGGTGGTGAGGAGGAGGATGCGGAACCTCTCGAAGAAGGAGAAGGCTGAGGGTTAGGGTCTGGGGCCTCGGGAGGTCGACGCGGGTCGGATTGGGAGGGTGCACGACCTGTAAGCCGAGAAGGGTATTGGTGGGAAACATGCGATGGTGGCGCGTTGGAAAATTCGAACTCCTTCTCCGAGCAGTGTTTGTTTTCCCAGCTATCCACGAGTCGGAGCTGGATTGTAAGAGAAGAAGGCGATAAAGAAAGAAAAAGAACCGGTTCTCCTCTTCCTACCTTACCATCTCTCTACCTTTCACACACACACACTCGCTCAAGCATCTAAGTTGCAGCTCGGAGCGACGCGGAGAAAGAAAACAAGCGTCTCAGTTGAGTTGAGATAAGAACCCTTTCCCCGCGGATGTTTTCCTCCTTCGAAGTTTTTAATTCGTTTTTTTCCTTCTTGTACTCGACCCTCTGAAGAGGCCGACCGACGACTTCGGGAGATGATATTGATATAACTGGTTTTGATTCATTAAGGACGGAATCTATTTATTTTTGCTTGATATCGTTTCCGCCAACGTCAACAAAAAACAAACCCGCTGATTATAGGAGGAAGCACCGGGAAATATGGTTCAAACTTCATCTTTCTGTTGAGTATTGTTGCTGTTATATTTTATGTCAAATGTGACGTCTTAAAACGCATCGCCGAATGTAGTCTATTGATTTCATATATGTAAGGGAGAATTATGCTAAGTTGCGCAACAGATATATGATTCATCATTGTCTGCACGACACTAAATAGTGTAGGTCGTAAAATAAAAACCTGAGCACAAATTTTAAATTTAAGTTTCCATTCTTCCCCCTGAGTAATATTGCGGCAAGGAATTACTCCTCGCCGCAAATACTGAATTTGTTAACTATAGAAAGAAATAATGCTTTTTTTAATAACGGTGATCGCAAAGTCCACATTATCCACAGGCTCCCTACCTGGCCTCACTATTATTTGGTTCGAAGGTTACAGGGTATCATGTTCCTCCGAAATGAGTGTTATGTTATTCCTACTCAATAGAATGAA
The DNA here is from genome assembly GCA_963573305.1 of Pyrrhosoma nymphula. Taxonomy (NCBI): domain Eukaryota; kingdom Metazoa; phylum Arthropoda; class Insecta; order Odonata; family Coenagrionidae; genus Pyrrhosoma; species Pyrrhosoma nymphula. The sequence goes on from OY754336.1 coordinate 70,846,378, forward strand.
CAAAAAAAATGTAGCTTTCTTATTAGAACGAAGGAAGGTGAAAATCAGTGATTCAACAACATGATTGAAACTTCTTTATTACCTACAGCCTTATAAATATATACAATCTTGAGCTTTAACTTATTCCATCGCTTCGGCAAAAAAAACATATCAGCTGCGAAAAAGATTATTATTATAATCAAATTTAACATAAATAACTAGTGGCAACAATCATGCGTAAAAATTTACAAGGGATTGGAAAATCAAGTCTATAACCTAAATAATAAACCTAATAAGTTAAGCATAGTTGAAAGTTAACATTTGAATCATTTACTTTTTAAAAACGTTTTCTGATGAAAACATGAGACCAACTAATGATATTTAAGTCATTTCAAAGTAATCCATTCTGTCTGTGTGCCATTGCACTATATTCTTTCATTTTTACGGAAAATATGAATTTTCCACGTTTCTGTGAAACAAACTTTTGATAATTAATGCATATTACTCACAGTTTACATACATTTCAGATATTTGGAGCAATTTATTTGCGCACGCAATGCTACCTTCGCGATTTTCTCTATTCAGTACTTTTTAGATCTTCACAATTCACCGTGAAAAACTCAACAATCCATCTTCTCTATGAACGCCACCTAAGGAGCAAGTGCATCCTCTCCTATTCACCCACAAAGCGGAGAGTCGTCCGACTTTTTTTTTTACCACGAAGGAACTCATTTATCCCTTGAGTTACATTATGACATCACGCACTCTGGCGAGCGTATCAGGGCTAAATAATGATTCCAGCCCAGGTCCTCATTCACGCAACATTTAACTTGGCGACAATGAAGCCTTGGGTCTTTGGGGGTAGGCGGACCTCCGCGGTTTTTAATACTGAACGCCTGCCTAAAACTAACGATGAGATAAAACCGTGCTTGTCAGGCGGATCACGGCCACCGGCCTTGCCTCGAATTTGTCACTGTGACGTTTAATACTGTCGCCATTCCTTCCATTGGGTAATGAATGGGGATAGAGGCAGTCTCCCGCTCGCCCTCCAGCGGTAAGGTTTGAATTTTGAATACTTAGTCGTATACGAGGATACACATTAAGGGTGAAGGATGAAAAACGCGTATTGGGTGGTACACATTTATGATTCGCTGTCTGAATTAAGAGATTGAGAGAAAAGAAGACATTGATAAACCTATGAGATCATCTCTCTCCTTCCGGTCCACATTATGTCTCTCATGCCAGTTCCGGTAGTACCGTACAGTAGCGAGCCGAGGATTTTCTCTAAGAGAGACAGAAAGGACATCACATCAGCTGAAATTAAAATCTAAGGAACAGTAAAAAATTACATACTACAAGATAAGATAGGTAAGATAATCATAAGAGAAAATTCAAACATTTGTAATTATTAGAATAAATAACAGAACACAAGTCCAAATGGTGGAATCATTTAGGATGAATGCAGCAGGAACATCTCACCAGTGTTGCCTTGTGATATAAGCCTAAATCTCATCAAAATATTAGTCAAGCAAGACTAAGTTAGGTAATTATGGTTTCAGGAACAGGTTATGCATTAATTAAGAAGATTTCCCTCTTTGGTGATCAATTAGAAGATTGGTTGGTACCTTTTTTTTATAGACATTCTCCTTTATTAAAGTTTCTCCGCCTTTTATTCATCTCTTCATAAATTCTGCATGACAAACTGTTTATTATTTGCCCTAAACATTGCAGTATTGGTCTTCCTAAGGATCTGTTGTCATTCCTATCTCTATCTAGTATTGCCTTTAGGAGTCCCTAATGTCTCAACAAATGTCCTATAATCTGACTCTTCTGTTTACGATAGACCTCCACAAGCTTCTTTTCTCGTTCATTCTTCGAAGCACTTCCTCATTAGAAATGCTATCGGTCCGAATATGATTATAATAATTGTTAATTAAGCAAGTAACTTCGCATTGGTCTAAAAAGGAATGAACATGCTCTGTTAAAAATATTTTAACTTTATTAAGCAATCTGTAATTACACCATTATTTCAATAATCCTGACCCGCAGGCATTTTTAAGGTTGTTTGATTTTCGTGACGCATAATTTGAAAATAATGCAATTAAAGTTGAAATTTTTCGAATAATAATGACAACTTACCCATTGGCGACTAATATGGATGCAACTTGTTCCTTAATGTCTGGACTTTGACACAACAGCAGCGCTATTGGTATAGTGACAAAGGTATTGCTGCGTGAAAATTAAGAATGAATCACGTCATCCACGCAAAAAATATATTCTGCATTTTCAATTATAACTCTATAGCTATAGTTTTATTTTCCCTAGATTTTATTTCATTCGCAATATATTTATTTCTCCTTACCTCATCGTTTAGAATACCTTAAACCTTTTTAATGTATGGAACAACCGTATCACGTATCTTCCAATTTTCTTCCTTTTCTTGACTTCGCATTTTAGCTTCGACTTTCTCCAATCCCCTCCTCTCCACCCGCTTTCGAGAGCCAACCGTGTCTACCGGCAGGAAAACCTATCTCCGTGCGTGTGAAATTACACTACTCAGGCCGCTGAATAAATCATTCGGAAGGAACGTATTTCTAAGTCTTAGGGGCTGTGGAGGAGGCAGGAGTGGTTTTCGGAGAAGGAAAGAAGCTTCTAGCCGCGTTACTTGCCAAGAAGAAGAAGCGGAAGGGCTTCTCTTCTAAACTCTCGGCACCGTGAGGAGGTAACCGCATTATCGTTCAAGACGGAAAGTCGATAACAAAACCCCAAAGTCAGGGACTGTTCCCGTTTTGCTCTGCCAGTAGTCCCACACCCCAGGTTCCCACCATATTCCACTTTCTACGTCCACCAGAAAAATCCTCCTTATCCCTTTGCTTCCCTCCCTTGCAGCACCCTGCTACCACCTCTGCTCCTAAAACTCTATCAAAACCTCTTTCTTATTCCCGTCCCCCCCAAAACCGCTCCCTCTTTTCTAGGACGGTGAACTACATAAAGTTTTCGGGCAAGTGTTTTGGGAAACAGGAAGAGGAGGGGAAAGAAGTTTCAGTGCTGTTGCTTGGGAAAGTGGATCCGTGAAAGATAATGGGGAGAATGGGATATGAGGAGGTTGGGGAGTGCGGGGGAGTTTGGTGGGAGGGGACTCAGGGAGGTGCGTGTTATAAGAATGGGCGGAGAGGGAGGTTAGGTTGCGATGATAGAAGGCGGGGTAGTTCCCGGGGAGAAAGTGGTCGAGGAGTTGGGTGGTGGATGGAGTTAGAGTCGGTCAGGGAGAATGGTGGAGGGGGGTATTCGTGGGAAGGGTTGGAGAAATGTCAAAAAGGTGGAACGACAGAGTTGAATTGTTCCAGGACCCGATTGTATCGCTTTCTCCGGCGTATTTGTGTGAAGGAAGAAAGGTGTTTGTGAAACCTGTATTTTTTTAACGCTTAGGTGTCTTTTCAAGATAGTCATTTTTAGAAATATCTTACGACTTCCCGGCTTCCTGGTGATGTTGAAGGTTTGGCTTCAGCTGGGTTAAACTCTCCATGCCTGTCGACGTTTCGATGTACGTGTTGGCCATCATCATCAGGACATGATGACGATGACACGTACATTGAAACGTCGGCAGAGATGGAGAGTTTAACCCAGTGGTAACCCCGAACAACCATAAACATAGTCATTTTTATCGAAGTGTGCAAAAGTTATTGCAAGGTAGATAGCTGGTAACTCATCTATATATCACTAGTGACTCATGAACAACATTAGTACGATGACCTTCAGCCTGATTGCCGTAATTTCTTCAAGGCAGTATCTGCTTGCGTTGTAACTCTCAAGTCCGTAGGTGCAAACAGCGAAAGTGTGTGGATATTATTTCAATTATAAACATTCTCGCAAAATATTTTTCACCAATTAAGTGTCTGCATTAATTTGGATGATATAAAATTATGGTTTTGCCTTGATGTCGCCAGCATTGTCAGATTCTCATTTATGTTTTCCAAACGTTATTATTCTCGTTGGAGCGAAGGCTTCCGCAGTAACTTGAAGAACTGTATCCAATTTTTCAGTTTTACTGCGTAAACCTGAAAGCTCTTAAAGATATCTATTCTTAATTGCTCAAGTAATCTAAGCCTAGCGCGCAGCCTCCGAGTCTCTAGCGGCTCCCAACCTAATTCGTTTAACGCTGTCTGTACCCCCGTAGCTGTTTTTGACAAATCGCGCAGCTTTCCTTTGTATTTTATTAAATTCCCGGATTAAGTCTTTCTGCACCGGATCCCATATGCTCGCTGCATATTCAAGGTGTGGCCGGACGAGTGCGAAATAGCACCTCTCTTTTACTTTTTCATCTGAAAATCTTCCCACAATACGCTTGACGAATCCTAGCTTCTTCAGAGCTCTGCCACAAATATTGCTTATATATGTTCCCCACGATAGGTTCGAGGTTATCGGAACTCCCAGATACTTCACTTCATCTGTCGCATTTATGTTAACACCATCCACAGCATATACATGGGGATAGTTGGACGACCTCCGCAAGAAATGTACCGCCGTGAATTTGCTCAGATTAAGTTCGAGTCCCCACTCTTGGCTACACATATGAACGTTGTTTAAATCCGATGATCTGTCTGTACCCCCGTAGCTGTTTTTGACAAATCGCGCAGCTTTCCTTTGTATTTTATTAAATTCCCGGATTAAGTCTTTCTGCACCGGATCCCATATGCTCGCTGCATATTCAAGGTGTGGCCGGACGAGTGCGAAATAGCACCTCTCTTTTACTTTTTCATCTGAAAATCTTCCCACAATACGCTTGACGAATCCTAGCTTCTTCAGAGCTCTGCCACAAATATTTCTTATATATGTTCCCCACGATAGGTTCGAGGTTATCGGAACTCCCAGATACTTCACTTCATCTGTCGCATTTATGTTAACACCATCCACAGCATATACATGGGGATAGTTGGACGACCTCCGCAAGAAATGTACCGCCGTGCATTTGCTCAGATTAAGTTCGAGTCCCCACTCTTGGCTACACATATGAACGTTGTTTAAATCCGATGATAGAATTTCAAAGTCAGTGTGATCACTAATTTCGCGATAGATGACAGCGTCGTCAGCAAATAAACGTATTTTACTGCTTATTTGAGAGCATAGGTCATTTATGTATATAATGAACAAAAGGATTGAAAAAATGATTACGCTTCCTTGTGGGACACCTGATGTCACTTTGACTACATCAGAGCTAATTCCGTCAAGAACTACTTTTTGCTTACGATCACTCAGAAAGTCGCGTATCCAGTTTACTACTGTTTCGTTCAGCCCGCATGACTGTAAATTGTATAAAAGTTTGTTGTGAGGTACCGTGTCGAAAGCTTTCTTAAAATCTAGGAATAATGCATCCACTTGTCTTTTCGATTCACCAGATCTTAGTCTTAGGGAATCAGCCGTGAAAAGGAAGGAAATAGGGAAAAGGAGAACGGAGAAGATTGAGGTGAATTGTATATTAACGATGTGTATATTCTGATCGGGTTCTCTCCAAAGATTTAGTTGGCTTTTATACCAGTGGTCTGATTTAATTTTCCTTCCATGATATTGTAATTGGTTGTAGTCGTAATTATATTAGCATAATGTCCTCTCACATACTTGCCTATCTTCGCTGGTAGACTCTCTTTATTTGGCATTTATGCCTTTGCTCCGTGCAATATGCTGAAGGTATTAAAACTGAACGAGGCAAGGCCTTGAGGTGAATGGACGGAGGATTACCTCCGGAGGGATGAAGTGTTAAACGGATTCCTTGCGAAGCATTTCCGCTCTTCCGGAAGCCACGAGGGACACTGTTGGATGCTGAATGCCTTCAGTCATTTCATTCCTCCGTCCCTTGCGAAAGATCTTGAGCTGAGCTTTAAAACGCAATTTCTCATATTCTCTCCCATACAAATGGATACATGACACTCATAGGAGGGAGGGGAAGGGGCACATCAGAAGCAAGGAATGCCGCTGAGTGCGGCACGTCCCCGGATAATTTGTGGCAGGATGGTGCACAGCTAATCCGTTATCATGTCCCACGTAAGTGAGCTACTATAGGGAGACCTCCATACTGGCAACCGCAGAGTGAAAGCATTCCTTCACCTCCTTTGCATAATGATTTATTCAACTTGATGTAGCTGAGGGAAAATTTTCGGAATAACTCGAAAGGGATTGCTGAGTTGAGAGTCGGTACTAATTTTGAGTTGGCAAATATTCCGCATTGCTCATCCCCATCATGTGTCTTTATCTTCCTCGACCCGAAGACTGGTTTGCTGCTGCTGTTAACTTAATTATCTCCTGATTGCATGTGAATGTGTTTGCATGATTCAGTACTACTGGAATAATGCGGTACCTATTGCTTTCGACGATCCGTCAAAAGTTGGTGTACCAAACATTTCTTTATTACCCACTCAGTGTAAGGGTTATCCGAATGTATTATGTGTCATTCAAATGAGGAAGGTTAAAAAAATTAATTAAATGGCTTTTTTTGTCAACTGATGATGTCATTGTACAAAATAATATGGATTCCAAGAGAGAAATCAAGTATAGCCCCCAGCGTAGAATTAGTATAGTCTGACGTGAAACCGTGCGATTAGTTGTTAATGAGATTCACTTGAAAGCGTTACCATCTTTATAATGGTTAAAAATCACGAGGAAAACTGAATTTGCAAAGTCCAAACTACATTTGAGAGATTTAGGTTAAGAAATATTAAAAAGAATTGGTTCGTTACCGGATAAATGTCTTAATATCTCCAAATTCAAGAGAAGATGCCCAAAATAAGAGGTTTCGGATTGATAGACAATCGAATTCTGAATCTTTGAAGTCCAGAATTCAATTCAAGGAACTCTACCGAAAATTCAGAGGTGGACGAAAACTCAAAGTGACTACTGAGCCAGATACTGTAGAAATTTGCATGCTATTATAGGTTATGGCGATGCTGGCGCCATTTCTAACGCTGACAGGCAGCGGCACGAATACAATGGATTGCGGTGATATTCCATTTTCTGTTTCAAAAAACATATATATGTGCTGTGTATACATGTTTTCAATGTATCTATTTCAATTCATGTACATCGCTGACTCACAAGAAGATATTTCACTCAATAAAACCTCACAGTATTGTCAAAGACACTACCAGGTAGATTTGGTTTTAGCTAACTGCTCTAATTCTTCAGAATTCTTTAATTTAGCCCTCTCTGTACCAAGAGCCGATGTATCAGCTTCTCAAGCCATTGACCGCCGAAGACCGCTACATGGGCTCATGCATATTACATTTATTAAACATTCATAAGTAATTATGCTAAGTGTTTGTAGTTTCTGTTGCAAAGCGTACCTACGGTTATATTTAACATTTAGGACTATTCAAATATTAAACCGTAAAAGTTAATTGCATATTGATGTTCCAAAGGATAATAACCTAATGATATTATTTTCTGAAAGGCGATCTCGTATTTAAAAGTTCCCATCAGCATTTCTCATATATATTACCGAAATGAGAGGGCACTATTAGCGGTCACATCCCCGATAGTTTACTTGATGCTCACTCCACTGATCTCCCTTGGTAACTTTCCCATTTATTTTTCCTAACACTATTTTTTCATGAAGCTGATATATCTCACAACCAGGATGGGTCCAATTAGATTCTCTCTCCTCGCAAAGGTTTATTCAAAGACCCTTTCCCTTCAGCTCCTCATTCAGGGCTTCATTGATGATCCTCTCTACATATTCCTGCTTTCTCATTAATCAGCAGCACCATATTTATACAACCATTCATCGACTCTGCACTGGTGCTGTAATTGTCCAAGCATCGCTATCTCAAGAGTTTGATCAATAGTTTCATTAATCACCTTATCGCTGCTTCTGGGTTTTCATTTGATTTGTGATTCTTTCCGTCCATTGCACAGGTAAAATAGCTCATAATAATGATTTCTCATCCCCAACCGTCTACAAATAGCTTAGATTGATTCATAATATGAGAAAGTTTTGGAATATCATGAGTTGCCGTTGAGCTATTAAGTTTTGAGTCAAAATATTTTGGCAAAAAGGTGCTTGTCGTTCATTTTACATTGTATCTGCAAAAGCAAACATTTTAGCTACCGCTCGCAATCCAAAAATAGCCAAGATTGGGTCGTGGAATTAGAAAGCCAAGAAAAATCTCGAGTAGCCGCTGAGCGATTGAGTTTTGAGGCGAAAGACGTTGGCAAATATCCTTGCCTCCGCGATGATAAACTTCCCTTCGTCGGCGTAATTAATATGCCACTCGTGAAGGATCCTAGGAACCGATTCGAGTGGTAAGGTTGGTCGCTTTCGGAGCGGGAAGAGACAGAGGCCCCCTCCTTTGAGAACCCCTAAGGGCGTAAGGAAGAGATAGGGAAGGGTACGATAGGGGTGGAGAGAAAGGGTACGATATAGGGAGAGAAAGGGTAAAGCTAGCCACACTGATGGACGGACGGGCGAGGGTTTTGGAGTTCTGGCTTGGGATTGATTGGAATTCCATTCCGATAAGGCCGGGACAAAAGGGAAGCGATCGGTAGAGAGAGAGTGATGTGGTAGGGAGAAATGGAGACGAATGCTTTCGGGTGAAAGGGAAAGGGGTCTTCTCGCTCACAGGGGGACGATGTTTCGTGCTGTGTCGGAATTTTGACGTCCGATAAGCGAAGGAAGGAAGAAATGAGGGGGGTGGTGGGAGCAGGAGGAGAAGGAGAGAGAGCAGGAGATAGGCGGATGATTAAAAGTGAGGAGAGACAGAGGGAGAGACAAAGAGAGAGGAAAGGAAAGGAGATGTAGCCGAGGAAAAGGGCAGGGGGTGTGTAACTGGTAAAGTGGGAGAGGAGAGATAGCAGTGGCGAAGTTTCAGTTTGAGCCACCCGGGACGCTCTGTCCTGTCAATTGTCGCCGTCGGGAAATACACAATTCACATTAAATCTATTTTGATACCATTTAAAAAATATTCTTAGGGATTGCAATTTAATATATTTTATGGGCATAAGATTAAAAAAAAAATATATGCGCGCTCATTTAATTTCTCTCAGACGATTCTTGTGGTCCGTATTCCCCTGCGATCCTGATAAGCCATTCAGGCTTGTCTTCAGGTTTCTCAGGGTCCGAACCACCAGAACTTCACACAAACACCCATTGAACGAGTTGGCGGTTGAACGTAGTGGAATATTTCCAAAATCGAATGAACAAAATTTTTTGTTTTCCACACTTTTTTTCGCATATTTATTTTTCTTGAGACGACCGGTTTTGGCTGTTACGCCATCATCAGGTTCAGTACAATCTTTGTATCATACCTGACGATGGTAAAAACATTCTTCTCAAGAAAAATTAAACCGTGGAAAATCCAAAGTTGTGTTCATTTACTCTATTTACTCGTATTTTAACTGTGGGAAATTCATAGTGAAGAAATTCATTCGCTCGGTTTGGGATTCAAACCCGTTCTCTTCCACTGTGAATCCCAATTTCACACAGAATCTTCTATTGTAAATCATTATTAAACTTGGGTAGATTAACTGGTTGGAACATTCGGCGCGATATTGAGGGGTTCGGGTTCGACTTTCAGTCCATGCGAATTATGTTTTTCGCTGTGAGTGTTGCGCAGTTGTCTGATACCATCAGGTGATTCCGTTCAGTTTTTGTTTTATTCATAAATAAAAATTCAAAATTTAAAGTTATTTTCCTTGCCATTTTTATAGAAAAATCATTAAAAAGACTATCAAAATACACTGCATTTTTTTGGGAAATTAGTTACAAATAGCATATAAAGATTTCTTAATCGCAATTTATAATTTATTTTAATCGTTAATTCTCTGGAAAGTTGATAATTTTACTCTAATTTCTATTCAAATTGTTTAAAAATAGTGTTTTAATCCTTAAAATGCTACCCCGATAAAAGTACCGCCCGGGGCAGACCGCCTCCTCCGACCCCAACACTCTATCTACGTCACTGAGAGGAAGGTACGTTGTTTGCCCGGGGGGAAACGTTTGAGAGCTTCTGGAAAACACGAAGCGAAAGAGAAGGGGGAAGTATAAGAGGTATCCGAAGGGGAGAGAGAGTGGGGGGGGGGTAGGGTGGGTGGCGGGGTGAAAGAGGGTTAAAGGGGGTACAACACAAAGGAAGAGAGGCAATGAGAAGGTTTGGCAAAGTAGGCGGGCAAGTTGAGGGGAGGGTGGTGTCTGCTAGGGCAAACAGTAGATGCGGTGCTTTGATTCCTAAGCAACAATTCCCTTCGGATATTTGTTTGCGGAAAGGTGGGGGAGGGAGCGAAATAAAAATCCAACCGCAGGACTTCGAGGGGGCATTTATATTGGTAGTATCTCAAGAATGGTCCACATTTCGAATTTCATGAGAGCATCGGAAAGTTCCTCATCGAAACAACATGTTCGATGGTTTGAGGAAAATGTCGAGGGAGCGAAAGGCAAAGAAGCTGGTGTCGTCATTTCTGTAAAAGTTGTTCAGACTTTGACATACTGTTCTGACTCCTTAAAAAAAAAACTTTTTTAAAACTTTGCTGTGGAATTGGAATGTACGTTCAAAGTTCAATTACTCTTGACCTCCCTTGTTCAAAATGCGGTATAAAAGCTATGCTTTCAGGTATAAGTTAAACCTCTAAGTTAAGTGGTTACATGAACAAAATTATATGCGAAATATTGGTGCCGTAAAAGAGTAATACACTGTCGCCGGATCTGTTTAATGGATGGAGATCATCGTAGCCAGTCAGTCACCAGTATGTATCGTGTGATCTGATTCTTGAGGGTTTTCCTTCTTCGCAGTTAAAAGAATGTCCACCCTAGCTTTTTCAAAAACTACCTAGAATTGCTCAATTACCTGTCGACAAAAAAACCCTAAAGAAGCCCTTAAGAAAAAGCCCTAAAAAAGCCCATTTCTAAAAAAAACATTAATTTCTAAATTTTTTCGAGTTCGTGATATTCAACGTGAACAAAACGTATGCATTCATTTATACAAAGATGTATGTGTACATCCACTTATACTATTTGCCGCTTAAAAGAAGGTGGTGGTGAAAAAGATTAATTCAAAACTCTCACTTAACTAGGTAATTAGCGGATGCCATTAGCATTTGCTGTGACATTTTACTTATAACGAAAGGAAGTGGGTGAATCACTATCCGTTGGTGCTTCAGCTTAGCTTATCTTCTCTTCAGTAGGTATCTTTGTTCAGAATTACATGAGGCAGCGAATTATTCCGGACGAAATGTATTCCACTCTGACATCTGAGATTCTAACGCTCGAAAATGTACAAGTTCCCGGTAGGTATTGAAAAAAATTAGAAACCAGCGAATAAGATTGCTTTTGAGATGAGGAAAATTGAAGATCATCCAGTAGAAATGCAAATACTGACTTCCGATATTTTGGAATTTGGTAAAATTGAAAGACCCTTAAGGGAGATAATTTAGGAGAAACAGAGGGAATCAGCTAATGCACAAAGGATCTGAGAATGGAAATTCATCAGTCAATATTGTGGAAAAATTAAAGGGGGTCTCCAACAATTAAATTGTTTACGGCTATTGGAGGCCCCATTTAATTTTTCTATTTGTCTCGCCGTAATAGCTCACCCCATTATTGTAGTTACTCAATATTGTGTGTCATACTTGTAAAGGGTAAAGAATTTTCCGAATCATCAGGTTTTCACTGTTCAACAAATTCCTCTGGATAACGGATTAGAAAGGTAATATATCAGAAAAGCATTTCTTAAATCCGCTGCTGCTGCTAAAATCTAGTGCTGCAGTACATTCTGGAAAATGGCTTGGCAGACTGGGATGTAAGAAAAGTCTAGGAAACTCTTGAGGAAAGTCATAAAATATGCAAGAGAAGAAATGGAAGCAATTTGCTTCGGTTTTAGATGTCTTCGGGAAAAGCCCTGATCAAAAACATTAGGAAAATCTAATCTGGAGAAAGGAACGAGATAAAATAAAGTCTGATGGAGTTTCACAGTCTTTATAAATTTGTAATGTCAAAAATTGATTAATTTACCTCCTCCCACAAACGATATAGACACTAAAATACCCCAGGTGACGGAGGGAAATCGAACAGGAAGAGGAAAGAAGAAAAACAATGCAAACTTTTTATTTTATTAATTTATTATTTAGCTGTGTGTACAATGCGTGTATCCACGCATACTTGATAACTTCAGGTGATTAATTAAATAACTACATGTTGCATCATACATTTTGAGTTTTTGGAATCTATTCCGTTTTAGCGACCCCAGGAACATATAAGTTCTCATTCGTAAGCGAAGCGATTAATTTTTTATTTTGGCCAACTTTCAGGCTTTTGATCCCGTTGTTCAGTGTAAAGTACATACTTTTGACGTGAAACGTCGAACAGATCGGTATGGAATGGCGTAAGTGTGACTGGAAGCGATGCACAAAAATTGGTAGCTATACCAAATATTTCTTTAAAACTTACGCGTTTTTAAAGACATCCAAACGGGTCACACGGCATTGCGAAAGAGAAGGCTGAAAATCAAAATTAATGGCATTCTTGGAATTGATGATGTGATCGTTTAAAAAAGATGGCTGCTTAGTATGCTTAGCATGGGTATAAAATAACCTGACACCACCAGGATGAAATGAGTGTAACTCGGCGTAAAATCGTATGACAAGTTCTCGAGTGAGTCATTTCAAAAGATATTATTTCATTCACGTAGATTTCTCCATTGCTTCCGATTGATTTCGTATATATTTCCCAAATCCCTTCAATTTCAAGAAGATATTATATCAGCTTTTGATGAAAATACGATCGTTCCATTCCTTAGGCTGTGTGGTGTGTCGAGAAATCATATCCTGCGGGCGATTTTCTACTTGCACGCCTCCAATCACCGACCCCGTGACTTGAAATTGGGTCAAAAAGCAACTCCGCGTGAATCTGAGTTCATCGCCAAAGTAACATTAGGAGGTGTCGTGAAAGACCGCACCCAACAATCAATACTCGTCCCGATGTAAAAGTTTATTTATTTCAGCTTATTTTTAGGCACAGCTGTTTTCCAAAACTTAAAACATAGTTAACATTTGTGAACGAGATTTAATAATTGATTTTAACTGTGGAAATCTATAAAAAGTTTCATAACTAAAGCATAGTTACTCAATGAAAAAGTTCTGTAGTGGGTTGGCGTCGGGTTGCAATAATTGAACATGTAATTATTTAAAACTTAAGCTAATGATTTCAAAGTTCAATGCCCTTGTTTTCCACTGTTAACATCAGTTGTTTAATATCTTTTACAATTTTAAATTTTATTTTATAAACAAATTTTTACAAATTTACTTATGTTTTTACTTACTTGGTGGTTCCATTTTCAGGAATTGAAAGTATTTCATTGTGCTTCTTGCAATCTGTTAATAAAGCAGACATTGTCACTAGTCGTCTGCGCTTGGGACAAATTAAGTTGCGCACCTACCACTTTAGGACTGGATTTTGCGCTCAAGTTGCGCAATAAAACGCAATCCTAACTGTAAAATGCATTTCTTTGTAACTCAAGCATCAATATAGATGCTTTGATGCAATCATGCCATAAAACAAAACAACAACAAAACTTTATTTTGGTGGATTTCGGCCGCCTTGGGGGTGATTGGTCCCACTGTGCATTGCTTGCTGGACCCTACTCCACGCACTATTTTTGTTTTGCAATTCTCGTTTCCCCCCCTCCTCGTGGTCCTCTTAGTGACCTGCAAGCCGCCAAGTGAGAGTGTAGGCGAGATCCCAGGCGCTCAGCGCCAACGCCCATTTCGGAAACATTTCCCTCCTGCTTTTCTCGTGCGCTAAGATAGGAAGACTCTGAACCTTCCCCGCACAAGCCGCCCGGTTGAAATTCTGGCCAGGGATTATGGAGTAAGGACCCTGGGGGAATGGAGAGGAGTAAAATGGTATGGAACTTGCTACTGGAGCGTGAGGCCTTGGTCTTTGAGGGGCTATGGAGTTTTGGCGACCTCATGAATGAATTTCTCATGTATTTTTCTATGTTTTGGCTTTCTTCTTCTTCAGTACTATTTTTCGATCTGTATTATCATGAATCTCTTCGTTACTGTGCTGAAAATGTTATATATGTTACATAAATCTAGAACCTTGTTCCGGTAGACAGTCCGTTACTGTGCCACGATGTCTGAAAAGAAAAAAACGCGACTTTGGATATTTATAAACATATTCTTATTCTAAACTACGCAGTTTGTTTTGCAATAATACAGGTGCATCGTTTGAAGTACAATGTTACACTTTGATGAGGAATATTTTCTCTTACTTAATTTGAGCATTTTAGTTCTAGTGAAATTAATACATGTACTGCGTTAAGTATTATGGCAGTAACTAAAGCATACGAGAACTCTAGAGAAAAAGAAAGAAAGAATGTAAGAAATTTGCTGAAAAAAGTTCCCTTAATCAAATGAGACCCAATTTAATTCTGAAAATGTTTAGCAGTGAATTTTTTAAGTTTCAGCAATTTGAATGGTAGTAAGTTAAGAAATATGGAATGATAGAATCAATATTATTGTAATAGTGTTACAATAATATTGTTTCTACAACAATTATTGGAGAAATATCTTTGAGAATATGGCTCTAAAAAAATTTAAAGGGAGCGAGATGAGCTTTGACTCGTTGAAGAAAGTACGAAAAATTACAACAGAAGGTGATAGTTTGTAATAGTGTCCACTTTTAGGCGGAACGTCTCTGAGTGATTGAATACTGTGCGATAGTGAAACTAGTTAAAATTGTTTAATAGCATAGGTATGCAAGGCACACCATAAAACCAGCGCTTGGTTGAATTGAATCGAACTTATAGGAGTATTTGGATGAACAAGGAGACATTGGACAACAAGGAGAATTCGGAAAATGATTAAGAGTATAGAGAGCAAATTTTGTGGAATTAAGAGTTAAAATGTATTCACATCTAAGTGTTATTGGTGCTCCTCGTTACGAAAGATTTGGGCGTAGCCACGCCGGTTTATTTCCTTTGCGCAGAAAAATTCAATTACCTATCTAATCTGACTCCTATGTGTACATTTTTCAGAAAATTATAGGTATATGTAAATACAAGAAATAATTTTCTTTATAAATAAGAGAGTAGCTGAAGTTTGAATTATTTTTGCGAGGGGTGTTGGTGTCTAGTATTTTCACTGGTCCCATTACAACGTTAGCTGGAGTGACGCTAAGTGTAATAATCGTTTCATGTGCTGCGTGAGCTTTGCATGCTTAGCTCATGGCATGTAGATATAAGGCTTGACATTATTGAAATTAGATTTTGTAGGATTATGTTCAAAACAAACAAATAGCATTTTATTGAAATGGTATAACAACTATTGTTCTAGGGTTCAAACAGTTGTCACAGGGTAGTGATTCGACCCCAGTATTATGTCCAGAGTTTGTCGCCACGGGAGAATCACTCACGGTGATGAATGATACCCAGTCACGAGGCTGTTACTCCCAATTGCCTGCAGTATTAGCTTTTGGGAAGGTAGCTGTCTCAATTGAAATTTCATACTGTATACCCAGAATGCAACCCATTCCATGCTTTTGGAAATGCCACTTATGAGAAATTACTTGTCGAATTGATACTGTTGAGAGAACTTGCGTCTTGAGTACGTTGACATATATTCAGCTGCACCCTACATAAATAGGCGTCTTTATGGGAGGACGAATGGAGCCGGATCCTCCTTCCATGAAATTACTTTTTTACTAAAACATTTATTTATAAAAAATTAGAAACTATATATTTTTAAATAATTTCCCCAGCCCCAAATTCTAGATACGCCACTACCTGAATTATTCTATTAATTCAATTACCAAAAATATAAGTCAAAAGAGGCTCGAAGTAATTTTATGCTTGCGTTATTTCTTACTCATTCCACCAAATAAAAAGCTCATTATTCAGAGGAATGGAAATTGAGAAACTCAACTTTACAGTATTTAAATATCTTCAAGTTTTGTCATTTCTTGGATTTACTGTTCCACAAGCCAGCAAAGTATGGCGTAAATTATCCTCTTAAGATTTTTATTTCTGATATTTATTGCTATTGGCAAATGAGGGTTCATATGTACATTTTTCCCAGCCTGAATAATCAACGCCATTAATCCATGTAATCTTTCTCGTGATCTATAATCTGTGTACTTGTAAAATGATTGTCCTCTCTCTGAAATGAACAACCAAATTTTACCTTTCCACGATATTTCCTTGAGAATAGAATTTGAAATTACATGTTTTCCAATGAAAAAATAATTAAAACATGATAAAAAAGTATTTTATATCTATTATAAATACCTTTCTTTCGAAAAACTGTTTATAAGAAGCGAAAAATTCCGATTAATTGACCAAAAATAAATTAGATGCATCTTACCTCCTAATATTTTGAGTTATTAGCTAATCACTGCGATAATTGAGGTCAAAGTAATTCCATAAAAGTGTCACTCCATTCGGGGTATAGGGCTATGAAAATTGCTCAGTTAAAATATACTCGTAGAATGATCTGCCTATTTTGTCCGTTAATTTTGGTTTTCAAATGATAAATTAGGTCATTCCCGAAACAGAAATTGTAAACCAAATTAACAAAAAGGTGGTATTCAGTATTTGCATTAAGTAACACAGTCACGGTGGAACCTCCTTAAACTGTGTAAAATAGTATTGCAACGCAATATCGTTTCTTTTGCCAGTCGTCAAAACATATATTTCAAGCTACACTAAAAACTATACCTTTTTGGGAGCTGATTGTGAAAATGTTGACCTTGACTACAATAAATCCACCTACAAGTTTAATCATCCATCGCGAAGTCCTGTGGCATCAACGGTTTCCCATATACATACGGTGAAGACCGGTTTCCAAAGGCATTTGCCAAGGGAACCTGAATTCAAGATCTATGGATCAATGGTTTGGCGCTTTATCCCTTACGTTGCGGCGACACCACAGCGCTGTCGCTGAAACCTTTACTAGACTGGTGACATGGGAGATTGAGGTAGAAGTTGGAGCTATTATAAACCTACACACGGACCGTGTATGGACAAAAGAATAGGAGGCATTTGATTCAGGAGAGAGAGGCAGGTAGAACAAGGGGGAAGAATGAAAGGGGGAAGGTATGGTATGAGAGTCGGGGGGCTGATTTCGAGTACCTGAATGCCCAAAAACCCTTTGTTCGCTCGGGTCCATCATCCGTACACAACGGCGTTCGATGGAAATTTGAGAGAAGAGGGTCAAGAAGCCCCAAATGTGACGTTGTAGGAGGCTTGGTTACAATGGGAAAGGAAATCGCGAGGTTCAGTGGAGGGCTAACGTCGAGGGTCAATGGTGAGAAGCCACAATTCACAGGAAGACCTAGCATCTTAATGGGACATAACCCTTTGACGGGCTACGAAGTTTGCCGAAGTCACCAAAGGAAATAATAAAAATAATATTATAAAAAAAATTATTTTTGTAAATAAAATGGGAAGCATATTTGTGTCATCATGGTGATTGTTGGAATAAATGAACAAATGGACAATTTTCTTTATCTTGGCCGAATATTTGCAAATGGAAGAATGGATGAAGAGATTAAAAAGTATACCTAACAATGTTGGAAGGAAAGCATTCGGTGGTATATGGAGCATATCAATGAATGTGAGTGCTTGCCTTGGGAAGTAAAAATCGCAGTGTACAAAATGTCTTCTCCTTCCGACGTTATATTATGGCAGCGAAGCCTGGGTATGTAATAGTAGGCTGTAATATGGGTATGTAATAATATGCAGTGGAAATAGTGAACCTGAGAAAAATTTGCGGAAAATTAGGATGAATCGAGTGTGCCATGAAAGAGTCTGGGTTTGACGCTCCAGTAATGGGCATATAAGAAAGGAACCTGCTTCATTGGCTTGACTGCGGTGATAAACTGGAGCACAGTCGAAAAACGCATTAGATATATAAAATGCGAGTCAATGGTGTCAGAAGAAGTGATACATCGAGGAAATCTTGGATAAATGTGGTGGAGGAGACTTTAAAGAGAAGGAATAGTATGAGTCTTAATGACAGGGCAGCGTTTTGCAGCAGATTGTAACTGAAGCATAAGAGGCATTTAGGAACAGAGCAGTATGAATGAAATTATTGAGTCAGAGTCAGCTTTACAGACATATAACCGAGAATTAAACTTGTTTTACTGTCTAACACGAAAGAGAACGGGTCTGGAAGATAGTTACTCATTCACACATTTATCACTCGAGTGATTCTCCAAGAAGTCATACATATATATTATTTGGCCATGTTGGCTCTTTTCTTCTTCTTCGGCTATGCGTGTCTTTAAACGCACTGTTCACCTCTGTATTTGTTGTATGTCTGTATTCCTCTTTACCTTTCCTCTTCCACTTGTGTTCGTCTCCTATATGGTGGGTGAACAATTTCCCCCGTGCCATCTCTCGGCCGCTAAAGATGGGCATGGGGTATGACATAAAACCCCGTCGAATTAAGCAGTTAATTTAGTAGCCTTGCTGGTGTAACTGGTAGCACACCTAACCGGCAATTGCGAGATCCAGGTTCGAATCCTGGGTAAGGTGAAATTTTTTCTGCCTGGATTCGACACGTTTTCATCTTCCCCACCAAACCCTGTGTTCGTCCTTTTATGTGTTCCCTTTCCATTTCCTATGACTGTATGAATTTATATATATATATATATATATCAGTCTATATATATATAATATATTTATTTATATATTTATTTATTTATTTATGGATTTTATTTCCTTTAAAGAAGACAATGATCTGGTATGATTTGATAGTTCATATTGAAATTCATGAAGATAAGAGAATCAGTACCGTGCGGTGACGTCAGACCAATGAGATGCCGTTTTGGATCACGTGACTTACAGAATTTTAATGCGCTTTTTTGGGGCTCTTATCAGTGTTTATGTTTGAGGCATCCACCCATAGCCGTTCCTGTTCCACTATATGTGGGTCTAGGTATTATCCAAACCTCTCCATAACTTTCTGCCATTCCATTTTTTCTCTTTACACGCTTATCCCAGAATATTTGTCTCTTCTTTAGGCATATTTCCTCTTCATATAGTCATCGCTTACGTGAGCTGTCCCCTAGGTTGCATTTTCTCATTTCATCTTCCGAACTCTGAGAATTCTACTGTCTATCATTAATTTTAAGCGCCAAAGCTATCTTATTATATACGTTACCTATTACCTTGTTTCTCAAGCTACTAACACATATCTTATTTATGATGACTGTATTTCTTCCTCTGTCCATTCTCCTCTTTCCCGCTACACTTCTCAAGAATTTCTTTTCTCCAGTTTGCAGTCTGCTCCATTTTCTCTCATTCATCAGTCTGGCTGACGCATATGCTTATGAATTATATATTTGAGATCGTTAGAGAATTTGTGGTTGTATACACTTCTTAAATATGAGGAGTAAATTTAATGCATGCTATCCCATTGAAGTACGAACAGCAAAATGAAGAGGAGTGAAAACAATTCTGACTGGAGAAGGCATGTAGTTCCACGGCAACCGATAAATTCATGACTGCTGAATAGCGAGACACCTTATCCAAATCGGATCACCCTCCCGCGAATACCGAGTTCATATTTTGCTGCAAAAATCAAACGTGAGGGATCTAAATGGAGAACAAAGGATTGGCTGAGGGATTTCCAGGATAGAGGGAAGGTTCAGAGCGCTTCGACGAAGAAAGCTGAGGGCTGGAATGGTGAGATGGAAAAGAGGAGAGGAAATGTGTATGTATGGATTCGAAATGGGGAGAGAGTGGAAAAGGATGAAGGTAGCTTGGTGGTGACATGGGAGTGTGTGGGCTGTTGATAAAGAGAGAATGGGGAACAACAAGTGTGGAAGATACGGGTAACAGCTGAGGCGAATCGAATGTGAACGACCGGAGGCAAAGGCAAACGATAGAATATCCCAATCCCCACTCGTGTAAAGAATTGGAGACAGAGAAAGCTCGACGGATCATCAAAAGCGTTGAAGAAATGGGGTAAGAGATGTGAGTATTACAATAAATCATAATAGATCTCATTGATTCCTTCATGCAAATAAATAGAAATATATATAGGTACATACAAATCCATAGCAAAAATGGATTCTTTTCGTAGTGTGAGCAGTGGACGATTTTGGGAGACGGGCTATGGAACTTTCAAAATCCTGCGAAACGAGGAGCGGGGTATTTTGTGTGGAGGGTCGAAAAATCTTTCCATTGACTGCAAAAACAAGGCCTTCGATCAGTGTGATTACTCACCACTACCTGCCGACCCATGAAAACTCTTCATTCAATGAGACCTAAAGTTAGGGTTCCTGTAGTGATGGATGGCCTTGCGTGTGTGCGCCACGTGCCTTTTCGCGAATTAGTTTGGTTCTCCTGCCTCCTTTGCTTCCCCTTCGTATTTTTTATCTTCATCCCCTCCAACTCTACCTCGCCTTCTTACCGCACTGGTTTGCGACTGGAACTTTTGTGGGAGCTTTACAATGAAGATATGTTTGATGCGCTATTTTTAACAAGTGGAAGAAATTTTGGGGTTGAGGGAACAGTTCACAGTGCACATTGACCTGTAGAATCAAATCGGTGGTTGAGGTGATGTAGGTTGGGGAAGGGGGGTGGGATTGGGGTGATAGAGTGTTCCGTGGGAAGAGTGTGGGATGGGCCAGAGATGATAGATGTGAAAAAACCTTATTTCATTGAGAATGGACGGGACGTTTAGTACGGATGCCGATTTTCCTCATTATCAACGTGTTCTGTTGATAGCGTAGTGATGGTAGGTAGTGTAGAAATCGGTATTCTTGGGAACAATAAAACAGTGGGCAATCCTAAATTGTGTTCAGTTAATTATGAAAATACATCAAAAAGTCAGATTTTCATTAAATGATTAAAATGCATTTCCTCATTGTAGCTGTAATTCGTTTGCTTTCCGAATGCTTCTCCATTTCCGGATTTCCACCACGTAGGTTGTTTTTTGAGACAAAAGTTTCGCCCGTATTCCAACGGGAGTGTTCAGTTCGAAGTGTAACTGACGGAATACGAGCGGAACTGCTGTATCATAAAGTAACCTACGTGGTGGAAACCCGGAAATGGATAATCATTCATCTGAACGCCCGCGCCGCGGAAACTTACGATAGAATGTCATTTGACTTCTGTTGTTGCAAATTAAAATTACATTAATAATATCGCCGCAAATCATTGTGGTTGTAATACCCATGAGAGGGCTGTATCTTTAGACTACAGCAGAGTTTTTTTCACGGTTACATGAATATCTGGATAAGAGAATTAGCATTCTATCGAAGCAATAATGTATTTAATTGGTCGGACTTTATGTATTAATAAATGAGTAACGATATCATTTCCCTCTGAAAAATGAAAACTCCCGTGTGAACTTATGTAAAATATTTAGTCACCCGAGTTCGAACTCTCACAGTTACAAAAATTAAAAATAGTTTTCCTGAAATTTTCTCGCCTGTAGAAACCCAACTTAATTCACTGAATACTTTTAGATCAGGGGTCTTCAAACTTTTTCGGTTCAAGGAACCTTTAGGAGTTATAAAATATTTTATGGAACCCTACCTCGTGGAACAAATCACATATTCACAAAAATTCAAGGGTGCTAATGAAAAAAATATGTTTGTTTCAGAATTCTTGTAAAACCGGTAAAAAACGTCTGATGCTCAGTAATATAAACAATTTTTGAAACCTTTGGGAGGGTTGAGTTGAATACCGCTGGTCTAGATTGAACCATTTTGTTGATAATGAAGGGTTCAAGCTAAGAAGTGAAGGACATTTTGATATGTAAAGATATTATAGCAAGTTGATAACATGTATTTAACTAATCTGAGCAATAATCTATTTCTTAATCAGCATCATTTTTTATAATAACCATTATTATCGAGGAATTACTGTGTAACCAGTATTGAATTCAGGCTTATACAAAGCATTAGTGCCCACTATACTCAGTTCATCCCCAATGGAGGAGACAGGGGGACAGGAGACGGTTGGCTTTTGAGAGGAGGACATGTGGGAGACAAGGAATGATGACGGGGTCGAAAGAGGATTTGGTATTGCGAATAAATAAGATGAATATTTTGTGATTGACGTTTCGGTTTGACGTACCACCGCGACATTTTCCTGGAGCCAAAGCCAATTCCGACGGTAGGGGAAAGAGATAAGCCCTTGGCGAAGGGTAGAAGATGCTCCTTTGGAAAAGACGGTCAAAATGTTGGGTGTTCAGGGTTAGGGAATATGGGAATATATGTGTGCAGGGCGTAAGGAAATAGGATTTAAAGTGGGCGTAGGAAAAGAGCCTTACGGTAGGTACTGTGAGTGGTGGGAGCCGGAGCGTGTATAATGATGGATAACAACTGTTATTCACCTATGATTTTGGATAATATCTATGAGTTAAAAATTTCTATGAATTTTTAAATTAAAAAATTGCACCAAATAGACAGATCACGGTTAAAAAAAAATATTTTCCTTCTTCTACGGGTTTGGTTGAAACTCCAATCACTCTTTTGTGTTCTAATGAACTTTTTTCATAGTTCTTCCGGCAAAATATGAGGAAATCCACGCCAATATATTTCTAGATACATTTAATACAATACAATACTTTTCACCTTTTATTCCCGAATCCGGCTACATGTTTGTGGAGAAATTCAGGAGAAAAGTGAAATTTATATGTGTGTGCGAAATCTTTAAATTCTAACACCTTACTCTTAAAAGAATAAAATTATATTCTTTCTAGCTCATTGAAGTCATATATTGATAGCCAATTTTGCTCATTTAAGTGTTTCCTAAGCCTTTCTCGGTGGTGATCAAATAAAGAATTATATTCAAACATATTTTAGCATGTGCACTAACTCAAATCACTAACTTTGTGAGTATATTACAAAGTACAGAAAAATATTCAGTTGAACTATTTTCTAGAAATAAAAGTTTAACGTGTAGAAGTTCTAGAAAGCCACGATCCTCAAAATTGGCGGATATGTGAAGAGTGGTAGTTCCCTAAGTTTGGCTATCTATATTTAATGCTAGTAGTTATTTTTAGTACACACCTGACCGGTAGTTGGGAGATCGGGGTTCGAATCCCGGTCAATTCAAATGATTTTATCATGCCGAATTTCACAGTCTTTGGTGTATATTTTTGTACCTGTGCGCATAACTGCGTATTACATCATTTGTGCAATCGCAGTGACTGAAAAAAATAATTTCAAATAGTTTTAGATAATATTTCATTAAAATAAGTTAAAACGGAAATTTATTTACGTTAAGTTTTACGTTATTTATTCTTTCAACCGTCACAAAGAAATGCGATTTTTCCAACGTTATTCGTAAGCATCCCAAGTTTGCCGCGGTAGATCCTTTGAACTGGGAGAGTTCACTACGTGGGATTCACAGTAAAAACAACGCCCATTTGCTTTGACCTGAAGAGGTCTCCTGTTTAGGGAGAGAAACTTCGCCAAGGAACATTGACCAATGCAGCTGCTCCGGAAGATGGGACCAGATAAAACAGCCATTCACCTGGGCTGGAAACAAACACGAAAGCCCATAATTATCGTACTCAGAGTTACACAGAAAGTATAATATAATTCTATGATTAATTTTTTCACCGTAAAATTCGACCTACTAAATGTCCAATTTGTTATTTAAAGAATGTTTAAAGTGTTGCGCAATCTTGCGCATTTTATCGCATAGACATTTCACTAAGTAGTTAGTTTTCCGAGTATCTCTAGGTCACTGAATGGTGGCTACCTGAGTTCCCGACAACGTTCTCGCTAAGAAAACTAAAAGAGCAAATAACGCCATGCAGTACTACTGACTATTTTAAACCTAGGTTCAAGTAGATTTGCATACATAAAATATTAAGCAGCACAACTGATTTAATGCCGGAATTGGTTCACCTAGCATGTAGTAAATATGGTGCTACATTGGTATTTTGCTTGGACTTTAATAGTTAGACAAAAAAACAAAAGAAGTTGTTATGAGAATTGCATTAAGTCGAAGCACGATCTTAAACACACATCTGCCAAGGGTAAACGCGCGTAAAGGGTAAACAGCTCTCTTGTTAGGGAAAATATAGTTTATCACCTTTTATTTCCAGGTATGTAAGTTCTACTTGAAAAAGGAGTACTAGTGGACTATTTGTGGACGGCTCGGAAGATTCCTTTGTTTGGGTGAACTAATGCATGTAGTTGCATGCATATTATAAAATATTTCCGTTAATACTTCAGGTCTAAGAAAACGATTAATTGACTGCAAACATTACGGGTTCCTTTCATTTTTCCTAATTTTGGCAAACGACAGTATTGCTGGCATTCAAGTCAACATCTTTTGGTCTGACATCTGTCAGAATAGGAAAGTCCAATTTTTTATTCGACTGATAAAACGTTTTATTATCAATTTTTTCCTTTACGATGAATAAGTTGCCTTTTCTCTGAGAACATTCAGTCCTCTTAAAATAAATATTCATTATTGGTAATGTTTCGTGGAATGATTATTATACTTGGTACGTACATCGTGCAGTTCTTTTTTGACGTAGGCGCAGTCCAAATATCTTAATTTTCGATGCTAGTCCCAGAAACAAAGGAAACGTTTGTAGGTTTGATTTTGTGGAAATTATCATCACGGAAGGATTAAAATAAATAAGTGAAAGTGGAGTTAACTAAGTTGTTTTAATCCTTCCGTTAGTCCTGGTTAACTAAGTTTTTATAAATTTTTCCACTCTGCCCCATTCTTGCGTATCTCTTTTGATTCAGTACCATTCATGACTTGCTTCTAACAATTGCTTCCCTGTTCATGATACACAAATCATTATCCTCCTCATCAGTGTGTCTACCGCCCTTCACATAATTCCGTGGGAGCAACACCGGCTGTAAAAATATTCCCAGAGCACTATGGAAACGTTACGCAAACTATTTTTAACCTGAAAAAAACTGTGTTTACAGTCCTAATGTAAGAGAAGTTTTTTCAGCTTTTTTCCGGTGTTGGAAAGGTTTTTTCACGACATTTTCTGTCCGAGCAAAAGAAAACAATTCAAACGTTTTGGAGGTTTGAAACGTTCCGCATTTTTATTTCCGGGTGCCCATGTCTCTAGGCTCGACGGTGGCTGGGGAAGGTAGAGGCTGGGGGAAGGGAAACAGAGCGAATGGGGATGAACACACTTAAAGGGCACGGGTTTGAGACGGGTGAAGCAAATGCAGAGGGAAGCGGAGGTGATGCCGCAGGCGGGTGGGGTGAGGCGGCGGAAGGAGATGTAAGGGGTGGAGGGATGGAGAAAGAGGGAGGGTGGGAGGTGAGGAATTAATGCGGAAGGGGGAAGGAATTAATAAGCGAGTCGGACGGCTGGTTTCCTGGTCTGGTCGACGGGACAATGGTAACGATGCCGAGCTAAAAGTAATTAGATCGTCGAATGAGCTGGAATCGACAGCGACGAATCCGCTGCGATCGACTGCTCAATACCGTCCTACGAATTCTTCCCCGGCCATATCCAAGGGATCAGTTCCAATGGGAGAATTGATGGGGAATTTGATGGAAATATTGGTACTTCGCTCAGTCAACTAGACAAAACGCTTAACTCAAGCTACGTTTGTATGCAGCCGTTTTTGCGTCGTCTTGCCGCTTTATTCTGCACCACACGCATACTCCGTTTTCAAGGCAACGGCATCATCCGGCGTAAAAAGAAGACGGTAGAAAACTGGGACACGTTCAGCATTCCGATTTTTCCTGTTTATTATGGAGATCTCAATCATGACGAGGGGGCTTTTTAAGGGAGAAAATCTTCATCCCCTGATAAGATACATGAAACTTCGTGCGCAAACTCTATCACAGTTGTCCTTAGTTTGCTTCGGCTTTGGAGTGCTAGCGCAAAATGAAAGATATATTAATAAATACGGGGATTATGATAGCAAAAATGAGCAGAAATAGGCATTTTATCAAGAGAGAGACAAATAAAAATAATAGAAAATTCAGTAGAAGAAAAAATAAGGGTGAATCAGTAGAAAGCATTACTTCCTCAAATGGAGTTCCATGGTAGGTTAAACAAAGGGCTTCATCCCACTGAAAATTTCAACTTGAAAAGGCTGTCAGATACCTTCAAGAACGAAGGAAGGGACATAAAATTTTTAGGCGGTCTCAAGAATTAAACGGAGCATTAGTATGCTAATGAAAGGACGGGGAAGATTGTGGATCGACGAAAGTGGCACAAAAAATTTTACGACGGTAATATAAACGTAGGCTTGATGAAAGAGAGGCTTTAAGCGTTTGGATAGAGTGGAACAATATTTTGATTTGAAATTGACTCAATGAGACAGCGGGTGGAGAAGAAATGGCGAATGGAAGAGTATCGGTGGTAGGAGCTTGCTAGAATGACAAGCAAGAAGCAGAGGAGTGGGAAATTGCAAGAGCGATGGTAACTCTCCAAGTTTCAACATCTCATGGCGACACCAATTTTTGTCTTTAAGGCCCTTTTGCTTGGTGCTTACCTCATCGCTGAAAATAGTACTGAATTCAGTAAGCTTAAAATCATAGCGTGTAAAGGGTGTTATCGTATCTGGTTAAAGATTCGAATTCAATTACCAGTACTAAAAACCGAAACGATTACAATACTCATTTTTCATCTGATTCTTGAATCCAACGACCAATTACAGGCAAGCAAGGTTGAGTTTTTCGGGTGAAAACCGGCTCTCGAGTTGAAACGTGCCATTTTCAATGTATCGGCTCCTCAATCTACTGATTACTATCTAACCTAATAACACTTCAACACGTCTGGTTTACTGGTGCTGGTTTGGAGTGGTTTTTAAACAATTTGGTACATATTCAAAGCAATATGGTGCAGTTTATTTAGGTTGCACATAAAACGTCCAAACAGTGTCGCAGCACAGAGAAATTAGCAACATGTAAACAAACACTCCGAGGAATCGCATTCAATTTAAGTTCCAGATTAGGTTACAAGTTACCGGTTCTGTTTTCAGTGATGAACTAGGTGTCATGCAAAACAAACTAAGACGCAATATGTCGAACGAAGCATGATATAACATGCAACCTAATATCGCAAAAAGGATAAAATGGGATTTAATTTATAGCAATTTAAGGGTATGCAACCTCAAATATTATATAGCTTCATAATCTTGATTGAAATATTGTCAGTTTTAGGTAAGAGAAATTACAGTTTAAAAAAAATAGAATCGATAGAAATTAATTGAAATAATATTATTTCTGTATAAATACGGGGTTGGTTAATCCAGTATCTCGGGGTATTCTTCCTCTACTTATTGTTCACCGCGTGAAATAAAATTCTCAGCTCTAATATAATTTTTGCACTTTAAAACTTGCAATGCATCATGTGGCACGTTGTCACATATCACGTGCCGCATTATACGGTACAATGGCATAAAAGCAAAACACAATGTACTACATGGCCTGAGGAAATAGTAACACATCCTATCTCCAACATGCCGCAAAACGCAGTCGATAGATTTTAATATGATCAAGGGAAAGATTTATGGCCATGGGGGTCAGGAAATGGATGGAAGAAGTTCTGTGCGAAACTCAAATTTTTACTACCACACTGCGTAATATAGTTTGCAATGCAGCATGCACGAGAAATCGCAAGATATCATATTAGAAGTCGCCTGATTTCGCATATTTTATGATATTTCATCGTGAATGATACATAATATCGCATTTTGAGGCAAACCTATACGGAATATATGACGTCGCATTCGATATTTTGCAATATTTCAAGGCCCTCGAGTCGATCTTTTATGAGTGAGAACATTATAGCAATAATGGGAGTAATTAGGCATGTTCAAATTTCATTATCAAGTTGAAGAGTATGATATGCATTGCTAGATGCATAAAATCGCATTTTTTCGAAGAACGACACGGAATATCGCTCATCGCATTCTATACATCGTGATATTGCTGCAGCCCTTGAGTCTGAATTGTATGGATAAAGGGAATGAGAATACTGTGGGATTTTCACATCTTATAATCGCATTGCGAAACGTATTTTGTAAATAAGGATACGTAACGTCCCTCATATCGCAGAACAAAGTGAAATATCACGAATCGCATTCGATACAACGCCTTATCTTAACGTCCCTTGATTCGACCTTAGGGAGTGAGAAAATAGCATGGATATAGGGAAGGAGAAGGCTGTTAGGTGTTTAAATTTTATTATTCCATTGCGAAACTTATTTGAATTTCAGGATGCGTAACGTCTCTAATTTCGCAGAACGGCGTGAAATATCGCAAATGGAATTCGATGCATCGCGATATCTCGACGGCCATTGAGTCGACCTTTGGGAGTGAGGATATTGTAGGGATGAAGGGAGTGAGAAGGGACTGCGAAAAGGGGGGAGGGGTGGAGAAGAGGGGGGTGGGGTGGAGGGGGTGGAAGATGGGAAGGGGGCATCTCAAGGCTGAAGGTTGAGCCCCGGGTGAATTATTGAGTGGGACGAGGCAGCATCCGTGATGAGGCAGCAGCCCCTGCCCTTAACCCCCCTCCACGCCCCTGAGTCTACCAGGGAGGGCAGGAGATAGGGGGATGGGGGGTGGGCGTGGAGTATGAGGTGGGAGAATAAGAGAAGGAGGTGGTGTGGGGGAAAAGCCAGGAAAGGAGGATGGGAATACTAGGAGAGGAGCTGAGAAAGAACGCTGTTCGCCATTCGGAGTGAAGTGCCAGAGTGTAAAAAAGTGAAAAATGAGTCGAGAGGGAGGATGATACAGACAAAAGGCTTTATCTCGGGAGGAATTGGGTCCGTTCGAAGCTGGGAGACGACAAGGACCTCGTAACCTCTTGTAACCGATCATCTCTTGAGTGGTGGAGTTATTAGATTCGACTAACGCGGGTCAAGTTGCAACTGTCACACGAGGGAGTGTCTCTTTATGCGGGCGAGGCGGCACAAAAGAGAATGGCCAGGCGAGTTTGAAGAATGAGAGGAAGAAGGTCATTTTTCCCTCCAAATGAAAATGAAATGTCATGTTACCCCAATCGGGTGCTTCTCAGGATAAAATGGATGCATGTCTTACGAGAGTAATCTTGCATTGATCAACCTGAAGGTGACAATCTCTGACTTAACCGTCAAGATAAGGGTATAGGAAACACTACAATTCCACAAGAATGCTCTTTGAGCATGAGTATACAATAATGTTATTGTTGAATTAGAGTGTTGTCTTTATCCTATTATTATTGATCATCCTGATTAAAAGGTGTGATGTAACCTGCCACCACAATATTATTCTGCCATAGGGAGGAATCGATCATTAGCAGTCATTCAACCCTAGGATTGGTTGACTGCGGCCTTCAAATCTAACCTATTCCGTCCCGCTGATTCTTTCATGTTCTTGTAGCTCTGCTAGTTCATATTCCGTGTTATTTGACCTGTGAATTTGTCTCTCGGCCTTTCTTATGGGGATTTCATTCTTATATGTTCCTTACGGATTCCTTGGGTCTCAAGGTGTGTCTCTGGACCTCTTCGTACTGAGTGTCATCTAGTGTCAGTGAGTCCATATGGTTTTTTTCCTCGTCTATTCTTTTGCACAACTATCCATCCTATCCATCCTATTCCATCCATTAGACCTTCAGCATCTTCGTCCAGCACCAGGTTTATAAGGAGAGTATTTAATGAAAGTACGAAACAAAACATGATCTCACAAATCATGTGTGGTTTTGTCATGTTGGGGATACCTGTCCGTTGAAAGTTTTAAGTGCTCCTAGTATTGGAAGCTGAGATACCTTCTGATTTCGGTTGCGACAGCAAACACCCTCACCTTCAAATTCAGCAACCTGCCCTTGCCACGGGTTGCAGACACCTGCTTCGACTGTTAAGCATTCAATAACCTAAATCAGTGTGAACCGGAATCAACGTGATTTGTTGGTTGTCTCCATCCATAGACGGACAGCATTTTTTTAAGATACCAGAACCCATCTCTACACTCTGCCTTGTTCGGTTTTTATAAATTGAAAAATTGTGGAAATATCAGTTTTTCTTACTCAACATATAGAAAGCTAAACATTTCCAGCCATTGATTCCTGAGGTATTCTCTAAAAAAAAGGTCGATTTCACTAGAGATTTGAATGTTTAAGTACTTGTGATACTTTAATTGAGTAAGTGAGTATGTAACGCAAGTATGAACAAGGGAGAAAGAGATTGGTCATGAAGAGCATCGGAAAAATCGCTATATTCCGCAAGGAAGCAGGATGAGAAAAATTGACGACCGGACGGCAGCAAGAAAGAGAGGTTTTTGAGGGTGAGGATAAGAGGGGCAGGCACGCGAATTTATGCTCGGTATTTCCCTTGGGTATAAAGAAGCCGGTTAGAGAGGGGTGGGATAAAGGAAAGGGGTGAAAGGAATTGAGGAAGGAGAGATGGGATTGAAAGAGGCAGCGTTTGCACCGCGGATATGACGGAGTAGCAGCGCCTGGGCTTATGGAAAGGAGAGGAAGAGAGAACGAGGAGATAGAAAAAGGTAGACAGGAAATGAGAAGTAGCGAGAAAGAGATAAATGTGACATAGAGAGGAGATGTTGGAGAACTTTTCATGTATTCCAGTGGATTGGAAAGGAAGAGAAAGATAAGGAAGGATTGGGAAGAAGGTCTGTGTTGAAGGAAGATAAAGATTGAAGAACGTCGAAAAAGGGGAAAGATGTGAGACAGTGATTCATTTTAAGCCTTGGATTCGATTGTTACGCTCCTAACCAGTGCGCTGTCTTCCCCCATGCACGACCCCTCCTCCCCCTCTGATTCTCGCCTCGGTGAATGAAGGCCCTCCGGAAAAAGTTCAAAGTGTTTATTTCAAATTCCGTTTTTTTATCCTCCCGTGTCTCTCTCCACTCTGTTACTGGATGGATCTGAGAGTAGCATGAAAAGAAATGAGAGAATGGGAAAGCTGTTGGTAGTAAAATCAAAACAAAATGGCTTTTTTACATTTTTTTAAAGCCTGCCGATGGATGTAACTCGGCTCTTTTTTCTAGGTTACATTCGTACAAACTCTTTATTTTCCTTGTGAAAAGCTTCTCGTTTCCCTTGCATTTTCTCGGAAATAGCCTGTTTTAATTCTCACGAAGGCATTGTTAGTTTTCTTGAGGGAAATTACGTTCCTCCGTGCGTTTACTCGTAAGATCCCCTAGATGGAATTTTAGAATAGAGACACCATTAACTTGAAATGTTATCACGTCAAGTGTAAGCAGTTAGCAGGTCTATGAAATTTCCTACTGAATATCTCCATTGTTACTTTTCTTTGGGTCAAATTAACTCTTTGATTTGTGTCCCTTTTGTTGCGAAGATTTTTTAAGTTTCTTTACCGCACCACAAATACTTTTAGCAGTTTTTTTCTTAGTAAGTTTTTCAGTAATTGAGCAAGAAACAATTGCACATAGTCTCAAACATCTTGCTTGTGAATGGGTGTTGGACATGGACAAACATTGCCCTTTTTCATCGTAGCATGAAATGCTCTGGGTATATTTTCTAAGGGAGTGGTGCCCACAGTAACTCTTTCAGGTTCTGGTACGAGAAAAATAAGAATAGCTTGCTAATCCAAGCCGTCGGAGAAAGCTTTTAAAGCGACAACCAAGAAGGAGAATAAGACGTTTGTTTGGTAGCTACCACGTTCCAGAACAAATAAGCACAGAAAGAGCCGTCTCCTCGGTCGAATAAGTAAATGCCCCTAAGTTGAGTCGATGGAAAAATTCAGAAATATATTCGAGAGAGATTCGGAATGTTTATACATAGTGGAAAGAGCTTCCATTCTCTTTCTATTGTAAGGGAATATTTTGGTTAGAGTCTGGGGGTGAAGCAGATTCATTGAATAACATGAGGAGGTATCCTGTGAATAAATGCATCACAAATAAGGAGCATTTAGATATAAGAAGAGACTTAGGATAAATAAAGGAGGGGATACCTACGGAAATCAAAACCTGCGGAAGACAGAAAAATGGGATATCCTCGTGAACGGAACTACACTTGTCACTTATCTTATTTTTGTTCTTTACCAATAGTATCTTTAAGAAAATAGCGAACATATTCATTGAATATCTGGCCCCGTAATATTTACTTTATCAAGCTGAAATTTAAGCGCTATAGGTCAATTGAGTCCGATTTTTTTGTTATAATGTTATGCACTAAAAATAAACTTGTATATTACTTCTTCACTAATATTCACAAATATCATAGAACTTGGGAAGTTACAACAAAGAAATAACCTGCTGGGCACACGCTTATATATTCATGCATTATTTCACGGCAATACGTAATCATTATTCATGAATTCTAGAGTACTCTGTAGGGATAAATAAAATGTCTGTTTATGCTATTTGTACTTATTGACTACATGTTAATATTAAATCTTCTGATGTTACATTTATTATAATTGTCTAAAATCATAACTTGGGTTTATCTTCATTCCTTAAACTCTACTCCTCTGAACTTTGCTGGACCAAGATTTTTTGGTGCAATATGACTAGTTGTTATGAATTGTTCGCAAGAATAGCGCAACCATTCTTTCCTTTTATCCCATATTAATCTCATTAGCCATTTAATCACATTGGACATTTAATCTGTATTTAACCAAGCTTTTGCCCCTTCTCTACGGTGCCGTTTTTTAGAGGCTAACCGCATGTTCTTTACAGGTATTCCGATCTCTCGTGCATTCTGGGTTGTCTTGTCGTTCTCCGGTGACCTTTCTCTATTGGTACGGAAAGGAATATGGATATCAGTATGGATACTAGGTTTTTTAAAGGAAAGAAAGAATAGCTATAGGGATACCGTTTTACCAAACACTGCAAGCGTTACATTTCACAATTTACTGACAATTTCTGGATTTACTGACGTCGCAGGAAAGAGACCGCTGTCAATAAGCAAAAAACCATCCTTTAAAACATATTTCCAAAGTAACATATGCTTTCTATCTGCTAGTGACAATGGGTTTACCACGATTACAACTAGCAAAAGAAATTTCAACCTGAATTACAATACTATAATTACAACTAAGAAAATAAATTTTTATACCTTGGCATCTCAGTTCTATAAAAACAAAACGTTTGAGTGTAAAGCTTTTTTTATTGTTTCAATCACTGCAAAAGGTTACGTAGGCTCTGGCACGAATAAATGATCCCATCAACAACATGCACTTTTTTATAACCATAGCAAATTTAAAACTCATTGGCAACGAGAGTTATCTCGGCATTAGTCCATTACAACAGCACACAGATGCACTCACTATGATAGTGTCCTTGAATGTGGCCTCTGACTGTTCTGTTTTGAAGACAATGGTCTGTCAATTGCACTAATATAAGTAGATCTTATTACGCCATTGCTGGACTGAGAATTAACATTTTATGCCACAGAGTTCTCCACTTAAAAGTCACAGAATCCTCAGAATCCAGGGGCACAGTCCCCTCACAGATACTTAAATGCAGCACTTATTTTAAGTTAACGTCACATGCTTTCTCTTTACTTTTTTCAATGGCTTTGTGCATACATACTAGCACTTATTTTTTTCATTAATAACCTTTGTATTGTATTAAGTGATAACTACAGGTGAAGCATCAAGAATGTAAAATAGAATAACATCATTACCTACATGAAATTTCCAGGTTTTCAATTAATCTGACAATATGTTTTTGAACCCATGCCCAGTTCAGTGAAGTCTGAGAATAAGTCGAAATACAGCCAGTCCTACCGTAAATCCTCATGTCTGGAGCGAATCTCATCCCGTATTCCTTTAGGATTCTTTCTTTCTAGGGGGTTCACTATGTTTAAATGCACAGGAGCAGAATGAAAAATAGAAGGGGCTGCACAATTGGGGAAGGTTGGGTCGAGCCGATGCGTAGCTTTTTTCTAACCGTTCGCATCCGTGCACGTTTCACTACGATAAAGATATTTCCCAGAGCAATATATAATGTACACCACCGGATTCTGAGAAAAATTTCAGCCCTTTCTCTTAATGCTCTTCAGACACAAATTTCTACGACACTCCTCTTAAGGAAAATAAAGCACAGTGACGTATTCCTTTCCTTCTGCGAAGTGTAGTTGCTTTTGCAACACGTCACACAACATCGGCGGGGCATCTTTAAATAAAGAATAATACACTTATTATTTTCGTGTTTCATCATGCATACCATGCTAAATATGTACAATAAAATAATTTGCTAAGAATGGCTTCGGTTGAATACCTAATCAAGGTAGACACGAACAAGTTTTATGCCTCACAACGCTAAGGTACCTATAGTTCGAGAATTCGAAGTAATCGCGGAATTAAACACCTTATACGAAATATCTCATTCATATAATAAAACTTATAACTTTAAAACTAATGATAAGAATAATTATCTTGAGATAATAGGTAAGTTAAATAAAATTATGTTGGGAAAAACAAGCGATAAGGGCCAAATTACCGTTCTTGCAATACAAGCAAATTAGGAAAACATGGACGGAATTGATAGTCATTACAATTCAATGCATAAAATACACCTTATTAAAGAAATTATTCAAATAATAACTATTCCCTGGGTACAGCATTGAAGATTACATCATCTTCACATTC
Source organism: Pyrrhosoma nymphula (assembly GCA_963573305.1). NCBI lineage: Eukaryota > Metazoa > Arthropoda > Insecta > Odonata > Coenagrionidae > Pyrrhosoma > Pyrrhosoma nymphula. Next base: position 70,880,855 of record OY754336.1, read on the forward strand.
ATTGCGAGCACATAGTCGATTTGAAATTTTACAGATGAAGAAATATAATGTATTTTTTAATTTCTACAAACAATAATCATACCTAATTATTAAGCTGAGGACATTTAGGCACTAAAAATGAAGAAATAGGCAGCCTAAATAGGCACTAAAAATTTCAAAATAGGCCCTTAAAATAGGCGCTTAAAATCTTTTTTGACCACAATCAACACCACACGTGAATAAGCCATGCATTCACCACGTAGCGATAGGCAGCTGTAGGACCCCCATGCGGAGTTGCCACATTTCCATGTCATGGCCTGTATGAAGTTGGCCATGGATGAACACTTCATCAAAGAAATGTTGGTGCATTAAAAATACTCATTGAATGGCATTATTTCAATAGAAATAGCAGCAGCTATCACTAACGAACATTAGATCTGTTTATACCTCCTGGCAGTCGGAGAGGTTTCACCAGATTAACCATAGAAGGCAAAATAGTAAGCTCCCCACCTGTCACTTATGTAACACGTTTTCCTCTACCCATCTAAATACATCTAAATCTTCGAAATACTGCACGAGCCACCATCAGGGTGTGTGACACGGAGTGACTCCATACTAGGCACGTAACAATCGTCTCAGTTCAAGGTCAAATCCCGCACGCTTCCCTATTCACTAGGCACGAACCAAAAAGTAGCCTGAAGAACAATGGACAGCCCAACCAGAAACCAGGTGCAACGTTGGCGAACATGTCAATGTGCAGTACCAGGGCCAAGATACAACACTGATTGGTACTACCTATGCTACTAATGTCATATTACGAAATTCTGATTATGCTAATCATGCGAGTGAGGAGAGGTGTTACTGACAATGATAAGTTAATTAAAACCTCCACTATGTCCAGTTTATCAAATTAAACCAGCCATCCACTCACATATCTTAACGTTTAACGCCTATAAGAAAAAGTCTCCGGCTTCACCTGGTGGACATTCCTAATGTCACACATAATAAAATACTTCGTTCTTTTCCACACTTTTTTTTACGATACGACCATGGTTACGACAAACTTGTGTCATCTTCAGGTACAGAAATAGGTTCACGCTTGCCTTGCATACCTTAAGAACCAGAGGTGTGGGGGGGGGGGGCGGGAAAGGGGATGGAGAGGGGGGAGGTTTAGTATTCTAACGGTCACAGAATTTGTTTTTGAAGGAGGCGGGGGAAGGTGAGTGGGTGGGAGGTTAGAAAAGAGAGACTAGAGGGAATTGAAGCCATTTAAAGTGCAAAGTCAGATGCCTTAGGTATCTGTGAGACAGTCGGGGTGGAAGGCGGATTCGAAGGAGAGGAGAAGGGGAGAGGAACATTGTGTCATTACATAGTTTAAATCAGCAGGGCTATTTATTATTTCAAATTGCTCCACAAAGTCAAGTTTCAGCCCTTTGTCAATTAAATGTAAAATTTTAGGGTCAAATTCACACCAATGCTTTTCGTCAACTGATTCACCATTCTAGTTGTTTCGTTATTGTTAATAAAATCTCTTCTATGCTCCTTCATCCTTACAAGAAATGTTCTGCCAGTTTGTTCTATGTATTTACATTCACAGTCCTTACACTTTTTTTTACAAACTAAAGGGTTTTTATTTTCTTTTCACCCTGGTGGACGACAGTGTCGCCGGCATTCCAGTCGACATCTTCAGGTTCGAAGTAATTCTGCAGAGTTTTTGCCCACTATATTTACGGCTCAGAGGAGAATCTAGGGTACTCTGATTGGCCGTATGGTCCGCTGCGCTGTGATTGGTCGTTATGTGAAAATTCCTTTCCGCGTTGAGGAAAATATTTGGCTATTTTTCATGTTGAATTTATATGGAGTCTTGGAGATTTCTATTGCCTCCCGTATCATCCGAGGGAATGGCATAGCTTACCTGGTGACAAGACCAAGAGCCCTGTATAAGTGTATATACTATATCGGGCAAAAACCTCTGCAGGCTGACTTCGGACCTGAAGATGCCGACTGGAGTTCCGGCGAAACTGTCGTCCACCGGGATGAATCAAAGCGGAAAGAACCCGAAATCCATCCAGCCATCCTATAATCACCACAGAAGCCTTCGCAGCAACCTCTTCTGTCTCCTCCAAACCCCTATGCCAAACCTACTCCCTGTCCCTACATTCCCCGCCACACTCCCTCGCCCTGTGAATCCTCATCATGCTCACCAACCCCCATCCCTCCACTTCTCACTCCCTCCCACGCCGACTACCATACTTGCCGCCACCCACGTCCTCCACAGCCACCACCCGCTGCCCCCTCTCCGACATCCATATCTCCTCCCCCATACCGATGCAATTCGTTCCCCAACATCTCACCTGTCGCCTGAATAATACATTTTGCTCTACTTATCCATTCCTGCCACGCAAGGGCCTCCGTGGCTGACAAGTGCGGAATAGGAGGAGGAGAATAAGGGGTGTGGTAGGTATGTGTGTGTGTGTCCGTGAGGTAGCGTGGAGGAAGGCGTGTTCGGTGTGGGGGAGGAGGAGGAGGAGGAGGTGGTGGGTGGAAAAAAAGAAGGAAGCACCGGCGGAAGAGATTTGGATGGATGGAGATTTCTTTGCTTGCGTGTTGAGGGCGTTGGAGGAGGCGGCAGGGGGGAGGTGCCTTGGCGGTGTGAAGGGGTTGGAGAAGAGGGAGGGATGCTGTAGGAAGTGGGAACGGATGCGAGGGGAGGTAGGGTGGGAGGCGAGCTTCGTCGGGGTGTGGTATTGTCGGGTGGGGGCAGAGGTGGAGCAGGAAGTAGGCGTGATAGAGCTGCTGGCTGGCGGTGTAGACGATGGCTCGCGTGGGCTAAGGGAGAGGGGGGAGGAAGAATAAAAGATAGTGAGCTGAAGGGGGCTGAATGGAAAGAGAGCATGTGTGAGAATAAATTCGTAGGAAGATAAGAATGATAAGGTCCTTATTTTGAACTCAATATTCTCCGGCTCGACTTGGTGAAAATTCACGATGACTGAATCAGCAATATAATTCTGTATTTTTAAAAATAAATTCATTCGTTATTGCCCGACTTCATCTCCTAATGATGCCACCTTGGTGGTATACCTGATGATATCACCTTTGCAAGAAGAACAGGTGTCAACAAATATAACTATTAAGAAAATTAAAAAGTTATATTGATGATGTAGTCCTAAATTTAATGAATGAGGCTCATGGGCTCTCTACTGCCTCACCTAACCCCTTGTCTTATAGAAGAGCATATGAGAAAGAAGTGCATTAGTGTAATTAGAGACTTTAAAAGGTAAGGAACATTTGAAAAATTGATGTATACGATACTACCAATGAGTCAATCAAATTTATTTAAACATTTCTCCGTCTTTACTGAAACAAAGCACTTGCAGTTTATCACTAATTTACTTAATACGGCTAACTTACTGGGTAAGAATTAATACGACTAGTTAAATTTTAGTACATCAATTGAAGATGTTGTAGTAACATCGAACTTAGATGTATTGAATCTTTTATTTGTGAAAAACTGCATGTGTTTTGTTTCTGTAGAGATGTGTTCTACCATATTACACCTGAATCTGTATTTTATATTTCTCCGTCTTTAACTATTCAAAAGGCACTTGAATCAGGTCTTGCAGTACTTAATAATAATAATAATAATTTAATTGCTTCCAGTCAATACATACAGAGTACAACATTATTAAGTTAAGCAAGTTTGGTACTTTCTTAATACTTAACCTTCAAGATGCTATTTATTTCGCTCTTACAAATACAATAAAGATCTCGCAACAACATTCTCGGGTAAAATGTGAGCTCAACTTTAGTTTGTTTTGCACAATGACAGAAAAAATTCATTTTACAGTGGTAGTTGAGTAACCAACGACTTTAGAGAGGTCAGGGTTCGAAACCTGAGTCGAATTAAGTGATATTTTTCGCACTAAACATTCAAACTCGGTGAAATTCAGAGGAGAGCTAAAATTATATTATGGAAATAATTGCACCTATAGAATAGAATATAAGTACTGGTTATTTGTCTAAAAAAGTATTTTCAGATCGAAAAGACAAAATATAAAATTTTAAAATACTCGTAAGAGTCAGACATAAACCACACATTATGGCAATGAGATGTTATAATTCATCCTTTTAATTATTAAATTATTTTTCTTTTCTCAGGAGAAGATGGGCCTTGGCTAAGAAATAATAGATGTTACTACCTCGTTGCCAACTTTCGCGAATATATTTTTGCTTCATCAGGACTGTAATGATTTCCCTGTATTTACTTGCGGAATGCGGATGAGTAATTAAATTCCTATTTTATACCATATTTCATCATAGGCGCGTGTTCGATCTTGGTGTATTTGTTATAAATTCAGTGTTCTGTTTTTTTTTAATTTTTTTTAATTTAAATTTTTTTTTTAATTTTTCAAGCATTTTGTGTGGATTATTTGTGTTTTTATTTATCTGCTAATACATGTACATGAAACATGTTTTCAGGCAGTTTCACAAAGGAATATTTAAGTCACATTAATACACATTAAAACCATCAAATTACATAAAATTTCGCTTAATTTTTCAATGCATGATTTGAATTTTCTTTCTGTTTTCATCATTGCATCGACCTACTATAAATACAGGCATACAAAATTTTCTCTTTTTTAAGTGTTTTAATATGGTAATAATATTACTTAAATTTTCTTTTGTATTTATTTCAATGCATAACAATTCATTAATATCTTAATAACAATACGAACTATATAAATCCTCACAAAAAATAGGAGGAAGTAAAAAAGTGGCCCACTTTCAAATATATAGGTACTCTTAAGGTGAATGGTATTAGCGAGTAATTTTAATGAATTTCTGTAACATCTTGTAAACTGTACTCTAAAAATTACTGCAAATCACAAGTAACTCTTTTTAAATGCTGTATATTTTATATATTTAAATATATTTTATAATCTTGAACATTTTTTTCATAACATTAATTAATTCTAGACGAAGAAATTTTCTCTCCTTAAAATAGGAAAATAATTATAGCTTTGATAATGTTTAAACAGCTTAGAAAATATTATTTTTATGAGGAAAAATGTTACGAATGACTTTGGAAGGATTGTAGATCGATTGCTGAACCCAAGACCTCCTTCCTTGGGAAGGATTGGATTGGATCTGGTGCTGATCACTTGGTGGATAGAGATATCGAATATTGGATGTATAGAGAATAACATTATAGTGTTTAATCCAATTTCTATGTATCGAAGTGAAAATGCCAAATTTGTAATGCATCGAATGTAATTATTAACGATATTGGCCGTGTCAGTGACTACAATTAGCATAAAAATTTCCCCTTAGAGTGTCACGAAAGACCCAGCGATATTTTTGTGTGCGTGGTGGTATTTTTTGCGTGACTCCATCTAGTGAACTCGTCTGACTCCTTTTATTTGACCTATCTGGCATGGGTGATCCTTGCATGAGGAATAATTATTGTTGCTATCAGTTCATGTCTAGGGGTCATTGGAACGCACAGACCTTTCTACCGCGTCAAGGTTGTAGTCAAAGGGAAGGGAAGCTAAAAATGTTGAAACACATTTTAAAATAGTCACCTGCATGTAACCAAAATTTTTAATATGAATATTTTTTAATACTCATTACGATACATACTAGCTCAAAATTTTATTTGTTATTTACATAATTTCGCTCAAAAACTATCGAATATTTCTTACATGTATCGATGTTTTGTGAGAAAGTTGGAATTGTACAGGGGAAGGACATGGATGGGGAGCTAAAGAAATGGGCACATATCTTAAAATAATCATCTACTAGTATCTACTCAAAGTTGTTCAATATGATTATTTTTTTCAATATAAACTGGGCCATATTAGCTAAAAATACTATTTTGTACTTTCAAATATGTTCTCAAAAAATATGGAATACTCGATACATTGATATTTTATCGGAATCTCTATGTAGTTAAATATTGCCACTATGACGGGAGACTGGGTCAGCTCGGCGTACTAGGCGGCTGATACACCGCGGGAGTCGCGAAAGGATGTTACGAGGGCATCTCCGAGTCCTGGATCCCAATCTCCTCTTTCTTTCATCCTCCCTGAGTGACGCGCTATTCATTTTTCCGCCACGGGCAGACAAGATCCTTCCATGCCTTCCGGTCCATTCGTGATTTCCCTCCCGGAAGCCGCACAAAATTTTGGCTCCGCACCAGAGCAATTCTTCCTCCAGGCAACTTTTCTTCCCTGCGCGTCGTTCCGCTTCGTGGAAATAATCCAATGTGTTGAGCATTATATGCGCTTCATCGAAGCAAAATATTTTATGTCTTCCCGGGAACGTAATATTTTATCGTTCAATTTTCATCAATCTGAATTTTCCAATCTCACTGTCACGTTTTTCTCTCTGATATTCATTTGATAATGATTTCGGTGAGAGATTTTATTTTCTCCTTGCGTCTCTGCTGGTGGGATTGTTCTTTTGTAGCGAGTTTGTGAGACCTCTTTTGAGCTGAGATCATAACTTCTCCATTGTTACCCTAAGCTTTTTCACCCGTACCCTTATTGTTACTCATGGTTACTGGTTTAATGTAGTCTTCCCACGAACGTAATATTTTCTCATTCATATTTCATCAGTCTGAATTTTCCAATCTAATTACCTAATTTTTTCTCTCCGATTTTTGTTTGATAATTATTGCTGTGGGGGATTTTCTCTCATGGACCTACAGGTGAACTAGTTCTTCTGTCGTGTATTTGTGAGACTTCTTTTGTGGTGATATCGTAGTTACCTTTAAAGAGATCGGTAGGAAAGGTAGCTAATTCATTGAGAACGGGAGAGCTAATTTTCCGCGCTAGCTGTTTAATTTTCTGGAGGAATCGACACAATTGAATCATATGTTTTCTCTTTTAAAGCCTTTTTCAGCTCATATTTCCTCAACATTGCCAATTAATTGGATGACTATCAAGTGTTAAGCCTTCAATCACTCGTAGGTCTCTTTCAGGATCTTATGAAAAGAGGCGAATCATTCTCTCTCTTGTTCAATTATTTTTATGGATATGTTTTTGGTATGATTTTAAGCTTTGGACTCAATTATTTTTCTTTTCCTTCCGTCTGTAAATCAGTATGTATCGATTTTTATCATAAGCGTTCCCGCATGCTGCGTTAGTTAACTTTATAAGTACCTCTAATCGGAAAATATCCGGAATGATTTTCCTCCGTGAGTACAAATTTTACATTTGCGTCCGAGGTTAATTGGAAGCCTTTTCTCCATGAAACAACACTGTGCCATTCGGCCGCTCCCATTATTCAGTAGCTGTGTGCATAAATTTCCTCGATGAGTTCCTTTTGCAACTTTAAATAACAATTGCACGGGCTTGTCTAACTCTAATTAGGACGCTGTACCCGGTCATTCATTCACCTCACGGCTTTTGGTAACTCATTGCACTCCCTTGAAACAATATAGTCGGCTCATGAATTCACACACTCAATTTTATGTATATGCATTTTGTGAATAAATACGTTTCATGCAGTAGTGTTTTGATTAAGCCTATTACAACCATATTTATTTCCCTGCTAAATAATTGTGTATAAGCAATACTTTTACACCATAAGAATTGATATATTTTTATTACTACTTTAGCTGGCCACAATGTTTTCTTGCTTAACCACTATTACCTCTTCTACTAGCAATGTACCCTAATTATCACTGGTGAAATACGTCATTCCTTTGAACTTTTGTGATCGGATCCTGGTTTGGGAATTGCATCCTCTAAATATTAATTTATCGACTTCTATGTAAATTCAGCACCTTATATATCTCACTTCTAAACAGGATGGGCATCTCATCACAGTTAACAGTTTTTCAACAGCTTGAAGTGAAATCTCGAAATGTGTTTTTAAATTTTCAAATGTTTTCCAATATCATGGTACTTTTGGCGATAGAAAACAAACTCTATCGTATTTGTAGTAACTTTTTGCCAGTTATACACACATTATTAACATCCAAAGATATTTTTATTACTTTAAACAGTTCCTTTTTCAAAAACTTTTATATATAGGCACTTTTTTATCAAGTATGGGTTGCATTTTTTTGTTTTTAAAAGTTAAATGAATAAACAGAGAAATAAATAAATAAATAAATATATATATATATATATATATATATATATATATATATATATATATATATTCACCAGTATATATATATATATATATATCACCAGTTATACACACATTATTAACATCCAAAGATATTTTTATTACTTTAAACAGTTCCTTTTTCAAAAACTTTTATATATAGGCACTTTTTTATCAAGTATGGGTTGCATTTTTTTGTTTTTAAAAGTTAAATGAATAAACAGAGAGAAATAAATATATATAAATATATATATTTCCATCGATGAAATCACTGTGAGTAAGCCACATTAAACAGCCAAGCCGATTTATTTAGGTACAGGCCTTGACTTCCTTGTATGTGCCCAAGACAAATATTCAATTGTATGTAGGATTCCCCAGACGCGAAGCAAATCCATCTTCAGGAAATCAAACTACAGGATGAATCATTGAAACACATCAATTTTTTTAAATATCACACCTCTCCCTGGGAAATAAGTACAGCACACCGTTCACTTTGTCCCTACCCTCTTGCAAATGCTTCTTACCGTCGAGTTCCGTCGGTGGAGAAAAGTAATCTTTTACGAAAAGTCCGAGGCGGAAATGAGAACGTCGCGCGGATTACCACTCAACGTCGGCGTAAGGTTGGTCCCGTTAAGGACTTTCAAAAACTCTTAGCGAGCAGGCGCGGGGGAGGGACCTTGTACCCGAAGAGCCCCGGGATGTTCCTCCCTGCCGCCGTCGGAAACTTGGACGGAGATCAATTTGAGAAATGGCCATGCGGTGAGGATTGGCACGACTAACAAGTAAAACGGCGACGAAGTAGTAGTACCCCCGCCGCCGGCCCCAGCGTCGCACACGGCCACCAGCCGCCACCGTGAAAAAGTAGGTCGGCGATGGGAAAGCAGGAAGGTGGGGGGGGGGGGGAAGGGAGGTTATCATTGGGAGGGGGGCCTGGAGCGAGATGGTAAGGGTTTTCAGGGGAATGGAGCTGGGGTTTCCGTTGGAGGAATGAAGGAAGGATTGAGTCGGTTGCGGATGACTCCGGAGAGGTGTGTGCCTGGGGAAACTAGATTGGTCGGAACAGAATCGGAGCTCGTTTGCAAGAAGAAGGGAAGGGACCCGATTGCGTTCGTTTCATACACCTTGGGACGACGGTGACCCCGAAATCCCCTGAAGTTTTCAGCTCCGCCCATCCTTCCCATCTTCCTTAAATCTAGAAGAACTTAAGGATTACCTCGAGGAGCATCCCGGTCGGAAATTAAGTTTTCAAACAGAAAAAAATATCAAACCAGTGGCGAGGATTGGGGTTTTATTTTTACTATTACTCTTGGCAGCGTGGGCAACGAAGTCTGGAGCCTATCTTCACTAGAAAGATTCTCCTCGTGGACGTCGATTTCTATCGACGGGATAGCCTGAAGTTGCGCTCAAGTCAGCATCCTGGCTCTTTAGAGATTATTCGCGGAGATTATTTCCATAATTCAATCACAGAAGTAGAGCTGCGTTTTTTGGAAAAAAGGGAAATTTGTAACGGATGTCTTCGGTTCCCCGAATCTAAATTTTTTCTCTATCGCTACCTTTAGAGATAACGATCTTCCAAACATATTTCAATTCGGACTAATGCACCTTACAGCTCCCAAGTTCGTGTGTGTCAGGAGCTCCAATTTATGTGATAAGATATTGCATAATTTTTTAAATTCAGTTTTTTATTTGTCCAAATTACGCTGTGCTAACTTATATCAGTCATAGTACTTGGCGTTTATTCGGAAACTAATTTTGTTTGCTTCACCATGTAGAATATATGCTCGTAAATGTTTTTGGTTATTTCTTCATTCTCAAAGGAAGGATATACAGCACTTCATTTAATGCATTTCATGTAACATGAAGTGTGGCTATGTGCTGGCTAACATTTATTTTTTTGAGGAAGAAATCTCATTCGTAATAATTAAGCTAGGTTTTCATGAAATGTTAATTAAGATTGACTTCCAAAATTGCTTGGTTAATGCCACATATCGATAGAATTAACAGGATCAATAAAAGATGTTTACCCTAGTATAATTTTTCTACCGCTCTCTTCCGGAAAAATAAAGGTTCAGGTTTTAGTTTTCGTATCAAGATTTTTAGGTTGGACTCGATGGATTTCATAATAAAAACAATTTTCCACAGTCGTTAAATACAAGCAATAGAAGAACATCTTTAATGTACGGGATCAAATTCGAGAAGAGTTATTGATCACATTCTCGTGCATTCGACATAATCACATTTCTGCCAAATTATTTGGACAACAAAAGCAATGTTCAGTCTCGTTAGATAATTATTAATCCAGCTAAACGCGCATTTAGCAAATTTTCATATGTATTATTTTCATGAATTGCATATGATTGTGGCTAGAGATTTTTTAGCATTTGCGATGAAAGCGAGATAAAGGTATATTGCAAAGTTTTGCAAACTTCCTTCAAATATGTTACAGAAAGTCTACTTTCACCTATTGAGAGTGTTCTTAAAGCTTGAACAAAGTTTTTACGGCATTGACATGCTACGCATTTCTACCGTTCATACCTCTCAATTTCTATTCTAACCTGCTAGTGAGAGATTCATTATAAATAAGGTCATACTGGTTCTGGGTTAAATAAAGAAACTGTTACAATTAGCATCTGTATTGATTATGCTGTAATACACTGTATGCTGTTTACATATTTATTTCTTATTGGAAACTATTCATACCATACCTATTTAGCTTTTTCCACCAATATGCTATAGAACGCTGGATTCACAACATGTACATGCTACCTTTCAAGTGCTTAACTTAGAATTTAATATGCTAAAACGCTAGTATACAAAAATTTAAAATCACCATATTTTTATGTAAGAAAACTTTCTACTGAATAATGTCACTATCAGCCGTCAATTAATGCACTTTATTCAAGTTTGCCACTCTATTTTGCCATGTCGAAAATGGTAAATGTTCGGCTGGGCGTAACGAAGTTTGGTTCTTGGAAACTTAATAGCCATAATAAGTTTGTCTCCATCACAAAGGTACTAATTTCACATAATTAAGCCAGCGTTTGCCAGTGAATGGAGTTACTTACACAGCCGAGTGTGTGAAAGGATGATTGTCCATTGTACATCTGATAACTTGTATTTTAAAATTTTGGGAGGGAATGAGGGGGCTTTGTGGCAGATCAACGTGGAGGGATTGGAAATTTGTATGGAAGGGTAGTTCAAAGGCCAATATAAGCGCGTGACGTAATACGTGGGCGTTCCCTTTGACGGTTTATGCGGCATTTCTCTTTGTGACGCCAATAGTGTCCCAATCGAATATTTTGTCACGCCTCGCTCTCGTCTTCAAATACATAGTTTGCTGGCGTATTTAGGGGCTAAGCGTAGTAGCAAAAAATATTACGCGTCAATAAGCATGAATTCTAAAATAAGTGCTAACATGAAATTTATTTTATTTTGACCGGCAGTAATCCAATAGGCACCATTGATAGAGACAATCACCGAAATCCTCCTTAACTCTTCGGAGGCTATACCTATCTGGCTGACTTTACTAGTAAAGACAGTAAGGATGAAATATTTTGAATATTCGTATCATTGTCTCTGTGACTGATATTTGTATGCACCGAATTTCTCCAGATTTGATTCACATATTTGTATATGAGCGTCATGCAGCAATTACACTAAGCTTCCTCTTTTGATAGCAGGCCGAAGCTGATAAGCTCACCCATTCCCCCAGTCTCCTGATAATTGAAATCAAGCTGATTTCAGGGCTTGCTGTAAAATGATTTGTGCAAGGAATGTACGCGTGAATTATTGATACATAAGTTGTTAAATTCTTGACGATTGTTGTTAAAATCGGCAGCACGATTAAACGCTCTGTTTTCAATTCTGAGACTGTTTTCCGGACTTCCTCTTACCTCAGTCATTATTCCCTGCAAATTGTAAAATATTACAATAAAAAAATTATTAGTAAATTCATTTGCTTTTTTAAAATGGATGCGCGTTCATCTAGCAAAACTCCTGGCAACAAAGTATCCCTCAAAGTACTTACTTCGTGAAATGTAGTAAATAACTATTTATTGCTCCGTTTTTTTATTATATCCTATTTCTCCATAATGTACCCTGAGTAATTTGAAGTGAACCTACAGTGATATTTGTCCAGCAATTCCTAGGCCTAAAAATATATGTTATCGGAAGTGAAAATGGGTTAAGTTGCAGTTATAAACAAATAAAATTTACTCGATCAATTAGTCGCTGAAGAGGAGCCTTTTACTCCAACAAGCAGCCTAAATATTCACTTGCAGAAAATGTTATTTTTTATCAGATATCAGAAAAAAAGTAAAAGTTTATTAATCATTTTATTCATAACCTAGGTGTTTCGAAGGTTAATTATTCAATATATATTACAGATAAAATAAGAAGGAGCATTTAAGTAGATTATGAAACTCCCAAGTTTGCATTCCTAGTCAGCGGTATCGCGTTTTTGCGCTTTTAGCTGCTAGATGGTGGTAGTATCGAAACATGAGAGACCCCGTGAATACAAAGGATTATTATGCCTTAGAATTATCTTAATGTGAGTTGGTTGTGATGGTACAATGAAGAAGCCAGACGAAATATCAAACAGAAGCACTTACAGACAAGACAATTACTGCGTGATACAACAAATTCAAGGATACTGGCCAACCCTTCGATCTTAAACGAGCAGGTGGGCCGGACTCCTCAGTTAACTTTGCTAACCTTTTGCGAGAAGCATGTGCAAGGAATGTTGAGGTAACAATAATTACTAGGTTATTCAACCAACAATAGTCCTCAATATTTATATGGAAGTAAAAAAGAGTCAATCCACTCACAATACAATACACATTAAGGGGTATCGTGAATCGAAAACACGCTACTTCTGCTACCCTATCACTTAACGACGTGTGCATTAGTAACGTCTCTCTCTAGCTACAAATGTGTGTATTGCTACCCTCTTCCACGATATATTCCGAACGAGAATCTCAAATATTCGTGTGGTGAGAGCTCGGTGTTCAAACCGAAATCTTCCTAAAGACCACCACCGCCGTTGCCCGATTGGAAGGAAGGTAAAAAAAGAAGAATTTGCATGATATTGATTCCGATTTGAAGCTCGAGAAACGAACGCTTAAACTATTCAAGTCAAGATTCCGGGATTTTCGGTCGGGAGTGTCTTTTTATTTGATGAAGGTAATGGGTGGAGTGGGGAGAGAGGAAAAGGGCTGATCCTCAGTGGTGGGGGGGGGGGATGAATTGGTAAAAGGGGGAAGTTGGAAACAGGGGAGAATCAGGCGTGGCGCAGTGGTGCTAAAAGCCTTAAGGTGGCCTAAAATATGAAATTTCATTAAATTCACTTTAAAATCGGTGCCTACATATTTTTGGTGTCGCTAAAGCCGTCCATGATATCAAAAATATAAAGTGACTGATGCAATGTGACGAATTCTACTCATCGCCAACAATTATCAAGTACCTATATGTGGATGCAACCCACATTGCATCCGCAGTTTAAGTAATTTGTTGCATTAGTAACTTACACGTGGGGAGCTGTTTCTTTTTTTTTAATCATTACCTAATGTCTTCAAATATTACATGCTCGACTATTGCTCTGCCACGCGGCCCCTCTATTTAATTTTTCATTGAATTTTATTTAATTCTTCTAAAAATTGGTACCTAAACATTTTTGTAGTACATGCTATGCTAAAATCGAATATAGTATCAAAAATGGCTGATTGAATATGGCGATTTCAACTCATTGCAAGTAATTACCGTGTGCACAGGTAGACATACAAAACCCGCCGAGAATATGCAGTTTAAGCATTTTCTTCTAAAAATGACTAGAGTTAGGGGACATGTGGGGTACTGTTTTTTTAATCATTAGCTAAAGTCTTTAATTACTACATGCTCAAGTATCACTATCCCACGCTACAATATAAAGTTTCATAAAATTCAACCTAAAATCGGTTCTTACACCTTTTTGTGGTCGGTGAAACTGAATATGATATCTAAAGTTCAAAATGGCTAATTCAACGAGGTGAATCCGACTCATGCCTTTAAATTCCATGTGTACACGGATATATATGAAACCCGCATTGCATTATAAATTAAAATATTTATTTTATCAATTACTTGACTAGATGAATGTGGGTTGCTATTGTGAAATTGTTATCGTAATTAGCTAATGTCTGAATAAATTAAATTTTCATGTATAGCTGCCCCACGCTGCCCTAATATACAATTTTAATTAATTATTACATATTAATTATGAAAAACTTGAACAGATTTTAACGATTAATTTTAATAATTTACTCTCTTTTGTTTCTTTTAATACTATTACGAAAACTTTATTTAAAAATTTCTGACGTTTACGGGGCTATTTTATTTCACGGAATTAAAAATGCTTCATTGCGCTCCTTGTAAATCGGTTCTATAGCTCTCTTCGTTTGTGCTTGCTCCAAAGTAAGCTGTTCCCCTGCCACTCAAACACCAAGTATGCGCTAAATATATTACTAACCTTACTGTCCTATTCATTTCTCTGCAGCTGAAATATTACTCGAGCGTACACATTATTAAAAATCCTAAAATGAAAACATTTTTATTGAAATTTGGTCACCTCTCAAGCGGTTGGTACCCACTGTGCGTGGTAGGGAGGTGTGTTTTGAGGTGGTTGAATTATAGGAGTTAGCCGAGTGGGGTTGGTGATATGGAGAAGAAGAGGGTTTGACGGGATTATGAGAGGAAATGGGGATTCTGGAAAGGAATGGTTTTTGGGGAGAAGGACGGAACGGCGGGTGTGGGGATGAAGGGGGGATGGAAAAGAAGGGGAAGGCCGTCCGATTGGCTGAGAGCTTGAGGAGTAATTATTAAGGGGAAAGGGAGGGAGTGATGGAGGTTGCGGGAGGTGGAAGGAGGAGGGAAGAAAGCACTTATATGCGGGATTCGCGGATTAATTCTTGCTCCGTGCTAAAGAGACAGTGGGGTGATTTTGCACGGGGAGATTTTAATAAAACAAGGCGGGGGACGAGGCTTTAGAATCGTGATGTGGTTTATACCGGCAAGTTTGCTCTTCGTATTGAGGTCAGGACAAACTCCCCGAGATGTGATCAATCAGAGACGGTCAATCCTGGCGATGGAATAACGGATACGCGGTCCAAAAATATGTAGCGACAACGGATGTAAAGCTCTCGAAAAAATTCCTGTCTATTTTGGATGATTTTGGGACATGGGCTTCGGAACTTTAAAAAACCAGCGAAACGGGGAGGACGGCCGCTCAGTATGGAGGATCAGTCAGAAACCTCTTCTAGTTGCTGCGAATATGAGTTCTTTGAAAAGTGGGATGACACACCACTGTCCTGTCGTCCCGTTTTGGCACATTGCACAATGAGACCTCAAGATAGGGTCACTGGCTAAGGAAGTTTCAACGAGATATCACTTCGCATAAAATACAATGAATTTAGCCTCATTATAAAGAGAAATATTTTATCTTTCAATTATGACAAAATATAAGCTAGTACTTTTCGAGATATTTGCCAGCCATTTTTCATGGAAAACGGTACGAGTACGATCTTCAGAAGGGCATTATTTAAAAAATGAGGAATTCCTAACGGATAGATCTCGTCAGAAATTTAAGTGTGTAGTTTCTATTATTTGTTAACTATTTTTTTAGAAGTAAATTATTCATCTCAGTAATTTGTACAGAATTGCAAAATAACATTTGGTTTTCTGCATACGGCATGAAGAAAAATGAGTAAAAGTTAACAACTTATATATTTATATTTAGTTAATCACTGAGAATTTCAGCTATTTAAAACAACGTTTTTCTTCATTGATGTTACAACGTTTACTTCATGCTTCACACAGTTAATTAAATTTGAAAGTAACATTTGAATGTGGCCTCTATTATGGCTAGGAAATATTTCCCTCAAACTACTTGAAGTTTTAGCGATGGGTGATTTTGCCTTTCCTATTAACCTTGCCTATATGTGCCCCGTGCTTTTATTTTGGTTCCCTCACCTCACTCTCATTTGTTGCCTTCCTCTATTCCCATCCGTCTTTTTCCTTTGCCCCTTCAATTCTACCTCCCCTCTTTTCCTCGCAGGTCTACGCTAGGAACTTTTTCGAGAGCTATATATATTGAAAGCCGCGCTTGCAGACTAACGAACCGATGAAACATAATCAATGACGTGAAAGCGATTGATGTTTTACAATGTGTTCATAGCATAATGCGACGTACTTGCAAAGACAGTTTTTATAAGAACACTGGAATTAAACCAAACAAGTGCATAATCAAAATCTAAGTACTTACCTTTTGAAGGAATATTTCTCAGGAGTTCAACCAAGTAACCGGCTCAGATCTGTCTATGTTTCAAAGAAAGACTTTCTACTCAGTCTCAAGGCTTCTGAATGATATATACACGTACTATGTGTACTGTTTCAGAAGCCCTGAGGTTAATAGAGAATATTTACTGTTGAAATCCTTAAAAAAAAAATATTTTTCAAAACATTTTCCTTTTATCGGCATATTTGATTTTTTTTTAAATTGGCGTTAACTTAAGTGAAACAGTTTTGCAGATGAACGACTATCAGGTTTTTGATCAGAGTGTTGCATTTAGAAGATAAGGTGATGAGGTGTTTTTTTATTTTAGTACTTCGCACCTCATTAATCTTTGATGCTGTAGGCAGTGCCGGCCCAACTTATTTTCCAAAGGTGGGCAAAATGTTATTTCGACACTCCAAATAACAAATTTATTCACCAATTGTGTTTTCTTAAACCGCGCATTAGTTTAAGAGGTACTCTTGGGTTTAAGAACAATCCTTTTAACATTTTGGTTTCCTTTCCCGCCAGGAAATAAAATTTTAATCTATAAGTTGTCTCCTGGCTACTAAATCACGAGGAAAAGTATTTTTAGGAATTATTTACATTATTCCTACTTCTAACTACATCTAATAGCTGGGTAAAGTTTCAACTGGAACTTTCAGTGCAATTTAAGCCACTTTTACTTTCTTAGAGCATAGTGTAAAAACCACTAATGAAGATTTATAATACACGCTAGAAGTAATTAGCCTTTTCCGATTTTCATTTTAATCATACTTTCCACATTCATATATAAGTTGCAGACTGACCGCCACTATGACCTGCTACCTGTGACTTTATTCCACATTTTCCACGCCTTGGACCGGCACTGACTGTTAGGCATACAGAGGTGACTCAATGAGATAAGTAAACCCCCGAACTGGTGGTTGGTACAAGAATTCTTTCTTTCCACGATCCATTTACGATTTCAACAGAAGCAGATCTGGAGATACCGAAATTTGCCAAATTTTATCTCACTGTTCATCCTTTCTCTCAATTCATTTTTTTTCCATTTCATCCCCGTTCTCATGGCTGGTACCCTAACACTCCCTGCCCTACTTTCTAGTAGCTTTAGGTAGGCAGGCTGTAGGTAGATGTAAATCTCTACTTGACACATTAAACACGACCCCTCGGACTCCCTCTCTACCTCTCCACCGCCACATTTCTTTCTCCTCCACGTGACATCCAGTCAGTAGTATTCTTCCATTCCATTTCCCACTCCCCTGCCTGCTTAAAATCCCCCTTCCCACCCTCACAAGGCTGCTACTCTTCTTCCTTTCCAGTTATCGCTACCCTCAAGCGTGTTTTCTTATCCTTGTCTCATGCTACCTCCCTTTTCCTCTAGAATAACCCTCACCCTTTCCCTGCTTCAACTTTATTTATTTTATTCCCCTCAACTCTTCCCTTCAACCCTTACTCATCCTCCCGCACCTGGAACATCGTCCTGGTCTCATCCTTCCTATTCTTATTATTTCCAAGATCTCTCCAGGCTGTTGCGTTTGTATTCGCTTCCATTTCCGGCCACGCAGTGTCATCAACGGTTGAAAGAAGGCTGAGGGTGTAGTAGAAGGTCCCGGTAATGATGATTCCACTATTTCCGTATAAGTAAGAGAAAACACAGTGATACCATTGGTTGAAGCTATGGTCGGTGTTCATTAAAATTATGTAAAACTTTAATGCTGTTATTTATCTTACAAGTATGGAGATTGCTCTAACAAGTCACGCTTTTTCTTAGACTCTACTATGCTCTGCTTTTTCAAACTCAAAATTTAACATAGATATCGGATTACGAATGCAAAACCCTTGACTGTTTGTGGAGCTGTGTGAAAGAGTTTTACTAGTTACGTATGTTCCACCTAATTTTTCTCAATCACAAAGCAATGAAAGGATAAGTTTGGCAGCGCATGGGAGGATAAGTTTGAATGTGGATTAT
Source organism: Pyrrhosoma nymphula (assembly GCA_963573305.1). Taxonomy (NCBI): domain Eukaryota; kingdom Metazoa; phylum Arthropoda; class Insecta; order Odonata; family Coenagrionidae; genus Pyrrhosoma; species Pyrrhosoma nymphula. Next base: position 70,899,226 of record OY754336.1, read on the forward strand.
CATCCTTAAAAATACCAAATGTAATATCATAAGGATTGATTTAAAGAGAAAAATTATGAAAATAAGGAAATAAATGGCTGAAATAATAGCGTGTTCATCTTATGACAGCGCAGATTGATTTACTTATTCTAGTTCCATGCATGAGAGATTGAGTTCCTTAACAACATTTTCTATTTTTATACAAATTATCGAAACGCCTTGGAACATTAGACAAGTGTGAAAATTGGTCGACACCGGAAATATCGAGGTCTTGATCAGAAAAATAAATTATTTTTCAAAACATCCAATAATATTTGTGTTACACACTAATAGATACATTTAAATTATATCCAACAACGCTGTAATCTGTATAAATTCACGAAAATAAATTCCCAGGGCCAATTTTCCTGGAGGTATTTCAATGTGCATCTTTGCACTTTGACACTTGGACTGCATTATACTTCTCTGCATACTACATTAATGGTGTGCAGATGCGAATTTCCTTCCTGACACCATAGAATTCTCAGCGAAACGTCTCCCGTTGAAGTCCATGGTAGTTGTTTCCGGAACCGTGGCAGGCGTGTTATGCTTCCAGCAGCGGGCCACATCACCGTCGCGCTTATATTCATGACGGACAATCCCGGCCACTTCACTTGACACACATAATGGAATCAGGAGGCAGTCGGCTCGGTGAGAGAGCCCGAGCGTGCCTTTCGTGAGAAAACTCTTTCGCATTTCAAGTGTCGGCCTCTTCTTCTTCACGGACTGCTTACGGCGAGAGCGTAATTTAATTTCTGAATAAATATCCATTCATGAGCTTCTAAGGAGTTTAGAAAACCTCTTCCGTATTCATTACACCTTGGCGAACTTAAGGCACTTTAGCCCGCGCGGGAGTCCGCGCCAATCCTCCAAGGCTTTATTTCTTCTTCTACTTCGTCTGCCCTTTCCATTTTCAATTTTTCATACCCTTCCAACCCCTGTAGGTTCTTCTCTCATTCTTTCTATATCCTCTCCATCCGCTTCGCGACTCTTCTGTTTGCTTCCACCGCCAGCCGTTGTCTTTTATTTCTCAATGTACCCTCATTCCGTATCGCGACTCTACATCCTTATTTCCCATCCATTCCCCTCCATACCTTCCCCTCTCTGAAAACTCTTCTCCCACCTTTCCAAGGACCAGCTCATCCCGTAACACATCTCGCGTTTCCCGTTGACGTCACTGTGCCTTGGCTCCGTCCTCTGTTCTTCCGAAGCTGATTATGCTTTTCTTTTCATTTTTCTTTTTTTTCTCATTTTCCCCCCAGGGCAACCTCAAAATCCAATTTTATTCTTCTTGCCATCAATTTCTGCGCAAGTCCTCTTTGGAATGGAATCTTTGTCTTTTTGCGTGGAAGGAAACCTGCTTTGGACGACAAAGGAGACTCGTTCCAGTCCTTTTCATTAATTGAAGAAATTGTTTTCTCTCTCTCTCTCTCCCTCGCGTTCCGGTTAGTGCTCAAACGCAAAAGAGGGGAAAGTTCGGAGAATTTCTTTTGAGCCGATGCCGAAAATAAATAGGCGAGAGAGGACCTTAGGCGTACAGGGCTAATTCGAAAAAGAATGGAGATAAGCGATGGGGAAAGGCCAAAAGAATTACATCCCAAATTACCCATGCATAATTCCGAGAAATTATATTTGGCCGCTGGGCTGGAGGAATTGCCGCTGCTTAACGTTTGACGAATCGTCTCGACTTTCAAATACAAAGTAACGTCCTTTCCTCGATAATTATGTCCACTGTGTGCATTAACATATTGAGAGTATTTGCAGCATAATTAAATAAGCTGAGAACAAGGAGAATTAGGAAAGTGATAGAAGGATAAAGTACAATTAGGCCATTATACAAAAATGGATACCTGTGTCCAGCTATAGGTACTTAAGACATTAAGAATATTAGGGAGAATTATTAAATAAGCTGAGAACAAGGAGAATTAGGGAAGTGATATAAGGGTAAAGTACGATTAGGCCATTATAAAAAAATAGATACCTGTGTCCAGCTATAGGTACTAGCTATGAATATTCGGGAGAATTATTGTAATCAATCTAACATACAAAAGTTCGTATGAACTTTACATAAAAGTGCGATATTCCACAGGAGAAAAATCATTCGCCATGACCGGGATTCGAACCCAGATCCCTCGATTTCGCGCCGAGTGCATTAACTAGTTAAGCTACCGAGGCCTTCTTCTCCCCTGTTACTACCGTGGCTAGTCCCGGTTTCCTCAAAATTCACATAAAAGATCGCTGCTGTCTTTCCAATAATAGTATCGATTTAATTAAGTTACCTGCGATTCATACGCTTGAGTAGCTGTTCGATGTCTGGCATATAGAGCATAATTTAGCATGTTTTACATCATTTTTATGCGCAACTCTTTTTTTAGTCAAAATTATCTGAATTTAATTTAACTGGGTATTATTTTTCCACATGAACGGATAATTCGAACGGGTTCTTTCATAATGTACACATTCAATATATTGTTACGTTCGTGGGTGCAAAAACAACTCTTATTATTTCCGTAACTCTTTAAACACATTTATTTTCCTAAAAATGTATACACAGTAACATTAAAGTCGTTCCAAACACACCATTTCCCGAATCCGCCTTGTTGATTTCCCTGTCTCCCGTCAATAACCACCGTTGCCAAGGCTCTGGATGCTTCCTCCGCTACAATATATTGTTTCTAGGACTCTAACATCTAACAGTCATGATTTTTTCCTAACAATAAGCTGATTTCTAGTGTTTTGTTTTCTAGTTATAGATTCAATAGATCATGCATTTTAGGCCGATTGGTACGCTTTTATATTCAAGAATTCATTGAGAGTGGTTCCCGAAAATATGTGGATGCAAATGAATTGAAAATGGTGATACACGCTAAAGTGACAGGAGGGATTTATTCGCATGACGAAATCGACATCCCGCAATAAATTTAACGTAACAACTGGGATTAATCATTTCAATACTGTCCAGATTTAAGGTGTCAACTTTTACACATATAGGCCTCACCTGAAATTTTGCCGACGAAACCAGCTTTAGGGTGTGTAAGGTTTTAGATTAGATTAGCGTAACATTCCTGCTGTAGTGAAATGCTATGCATCGAATGGCTAATAACGTGTGTAATAATATAGAATTGGTATTTTAGTTTAAGATGGTCCAACTTAAATCATTTTTGCAGTCAGTAAATGCAACAGCTACGGTAAAAATTGCACTTGGATATTGAAAATGTTAATGGCGGAGTTAGGTAACCTGAAAAATGTTCGAATCGTTTTTTCCAGTGGAATTGCATTTTTTACATTCGATTAAAATCTTTCCATGCTTTTCTTTCCCCCAATCGTAAAAGAATTTATTCTGCATACTCTCAATGACTTTTGTCTATTAGATATTTAGTAGCTAAACACTTTCAGCCCTTGTTTTGATGTTATTTATTTTAGCCTTTTGAATGACCAATATATTGTATTTATCGTCAACATGAAATAATCCGCTAAGTTAGACGATGATGTATTAATGTGAGGCATGGATGATAGTGGACTTACTTTATATTTTGGCAACATTAATGCAAAATGGAGTGGTATCTTTTAAAGTTCATGACTGGTTACCCGTGGCATGATTGATTCTGTGAACGCTAAGAAAAATAACGACTTAATTCTCATAGCACATATGACAGTGTCGAACTCCAAGCAAATGATAAAATTACCTGTTCATTTCATCTATCGGATCCTGTAGATCAAATTGACGGATAAAATAAGAAACGAAGAAGTATACAGAACAGTAAAAGAAGGAAGACCATATGGAACACTATACAGCAAAGATGAACCAGATGGATTGGGTGCAGTAGGGAAAAATTTGTTTGTGATGAATATAATAGAAGGAATAATAGAGGGAATAGTTCAAAGAGGAAGACCAAGGGATACATGCATAGACCAAATGAAGAGGAAAGTACATCAACTACCAGGGAGAAATCGAACTATCTTTACATAGGGAAGGACGGAGGGAATCATAGGATTGAACGAAAAATGATGATGATACCTATGCGATATGGAAATCAGATATTCCTGTTTAGTGACCCCATCTTAATATTGAATGATTTTAAATTTCTACTCTTGTATTCAATTCCGGGTTTGATTTTCAAAGACAAAATTATGGAATGCCTTTTCGTTCTTATCTTATCTTATCCTTATCCAACCTTATCCTCAAGCTTGAATCCACCCATATCACATTATTTCCATACGCTTATATAGAAATTCTGTTCAGCTAATCACGAATTTCCATCGGGATCTGAGCCATCTGAGCACACATTACCACTCACTAACCCTCTATCCCAACCCAGGCCCTGATCTTTGCATACTTACCAATGAGCCTCCCTATCCTACTTACTCCTCCCATCTCCCTCTCGTTAACGTAAGTTTCTGCCGCGACTTGCTTTTTAAGGGGTCGCCGTAATTGTTTTTGCTTTTTAATCCTCTTATAATTTCCGCGTTTTTATCATTCTCCAGCATAAATAATTATTTCATTGGTTTATTTAAAGTAATGTTGAGGGATGTCGTTTACATCAATCATTCGCGCTTCTTTATTCGAGTTTCAAGAGAATTGGTTTTACCGCTTTCAAAGTCTTTCAACGGACACTATTTTGGTGTGCAATACCGAATGAAAGAATAGTCATAATATCATAAGATGTTCTACATGATCGTTATTTTTAGATAAACACCAATGTTAACGTGGTTTTACATTCGTTTAACATAAACTGGTTTAGAAAAATTATTTTCAGGATTACTTTAGTCAATATTTTTTCATTAATTTATTGTTTATAAAAAGATGTTTTATGAGGGATGGTCATCAATTAATCAGATCACATTTGTATCTCTTGCCAAAGTTTTGAAATTTAATGTCTTCATCTTCATGCTGTAATAGTAACATAGTGTAAGATTCATTAATAATAATTTTCACTCAAACATTATTGAAAAAAAACTATATTTCAGTTCCTTGAGATGATAAAATTAGATTGAGATAACTGAATATGCAAACATTTTGATCGATATTGAAATTTGAAATGGTAATTGTAACTTAATGTTTATTAGTAAATAAACATGGTGACCTGCAAAATAATTATGTGACATCCATCGACGAGCATGGAAACTAAAACATAATAATTTGAAAGACATATTTTTGCTAATAACAGTTATGTACTATGGATAAGCAATGAGTTATCTGTAGTAGATGCTTTGTGACTTCACCGTGTATTTATATTTCTTTCCGTTCATCATAAGAAAAATTTCGTCGATAAAATACGCTGGTATCTGTAAATACATGATGTGATAAAAACTTGCGGAGAAGAAATTTGAAAACCTGTACAAACTTGTTTTCTGGCATAGTCTTTCGGAACACCGGGACAAATGCCTCAAAAGCTGTACACTCCCTGCCAAACTGGTACGTATGGTCACTTGGTTCATTACTTGAGGGGCGAGGCAATCCGATCATAGCGACGTGAGACGTAGTCAGATTTATATAGAGAGATAAAATACATAAAATAGAATACGGAGAAACTTGGTCTTTCTATGTATATAAATTAGAGATTAATCAAATTTGTTAATTAAAGCAAAGGATTTTTGACTCCTATGTGACAGGGAGGGCTTTAAATTCGTTAACACGCACCTATTGTCCGAGGTTCTAATTCCAAGTCCATTGATGGTCACATGGATGACCGACATGCATGCGTAGCAGTCAAAATGTCTTAGCTTTTATTGAAAAATTTGATTCATTCATTCATTCATTATGGTAATCTACCGGTTAGAGGTAGGTTGTGATGAAAGTCAGAAAATATCCACCGAACTCTTACACGTGCCGTGCCTTTTCTACCTCTAGTATTTCTTTCTTCATCTCAGCATAAGTCCTACCTTTCTTCATCCCGTCCATAAAACCAATTCTCTCCCTTCCCCTTCCCCGCTTACCCAACATCCTTCCCTCTATCACGGCCTTCAGCAAACCATCGTCCTAAATTACCGCTTCCAGCCACCTACCCTGTCTTCCCCTAATCCCATATATAAGTTTTCTCTCCTCGCCCACCATGTCAAGCACTTCCTCATTTGTCTTCCTTTCCGTCCAATGCACCTTCTCCATCATCCTCCACACCCACATCTCAAAAGCCTTCAGCCTATTTTCGTCTTCCGTTCTCAAGGTCCACGTTTCTGCCCCATACAACGCCACACTCCATATCAAGCTCTTCACTAGCCTCTTTTTTACATCCTTACTTAAGGTCCCCGTCATCAGCTCTGTTCTGTTATTGAACGCTTCCTTCGCTAGCGCTATTCTCCTCCTAATGTCTTTTCTACTATGTCCTCTTTCTTCTAGCGTACTACCCAAGTAATTAAATTGTTCTACTTGCTCCAGTTTGTGACTTCCTACTCTTATCACCAGCTTCGCTTTCTTTGTCCTACAGAATCTCATTACTTTTGTTTTCCTATTATTCATCTTCATTCCGTATTTCTCACACTGCTTTGAAAAATTTGATAGATAATTAATTTAAATGTGTTTATTAATTGCTCTCTTCTTGAATTACTCTCTGTTTAGAACGTTTAACGCTCAACATTAGAAAGACGAAGCTGGGAAATATAGTAGGAAGGTAGGAGGGTGGTGGTGTTCGGAGTACCGTTTGGGAGGCGAATGGCAGAGAGCAGGTTCGGGCAAGAGGAGACCGGAAAATTGGAATTCGGAAACGTGTTGGAAATGGGGTGCACTGTTGAGAGTGTAGCGGTGGGGGAATCAAAGGTTTGTGCACGGGGGGGTGGGCAGAAGAAAGGGGTAGGGAGTGTTGGTACGGCAATAATGGCTTGGAGACCGGGTCAGCCTCCTTGGTTCGCCTCCGCTCCCTTAAGAGGACCGCTTCCATCACCGGTGGGGAGTCGGAGATGCTTGGGTCACGACTGAAACACCATTTCCCGCGGGAATTCTTTCCATCTCTCCCTCTCTATTCCCTGCCATCCGTCTGTTCCCATGAAACCCAACAACCCCTCCCCCCTCCACTCCTTGACTTCCTCCCCGCTTGCGCTATCTGCCGACACAGAGTAATTCCCATCGGCCAACGTGCACGGCGTATCCTGCGTTTTTTATTTTAATTTTCATCTATTTTGGCTCTTTCCCTATCAGAGTGCCTTCCTGCCACTCCCTCAACACTGGTTTCTCTCCTCTCCCGATCTCTCGAATGGCCCCTCACGTGCATGCCCTCTCAGGGATTCTCGGCCCTTTTAATTCCACGACCTTTCCCTCATTCCCCGCCCTCCAGCATCCCTACCCTAGGGGTTATGTCTTCGTTCCTCAGGGATTCAGTTCTCAGTTGCTCGCTCGGAACTTTGGCGACACCCTAAATCTGGACGCTCAGGGTGCGTATTGTGAGATTGTTGGTGTATCTCTTTATGTTTCCTAATCTTATTCTCCTTTCTTAGTTCTATTTTTACCAGAAACGAACAGTTTAGGCGTATGGAATGTGCACACAAACATTCTTTGTAACTTTTTGGATCTAAATCGTAAAGTAAATTCTGTTACTAACAGATTGGATTTCGGGAATTAGGGTGGAAATAATGAAAACTTTATGTTTTCTATCACTGGAATACATTATTTTACTATCATTGATCATTACTAGTTACCTGGCTGATAGAGTACCACCGGAGTGTATTAAGCACTTTTGAAGAGTTGCGAAAATTGACCATTGGGTAGCTATTAACTTGTACCTTGTAAGCAAATGGAAATTAATTCACCATCTGCCAAAGAACTGTACATACCACCGAGAAATCGGCATAATAGCAAGTGAAAAAGTATCCTACTGAACAAGTAAAACCATTGTGAAGTACATGAATGAAATTAAATAACAATGGACATAAAATAAAACAAATTTTATTCAACATAATCATAATCCTGGTCAGAGATGCTGAAAATCTTTAATTTCAATCAAGAGGCAATCGGTAAGGAAGTCACTAAATAACCTCTCAGTTTATGAATTATTTCTTACCTGGAATCATCCGCAGCTAGAATAAGAGTAGATTAATTTACCAAAAACACTTCACCTTTTTATTCCTTTCCTCCCTGATTACTTTTTACTATTTATCATCGATGCTCTTGCGGTGACTAGCCAGGGTGTGTGTAACTGTAGAGGGTATAGTGATAGCTAACTGCCGCCTGCTTGAGGGGTGACGTTAAGAAAGGGGAAGCTCGTTTGGAAGGGGTCAGCTGAGGATCGGAGAGGGCATTGAAGTACTTTCATTTCTTAACGAAGACCTATATTCTCTGGGACCAAGAAATTTAATTTTATAATAATAAGGGAGCCGGAAACTTATACCATTTTTTTATTATTCAAGTTCTGACATAACAATTACTCGATAGAAAATAATTTGCTAATTGACACGCTGACAAGTTTTTCGCTTTCTTAAAACCCAGAGAATTCCCTCTGGCTAAAGTTTTGTCTGAATTAAATACTCCCTGACATGTTAAAATTTGGGAAAGCTTACGATTGACCTTTTAAAAGCTCTTGAAGGTGATCATTTCCGATCAGATTCGTTCCGATATTGTCTCAAAATTCCACTTTCCGAATAATGGCCCATCATCTAAAGCTCACTCATGTTCTGAACTTCGAATGAATTTATCTTTTTCCTTATGCAAATGAATTATTTTTCAGCGAATAAGTGCTACATTTAAAAAATATGTTGACGTTTCCTTTCTTACCCTGGGCAACTTTATCTTCGAAATATTGTATTCTCGCCATAATTAAAACTTAACCAACCGAAAACATCTTGCCCTTTTTTATTATTTTTCCTCGGCTCTTTCAATTCTATTTTGAGTTTAACGAGTTTGAAAAAGTTTTCTTTAAAAAAATATGAAAAACCCCATCTCTTCACCCCTCCCCCCCCTCCCCCCCCTCCCCCCAAATTATAAGAACTCGGAAAAAAAAACTTTTTGTCCTTTGCTGGAACTTTCGCGTATCCCTGCCCTTACTCTCACCGCCCGCGTCTCTTTGCCCTCCATCATTCGGAATGAGAAGAAAATGCCATTGGCATTCTCTCTCCCTTCACTGATATAACTCCCCTTACACACATATATACGTCGCAACCTTAGCTCCGCCCCTATCCTTCCCCAGACCTTACCGGGGCCTCAATGCAAACGGACCCTTCACTTTCTCTTCCAACATGCCCCCTCCCTACATTCTTACTTTTATCTCACCATCTCTCGTTCAGTGCTCCGAAAGTCCTCATCGTTCGGAAAAATGCAAATGGTAGACGCAGTGGAGATGCGTGGGTGAAAAGAGAAAGTGACAAGAGGCGGCCGGAGATAAAGAAAGTGGCAGCCCTTCTCCCACTGCACCTTTTCTTCACTATTATTTCTTTCCCCATGCTTGTGGCACGTAAGGGACCAAGGGAACCTTTCCAGGAAAGTGATGAGCTGATTTTTCATCCAAAGCTCCCCTCGAGATTCGTTATACTCACCCAATAGTTCTAAACGTTTTTCTCCAACTCCCACAATTAATCACAGTTCAGAATAGTACTACCCCTTCCCAATAATAACAATTCATTAATAATTTGACGACACATGAAAATAATGCGCATGTTTAAGAAATTATTTTAATCTGTATCATTTACTAAACTTTATTGAAAGCTATGGAATAAATTAAAACAAATCACGCCTATAAATACTTTAATTTAAAACTCAACGATCCTGATATAATTAATTTCCTTCTTACAGTATTTATATGCTGTCTAACGGCCAAAATAAAACGATTGAAAATGGATATGTAATTGACTTCTTAATCAGGATCATCAATTACTTCGGAGGCATAAAATTTCAATATCTGTAGCCCTCATAATGAAATGATTCGTATTCCAATATTGAAATAGTAATGAGAGAATGAATTGGAATAGTGTGTTTTGTTTTGCATTAGGTTAACGTTTGGAATGTAGGACTAACGGCAGTCAAAGAAAACGGAGTTTTAAATAAATTTCTTTGTAACTATTATGTTTATCCTCTCTTTTCTGTGAATGAAACAGCCATCTAGGCAGTATTAAAGTAATTTATTATGTATATCTTCCAGCAATAAATGTCAATTCAACATTCAGCCATCATGTAAATATCGATCTAAGTTATAAATAATTACGCCACTAATATCATCCCTGACAGGACTATTGCCTAACCTTTTTAATTTTATTAATGCTGTATTATACTACAATTACTAATGTACCTAAAAGCTTATTTTACCCAGCGCCTACATTGGATAGGAATTCAGTAGAAATTTCTGTGATTTGTCAAGGTATTGGGCATTAGGAATTTATTCTGCAGTGACTTTAAATTCAACTTTTGTGCCCTTTTTACGGCATAAAAGTTTTCTTTCTCTACCTCCATGACTTTGTATTTTTTGCATTCATATTTATAACTTTTAACCTATTTAGGTAATATTTTTGTGTATTAAATGTACACTGGTGGAAATATTATTCAATTCGAACACTTGTTTAAAAAATCAGAAATTGGATGAGAAAATTAGATAGATTAAAATACTTGTATTCAGAATCCAGTGAGACAATAATGAAGAAATTGGAGGAAAAAATAAAAATACTATTTAAGTCCTGCTAAGCCAAAGCGGCTTGTCCTGATGTACCTTTTATTAAAAAAATTTTTTTTGCTGTGTAGCTTTCGGACAATTTTAACTAAGCCGCCGCTTTTAGTGATTTTTTAAGAGCAGATATACATTTAATATCATGCATTGCCATAGTCTTAAGTCGCTTAAGTCGCCCTGGTCACAATACTTATATCATAGCGTAATAATAGTTTCATCATTTAAACTTTTAGGGAATGGATTTTTATAAATCACTCAAACCCGGTGTGTTTTCGACTTATAATCTACGTATATAGAATCTTCGGAATTGTTGAACTCTCCGTCAAACATTAAAGCATCAATTTTGGCTTTAAACTACACCGTTCAATCCAAATGATATTTTCAGCGGGGAAAAAACAACTAATAGATTTTCATATTATTTCCTCTGGTCATTCGGGTTAATTTTTTATAGCTAGTGTAATGATAACGGCAAATGATTTATTTTGCTGAAGACCGAAGTGGCCACTCATGAATATGCTGTATCAGTTACAATAATTCTCCAAGGGTTTTCCTCTATGAGAAATATAATGCAACAGTTTTTCCTGTATTCATTTCATATAACTACTACACAATGGATATTTAATGTGGCCACTGCATATTTGTTTCAAGCAAATACGCATTTTTCATTTTGCTTAACTCTTACCAATATATATATCGTGAAAAAAATGTGATTGATTCACTTAATGACCCATTCGGAAAAAACTGAAATACAAATATAAATGCGTTTTCTAATTACGTAAAGTCGTTATATCTGTTACGAAAAAAAACAGGGAACCCTGCCATACGTTGAGTGAAACGTAATAAATTTGTCATTTACCACCATGTTATCCCTGCCTCATCCATCATAATATGCCCTATGGAAAATCTTATAAATTATCATTGCAAATTAATGTGTTAATTCTTGATGTGGAAGGCTATGGATCTCTTTAATTACAACCCTTCCGTTCCTGTTAACCAAGCATTAGAGCAGTTTAAATTATAATTTATATTCATTGAACGCGACAGAAACACCTATTTTCGCTATACTAGGAAATGAATTGAAATGAAGGCGCGTATATTTCGTTGCTTGATTATATATCCACTTGTGATATTACCCTTCAACGTTCGCCGACGTCTATAGCTATTCACATCGTGACATTTTGCCCATGACGTGTTGAATTTAATCCCACTCGCAAATTGGGGTACAAACTGGTCATGACTCTATTGTCCTCGTAGTATTTTCACGGTTATCCTAATAATTTAATACGATGACACCTTCTATTAATTCAATATGAGTGCGATGACATATCATAAACGAGCAATGGATTCATATTTCCGCTAGTTTATTTTGGAATTATGCACGTCAAAGAATTTCCACAAAGCTCCTGCGGCGAACATTTTCAGACCTAGCTGTTGAATAAATTTCATCAAGAGTATTTGGTGAATATGCATTTGGCAGTGAGCGAAATTCAACGCTTATTATATTAACCGACCAAGGTTTTGAGCACTGATATCCATCATCAAGGGCCTTGACAGAGGCACTTAGTGTTGAAACCTATGCGGGTTAATGAGTGTGTCAATTACCCTAGGTACGCTTACACATAAGAACTGGGAGAGTTTACTCTATGTAGCTGATTAAATGATTGAAAATAAAAGTTTCCAACCATAGGCTAGTAATCATACAGCCCAAGATGAAATTTGAAAACGTAGCATCTTATTCGAAGTCTTTTTTCCCTTTCTTTCATAACGTGCGTATTCAAAGATGTTCAAATCAGATTATAATCCAGTATAATACATTGCATTCTACCAAAATAGGGTAATATGTAATTCTCTCAAAGAGTAAGAGTATATCTTAAAAGAAAAATATTTTTCGTTATTTTAGCATATCCTCAAAGTGATACAGTGTATAATGTTGGGGTAAAACAATATCGAAAATACATTTGTTCCAATGCCGCTTTAACTGCCTAATTGGAGGGCGAAGGGGATTCGTAGTATGGAATCAAAATCTAAAACTAATGGAGCTGGACGTAAACCCGTGCATGCAGTTTGCGAGTGAGTTCATCTGAAAGAAATTTCCTTCGTTAAAGGGAATAAAACCATGAGGTCAATAAAGTTCATTCTAAACATAAGCAAATTGAGTGATTAAAAAGTGAAATATTTATAATTTTGTGCGTTTCTGCTGTGCTGAAAGACCTTTAATACAGGAAGGGCATCATCAAATTCTGACTCCAAGGAGCCCTTCATGTAATGCACGGAGTATTCTGGAAAATTTAAAAATTTCATTCCCGACTCATAGAAGATATCGAAATAAATATCAACGGTAGAATCGCCATATTCAACATGACTATTTCTCCAACAGCAAAAATATGAAACTTTCAGCAGAACCGCTTAAATTCAATAAACAAATATATAATTCTTCAGGTTATGTCCGACGAGTTCAAATATTTCGGAATACAGAGGAAAAAGTTGACAAAGAAGTTGAAGAAGCCAAAAAGTGATTAACGCAAATAAGGTAGCTAGCTGTCTCAATGATACCATCTAAAATAATAAGTATATAAGAAAGGGGACTAAGGCAAGGCTATAATACACAAAGCAGTATTCAAACCAATATACTAATGCTGACCGGTATAACAGTGACAAGACCGGAGACAACTGTTAAGACTTCTAGAAACCGTATAAATTATAACCTTTTATAAAATCTCTGGGAAAACCTTTTTTTGATAGAATGAGAAGAATCAGAGAAGACTGTCCGGTACATAATATCAACAAATAGGTAAATGGGCATAAATGGACTAGTCTAATAGGTAGAATGATTAACGTTGATGTGTGACGTAGACAGAAGAGTATTGAAGAATAATTTAGCCTGAAGAAGAGGTGTGGGTAGACCAAGAAAAAGATGGCGGGATAATATATAAAGCTGGAATAATCTGAGGTTTACTGCAGATTACAGACGCATGCCTAGAAAGAATGTATAAATAAGAAAAAATGATGGTAGTGTAACCTACACAACCAGTTTATTTGTTTAATCTAAGGAAACAGTTTCGCTTTCCGCCGGGTACGTGTATATATAGAACACTTCCTCCTTCGCCAGGGAGAAGAAGAACGGCTGTTTCTCAATAGAATGAGTGCATAAGAGAAGGAGAAGAGTGTGGAGAGGTGGGTTCAAGGTCTCCCCCACATTTCCTTCCTCCCACATCTCCCCCTTTTAAATCCCTTTCTTCGCCCATCTCTTTCTTCCCCATCTCGGCCACCGACGAGGCAATCCAAGGCAGTCCCACGGTCACTGGATTAAGCCAACAGTATTTAGGAATGAATATTAATCAGTTTTAAGCTGCAGATAAAGGAGAGGCAGAGGCGGAAGGAGAATAATATAGGGCTGTAGAGAGGTTTCCGAGAGGAAGGGAAGTCGTAGGCAATGTGGGATTTTCAGCGGGGGAAGAACTCGGCGGGAGGAGCGTTGGCAGGGAGATAAGCGCTGACTTAAGAGCGAGGTGAAAGCCGGAAGACGGACAAAAAAGCAGGCGCGCAGCAAGCGAAATCACTGGACGGCTTTTTTTACGCCTGTGTTTTCGCTTCGCTAAATGCATGCTCGCGGTTTGAACTGATTCTTAAATCGCTGGCAATACACAAATTATCCCCTCATACAAAGAAACTTCCGCTCCCACTTAAATAAGTTCAATGTGAAAAATGGATGTTTCCAAAACTTTCAAATATTCCTTTTTATAGTTGCATTGTCATTACTGAAGAAGATGTATGCCTACATACCTATCATGTTGTTCCCTTTCAAATTTTTTGCAGTGAAAACAGTCACTTTATTGATGTTAGGTCCAGAAAACTGGCTCCGATTCAATGAAGTACTCCATTTTCCCCAATCTTGGCAACCTTCTTCGTTTCTGCTACACCCATGCACTGCTTCATTCAAGTTTTCTTGTTCATACTCCTAATATTCCTCCTCTTAAGAGTCTTTACTTCTTCGGTCTACCCCACCCTGCCACACCATCCACTCCTCTGTCATAAATCTGTTTAGTTATTCGACCCTCATCAATTTTCTCAATAGGGATAAGCCAATAAAAACGCTACTTTCATGTATGTCTGTTACCGAAGTGTCTATTCCACATTCTTACATCACCAAATGATATATTTCCCTCCTATTTTTACCGCAAACTATTCTCAGATTCCCAATACCAACTGCATTTCATCTACACTTAAGCGTATCCTGAAATGCCGAATTTTTGACATATTCAATAAAGTGGGAATAAATAACACTTTTTACGTTTGCAAATGATCAAGTAAAATAGGTAATCCCACATAAATTCATTGGATACATGACTTAGGTTTCCAAAATGGACGTCATTATGTGGTACATTTTGCAGATGATAACCCATTCCATCACTATCCCTATCACCCCGAGAAACCTCCTCGTCCCCACGTCATACTCATTTTTTCTGAAAAATATACCAGATGTTGATACCCAACGTGGAAACCTAGGTCTCGTCATATATATGAAGTAGAATGTATTGATGTCTATATGTTCACCTAAAACTCGAGATCGAAATGAAGTACAACTTTCAAGCTGAAAGGATTATTATATGTGTTCCCTGCGCATATAATAGGGTAATTTTCACGTAACTAAAGATGGTCTTCGGGAACGATTATTTACCCTATTGATGTAAATTCAACAGGGATTTGCTTTTTCTTGGGTTTTTCTATTCCACTCGAAATTGTTAATTAAAAACTAAAAGAAATTTCCATTGTTGCTTAATCGGGTAAATAGCTATTTCCTTGTCACAACCTATACTTGAATTGCTGGTTAATTAATACTTCAGCATTATTTTGTATCAGTGTGCTAATGGCATTCTCCGTTTACCCATTTTTAAGCGATTAATAGATTGATGTTGCGAAGTATCACTGGGTGGCTTTCCAAGTTGATATTGTTCCTGCTATTTGATATCCGTATTTAAATATCTAGTCCCGGTAATTCCGTTAACGGGAAATTAATAAGGTCGTAAACGGTAACTCCCTTACTTTTGAATAAATGTGAACAAATTATAATTGCTTCATAAAGTACAAATTCATTACTATGAGAGCATAACTTATCCAACATTAATATTAAAGGGCATAGGTTTTAAATGGTAACCCCGTAACTTTTGGAAACTAATAGGGTGTAAATGGTAACCCTGTTTGTGTATACATAGAAATTGTTTGATAAATCACAAAATTATTAGTATGTGTGCTGACTATGATATCTCCATTTTCAATGAGGATGAAATAGGTGGTTACTTGTAACCCCTTTAATTTGTGCATTGAAATATGTCCTTTCAAATGAAGTAAAATGCGATGAACTCAGATTCAATTTAATAGTTCAACTTAAAATTCCTATAATTTTCCAGTAATGATCTAAGGAGAAACTTTCTCATACAAACTGAGAAATTGGACCAAATTATTTGTCATATGAACGGAATATCAGTTTAAAAGTAAAAAATTTCAGTAAAATAGCTTAATACTATGTATTATCACGGGAATAAACGTGAAATTTCTACTTTGTAAAAAAACTAATTTAAGAAATGGGAAATCAGATTATCTTCTGTATAAATAGAACTACTATATTATTTCTTACTTTTATCACTCCCATTGAGAATTAGCGAGCAATACTGCTATTAACCAATACATTCATGAGTAACGGCACAGCGACTTTACTCACTTCAACATGAACAAATGTTCCATAAAATTATTCATGAGACAAGGGACTTTTTTACGATATAATTATTGCTTCCTCAGACCTAATATATATGCGTTTTGTGCAACCTTGGCTGTGGTACTTTGTGAAGACTTTATACTTACGGGTCAAGCAGCTCGAAAAACAGTACGAGTATTTAGATGTAACTGTGGAAGAAACAGCCGAACAAAGGGTTGCGGTGAGAAAATAGGAAATAGGTTTAAGTAGGAAATAGGAAAAAGGGAAAGAAAAAAGCAGAGAGAGAGAGAGAGGAGGAGTGGGAGGAAGTGGAGAATAAAAACGTAGAAAAGCATGAAGAAATGACGCACCCGGGTGGCGAGCGGGAAAGGTGGGGACTGGCGTTGGTTTTCTTGATTTCTTTGCGTGCTCCAGCGCATCCCAAAGAAATCAACGTCCCAGGCGACGCCACGGGCGAGGCGCGGGAGCAGACGGAACGAGTTCAGGGAGAAAAACAGGATTAGCTCGCTACAAAAGAAGGAGAGGGAATCGGAAAGACGGGAAGGAGAAGCCTCAAGTGATGCTTCAGGCTGGAGGGTGGGATTGGAATTGGCGAAGAAAGGGTGGAAGGGCTCAGAATTGAACTGCTCGGGTGAGAGTGTGGAGGGAGGGATTATTTATGAAGAGGAGAGGGGGCGAATAAATGGAAATACAAAGGGAAACGAACGTGGTGGATTTGGCTTATTGATCTTATCATTCATTCACTTTTGTATTCAAGCTTTGTGAGGATATTAGTTTATCAAAATTGCTGTGGATACTACGGATCGTGACTACTACACAAGGATTTTTTTAACTCTAGTACCATTCTTTGCTCACTCAATGAAAAAAAATCGGGTTATGCAACAGACAGACCCCTTACATTATTTTTTCAAAGTCATTATAAGAATTTATAATCCTCAAATGTTCATTCAAATTTTTGTACATTATTACACTTTGATTTTTTAAAGCGTCAATTTAGACCCGGTTTAATAGTCTCATGTTAAATAATTTCTCGGAAATAAAACTGATGGTAATACGTCCTCCGATCAATTAAGCTAACGTAAAGTCACCGACAGTTTCATGTATTACATCAAACCCAAACTCTCAGTTAATGCGAAGATAAGGAAAAGACTATGTCATATTGCGTTTAACGTTTACAAAACATTATAAAACCGGGAATTAACTTTAGCTTTTAGCCGGGCCAGGCTTTATATAAGTATAGTATTTACATCTACGAGATTAGGGTGTGATTATTTTCAGCTTGACTATAGTCATTTGGCTTTCCAATATTATTTTAAAAGACGCTCTCAATAAAATAAAAAAAAGATTAGATATTATAACCTGCAAGAAGAAGAGTAGCAACGAATGGTTTTAGACAGGTAATGAGTAATTTTGGCAGTTCAAGTTCCGTATGTAATTGAGAAAAGAGAAAGGTTGGAGAATTGTCGCGAAATCATCAAAAAATTATCTTATTAAGCAATTGGGAAATGATAGTAATGAGAAAAAACCTACTTGAGAAATATTTACTGTAAGATATTAGTCGCTAAGTTTTAGACCATTAAAAATAAAATAGATGCATGTGCTAAAGATTCATATCGATGAGTCGGCCAATCAAATAAATATACGCCTGAAATTTATTGGAATATTGATTCTTTCAAAAAACCAGAGTATGTTTGAATATAAGAATTATTTTTTGACATTTTTGGAGTTCATATAAAATAAAATGTTCTCACGTAGTTAAAGGAAATAATACATTTCGATTAAAACCTGGGAAACCATTATTAAGGCTACCTTTCAAAACTTCTCATCCTCACGTTCCAGATGAAAATAATTGTTATCTTTGATAAACTCGTGAATCACACCTATGTACATTTTTGTACACTGTAACGCCAGCCTTCATTATGTGATACCATGATTCACTGCCAACAATGAGCGTGTAGAGCGTAAATAATTTTTTTAATGCCATCATTAGTCTCACATATGTTATAATTTCAAAATATTGAGCTTACACTCTATTGGTAAAATGCATCGACCATATTTTGTGTAATTTTAAATCCATTTAAAAATAGACAGAAGGTTGGCGAAAATAAACAAATTAAGCTTTGCCTGTCATTATAGTTTTATTTATTTAGAATAATATTTGACCTATTTCGTGAACAGCTTGACAAGTCACGTTTTTATCGCAAATATGAGTATCAGAACTGAGCAACAATAATATTTTCAAAAGAATGAGATAGCGGGCTGCATTATCAGCGTTCATAAAAGACCTGGAAAGAGAATAGGACGGCTATGAAAGAAGTTATTTTGTTATAGAACCCTTGCGGCCTTGTTCATGCCCCAGGGCTAAGGCTCGATATTGGAGGCCCAAGAGTCGTATTGCTCCTAGTCTAGTGTAGCAACGTTGCTAGGCTAAATCAGAACTTTTTCGATTGATAAGTCATGGCTCAACTTTTCCATTCCAGACAATTCCAAAAACTCCCACACATTCGGCAACTTTTTCTTGTCTGAGGCAATTTATTGTATTTTCTTTAGATTATACCTCAATGACAATTGATTATTTAAGAATTTCTTTAATTTTCATTCGTCAGATTTAAGTTAAAGCCTTAGCTCATAACCGAATCAACATCAGTTTCCGTTCTCGTCAATCAAAAGCAGTCTTATTTGACTTTTTCTCGTAATGTTGCTAGAAAAAAAAACAAAATATCTGACTCAAACTTCTCGTTGAATTCAAATAAGAGCATTGATTATTCTTCTCCCCTTAAAATAAAATTAAAATAAAATCAATGGTCAATTTATTTCTCCTCGGCGTCATTTCATACGCTTATGCGTCAACTCTTCATCAATTGATTACACCTGAGTTTGAATAAAAGTATATAGGTATTAAGGCATCCAAATTGGAGAAAGTAAATTTATTTTCCTATGTGATTTTCCTAGCATTCATTGCATAAATTCTCCACATAATTAGGTTCTTAATTTCACAGTGCGTACTGAAATACAACTGCTTCCCTACAATAGTAGTTTTGAAGGTTTTAAATTTTTAAAAATCGGAATAATTAATTTTTTTCAAGTAGTTAGCTTTTTTAAATTCACTCAATTATATCCTTCAGATATTACTTAATTTTATAGATTTACTCTTAAGGTGTATAAGTCTTAATAATTCAGCCTTAATAATTCAAAATAAGGCTTACTTCAAAAAGTTAACTCACATAGTCAATAAAGGATCGTGTATAGTTGGAGCAATTCGTTAGCACAAGGCGCAGAAAGCATGGGTTAAGTTCACTGGATCATAAATATATTGAGTTACTCGTTACATAGTTACATAAATATAATTGAATTACTTTGACAATGCTATATTTCATTTCTTTAAATTTCAAAACAATTGTGTTAAAAAATGTAGGTAATGTTTGCAGCAATTTTGAAGGATAATTTTAAAACGTTTTACGGCAGTTTTCAGGGACAAATTTACTTATAGGACCTTAAAAGAAGACTGAATTTCTTCCGGTGTCGACTTTTGCTGCTTAATTTTAGCATATTTACCCATCCATTGAATCCTACGTAATAGTTATAATTTAGTGCTACATGTGTGGCGCACGAGGCAGGAAAATGCACCGGATCTCTCTTTCTAAAAAAAATTGTAGGAAAAAAATTACGATCACTCATACCTTCAGCGCTATAGCCGAAGTTAAATATCCGGCTCTGTAATTAGGCCTTTCCATCATTAAGAAAATGCAGGAAGATTAAAGTATATTTAAATTCTTAGGAGTCCATGAATATTTACATTTCAATGAGAATTGCAGGATGAATTCGCTCTCTCCAGGCAATCTCCCAAAAAAGCAAGGGTAAAGTGACGTTAAGCATCAACAAAATTCACAACATTGTAATTTACTTCCCTTTGTGAAATGACGATGGAGGAGTAAACGTGAATAGAGAATGTTGGCAGGGCGAATGGCAAAAGGCTGGAGGAAGTCATATTTCTGCGACGACAGTGCCGTAAATCTTCTTTACAGCAGCCTAGTTCATGAATAGGAAAGGACTTTTTTACTGTAACTATTATGAATTGCGTATTTAAATTGCGCTATAATGTCTCCAAAGAGCGATAACTGCATCACGACGGCGAGCGATCATCTGCTTATTTCTGATTTTATTTAACTGCATACTAATTTTATATCTTAATATAGATATCATCACATACACTTAATGCTCTGGTAACTTTGTTAATTAGTTGACAGACAACGTTCTAAAAACAATACGAACGATACACTATCGTGAATAAACACGGTGAACCATGTGTTGAATAAACGCATAAGCCCCTATATTTCTCCTCCGGTGGATAATTGTATTTTAGCCTGTTTGAATCGTTCCAACTCCAATCTTTCCAACTCGTATTGTTCTAGCAATGGAGCATCTTTAGAAATGAGATCTTATGTCCCTTTAACTCCCTGATAAGTCTTTTAGTCGGAGTTTAGCGTCATTTATTTTATAGCATTGCCAGAGTTAACGAGAAGTTGAAAAGTAAATATGAACCTGGTCATGAAATTGCGTTCGTTTGATAAAAATAAAAACCTGTGCATAGTCAAATTATGACTGTGTATCACTTTTGCAGGACACTTTATTTGATCAAGAGAATATTGACACATTATTTTCTTGCTATATCTGCCTCTATATCCACTTCTGCTGTATCCGGCGGCCTTCTGACGTCTCAATGAGCAAATACAAATTTTAATCTTCTGTACCAATAACGGTAAATGACTGATAAGCAAGTAAAATGCAATATGTTATCAGCGGAATCAAATACCACTCTATTTAACAAACATTTCAGCGAATAAGATCTATTAAAAAATGAATCTGAACGTATGAATGGATGACGGGTGATAAATGCTTGTGAGCTTAAAGGTGGAATATTTCTGTCCCAGATAAAGGGTTATGGATACTAACTACAGAGAAGAGAAGTATAAAAATATGAGGCAAGGTCACTGCAAAAAAATTGCATTTCATTCTTATTAGCTTATCCCTGTTATAAGCTATTTCTCTATCATAATCTTTTGTACTTTGCTCAATGACAACAAATTTGCTTCATAATCTACCATTTTCATTAGCTTAATTAATCTTGCTCTCTTGCTTATCTTTTTTCTTCATTGTATCGAGGAGCACATCTAATTTGTGCAGTAATATACTATTTTCTGAAAACCTGCACCTTTTTAAATCATTAATTATTGAGGTTTCCATCAATTATTTTAATAAATAATCGTACGTGTGAATATTATTTAAGTAGAGGTTTTCTTTGTGTTGAGCATATGATCTTAAAACGTTCCATTACGAATTCAATGGAGCCAGGATGATTTCACCTAGAAATTTTTAACTTAAATTAAGAGCTTTGGGCTTAAATGTTAAAATCCGGATCACTGTTATTCAGAGACTTATTAACTACAGTGGTGTGGAAAATAATAATTAAAAGCTAGGAGTGTGTGAGCAACCAAAGTGAAGGAAAGAGATATAAAAGCCCTTAAAGGCCAATGATTTAAAAAAAATCACATTCTCTCAATTTAACAGTTAAGGAGGTCAGTAGAAAAGTGAGTTCAGAAGACGAAAGAGGGAATAAGTTGATGATAAAACGGGAGGAAATGGGTCTGAAGAGGGCTTAAGACGTAATAGGAAGAGAAACAGGTACTGTGCGAATGGCTTAACTGGGTTTTGTACCAGGGCTAAAAAGATATATACTATTTCCCGGTAGCGGCTCCACCGAAATAGGAGAACACTTGCAGTATGTACTCCTCGGTTTATGAAGAAGAATTTGTCTCTATGAATGGATTAATTTTTTCAAGAAGAGGTTGCGTATTTTACGAAAATATTGCGAAACTTCCCATTTTTTTGTAATATTCCGGGGGTGAGGCGAAGGCTTGAATTTGGAACATGGATTTTCATTCCCTTCAGAGCTGGTATAGTATAAACTGGTCCTTTATCCACACATACAACCAACACTTTTTGTTGCTGTTTCCGTTTTAAAACTACAGTGAAGAAAATCGTTCTATCCTCCATTGTTCTCTGTTCACGTGATCAGAAGAATAATGGCGAGCGAGGATGCCGCTGATGTATCCCGTCGCTGGTGAATCAACTTTTGTCACTGCCACCTTCACTGTTAACCTTGGAACTTCTACCAATCCAATAGGTGATGCCTGTTAAATTTGGGATGGAAGGAGGAAAGAAACTATTCAAGGATTACATGTGGCGACTTAGGCCGCTTTGTGACTTCCTTGTCTTTCTGTAATACAACGTAAAATGTCATGAAACCCCAACCACCACTCTCAGTGTAGTATTAGCAAGGAGTCGGAGAGTGCTTAGTCGGCGAACGTGCTAACATGCAGTATAATGAGAGCCGGATTACCAATTGCCAAAGTAGCCAATTGCCCATGGGCCCCGAGGCATAGGGGGCCCCGGAGAGGCCCTGAAAGTTGTATTCCCCTTTCTTCTCTACCGACTTGTTTAATAACGTGGGCCCCGTTGCTTGTACTGCATACAGGGCCCCAAGTGTGTTAATCCGTCACTGAGTATAGTGATTAAAATTCCGCTACTGATTAGTATTCCCAATGCTATTAGTTCATGGTGACCAGTGTTCATAAAATCATGAAGAAAATATATCATACGGGACATTAAGAGGGGTGAGTGATTAGTAGTAATGGAATATCATGAAAAATAAGTACTAAGTCCACTTCATATAGTCTACTTATCATTATCCTGTAATAATAACAAAAATTTATATTCTCAAATCTATGTAAGTCGTGAATGGCCCCAATCGTTAATTGTTTGTTTCTCTTGAAGGTTCGGTGGTACGATCATATGTGCGTTGGAGGATTAAGGAGGGAGAAAGGAGGGGGCGGGGCAGAGGGTGGGGGTGTTTGAGGAGGAAGAAGGCTACCCCAAAGAGGTGGGCGGACGGGAACTGAGAGACAAATGATCGAGGTGATAAAGGAAGAGTGCTGGCTGGTGTGTGCGCGTTGGGGCTGGCTGCTCCCAGAGGGCTAAAGGGAGAGGTGTAGTTAGAGATGAGCATTTTGAAATATACGGAACGCGTGTAAAACTGTTGAAAAAAAACTTTTTTTGTCGTTAGTTTAAGCGTTGGCTTTCTTTCTTTCGCTCAATCATTCCTCCCGATAATTTTCTGACGCACTATAGCTACTATGAAGACAATTTTTTCGTGAGTTTGTGCAATTATTTTTTTAATTATTGAAAAGTACTAATGAGCCGTTGAGTGCTAGAGTAAAAGTGACGTTAGTCAGTTTTTTGCTATATAAGTTAGCTGGGAAGAAGCATTTCTCTGCCTGATTTCCGTTTTGCGCTTAGGTGCTGTGAGTCTAGCTTTAGCACTTTTCTACCAAAATGCAAACCTTTTAACTATAATTTAGATCTTTTTTAACTAAGAACTATTTTAAATAACTGTTTAACATTTATTTCTATTAAATTAAGCCTCACTCTCCAAACATTAACATTTTTTACTTGCATCTACTCTCAGCGGTACAAATGCAGGCCAATGTTATTACCTAGGTTAGTATTATACTGGTATTGTAACTAGCTCAACCCCTACCAATATAATAGACAGTGATTTAGCCTGTGATTGACATTAGATAATATCATATTCACTTTTATTTAATTTTTTTGAGGATGCAGCCCGCTGTCTTCTTTCAGCCAGATAACCAAGGAAAACGAGTTGAGAGTAGCCTCATATTGATCGCGGAGTTTTATACAGATATCGTAGTTTTGAACATCAAGAGAACTCTGGCGCTAGCCGTTCAGTCATTTGGAGATTCTAGGAAGACTGACTACGGTGTGAAATGTCATTGAGAAGAATCCGGAGAAAGTGACAATCGTTTAAAATAGACCTAACACGGTAAACTAAACGTTTACCGTTTAAGGCCTTAAAAGGAATGGTTCCATAAAGATTGGGAAAATTGGCATTTTGCATTGGTATTAGATAGATGTAGGAATAATCTTAACTTAACGTTGGTAAAAGAGCAAACTACTTTATTACAGAAACGCTTTTTATTATTACAAAGTTATAAATGCCTACTCAAAAAGAAAACTTTTTTCTGTTTCGCAAACTTTGGTAAAAGTGAAAACACTTCAATAACAAAGGCTTAATTGCTACTAGGAAAACATATAATCTCAAAATTTTTAAAATTGTCGGTATTTACTAATTCAATGAGCTGCAGAACTGGCCGCACAGTCTCTTTTGTAGAGTCACCCGATAGTGATCACCCAAATGTGTGGAATTTTCAGTGAAAAAAATAATTTTCCTAGACTGAAATTTGAACCGGTGCTGGGCCGAAGATTTTAATCAGTGATCTTCGTTGAATTTACTGCGAAGTCAGCTCCGCAGTTCTTTGAAATTTTCTACAGCATGTATTTTAATCAGCTGTACATCGCGTACAGTGGCGCTTTGCGCACGAAGACGGGTAATTCCTCTTATCATATGTACAGTGCCTCGTGAGAACACCTCCCTCCTTATAATCTCCACGAAATAAATAATTTATGTAACAATAATTATATCTGTTAAAGAGCCACTGTACATTGAGTACCGTGGCGCTTAGCGCACGAAGACGGGTACTTCCTCGTATCATTTGGACAGTTCCTAGTGAGAACACCTCGTTCCTTATAACCTCCACGAAATAAATAATTTATGTAACAATACATATTCTTCTTAAAGCACACAATGCCGGCAATTTTCCGGCTTTGTTCCACGAAAGTGGAAATCCCCTCATCTGCTATCACATTATTTCCGAATTTTGAACACCCTTCTACTGGATTTCAAGGAATTGGAACTTTTTATACGCGCCCTATTCAGGCTCACTAACTATTTTTACATTATTTTAAAACGTTTTGCAGTTTATTTTTAATATTTTCTGTATATTTAAACATATATATGATACATATTTACATCAATTTTTACCAAGCAACTTTTATGTAAAAATAAAAGTATATAGGTAAATTGCTCTAATTACAAAACAGTAGTGTGAAGTTCACAGTGAAATTAACATTTGCCTGAACAGGGGAGAGGACGCCTGGGTAGCTTATACTGATTTAGAGCACTCGGCGCGATGTTTACAGGTCTGGGTTTACATTCCAGTTAATCTCACATTTATTTGTATTTGCTACTTAAGACGCTCAGGTGAAAAACATATCCCCCAAGGCTCCAAGAGTAGTGCCAAGGGGTATGCCCCACGGGGGAGGATGGTTGTGAGCACTGTTGTGTCTGGTGACCTCCCAGCCTCTCGGCGGCGCTGAAGCCAAATCCAATCCTTTTCGACATCCTTCTCCCTTCTCAGTCCACCTTCTTCACGTTCCCGTCACCTATTATTCAACTCCCGTCTCCCCCCGGACACCACATCTCCTCCCTCCATTCCTTCCCAACCTCACGCCCCCCCTGTCCCTTTACTAATCATCGCTTTGAGGAAAAAAAATGCACGTCTTTCTCAAAGAAATTAATAGATAATTCAATAATGTCGCCAGTAATTTACCCCGTAGAAAAACATCTTCTACCACATTGAGTACAGGTGAATTTGTGTTCTTGTGCCTTGAGCGTGGCCTATACTATATCATGCATAACTTTCTCGAAAAAAATCGCAAAAAATCCTGTGCTTTGTTGCCTGTTGTTTTTTACCGCAATATTATGGCAAAATTAACTAAGTAAAGCTCTTTTGTATGTGTAGACTGATTTGAATAATTTAGTTAAATGATTTTAACTAGTTTTTATCCCAAAATATAGTTAACTACGTATCATCTTTTCCAAGAGTAATTTTTTCATCGACTCTGGGTAGTTCCCAAATGTTGTAAATGCGTACAACTGGCAATTTAACTTTTGAATCCAATAGGGAAACTATATGCTTATCTCCTCATTATCAAAAATCTCCCAAATGATTATTACGAGTTTGCTTCGGAAAGTGATAATGAAAATAAAATAACAATTTTACTGTATCCGCCACGTCTTGCCTTTCGTCGTTGGTCCAAGAATATTTGTCAAGACTTAGTTTTGACTGGTTTACAATTTATTCCCTGCATTTTTATCCATTATCCATGTTCAGGCTCCATACAAAAGGTCTGATGATGGTTCTGTATTGAGTTTTCAATAGGATGAAAGTGACTTCGTTGTTTACAAACTGATTAGGATATTTATAATTTTAATTACTATGCTTATATTTTTGTGTATCAAAATATTATCTGCATTGTTAGCTGATAATGGTCCCAAGATATTTGAACCCTTAAAATATTTGAAAAACTTATTATTGCACAATTAGTGTCTCGTGCCCATCATCTTTGCGTACGAAATGCATTAGTGTTGTTGACTTTTATGATTACTTGATGGATATATTTGATAAGTGTTTTTGTTTTTTCTCTTAGCTATTCTTTGGCTTCTGCCATTATTACCACCTCATTTGCGCAGGAAATAATTATCATAGCATTATCAATTTTTATGTGAAATTCGGGTTTTATAACTTTGTCGTCACAATTTTTTGTGGCTATTAAATTTCGGAGCTTTAAATTTTACACGACTCTTTAATAAACTCCTAGAGCTTCTATCCCATGGCCGTCGCATAGCTTCCCTCAGACCGTCAACGCGTCCGCCTCCCTCCCCTCCTCCCCCCCTGTTTAATCACTTCCCTTCCAATCTCCTCGGCTCCCGGTCTGCCGTCCCAACCCCCCCCTCGCCCCATTCATCCCCACTGATCCCGACCCCGACGCCTCACTCATTACTTTTTTTTCCTCGGTCATGTCTCTCAAGGAAAGTCAAGCTTATGAAAGATTGAGCCGTGCCACCATCCCGCAGTGTTCATCCCAGTGGAAGGAAATCTCATAGAACTCTTCATTGGTTAACAAGTGTGACGGCACTTTAAACCTCATGTTTTTGCATTGTGACCACCGAGGTTAAATAATTTGAATGTTCAATCAAAACTTCTCACAGATAGAATATTAATAAACAAGCCTGCAAAAAAGTTCATTGAAACGGGCGCGTCTTGCTAATTGATTTGAAAGAATTATGATTATTTCTAACCTGTGTGAAAAAAATAGTTACAAGCTTCGCAATTGTTCATTATCGAAACATTTAAAGATAACTTTTTTGCCAAATGGCTCCATTTAGAAACTTTGAATCACGAAAGTGCAATAATAATCGCATATCGCACTTATGTGCACTAGCGGGTGACTCCGTAAAGGTAAATACCGCGGCTAGTTACGGTAGCCTCAAAATTGGTTTTGAATCACATTTTGAAAATTTTAATTTTGGATAGGGCTCATAGATTACAATGTGGGCTGAATCGTCTCTCTGGTTTATCTCATTAGCTGGAAGAGGATTAGTAAAGCCCTAGGTGTTGACTATGAATCCCAGCCATCATTCGAAATATTCATTATCTATGCACTTAGAATCCTATTTCCCGCAATCTTGACGTTTATTAATTTTTTCACTACTAGTATCTATTCAAAATTCTCAAAACGAGTATTTCAATTGACGAAACTCTCGATCAAGTCCTCTTTATTGCTCAACGAGGTCCAATTTCATCTAGATTCTTATTGATTCCTGCCGTATTATTAATTATAACCGGAGAGAACTCGCATTTTTATGTTCAATAATAAAATCCATCCTTCCATCAGATGACTTTAACGAGCTTATATTTTTCTGACCTTGAGAATTGTTAAAATTTTTGTAAACTTCCTAATGCATATGATACGTGATATTTTCACGATTACTAGCCACGCAAAAAAATGAATCATACCCGGAAAAGAAGCCCTTATGACTCTCGGCACTAACTTCTTTTTCCACCTTTTCCCGACCTGACCTTCTCGCGTTCTCTCACATGTTTTCCATTTTTTAATCTCCCTGCAATCTTTCTCACGCCCCCATCATGCTTTCCTCCTGCTCACGCATTCACTCTTGCCCACTCTTTCACTTCCCGCACCCCTTTTCCCAGCAGACTCTCTTCTCCATCCCTGAAGCATCTTTCTCTCCCTCATTTTCTTCCTCTTCTTCCATCTCTCACCTCCCTCCTCCTCGTCCTCCTCTTCTTTACCCCTTCCTCCCTCGCCTCCTCTCTCTTCCATGTTCTCCTCTCATTCCACCCCCCTTTTCAACCCCCCTTTACCCTCCCACGCCCTCCCACGCCCAGGCTCTTTAAGCGGAAGGCGGTCTCATAAAAAATGAGCGAACTCAAGACTCTCTGGAAATTTTTTTTCCTCTCTCTATCCCTTGGCGTTATCTCCTCCGCCTCTCCATTTTCGCCGGCAAAGAGAGAAAAAAAGCAGGAAGCAGGGGTGGGAGGAGTGCTGGTTCAGTATTTTGACAGGGGCGGGGGGGAAATGCGGAGGAGGTGCGTACAGGGAGAGAGTTTGAACATGTTCCCGGGGAAATAAAAAAAAGAAAATTGAAGAGATAGCTTTCTCTCTTTCTCCCTGTTTTTTTCCCTACTCTTCCTTTCCCCCCTTCCTCTTTTTCCCCTCGCAGAGTAGGTACATCTTCACTCACCGTCCGTGTTTTCATCGCTGTTCCGCCGATTTGGATATTTTTGTTTCATTTTTTACTCTACTCATCATGCGATGATTGTTCCTTCTCTCCAATTCGCGTGCCTCATCTCACTTCTTTCCTATTCATTTCCTAGCAGCTCTAGTGTTTATCCTCTGGAAAAATAATGCCATATAAATTTGTGGTTCAATCATTGAATTCCTTGACTGCAGCCCATCATTCTTCCCTAACTAATGCAAGTCCCCTTACTCCCTGGTTTTCTTCTTAATTGTACTCTCCTCTTTATTTTGACTATATTTTCTTCCCTTGGCCTTCCTTTTGAGACCTTTTTCTCGCGTTTTCCTCACAAACCCATTGTATCACAGAGTGTACCGTATTCAACTGGTTCTTTTTTGTTATATAGTGTACCATTTGGTCCTTTCCTTTTATATTCTCTTGTATTCTACATTTCTTATTTTATCATTCCATTTAATCCTCAGCGACCGCCTCCAACACCAAGTTTCGAAAACTTTGCTAAAAAATTCTTCTGCTAAACTTCGGTCTATTTTTCAGTATTCCATGTAACCAATGCATAGTGGTTCTCCTCAAGATTTTTTTCACATACTCTTTCCCCTCCTGTAGTCTTATCTTCTTTGAACCCAGTAGCGGCCAATTTTTCACGAACGCTTTCTAACAGAATAGAAAAATAATGTATGCTAGTTAATAATGTAAAGCAGAATAGAAAAATACTGTGTGCTAAATATTTTTAAGTGGGCAATACTAATCTATTACAATAAGACATCAAATTTCCCCAAATATCCGTGTGTTGCATAATTACATTTGAGGTCTCGTAAAACTCAAGTCCCAAGATCCTTACCGATGGCATGAAGAGTGTTGTGGGGAAATAGTTTACGGTCGTGTTTGTGATTATCTAAATAAACGATAAATATTTATTTTTATGATGCCAGCTAGGAGGATAAATGCTTTTTCAGTACTTTTGTGCGCATATCATTGTGTTCTTTTTCAATCTTTAACCTCGAGAAAAGTAATGAGTTCTGAATAATTTTGAAGCATTTGGTCAAATCTTTTATGGTTTAAAGATAATTTCTGTCAAATAAAATTGTTCAATTTTTATGTTCAAATGTTTTTGTTTTTTTCTACTGAATTCAAAGTTCACTATTTTACCGCAACCAAATGTAAATTGAAATTTTCGAAATGCTTAAAGGTTGTGTTTTAAGATGATGTTAAATGTTATTTCCTGATTTTGTGTTACTGAAATAAGAGGTACATTATAATACTGCAAACCGAATGCTAAGGGAACATGTTAAACAATGATGGTGGCTTGATTCAGGTCTTGCTCATGGAGCCCACCTACATCTTCCGTTGATATGTTAAGTTATTTTTGAATGTAATGTTTTGCAGATGGAAGTAAATAAAATGCTATTCTATTCTAATCGGTTCAAATAAGATACTGTAAGTCTCCAACAATTTATGTTTGCTTTAACAACTAACAAGAGGGTCATCCGCAAAAATCGGTGTTGTAAAAATTACATCTAATTGTTTTCGTGCACATTGCTTCTTCTTGCCATGCACTGATAATGTCATTTATGTCCATAATAAATAAAATAGGTAAAAATAAATACACGTGTTGACTTATGTTTTACAGCTTTATATAAATAAAAATGCTATCGTATTGGTTATGTTTAGCCTAACGATAAATTCTTAACTAATTACAGATTAGTGTAACAGCTGCTCTTTCGATTAGCACCCGATCTGCCGGGAAAACTACGCTCCTGCCCTTCCTCAAACTCCTCACACGTAATCTCCGATTCCTCTCAACGCCACCCCGCATAATCTCACTATCTCTTATCCTTCCCTTCTCTTCCTTTCCCTACAATAATCACCGGCGGATGTGGGGAAAGAACTCGCCGGGGGTGTTGGGGTGTATGTGGTGAGAGTGGCTCCAAATGCCCTGAATGGCTAGGTTTCATAGTGCTTCTTCGTTCGCTCTTTCGAGTGGCCGCCGAGGGGGAATCCTTACAGCATCTCATAGCCTTCTAATTAATTGGATGGCGGCGTACGGAGGAGGTGGTGCTGCTGGCCACGGTGCCTCAATGGGACCACCATCGACCCTCGTCTCCCTGGATACGCTAGGGAAGGCCCGAGAGATAGCGGTAGATTTTTTTTATCGAAATGAGCGATTGGTGGAAAATTTATTCTTTCCTTGACGAACGGAGAAGTAAATCTGGACTAGAAATATCGTATATACTTGAGTATAAATTGGGAAATGCCTTCTTTTTTTCGGCCAACGGAAACCTACTGTCAAAGCATACATGAGTCACTTCATAAGGTGACTTTTTCGAGTCAATATATTTGCAATTGTACTGCATACGACCGCATTTATCTCTATTCGTGATAAGCCACGGAAAATATTTGCCAAGAAATGCTTAACATATATGTTTTAATTTTAGTATTAGAACGTACTACTTACAAATACACTTGGTACTTCCGTTTTTCGATATTGATACATTGCACAAGGTAAATCATATTGTGTAAATATCGAAAACCCAAAAAGGTAATTCAGCAATTTTTTCAGCTCGACGTATTCTCGAGTCATGGATTTCAGAAATTATTTTTGTCTCAAAAGAAAGACTTTGGCTTATACTCGAATCTACATTTACTCGAAGATATACGGTAGGTCCATTTTATTATTAACTGTGTGAGGTGACATTTACTGAAACCAGTGCTTATAACAATAAGGTTTCTTCATGGTACTGTTCACATTTTTTCATTTATTTTACTATACGCGTATTAAGTATCGAGTT
This sequence comes from Pyrrhosoma nymphula, assembly GCA_963573305.1. NCBI lineage: Eukaryota > Metazoa > Arthropoda > Insecta > Odonata > Coenagrionidae > Pyrrhosoma > Pyrrhosoma nymphula. The sequence goes on from OY754336.1 coordinate 70,930,861, forward strand.
TTAGTTTTCTAATGCTTGGTTTACGTTATGCGCTTGATGATATAGCATTGTTCTTTATTAGATCAAACTAAGAGTTTGGTTTTATCAAATGCATGAGGATGTCGGTTAGTGAACGTAATCTTTATGGATGAGATGTGTGGTTTCAATTTAATAAAAATAATTATAGATTATAAAATCGGGCCTCAGTGTTACGTTCTTGTGATTGAATATACTTCCGTCCCTTTCAATTAGATCTGAGTATTATTATTTTCTGTATACAGAGCATTATAAAATGATTCCATCTCCTTGAATTAGGATGGACGACTTTTCTTACAAATTTTTAAAATCAATTCGGCTGTCCTATTGAAATATCTCTGAATTGATAGCGCACACTGTATTTGGTTTTCGATTCCTACGATAAAGTTTGAAGGAGAACAGGTAACATTTCAGTTGACTAAACATGCCTTTTGATTTAGCTGTGGTAATAAGCATGTTCTTTTGAAGATTACTATTACCACAGTCATGGTTTAATAAAAAATTATATTTCAGAAAACTGGTTAGTGCCGCCTTTTATGGCACCGTTATTTTCATCCATTTATTAATAACCTGTTTTCTAATATTTTTAAACCAAAGTATTTAAAATATCGATACAACATCAGGTATTATGAGTAAATAAATTAAAGAATCACAATTAAAGGGGAAGGTATATTTCATCCATTTATTAATAACCTGTTTTCTTATATTTTTAGACCAAAGTTTTTGAAATATCAATACAATATCAGGTATTATGCGTGAATAAATGAAATAATCACAACTAAAGGGAAAGGTACATTGCTCTTCTTCACTTGTATTCAAATTTAAAAAGATACAAGAACTACAATTAAATCAAACTTTATCACTTATCAGCCTAATATTTCGTTTTTTTGCTTGATATCTTAAAATTTTATTTCGTGATGAATGTCAGAATCATCAATTTCTTTATTTCCTCGCATCATATTATTTCGACCTATCGGTATTATTTTCTAATTTTGCATTTTTAGAGAGGGATCAATATTTTCTAAGTCTACTTTCCATACGGAATCTTCCGAGGTTTTTTACATCAGGGAAGCTAAAACTGAAATACGGCTACCAATTCACTCTCTAAAGCCATTACCCTTTCGCCGAAGGATCTCAATTTTCCTCCCTGCATCGTCTAGCAACTTTTATTTCTTGCTCTGCCCATTTTCTGGTTTCACTGATTTTCGTTTGTGTTTGCAAATGCCCTCTTCAGACATTAGTTTTTTCATTCATCATCCTATCCATCCCGAGTTTTAAGCTTCCCTTGCATGATAAATTCAAAGTCAACTATTACTTTTCGTAGTTGGTTGTATCTAATATAACTTTATAAAATTGCTACATTATTATAATGCAACTAAACTCCATTTTTTTAAATAATCGTCTATTAAAGATCAATTTTTAAAAAATTTGAAATTTACCGACACAAAAATTAAATATCGGCATATAAACTGTAAAATTAAAATTTTGGTAAGACTTTACCGCGCAATAGAATTTGGGTCGTACTTAATTTAAAATCTATGAATAAAGCAATAGAGGTAAGTTTCAAAACACTTTTATATGTTCACTTTCCGTAAAAACGTTACAATCCACCGAGGTGTAATGTGATAGGTGTAAGTTTGCCTTATAGATTCACAAATACATATCGTTCAAAGAGAATAACATGTAAGTATATATGCGTAGTAATACCTTTTGAGGCTTTCGTCAATTTCATTTAAGCAGCTTATATTATGACTTAGGAAGCATCAATGTCATGATTTCGTTCACCTGATATAATTTGACGTGTCGCTACTATTATCTAATTTTGATTTTTGCAGAGTAAATCACCATTTTCAAAGTCCACCTTCCCTCAGTTTTGTTTCTCTGTTTTTTATTTATAAAAAGATTTTTTTAATTCCTTGAGTATTTAGGTGAAGGTCGTGCAAATTAAAACTTTACCAATTCCCTTTTATTTGAAAAAAAATCAAAGCAGTACTACGCATATTTATTTTGTGGGTGATAGACTGATTGAACTTAGAGGAATGTCAGGGATTTGTTGACTTAGTGATCAACATCATTTAAAATTCGAAAACAGTTGATGGGGAACATGGCGTTTCTGTATCGCCGAAGACACTTTTAGAAATATGAGCGTACGATGAGATAATACTTTATTTTGGCCTAAATATGCATTTCCCTGATATACTGTGACTGTAAGAATTGTTATTTGTAAATTATACAAAATTATAATGAATTAGTTGGTACGTGTCATTTATTTATTTCGCTAATAAAATCCACTATATTTGTACGAAGAAGTGTTGTATTGTTTGGAATTAACGTTCCTCGTCGTATATCTGAGAATATTTTATTTATAAAATCAAACTATTTCTGCAACATTGATGTAAGAACCTAGACGAGCATTTCAACAGTTTAGTGTCTACAGTTGGATCTCTCTTTGATACGTTGTGACTAATGAATTTCCAAAGAAAAAAGTAAAGGATTACAAAATCTGGGAATACTTGATGGATGCAATTAAGCTTGTGTTATAACATATAGATGATAGTTAAATTAATGGATGAAGGCGATACTTAGTGGAAATTACGGACATCACACATGGTATATGAAACAAACTTTGTACATTCCACTCAGCTTTATATATTCCACACAGCTTTATATGAAGCCATAAATTGATTCCACACAGCTTTATATAAGGCTGTGTGGAATGTACAAAGTTTCTTTCATTTACCATGTTTAATATATATGATAACAATGGCGAAAAATTAACAGTTGGATATCTACATTCAGGGCTTAATTATTTCTCTCCTTGTTACGTTTTGACTAATGAATCCCGGGTACAAAACTAATGTTTTCCATATCTGGTAATACTATATGAATACCATTAAGCTTGTCAAACAACAAAGATATGATAACGCTGGCGAGCTTTTAAAGAGTACGGAATCTACGGTCGGGGCTTAATTGTTTCTCTCCTTGATACGTTGTGACTAATGAATTCCCGGCGAAAAACTAAAGGATTCCAAACAGAGCCGCCTATAATCGACTCATATAAGGGCGGCATAAAATAGAGAGGAGGGAGACAGGCGGAGGACAGAGCAAGCGAGCGCGCACTCTGCGAATTTCATGTCCCGCATAATATTTACGTTTATGTGGACGAGTCGATGGGACGACAATACAATGGGCGCTTGTCGGGATGACTGCCTTCCTGTCGCTCCCTCTCCTCATCCCCAAGCGTCCTCGCCCAACTTTTTCCTCTCATGTCTTTTCATTCACGGCTTCCATTATTTTGCAGTGAGAGAGATAGAGGGAGTGAAAGAACAGTGAGACACAGAGAACACAGGACGCACACAGATAGAGAGAGAGAGAAGGCAGGCATTCGGCCTCCCACTCTCATGCACCCGTTTGTTCTGCTCCGTATGATGATGATGACGATGATGCATGAATCACGTTGTTGCTCGCCTTTTTCATCGAATGACAATTTTTCGCCTTTCTGCGATTGCACCGCGTCCTCCAAAAAGGAAAAAAATAGATTTTTTTTGCAAACGAGCGATGGAAATCGGAGTACAAAAAAAATATATCTAGTTCCGAAAACTGACTTCCTTTTTTTGTCCCCCTTCGAAAAATATAAAAGTATGCACAGCGATGTATTTTTTACGCTCAAAAATTAATGCCTTTTGTGCCGAGGGTAATGTAGGCAACAATCGACTGTATCGAGCCGTGTTTGTAAAAACGCATTTTCAGGGTGCCTTGACATTTAAGTGGAGTTCGTGTGGAGAATATTTTTGGTTTTTATTTATAATAATTAACATTTTATGGAAATATGATGTGGACTATTAACTCACCTCTCTCCCTCTCTGACGTATCTTATTCATTAAATTAATGGTAAAGTGGCGAATATTATGCCAAACGTTTTCTTACGTTTCTGTGAACACATCGACTTTGAGCTTTTCTTCACGTGTAATTTCATCTAAAAAAATAGCTTATGAAAATGTTTTGTACCTGTTACTATATCTAGGCAATTTATTGGGCATATCGGTATGAATTAGGGTTGAACTTAGGTTCTCCTTGCGATGCATTTCTCTATTATAAGCTCCAAATACATGTTGCTGAAAAGCAATATGCAATTAAAGCCCTAATCCAGCAGATTAGAGATTTTATTGCATATTAACAGATGCAAAATTACCTTTATTTTTTTAAATTTTAAAACATTTACTTGCTGTAAATTTGTTTTCATTTCACAACAGTCCATTTCAATATTAATTTGTTTGCACTTATTTATCTTAATCAATAAATCTGCTAGAATAAAAATTATATTAATTCATTTTTTCCGAATTACTGCTTTTGAACGGTCGTCTCGGAATCACTTACAATTTTAGATGACAGTTTTATTTGTTAATTTATGATGTCACACATAGGGCTCAGTGATGTTCATTTGTATAATAACGAGAGACTCTGTGGAATAGTACTAATGAAAAATTATTGGAAAATTTATTTTATATTTTTTACCATTTTCTGCGCAAATTTAGTCCATTAATTTGTTTTGTTGGTTATAAATACCTAATTAGCTGTGTTGTAGTAGTAGTAATTACCCAACTCTTTACTAATTGCCAACTTAGGCAAGGCAATTTTGAGGTTTAGGTGAGCATTTACTTCAAAATTTATTTTAATATTTTAGCAACTGATTTATATATATATATATATATATATATATATAAAATATGCCAAGAGGGTGGTCGATAAAAATATAGACACAAGCGAAAGACTTACCAATTAAAACTTCCAATATTTCGGTGGGATTGGCATCCACCTTTCTCAGGGTAGAGAGTAGGAATGAGGAAAGGGATAGAGATTGAGGTAAGGAAGGGAAAATCAAAGATGCCAATCCCACCGAAATATTGGAAGTTTTAATTTGTGTCTTTCGCTTGTGTCTATATTTCTATCGACCACTCTCTTGGCATGTTTTATATTTATCACTCGAGTGATTCTCCAAGAAGTTATACATATATATATATATATATATATATATATATAATTATACACATGCATAAATAAAACAGTAATACACTAAACAAACAATGAAACACACAAAAAGGACACTCACTCATTCTTTTGTGAGTGTCCTTTTTGCGTGTTTCTGTGTTTGTTTAGTTTATTACTGTTTTATTTATGCATGTTCATCGTCGCCAAGAGCGATTTTCGACCAAGACATTATATATATATATATACATACACACACACACACACACACATATATATATATATATTTTGTATATATATATATATATATATATATATATATATACAAAATATACACTGGACAGGGGTGGGAGAAAAAAGTAAAAAGAGAAGACTTACTTGGAACGTTACGGATATATATATATATATTCGTAGGGACACATCGATCCAAAATTTATACCTCTACTTAATCACCTGTGTGCATATCTGTTTTGGAGCCGTTTTCCTCGAAGACATCAAATGATTATTTATTTTCAGGCCCATTAAAGTAAATAAGGTTGCAACAGATAACTAACACAAATCATGGATTTTCATCTGGACCCGTAAACGACTAGATGGAGTAGGGTTCCTGCTCTGCAATCTTGCAATAACCTGAAGTGATTTGTGTGAACAATGCAAATAACAAATCTCAGTGCACAATTCATCAACTTGGGTAAAATGGCCATAAGCACCCGTACGCTGTATTCCTGATGCGCTTTAATTACGCTGCGCTAAAATTAGCCTGGCCTCTTTAAGAGCGTACGACAATCACCAGACTCTATGCAAAATTGAGTTTTTGCTCATGTGCGTACACCTGAATTTGATTGAAAACGGTGATCCTGGTGCTTGTTTCATTTAACCTCCAATTTATCATCCCCGTCGGCATCCTACCTCAATTTGGGTTGCTATGATATATCCTCATGTCTCTCGCGTTCGTTTTATCATCGAATTTCGATGGCGTCGAAAATATCACACACGCGAACTGTTATTCCCCGACAATACTTATTGCCGCTGTCCTCCCATTGCTCTGCAATTTAAAAATAAAGTTATACTGAAAAGTACACTGCAGATAGAAGTTCACCCCTTAAATAGGAATGGCAGCTGCGCACTGGAAGGTCCCTTGATCTCGTCACAGATTCCATTGAAATTATTATCTGCTAAAGCAACTCTAAAATTATCGTTCTGTGTATGCAACAGCAGTGCACAAATGAAATTCCAGATGCATATCCTATAGTCGATAATTTTGGGGATGGCAATCCATTTATTAGGCTGTTGCAATGAATTTCCAGGGAATAATCAAATGTTTTTTTCATTCTATTTTACTTTTGATCCCGATGTAATAGCTGTTTTGAACGTTTGTAAGTGAAATACTTTGCAGAAGATCTCGGGGAAGTCCACGCAAGAGATCAAAAGACCAAGACTGATCAATGGTCCTAGCAGGGTTAATGCTTGCAGAACGAAAGAGATAGCTCCAGAGAGGATATGATTGCGCCTTGATTTGGAATTATTAAAATCGAGGCTCACTTCAGTTGCTAACGTTTTGCATCATGAGTTCTCAAATTCTACCCTAACATTCTTATTTATGTAAGGACTGTCCAACCTACCCACCTTTCCAACCCACCTTCCAAATCTCACGCAATCGATATAATGTTTAAGAATTAGCTTAGTTTGGAGAACTTGTGGTTGATCTTACTATCATCGTGGTTTATTAAACACAACCATGCCACCTGTCACCGTTTGTATGGCAGGCTATAAAACATCTTCGTTGGTTTGTTATTGGGGGTTTTAACTGGTAACTGAGGTCATTTGAGCCATTGAGGACAGGTGGGTAGTTAGGCGAGGGGAAGAATTATTGGGGAGTGGGGAAAGCGTGGAGAGAAATCCAGCCTCAGCATTAGCCTGCTCTTTACGAAAGGCGCCAAAAGAACCGCGGTTTAACGTCCCATCCGACGGACTGAGTACTAAAAATAAGAGAGAAAATTGGAACGGTGGCAGATGTGAAGTCAGCATTCCAGGCTCTTTCCAATTCTTTTTCACTGCTTGCTCCAGCCCTCAATCAAGGGATGAAGCAGCCAATCTTTATTGGTATAACATTTGGTGAGGGTTCTTACCATAAGATTCCCCCATCTAATTTTCCAAACGTCTGCTTATGTACATTCCTGTAGTGTAGATTACTATGCAGCCATTGTACCAATAACTACTAAGTTTTAAATTAGAATCGTCAACCCAAACGAGCTTGATGCCCAATTCTTGCTGTCATGTTACTATTTGTCAGTACATTTTCTGTTGTTTTGACCCAAATTTTAGGTACCCCAGCCGTTAGCTAGAAAATCCGTTATAGTATTTGTATACGAAAATTAACGTAATAATACTCCCCCTTTTGACCAGAAATATGATGATCCTGATTCGAATTTCAGTCAAGTCATGTATTTTTTTTTCTCAGGGCAAATTTACGAACATTTACGTACGTTAATTCTTACGCATGGCCTATATATCGCTCACCTTTAATGCTTCTGCGTTTCAATATTATCAAATCTTTTTACTTCGCCATCTTAGGCTGATAATATTTCGGTTAATAAGCGATGGAATAACACATCGATGAGTAAGTGAAGTAATTGCTTTCTGACCACTGAAAGTTTTCAATATTTTTTCAAATCAAATAAAGCATTTACACTTTCTTACACGTCCAGTTACCTTGATATTACTTGAATAATAGGATAAACAATCAACCTATATTCATCGATGTTTGTATAAATCCAATTAGGTAGAAAATAATGTCTACCAGTACAACTTTTCACAGTGATGCAATATAATAATCAGACAGAGTTAGCAAAAAATTGATTCCATTATGCTGAAACTACGTACAAAATGACTATACTGCATTATCTGTACTTCTAAAATTTATCTATACTTCTACAACAGTTAGTATATCAACATGGCCCTGCCGAACCCCTTTGGATTGGTTGGCAGGTTCCATTGCCATATAAATAATATGACATGTGATTATTAATACTAACAAAGTCTATGTTTAAAGGTCATATGGTGTGCTACTTTAATTGAAGCTAAACGTTTTCGTTGTTGGTGCGTTTCTTGACTTTAGTTTTTGTTTCAAAGGTTTTTATTGCTTTTATTCGGCGTTTAAACTTGGAAATTTTTATATTGCTAAGGTAATCTAATTGTTATCATTATTAGTTGAAAAGCTTGTTCAGTAACTCACGGACTGCAATCTCTTTGTATCTCCATCACAGATCATCTTCGACTCCTTCCAAGTGGGCCGCTATGACCCGACGCCCTCCTCGGCGATCGACCGCTGCCCAGACGGCCACCTGCAGCTCTCGGAGCTCGGTCGCCCGTTCACGGGGGGCTCTTGGTGCGGGGGCTTCGCCTCGAACAACGGCCCCGCCTCGCCGCCCCAGCAGTCCCAGTCGCAGCGCCACCAACCGCCCCCGCCCCCCTCCGCCCCCTCCGTCTACTTCAGCGAGACGGCCACGCTGACGGCGTCCGTGAGGCTCTACCGGCCGAGCCCCGGGTTCTCGCTCAAGATGCGCTACCGCTTCCTCCCGAGGCGGGCCGCCGTCCTGCGGTACGGCCCCGCGCTCCCGTCCCCCTACTCGCCGGGCTCCGGTGCGGCACCCTTCCCCTACGACCGTGGTGCCGTGGTGCCGGGCACTTACTGCAGCAGGAACTTTGAGGACTGTCATCGACGGAGATCGCCATCTTCTGTGTTCGGTAAAGGTAAGCGTCGAGGAAGCTATGTTTGTGTAATGATTCATTAGCGTGGGGTTTCCCAATATTTTCCCATGCGATATAACACTATGTAACAGCTGAAATTTTAAAGGAAAACCTTGTTTATTTCGTGGATGTAAAACCATTCCTTATAAATTGCAGTGAATATGATACCATTCCAGGTTTTCGAAAAAAACCTATTTACTTTCCAGAGAACATCAGCGTTCCTTGGAACAAAGTTTGGGAAACCCTGCAAACCCATTCGTGGAACTCAAACAATTCCTTATAAATTGCAGAGGATATATTGCCATTCCAGGTTTTCGCGAAACACCCATTAACTTTCCAGAGAATGTCAGTGTTCCTTGGAACATAGTTTGGTAAACCCTGCAAACCCATTTCTGTATATAAAACAATTCCTTATAAATTGCAGTGGATATAATACCATACCAGGTTTTCGCGAAACACTATTTACTTTCCAGAGAACGTCAGTGTTCCTTGGAACATAGTTTGGTAAACCCTGCAAACCCATTTCTGTATATAAAACAATTCCTTATAAATTGCAGTGGATATAATACCATACCAGGTTTTCGCGAAACACTATTTACTTTCCAGAGAACGTCAATGTTCCTTGGAACAAAGTTTGGGAAACCCAGCAAATCCCTACTTGGAAATAAAACCATTCCTTATAAATTGCAGTGGATTTAATACCATTCCAGGTTTTCACGAAAGACCTATTTATTTTCCAGGGAACATCAGTGTCCCTTGGATCATAGTTTGGGAAACTATGTATGAGATCGTAATTTGGATCGTAGGCATTTGCAGCGGTTTAATTATTAAGAAGATTCTTTCGGATTGTGCTGTGCCTTGCTTGTTGATGTCGAGCTTTCGCTATCTTGTCAGAGAGCATTGTCAGGAGCAATGCCATTACTTACACATTATTCTTGATGTTTCTGCCTGCAATGGTAGCAATAGGTCGAGATCAACAAGCAAGGACTCAGCAGAATCCGGTAACTTCTTTATCTGGCATACATATGATTGGTCCCAATAAAAAAGTAACAACGTTTTGGGCACTTCTTCAGAATAGACTTAAATTCATGTCATTTTGTTAATGAACACAAGTGTTTATGAATGCTGTAATTGAACAATGAGAAGACGTACCACATTGAGTCTAGCTTTTGAAATTTTGGGATTTCTGGCTAATTTAGACACCCTCGTTGCCATGACTGGGCACTCGGTTTATCTATTTGCCTTCTGCAATCACCAACGACTTGTTAGGCACATGTTGTGCTTTGGGTTGCAGCATTATATTTCAGTTCCAAAATGAGAACGCTAAAAATTGACGATGAGAAGAACTCAACACGGCCTGGTCAAGGCAGCTGTTGGTAGTTCACCTCAGTAAAATGTTCTTCATCCCCTCCCTAATTATTTAATCAATTACTAAGGGTAGGACTATTTTCCCTCTATGACGTAACTTATAATGTAACTTTTATGCTTCAAAATAATAAATACCAATCTATTCCTATGCAAAAATGAAGCCAATTCAAATATATTTACTTGCGATATGATTACCAAAAGCTTTCAAATAGTGTATGGGATTCATTGAAATATGCTAACCTTCAGAGGATAATTCAAGGGGTTTTAGGGTAAATTTCAAAAATAAGTTTAATTCACTTATTCCGGATAGCAGAGCGTTAGAATATTATCATTCATATTTTTTGAATATTTGCTTTTGACCTTGAAAAGTCAAGCTCTCATCCCAAACTACTAGAACTCGTACCAAAATCAATAACCAATAACCACCTTTGACTTCCTGTCATCTGCACATAGAATGTCACGCGTGCGATTAAATTCTCCTCTCACCTTCCGTTTCGACTGGGATACCCATTATCCTGGGGGAAGTATCGGAGTGCTCCATAAGAATCCACCTTGAACTTTCGCCAGCGCGGTGCTTTCCTTCAACTCCCTTTCCCTCGACTTCGGAATGTGAACGAGTTGTCAAGGGATTTCATTCTAAACAGGCTCATATTTAGGGTACGTTCCAAAAGCACAGAGTGCTCCTCAGTGCTTCTGTAAAACCTTCTTCACAGTACACTTCCTTTTCTCCCATCAAACGTTTTCTCACTACAGCACCACGAGCGGCAACTCCTCTTCTGAGTCAGAAGAATACAACGCGCGCTGAACTCTCAACTTCTCTCATTAAAAGCTCCTCCGCTAAACGCCCCCGCAGAGAACAGCATCCAACCTTCCCCATTCTCATCCTCCATCACCTCCCTCGTTCCCTCTCTACATCCTTCAGTGTCTGCCCTAATAAGTTGCCTTCCCTGAGGAACTGCAACTCCGCCGTGTTTAACCCGGTGGATGAACTGACGTTGACACAAATACCAAAATTTCGCGCATTACGCACGCCCTATAAATGTCATGAAAACCCTCTGAGGAGACCTTCGTTGAAGAACGCGAGATAAAAACTTAAATCATTGTGGTTGGCGCTTGATGAGATCTGCTTATGCCACTCGGTGATTCATTAACTGACGAGATGTGGTAACACACTTTTTTACTCCACGTTGTAACATCTTATTCAGCATCCATTGAAATTAATGAGCAGTTTAAAATCTTTTAGCGCTCTTTGCTTGAAAACCTCCCATTTTTAATACCCTTAATGCCAATCCTTGGATGTTTTATTGGCCCAAGAATATTTTGTGCTTGCAATTTTAGAATTTTTTGCTTCGTATGTAAGAAGCATGTTTTGTCAAAATTTGATACCATCGTCGTTCAGTTCCATGTTTCATTACATTTTGCTTGTTTGTTGTAATTACTTTTTATCTAGTACATAAGGACTGTTCGTAAATATTTTTGATAGTCGTCATTACATTTCATATCTCATGATGGCGTCAAATGAAACTTAGTTTTAAGCAATACTTTGGATCTAATCGGAATCGCTCATATTTACTTCGAAAGCCTTTTAACTTTTACTATGAGGTTGTACTACATCATTATCTTATCTGATTGGTTCATTCTCTGATGCACGTTCATTTTGAATTTCTCGATTTAAAAGCAACTATTCCTACTATTTTTTTACTTGAGCCTTGTCATTTTTCAAAGTGATTATTATGCCACTCATACCGGGGATACAGCTCTAGCACTTGGATTTAATGAGATTTTTACCAAGATATCAACCTCCCAGAGTCTTTGAAGTCCCAAAGGTGTTTATTGTGTTTTAGATTTCGAGCGTTTAGTAAGTCTTCGGAACAAATTGTACGCAGCATGTCAACACCCATTCTTTTGTAAGCTAGCTATACCAGCAATTATTTCTACGCTACTTTAATAATAATTACTGCCTAAACTCAACGGCTAAAATGCTTACCCGCGTGGAAATTTTGAGCGTCCTGTTCGATGTTAAACTCACCCTATCGATGTTCACCTGGATGACAAAAATGTATGCATAGGAGTAAGCTTTCCTTTGCTTTTATCGACAATTTGGATTAGTCTTTAATTTAAATTTACTTTTCAATTTCTCTCTTCTTGAATTATATTTCTTTTGAAAGTTGATATGAATTATTTTGAGTTGAGCCCGAGACTCATGTTGAGCAAAACATATACTTTTATCTGCGAAGAGGCAACGTTTGATAAAGTGCTAAGTTTTATATCTGCTCAGCTTCTGGTTCTTGAAGAAAAATGAGCGTAGCAGAAAATATTTGCATGAAAACGTTTTTTACGAAACGTTTCTGCTGTAGAGTAATCTTGTTGCATATTGCCGGATATATATTCACGAAGATTTTACAGTCTTTACAGCCGTGTCTCGTGTTCTGACTTCCATTTCCTTCAAGCTTTCCAATTCAGCCCTTTCTCTTGCATAGCCTTATGAACGACATCCTTCAATAATCTCCTTGGTTTCCTTTTCTTCTTTCACTCTTTTGGTTGCTCCATATTCACAGTCGTAACCTCTCCTCCACCATTCTATGCGAGTTTCCACGAAATATTATTCTTTTTTGCCTATCATCTTCGTTATTTTCTCTTTTGCCATCAAACTTCTTTGATTCTTTGTTTCTCATTCTATATACAATTGTAGTACAAATGCATCTTCGTCAGTATTCCACATAAGCTGCTTCCTAATTTTCGTTGAATTGCTTTATTTACAACCCAAGTTTCCACTCCATAGGTTACGCTTCAATAGAAGATCGTCCTATTAATGTTTCCTATTATTTTCTTTGTCAAACTTTAACCCATAGTTTGGATGTAGATTTCTTGTAATTATTTTCCCCTAACTAATTTGTTTAAAATTTCAAAATCATCTCTTCCGTCCGCATTCATTAATGCTTAAGTATTTATATTAATTTAATAAATCACTTTTCCTTCGGAAAAAATATTACTTCGGTAATAATATATCGTTATTACCCTTTCGCCAAAACTTCACAATTATTTTCTGCTTCTTCAAATCTACTAGAATTTTCTGTTTATCACATCATTTTTTAAACATACAATTTTCACAAGATATTCTTATTAAACGAAATAAAAACAGATACCCCGATCAAATTAAAGGAAGAACTAACCAAAAATTAACCGCACTCGTACACTGTTGGCTTTATTAGCTTACCACCATGGTATTCTATTACAGTGAAAAGAGTAATGCGAGCCGACCGACCATAGTAACTTTTCCCTACCCAGGAAAAGCTACCACGGTTTCTATCTACCCAGAGATGTTTTCTGCCCTGCGGAATGCATGTTAGCAACAATGATCATGTCACACAACAATCTTCATTACTTTCAAACTGGAAGGTGCTGGGAAACAAATGCAGTACCCGTTAAATTTAGTGAATACAAGTTGTATCATGGTGATTAAAGACAGGTGAGAATGCAGTTAGAACATACCAGAATTTTGTACAGTGAAAAAAATAAAGGCGAACGGAGTATCGGTTTCCCAAAATTATACTCGATGGTTAAATGTTTGCTGCAAGTAATGTTTGACGAAATACTGTGCCAAATGTGAATTACTAACTTGTTGAATGCTGTAAATTCATTACCGCTATGTAGAAGCAAATATATAATTACGAAACGTTGGCGATTAGGTAATAACGGTCTATTATTTCCCTAGACCTATCATCTCTGTAGTAAAATTGAATTATTGTTTGAAAAGAGACCGATAAAGTGTAGCATCTGTGTATTAATTTTATGAATAAGGAAAAACCCCAGTGAAAAAAAAGCTCCAATCAAGCTATTCCAGAGGTTAGAGGCCCCTAACCGCATGATTAACTGCGGGACGCGGTCGTGGGCATCCGAGCGGCTGCACACGGTGGAATTAAGCCCGGTCTATACGACGCCCGACCTGGTGTGTCTGTGTGACCCACACGGCCTTACCATGTGGTTTTATTGCGCTCACACACGTGTGACCCGCAGTTAGGGGGGAGGGGGGAAGGGTGAGGTTGGGCGGGGAAGGGAACGTTGCGATCCGAATGAGATGAAAAAAAAAGAAAATCGCGTCCCGTCAATCCGTCTGCTTCCCTCCCTCTCACGACCTCGTCCAGACGCGCGATTTTTCATGACGAGCACCGAGGAGAGCGTGCGGCCTCCGCTGCGAGGCTGGACCCGTTGAGCCTCCCCTGTGCCGTGTGAGGCGGCAGCGCCACTCGTGGAGTTTTTGAGCGATCGTCGGAATTCGCTGAATGCGCCAGAGGAGAGATGGCAAAAAAATACACTGACAGATAGTGTCACGCGTATATATTTCACGGTTTTTGCCAACCAGCAGCGGTGACGGATTGTGCAGAGGAGGCTAAAGAAAGGAGGATTGTACTCTCCTCGTCAAATCCCCAATAGATTAGTACTAATTATTAATTTTAATACTTAGCACTTTTCTACAAATTTTATATTGTACGATGAGTTATTTAATTGTAAAACTTTCTGTACTTGACGATGCCGTAAATCATTGAAACGCATCGGACCGTAAAACATTTGTAGAAAAGTAATAAGTATTTTAATAAATCACAATTACTAATATAATGATCTTCTAAGAAGTGAATCCCACCACTGTCTATTTTATTCCCAATATATTTTAATGAAGTGTTTTTTTAATGGTAACTTTTAAATTTTAATATATCCGGCAATTAATTATACTGTATCATAAATAGGCCTGTGCGATTATCGAAAAAAATTGATATCGATCAATAATAAGAATAATTGGAAATGTGGTCGATTCAAATGTCGGGAATTGAAGAAATTACAATTAATTGAAGTCATTCAATTAATGGAAAAGGTCAATTAATTGACATCGAAATGGGTGTCAATTAATTGACAGGACTCAATTTGATCGTGCTTTTCAAAGGCTTTCCTTTGGCAATGAGAGGAATGAAAGAACTAATTTGAAAAACAACAAAATAAATCAGTTAGCTATTATTAATTAAATAAAGGAATAGATCGCTATTTGAAGACAGGCAGAAGAGATCCTCAGAGTGTTCATCCGACAGACACTGGCGTGTGTCCATGACAATGTTCCCACCGAGACTGAACAAACTCTCGGACGCAGTGCTAGTTGCCGGGATATAGTTAGATATATTATCGCTAACTTCTGCAGGGAGGGGTAGGTGGTGGCCGTAACCACCGTCAATAATCGTCAAGTAATCGATTACCCGAAAAAAATTGAGAAATGAATAACAATTGACAATTGAGCAACAATTGACACTCGAAAAACATTGACAGTTGAGTCAATTACCGCAATCGATATCTACAGAACACTATTTAATTGACGATTCCATTAATCGAATAATCGTACAGGCCTAATCATAAATGTATGCACAATCCTAAAAATATAAACATGTACCTATTTTTTATTTAGTAATACTGAATTTGACATATTTTGAGTCAACCAGACTACCCTTCATGATTGAGCGAAATATGTCTTCTTCCTTTCTTTTAACTTAAAAAAGCAATTCTTGAGAGATTTCTTCATCTGAGATAAATAGCTCGTTTCAGACATTTACCTGTTGCAGGTAGTGGATTTATCGTTATAGCTGGAGACCTGCGGCATTCTTTTCAGTTTTAGCTGAAAAATCATTAATTACTCTGAATGGAATAGTTTTATCATAAAGAGGTGGTGATTAAAAAAATAGCTAAACTTCCCTTTTCTTTGTATATAATATTTCTAATATTTCTTGGGACCTCTGCGAAGACCAGAATCCTGAACGAGGGTTTTCAATCCAGGATGTATAGAAAGGTGCTATGTACTCTGAACCACATTGGAGTAAAACTGATTGATACATTCAATATTTCGTGTGAATAGAAAACAAAAAACTCTCTGGGAAGTAAAGGCTAAGGAATATTACATACACAAATATTTTTATATGCCGGAAAATATGTCATCCAGATCTGTTTCAACTGAACGCAGATAAGTTTAAATGCCCAGGGCGTAAACCATTCTTTTAGTTGTTTTTTTGCTAAACCTATGCATGAGATAAAACATTTAAATACGTCAATGAGAGTAGTTAGAGGGATGTAAAAAATTTCAGCTGAATATTGCGCTTTTAATTTGTATAAAACTCTTTTTCTAAAATATGAAGCTGAAATGACTTTAATGATGACTGTATGCAGGAAAAATCCTCATGTATGGATAAATTGCGTTTTAGCTTTCGAATGTCTAATTATTGCTGATTAGCGCTACAAATGTTGATAATGGCTCAGAAAAATATAAAGGTGAAGTTCTGTCTCACCAAAAGTATACATTCAAGCTGATGATGAAGTATCAACTTTTTTTTCCAATAGCTTCGGGATCAAATATTGGATAATCGGGATAGACATTGAGGGATAGAATTCTCTTCCATTAGTTAATGAGGATAAAATCGCACCCTGATACTTCTATTTAATTTTATAATGAATAGCATGTTTGGCATTAAGTCAATATTTTTGTTTAAAAAGCTCTTTCGAGCAGCTGTAAAACTTCGATCCCAGCATTTGACATTTGACACGTGTTAATCATCAAATTGATGTTATGCTCGTGTTATCACTTGACTGCAAAAAAATTTCTCTCGTTTGCGTCATTGTCCCTTGCGTCTGCTGAACGTAAAAATCATTTTTCCGATTCTCATTAATGATATTTTTTGTCGTTTATACATCCATCGTAGCGGGTATTGGGATGCAATACGCTGTATTTAAAATGATTCGTTGGGGTGAACAATCCCAGAAGGTATAAAACAAATATATGGCAGTTTAATATGAAAATATCATTTGACATAACTGATATTCGAACGCCGAATATCCGAATTGGTGTTGTTGCTCGCTTAAACATCTGACTGGTAATGAGGAGTCTTGGATTTGAATTTTAGTCATGAAAAATGAAATAAGCAATAGGAGAATAGTTATAGAGAATAATTACACAAAGGAGTTTTCGTATATTTTGTGCCGTTGCATGCCCTCTCCTGAATCGTATCCAGCAGAACTTATACTCTGGCTCGGATGCCCGTCGGGTAATCAATTAAGACAAGCAAATTATTATTTAAAAAATTAGATTTGGAGCTCCTCTCTGCTGGAAATCTTCCTGATTCATCCTATATTGTCATTTGACATTTTGTTAAATGAAATTCGTTTCCTCAGGGATATCTCTTTGGAATATACTAGGCACGATAAGCTGAATGGAAGACTTTAGTAATTCCATACAATTATTTCTTTGCATACTCATACATACCCATCACGCCTCTCTCTTTCGGGGTAGATAATGTCAAATAACTGAGTAACTATTGCTAACCGTAGAAAACTGGCTCTATTTCAATAATTACCTCCATAATACCCATCCTTTCACACAACGTTTGCTTCTTTTACACTCATGAATTGCTTCATACACGCCTCTCCTATTCATTAGACTGCTAAGATTCCTTCTCTTTAGAGTCTCGTCCACCACATTCGCTTATGACTTTCGTATTCTATCCTGGGGCATCCTCTCACACCATTCCCTCCACTAAGATATATATGTTTATAATATCCGACTCTCTTTCATTTTCTCAACATGGCCAAGCCAACGAAGCACACTCCTCTCATACTTATACGTCCATTATTGGAGCATCCAACCAACATTCTATCGTCACCCACTCATTTTTAACCTTATCCATCCGTTTTTTCTGAAAACACTTCTAAGGTACCTCTGTATTTAGACTACTTTCATGCTTATCCTGACGTACCCTGGTTTCACTACCATATAATAACGTCGGAAGGAGGAAACTTCTCTACAGTGCGATTTTCACTTCCCTAAACAAACACTTGATCCCAGATTTACTCCACAAACACCCAACGAATTTCCTACATCAATCGACGGCCATGATACACAAAATCGTCGACTTATTCGATTGTTTCATCATTTGCCCTCATCGTATAATCATTACTACTACTTTCCATGATTGATTTTATTTAAATAAATTGCTTTAATGACCAAATTATGGCATTCGACTTCGAAACATTGGTTATTCGTCAAATGAAAAATGATATTGTGTGTGATCACAAAAGTCTTTCTTTCACTTCTTCACACTTTGCTTATTTCCTTCATGATTTTTTTTTCTTTCCGTAGATTAACAAGATTGAAGTATAATAGGATTTCAATATCTTTTATTGGAAGCTATCCCAAGGATAGAGGTATATTTTTGGGTAAAAGAATTTTTTATCCAACAAAGTGTGCCGTTACATAAATTAAGTTATCATCATTTAAATTTGAATTAAAATCGTTTTGTTCCATTCTCCATTCTCAGTTCTTTTATTGGGTTAATCTTTTATGCATAAAGCAAAAGATCTCTCAGGTCTCTGCCACGTATGCTCGTTTGTAGACGTTTCAATGGCATTCCATCTTGCTTATTCAGCCTAGTGTAATCCTCGATACCAATTAGCCTCTTATATGCAAAATGCGTCCAGGATATTCCTGATCTGAAGAAACTAGCTGAAATGCTTGCCAAATAGTCTCCAGATTAATCAATGCGGAAGAGATCCCGTGAGATCATCTTACAAAGTAGTATGAGGAAGACATAACTTCAACTTTTGAGGTTGAAATTATAGGCTATCGAGTGAATATGGTAGCTCAAGTACCTGCCGACTTGCCATCCTGAGGGCACGGGACCGGTTCCCAACAGTGCCATAGATTTATTTCCACAGAATTTCAATCCCTACTTAAGTGTCTTGTGGATGGCACCTAATGTGCAGTATTCCTCTGAGATGTGTGGCCAATCCCTAAAAAACGGAGTCACCTTTCCTTAATGGTGAAAATGACCATAGTTTTCGGTCACCTCCCCCAAAATTCTAAACAATGGACTATCGTAAGGACAAAAGTGTATGGGTTTTTAACTCGCAACTCGTTCATATTCGCCATAAACACATTATAAGTGAACGGAAAGTGCTATACAGCTGATGAGAGGACTAGGTTTGGGGCCATTGAAGGCTCGGAGCTACAAGGTAGGCTCAGATTGATTAAAAACGTCAGACTTCGTGAGTTTCAGTACGACGAGGAGGATATTATTTTGACCGCGCGCTATATCTCTAGAACTGATAGAAGCGACAAAATAATAGATTCTCTGCGAACTGGCAGGGACAAAAACTCATCCTTTCCACGCACCATTTGTGATTTTAACAAAAACAGCCTGACGCTTGAATAAGACTCGTTCATGTACAATTAACCTTTGCTCTCTCCCCACTCATTTCCCCTATTCCATCCACATTAATGGCTCGTATTCCCTCTGCCACACGCCTCTGTGGCGGCTCACAGGGTAATATGTAAATGTAGATAGTAATTTTTAAAGAAAATGAAAAAATTAACAAATTTTGGCTATTATATTGTGCTAATTATTTTATAGGTTGACTAAAAATACTTTTAAGCTTGATAAACATCAGTCCGAAGATTATTTGGCTACCCATCTTTTTTATTTTATAGTTTTTTTTGTGTATTTACTTTTTGTCTAGATACATAGAATATTTTTCAATCCTGGAACGCTGATGTTAATTCGTTTGCTCCGTTCTTTCATTCCAGGGGGCGATTCATCTTCGGACCCCGGGGGCGGCGGCGGGGGCGTGGGCGGAGGCGGCGGGGGCGGCGGCGGAGACCTGGCCGGGGCCGGCGGCGGCGTGTGCCGCCTGCAGTCGCCCAACTACCCGGGCGTCTACCCGCGCAACGTGACCTGCTACATGAGCATCCGGCAGCGCACCGTGCCGACGTGCAAGCACGCCATGATCTCCGTGGGCCAGGGGGACGGGCGGGTGCGGCTCCGGAGGGGAGCCCCGCCCCCGCCTCAGCCTCCCGCGCCGCCCCTCTATCCCTCCTCCCCCTTCTCCTCTCACCTCCAGCCCCCGCCGCCCCCGAACCCCAACGACCCGCTCTTCCGGCTGCTCATGATGAGGAGGCAGGGTGAGGAGCTGGGGGCAGGAGGGGGCATGGGGATGGGCGGGATGGGGATGCCACCCCCTGGGGGCGGAGGGGGCCGGCGCGGAGGAGGAGGCGGCGGCGGCGGCTACGGTATGGGAGGCCCCAAGAGGGTCAACTCGACCACTTGGGACCCGTGGAGCGGGGCGTATGCGGACGCGGATCCCGGCGGGGAGGGCGGCCACTACCCACCGCACCACCTGCCACATCCCCCCACGGTGAGTGAGTGAGTTCCTGCCTCCCGCGCCCTGAAATGTTAATTTGTTTGCGTTTGCCGGCGGAAAGTGGGGGACGGGACGAAGTCCGAATCGCATTTGCGAAATCCGGTGTGCACGATCGGTGCACATCCGGTGGTTTAACTCTCTCGCGAGCTAAATAAGAGTATATTTTCTCTCCATTATGCACGCGGATGTGATTTTAAATTAAACCTTCAATATAATCTCTTCTTTGGAAATGAGTATATAGAATAAATTACTTTACTTAACCCCTTATTGTTCGGAATATTGATTTTATTGAGTAGATCCCTAAGTACAAACCAATTAAGAAGGCTGTCTTCATCAGGAGTTTTAAATTGATTTTTCCACTAATACCTTCATGAAAACATGTTTCATGAACAAAATATGTGATCCCCAAGGTGTAACGGAAAAAAAATATACTTTATTTATGATGATTGTTTTCTTAATTAACCGCCAGAATTATAATACCATGTATCCAGTAAAGTTTGATATTGCTGTCAAAGTTTTGTCAAAATGTTTATGAATATATGATTACCATGAGACATCCGGTATGAAGAGAAGATGTACTATAATTATCTGTCATGAGATACAATGAGTATATTTTCCCAGCTATATTCGTGAGGATGCAAAGTTTTTGTGGATAAATATACACTAGCATGCATTTCATCGCTACGTAACGCGCTATGAGGTCATTATGTCCCCAAGTGCTTCTAAAAATCCAGAGTTTTGCTGGAGCATTATGACAAAGCGTTGGTAATGCAATCAAATGTAATCGCGTAAAATTTGGGGCAGCTTTCGTGCATACTGTGTAACTCTAACGAGTTAGGCAGACAATATTTTATTTTCTCTATCCATGGGTGTGGTAAGAAAATATACTCTACTCTCGTGGCCAAAGTCGGGTGCTTTTTTTAATAGCCCAAAGTACTTATCTGGTCGAATTTTAGAGATAGAATCTCTTTTAATAATTAGTGTGGCGATATAAGGCAGCGCTACTAAAATATATTTTTGGAATTCATGTTAATCCAGAAACATTCGCAATGAGCCCTAGTGGCTTCACCTATTAAATAGAGAATACTTTGTCTCCTCTCCTGGTGAATGGATGCACATCCAAAGTATTACTCTATTTCATTAACTCTTGCTGGTTGAAAATACTGCTTTTTTTAGCACCTGCCAAACTGTGCAGTACCAATCACAGTAATTGTTTGATGGTATGGAATAAGGATCTGACCAGTGAATTGGTGGTGACCAGTAAAGAAATGGTATTCAAAATTATCGTACATTTGGGTCCGTTGTTTCCCGGTCTAGTTTTGAATTAGTTATTAGTATTGCTCGATGAATGAAAATGATTGCGTTGTATGTTTTATCAATTTAGGTAAAGCTGACATTTGATATAACTCCGTGTTTGAATTGCCATCAAACTAATGTTTTGAATAACTAGTGGGTGTTTTCCTTTGAGCTACATAATTTCCTATTTAAAAATTGAATTTTCATTGAAAACGTTTCAGCGCCCATTTTATTTCTCCGTAGCTCTCAGATAACATCTTGTTAGACAAATATATATTAAGCGCAGGAATAAATTTCCTCCATAATTATATCTTTAATTATGTTTACTACTGGGGACGCTGCCTGCAATGGTAATGAAAGGTCGAGTGCCACAAAATAAAACGCAGCAAGCCCGAAAGCCATTGCAGAAGATTTACATCGCTGCGAAAGTTTACGACTCAAATTTTTCAGATGATAGTTTCGCGAGCATAAGAGTCTGGTGCTTTAGGTTTTTTTTTGTTTTGCTATCGGACGATTTGTTGGTCCGTATGCCCCTGCGATCTCGAAAAGCCATTGGCTTGTCTTCAGGTTTCTCAGGGGCCAAACCACCAGTACTTGCCAGAAACACCAAGGCCCTAGACATGCGAAAAACCGAACCAGGCAGGACTCGAACTCACGACCCTCGAATTAGCAGGCAAGGAGTTTACCCCGCCGCCACCGGGGCCAGTGGGTAAAAAATAAATCGTATATTCTTCTCAGCCTTAATCAATCGAAAACTATCGCTGCAGCCTTCACTTAAACCTTAAATGTTACATTAAAATAACAGGTCTTTTTAGGTCGTGGGAGTGAGCAATTTGTTCCAATTTGCCTTTCTCTGAATTAAAATGCGTAGAAACTGGCATTCAATTCGCTTACTCTATTAGTATTAGTGCAGCTCGTGTGCATTAGTCTATATAGCCACTGGTTAAATATTTTCTCTCTTTAGCTTTGGTAGCTTTTAGTTCTGATACCCATAGTGAACCTTTCTCTTTCATCGAAAATGTAACACCAATGCTGATAAAATTGTTTGTCTATCGATAATACTGCGATATCGCAGAAAGAAAAGAAAAAAATACTTGAGTCATCAAGGTCCGGTTTTGCAATAACATTGTACTCCAGAAGTTTGATACTAGAACAAGCCGCCGCAGGTGGAACAGGTAATTTAATGTTGTAACTTAAATCAAAGAATAAATGAACGGCCTAACGTTAGTTTTATCTTTTATGAGGAACGTCCTCGGTTTTAGTCCCCGGCCCATTTCAAAACTTGATATGTTCCGATTCTGAGACATTGGAATGTGGGAACCCACGTATACTTTAAGGTGACTCAAGTTATCTACATCTACGATGTACCGTACAAGCCACCCCTAGGGTGTATGCCACGGGGTGATTCCACACCGGGCATGCAGCACCCGTCCCAGTTCAAATCAGGACCCCGCACGTTCCCCTGGCCGCTAGGCGCAGACCAAATAGTAGTCAGGAGGACAGTGCGTAGTCAAACCAGAAACTAGGAGAGTGATACGTAAACGAACATACAATTATGCAGTGCATTGATAAAGAGACAACTACTGGTTAAAATTACTAATACTATTAATTTATGAATGCTATGAGATACTACTTCATGCAAAAGACAAAATAATGCCGGACATTTCAAAGTTATCGTAAACCTAGAGATGTTACAAAGACTCCTTCTCCATCCGCAGGGTGGCGTTGGCGTCACTTCGAGCGGCGTCCGCCTCCTCGAGGGTTCGGACTGTGGCGGTGGCGACCGCGATTGGCTCATCTTCTACGACGGTCCCTCCACCGACGACCCCGTCCTCCTGAGGGCCTGCGGCGGGGATTCCCTGCCCCGCGTCACCGCCAGGGGCCCCCACATGCTCGTCGCCTTCCACTCGTCCCCGCTTCCCGCCCCCCTGGGCCCTCCGCCCCCGCACCTCGCCAACAGCCCGATGGCCCACCCTTCGCCGCTCCCTGGGGGACAGCAGGGCATGCCCCAGGGTCCGGGACAGCAGCAGGGCGGCCCCCAGCAGCAGTCTTCCTACTCTTACTTCCCACCATCGCCGCTCAGGGGATTCGACCTCAGTGTGGATGTCATCTTCGTCGACTCTGACTCGACGGACTACGCCCGCGACGACAAGTGAGTACAAATTATTTTATTATTTTAAACCCACCGTGACTCGCGCGGGGTGTCCCAGCCAGCTTTCTCATTTCCTGCTAGGAAATAACTCGTCTCCAGTAGTAAATGAGATGTATTGGATCATTTGCTGAGTAGACAATCATCCTGTGGCCTGGAGTATTGCCAATGTGCTTAATAAAGTCATTTTCCAGTCACCTTAGTCATCTCTTTGTTTTCTACTTAAAATTTGTTTAATTTCAGTCGCTGCGTTAACTGCGTCAAAATGGGGACGAAAAAAAATTATAAACCTAAAAACATAATATGAATCTCAAAAATATTTTTTTAACCATTTACTTATTTTTATTGTTTGCTAATTGTGATAAATATTGCAGTTTTGTAATTATTTCAGTAATTCAACCTAATATTTGGAGTTAGTGGAATATTATGCATATTCTTCCTCATTTCCAAATGTATATATGAATATTTCTATTCCTATGAATATTTATTAGACAATAATTTCAAGGACTTGACTTTCCGCTGCCATATATATTAAAGTTTTTGATATTTTTTTATATGTTACAGAACCGTAATTAGTCTAACGTGAACATGTTCTTTCTCGTTTTCATGTAAGAAAGTCAGCATTCCGCTTTGAACTGAAAATACGTTTTTTTTCCTTCAAATAATCGCTTGCCTAACTCATTTTTGGTAGCCTTAATATTGCAGTTTATTCCATTATGTAAATCACAGAATCCGATTAATAAAGAAATAATCCATTGTGAAAATTCTTTCTTCCTTCTCATCTAAAAATCAATTGGCCATCTGAGCTATGCTAGCCTTAAAATATTATATTTATATTGAAACGTATATACGAAACTCGATTAGTACTGAAGAAATTTGTTTGCGAGGGGACAGAAAAGGCATTTGTTTAATAGTAGCTAATAACTTTGGGTCAGAGTAAATTCTAAATAGTCTCAGGTACCTCTATATCTGGATTTCCTTTCCTAGAGTGAATAGCTGTCTTTGACAGACGACGGCATGTACCGTCAGGAGTTATACAAAAATAAAGCTATCACCTATCTCAGCTGGTGGTAACAGTTATTTTTCTGGTATCCCTCCCTTTTTTCGCATTATTTAGTTTATTGAACTGTATTCCGGTAATGGATTATTCTTTAGTATTCCAGGTTTGTATCCCATAATTTGTCTATTCGGTTTGAGTTTTGAAGTCGAGGAATTTTAACGGAACAAAATATGGGTGGGAATGAATTGAACAACTCACACTGCACTTGCTGATGTTGACATCAATCTGGCGGCCATCTTCGGATATGGCGTCAGCGAAAACAGCGCTGCCATTGGTTATTTGAGTTTATAATGTTAAAAATATATGTTCAAAATACACTAGGAATAATTCAAGCGTAAAAGAAACATGAACATTTTTATAATTTTTTTCAAAAAAATGGAATATTTCAAATCAAAAACACAAGCGAACGTCACTATATTGGCATTATGTTTGACAAATTGTTTTGCATAAATCTGCGGCCCAACTACCATTAATTGGATTAAAAGGTTTTTCATGTTGATTATGTAAGGCGTAATACGCGGAAAGAAAACCTTTCAAATGGAACTACGTATCCATTAGGACTAAGAGTAAACTCCACGGGTATTAAGATCGTCTGTTCAACGTTCCCCTTTCAAAAAAAGGCTTCAAGAAGGAAATCAGTATAATAAAACACATTGCTTCAGTCAAAGAGTATTCCCAAGATTTAATTGACAAATTAATTTTTAGAAAACAGAGAAGACAGGCCATCAACCAAATTTTTTCAACAGACATTAATAATAATAATAAGAAGCCGTGGTGCAAGTTTACATACCTGGATTACTAAAAAATTACCAAGAGATAAATTTCATATTTAACTCAGAAGGCTCATTGTAAAATGTAAAGATCAGATAGACAAAATTGATAGATGTGGGATTTACGCATTAAAGTGCAGTGTTTGTAACGGTGTCTACGTGGGACAGAAAAGAAGAAGCTTCAATGTGAGAAGAAAATAACATTTAAGTGCTTATAAAAATAAAAATGAGAGCAAAAGTAATTTGTCTAAACACAGTCTAACCACCAGAGTGATTTTGAACTGCAGCTTTTAAAATTTTGCAATGACCAACGGGAACTGGACTCACGAGAACAACTAAAGATTTTAAAACTTATGAATGACCCAGACATCACCCTTATTAATGAGTACCTGTGTCCATCCTTCCTCCTGGCCTCCATTTTGAACAACCTCATCTCCTCTCCTCATTTACCCCCTTTCTCTGATGACACGTAACTTCAACTACCATATTTACACAAACAAAACATAAATACAAACGCCTGATGATGATAATTACTCATCGAAACCCGGGTCGTGTATGTTATTAAATAAAAAATTGGTTTTTTAAAAGTCAAATTATTTAAAAACTACAATGATATACTACAAAGTTACCCTATAACAAGTTAATTTTATTCAAAGATTAACTCCAGCCTTCAACCTACCTCTAACTTTCTTATATTTTTATTTGCCTTTATTTCAATTCAAGAAAAACCATTAATATGAATTAAAAGATAAAGCCATCTACATTCAGACCCTTGTCGGCGCACTTTATGAAATTAAGCATTAACTCATCACGGAAGTTAGCGTTAACAATACATCAACAGCCATGGAAAAGTTTATATGTCGTGGATTCATTTCTCTTCCTGGTAATTTCACGAAAGGAAAGAATACCCACCTTGATACTCGCTTGAAAAATATTGCACAGTGGCAAAGCATGTATTTTTTACCCTTATTAGCAGCACGTGTTCATTTCGCAGTCTCTGGGAGTGGGAAAATCTTTTTTTTTGTCCTTTTCTGCTTCAAGATACGTTCACTAAATAAACTACTTTTTTCCATCGCCAACGAGGAAACTACTCCCTTTTCTTTTAAATCGACTTTCCGGCCGCGAAAAATTAACTCTTCATTTTATGGTAATGACATTCGTGCCTCACTTTAGCGCTCCCGTGGTCACGAATGGGCGTCAGGGGACGTCACAAAGTGACTTCAGGCACCGCTGCCGTCAAATAGGAGAGTGGAGATACCTCCTTTAACACTCCATAAAATATTTCGCTCGTTTAGGATGTCCGAGTTGAGTCCGTATCGGGAAAAGTGCTATAGGCAAACGATCGTTTGCAGAGATATAAATAATGGAAGTAGGCAGATAGCAGGCTAGTTGTGGAGCCCTCAAGAGTTATTTAAATAAATAATTAATCATTGCAAACATTAAGAGCCTGAGGAGACCTTAAAACATGACTTAAATGTTCAAACAAACATGTAATAATTAGTTTCCTAGGTAGACCTAATTTTTTTTCATTTCAACCACGGATATCTTTACGCGGTTAAGTGACTTTGGCATCGTTTCCGGTCACGGCGATGTGGCCATGGCATTTGTTTTTATTTTTAACTTGGCTAAACTTTGCCTAAATAAATCTCCTGGGCTGCCATTGGTTCCAACAGTTTTTGTGGCTATTTGGAAAATTACTCGAGATAAACTCATTTCATCCTTGTAACATCTCTTGCTTTCTTAGTTTGGCTACTCATGATTGGAAGTAAAGTCTAACGATTAAAATCATAAAATATCCGCCATGAATACAGGAGTGGTTATTTATAATTGTGTAAACTCCAATGTATTTTTAGATAACTATTAACTATAGTAAATGGACCTTAATGGCTGTATATTCACGCTCCTATTGCAGTTTTTAGAATAGAAATATGTATTGCTCAAAAACTTCACGCTATCACATGCAAATTTCTTCAAATGACTAACAATAAAAATCCTGAATGGAGTAACTACAGGAGTTCCAATAATTTAAAAGACGTGTTTATGTATAGGTATTCGATAACCCATGCTTTCCGATGTCGCGATAGAAACATCCATGCATGGGCTTATCGGTATGCACCTTGAGCAAGAACTTCTGCTCGGCTTTTTTTATTTCGAGCTTGAGAACTTCTGCCTTCAATGACGAGATGGTCGTGCCATTGTCGCTTCCGTCGGATGACGGGTCAAAGTCGAGACCGGTTTCGTCCGCTGCCCTCTTTGCCACCTGGAAGAAAAAGGCCCCTACTCTCGCACTCTCGTGCTCTCTCACGAGATTGAGCAGGAAGTCCCTGCTTCTGAGCACTCAGCATGCTGTACCCGAGACAACTCTGTTGTGGAGACACTCCAGACTTAATAGTCCTTTACCACCTACATTGCGAGAAAGATAGATTCCTGTGAGTCTAAATGGATTTAGCGGTGAGCCTTTCCTTCACTGCTGCAACCTCCTGCATTCGACGCTGGGGGACGGCGAGGTATTCATAGCTATCATTGTCCTCGAGGTGACGATTGACGCTCCCGTCAACAAGTTGCAGGTCTTCCTTGATCTCCGGAAATCTTCCTCTCGCCAGGTGGATGGATGCACACTTGTCAAATCCGAACTCCATCCCCATAGCCTCACTGTATTCTAGTACGGTATCCAGGGCAGTGCGAAGGTCGTTTGCATTAAAAGCATAATGCTTCAGGCCAACCATGTAAAATAAATGGGTGACCTTATGCTTCCTGTAACCTGGAACACCGCACATGAATCCTCTACCTTGCCGCAGCCGAAGGGACAAGGGTAGGAGGGAAATACAGAGCAGTAAGGGACTCAAGCTGTAGCCTTGAAAAACGCCACGGTTGTATGTTACCAACTCTGTGGAAACTGACCGCTTGCCTGAATTTAGAACGAAGCGCGTTTTCCAGAGTGGTAACAGGCGTTGGATGCAGGACACTACCTCTGGGTGGACTTTCATCAACTTCAGCATAGCTATCAAAAGCTCATGCGAAGTGGTGTCAAAAGCCTTCTTGTAGTCCACCCAGGCCATTGATAGGTTTCGCTTATGCCGTATGGCATCCTGGCATATGCACCTATCAATGAGCAGGTTGTCCTTGCATCCCGTGATTCCCCGCTTTGAGCCCCTCTGCTCGTACAGCTCCTCCCACACAGGCTCGACATGGTGGAGAATAAGGTCGTTCAAGATATAGGTGAACGCCTTGTATACGGTGTTGAGGCAGGTTATAGGGCAGTAGTTCTTTGGATTGGACAAGTCTCCCTTCTTAGGTATTAGAACCGTGCGTCCCTCAGTCATCCAAGGTTGAATTGGTTCTCTATCCATCAGAAAAGACGTAAAGATTCTGGCGAGGTGTTGGTGGGTGGAAGTAAATTTCTTTCACCAATTGTAGGTGGCGGTCACAGAACTCTTTAAAGAGGCCTAGGGCCGGAGTGTCTCCATTGAATGGTTTCGACATTTCACAGATTTCCTTCCAGAAACGTTCTACCTCTTGGACGGGTGGCGGAGATTCAACGACAGGCGGAGGTGGACGAAAGAGACGGAACGGGTGAAGAAGAAAGGTAGAATTCTCCCTCACGGCCTTGCTCCTCTTGAGGAGTTTTTTTCCGGACCGTGGTGGCGTTCTCTATCGACCGATCGATATTTTATTCAGCGTGTGATGGTTGTATTTGAGGCTGCGCGCAATGTGCCGAACTTTAGGAGTGAAAGCTCACCCAGATGCGATGTATTCCATCACACACTGAATTTTCGACGCCTGCGTGATCTTGGCCTCCAATTGTTCCAGCCTTTTTCTGCTTTGTCCTCCCGATAGGCGTTCTTTTGGGACAGAGCCATGATTTTGGCAGCAGCGTAGACCACGCAATTGACCGTACATAGGTCCGACGTCTCTGTCAGGATTTCGTCGATGGGACCATTCTACCGGGAGAGGTGGTTACCCCGCAGAGAGATTTTTCGGTGGATATCTCTGTCTTTTTTGTCCTTCATCATTGGAATCTGTGCTTAATAACCGCGATCGTAGTTCAGAGACGGCCTGACTTGCTTCCTCATTATTTGGCAGAGACTGTGGCATGAGTGCCGTTTTCGCCTCAGGCTACCTGTGTCGGGGAGGGTGGTCTGGCCGGTGGTGTGTTCCTCTGAACTGGCGGTTGGTGGAGAGTTTTCTTTTACCTCAGGTGGTTGGCATAATCGCGCAGATTTTGCTACGATTGGTGGTCGTGTTCTGGATGCATCTCACGCCACAAAGAGTGCATCCTTGCCATATATCCCCTGCGTTCGGTCTCGCTGGCAGTATGGCATGCGAGGAGGTCGCCCCTTAGGGCTTCCGTCCACTGCATTCGAGCTACCGTTGTGGCGGTAATTCTATTGCCACTCCCACACCCACTAGGGCCCCCATCCGAGAGGGGCCGGTTGTGGGTGGCTTTTTCTGTTTTCCTTTTTGGAACCAGAAGTGCTGCATGTGGAAGTGGTTAGCCCCACACGAGACGTCCACCATTAGCCGGCAAAAGCCGTTACCCGGTACGCCACGTGGAGGCTGGTGGTCTGGCTTTCGTACCCAACATTTCTTATTGTTAATTGGTTCATCCCAGGATCGGTTAGAAGAAAAAAAATTGGATTCAAGTCATTTCGCGGCTGTTATTTCCTTTGGCTTCCAAGACGAGCTTCTCGAATTCGGGCATAGGTAGATAAATACTTAAGATAAATTTTCCTAATTTTGGTCCTATGAATGACCTCTTAAGTCGATCGCGCCATCCAAGTCAATACAAGAATTCAAGTCTAAGCCATTGCTAGGTTTTTGCACAGTAAATTAGATGTAGTTTCTTCTTTCTCTTCTTCTCTATCTTCAATTCTCATTCTGCAGAGGTGCTTCTTCACTCAGTAATAGCTGGTTAACATCCCTGACAATAGCCTTAGTTGGCTTCTATCCACTGATAAAAGCGAAGTCTCTGTTTCGAGGGAGAGATCGAAAGCTGTCATTATGATGCGCGTTCTTCAATATTTTATATTTTCAACTTAACAGATTGACGTTTAGGCCTTGAACCCTGACGAAGGCCATATTGAATAAGACTGAAATCTTTAAATTGAGGCCCCGCAGACGTATTTTAAGGAAACCTAAGATTCATATTGTGACGAAAGAAGTCTTACACAGAATGGATTGTCAACTCGAACTCATATTAACCATAAAACAGCGTAAATTAAAATAGTTAGGATGTATTTTGAGACACGAGAATAAATATCAACGTATCCAATTACCTATCTCCGTGAAGGTTGAAGGAAGACAAATCCCTGGTAAAAGATGAGTTACGTGGCACCAATCTGAAACAGTGCTCTGGAGCAACATCGGTGTAACTTTTCTAAACTGCATGAAATAAATTAGACATCGCCATAATGATAGCCAAAGTACGGACCGGGTAAGATAGAAGAAGGAGAATTATATGCCTAAGCGTTTTTGAATAACTGTATTGTGGTCCATCGATGAACCTCCTAGCTTGCCTCAGGCATCATAATAAGTGCCAGATCTCAAGGTGTTGGGCGTAGCTCAACCCTTTGCTCTCAGGATTCAGGACAGAGGACGTGCATTCGGACGCACAGACAGACATTTTTTGCGACGGGCCGAAATCATACAAATTTCACACCAAGCACTAACCTGTCATTTTATTTGGAAGGGGAGGAAAAGGCGACGGGGGTGAGATTGTAAGAGAAGGACATTGAGGATGAATGCGACCAGCGGGGCGGAGCAGGTGAGAGGCTGGGGGGGAATTGGGTCTGATGGGAGGATTGTTGAAAAAGAGGGGTGCGAGACGGGAGGAAGTAACGGGGGGGGGGAATGATACGTCAGGATAACAAAAGAGAGTCGCATTTCCCGGGGAGGAGGAGACTTGTCCGGCAAAGCCGTCCAATTGCAGTGGGGAGGAACTGAAAGGGCAGTCGCGCCATAACAGTGGAAGCTCGGGGTTTGTTTCAGAAGTGAAGAGGAACATGGACAAACATGAGCCGACCTCATTAGGGGAGTAACGACCGCGGGGAGGAATGAAGAGGGATGGAACGCTAAAAGGGGTGGAAAGGGGGAGGTTTATGGGGAGGGGGGTTGGTTTAAAGTGGGGTAGGAGGGCTCTTTTTTTCATTACTCTGACCCGAATTAACCGGCGGCTATCGCAAAGCAAACATAGCATTCCGTAATCTCCGTTCCAAGGTTTGACCTGAAACGACTGTATTTTTATTTTTAATCCCTTCTTTCCATAATCCCTCTTTTCTCTCATCCGTGCGATCCCTCCCTTCGCAACCTCGTCCCTTGAATGTTTCCGGGGAAGTGATGGAGAGGCCGGTCGGAGGATAGGGTTCCGTTGAGGTAGGGAAGGAGAGAGGTGGATGGTATAGGTGGAGGACAAGTAAGGTGGCTTGGTTCAGAGTTCCACTCTTTCACAGTTGCACTTCTTCTTTTGAATCCCCCTTAGCTTACATTTTCCTTCCTCCTGTATCAAATATACTTTAATTATTTACAGGTTGGTCTTATCAGACTGTCATTTTCCGACAGGCGTATTCATGAAGCGATTCACACGTTCTGAGCAAATTATTATTTGGAACGACTTCGTAAACCTCGTAGTCACAAGTCCACTAATCGCTCACTTCTCTGGCTAAGGCATGTATCATCCTCATCTGTGAACAAACAAATAATGCTATAATCAAGCCGCTAATCTTGAAAAGGGCAATAAAAACACCAAAAATTGTGTTTGATCCTTATCATCTAAATATATAGAACAGTAAGTCAAAATTGGATACTAGGAAAATAATTATCAAAGTTTCTCACGCAATTTTGTCCAAGTTGTATTTTCTTAAATTTATTTAATAATATTTAAAAGCCTTCAAATGTAAGACTCCTAAGATGTACCTATAAATCGTCACTGGTTCTCATGCTTTTCGCTCAAGTATATTTTCTCAAACTCAAACTCGGTCCGAATTTTACCGAAGGCTATAGTCAGCTGAATGAATTTTTCGCAACTATAAGACCCCCAAGATATGTCTTACCAAAATCGTTTGAGCCGTTTTCAAGTTGCATTTTACGCAGAAACATACATACATACATACTATTACTCGTTTTAGAGTAAGGCGAATCATAATTTCTATTCGATGCCTCGCTGTCTTTAGCTGAATCTAGGATCCATTCTAAATAGAAACGAGGTGCTAAACCCATGGGCTTATCATGGCATCTATGATTTTTTCAAAATTATATGAAATTACTAAAATAGGTATACATTTAACTTTCAGAATAAAATTAGTTTTAACAAATATTTAATTTTTCCAAATTTTAGGTGAAAAATTGCAAATGCAAAGAGAAAAATCTATTTTCCAAGAATCTTGAAGTCAGTGAAACTTTGGTATTCTCGAAATCAATAATATTTTATTTAAACATTTTCTGGAGGAAAACTTATTAGATAATTTACAGTTGAATGATGGAAATTTGAAATATATAGCGCAGAGGCCGGAAAAAAGACTTTTTTCTAACAATAAGACATATTAGTATGGAAAACGATACGTAAAGTATACTGCTCATCCTCATAGCTTGATTCATCCTGGGCGTTGCTTCAACGTTTAGTCACCATAATCAAGGGCACAACCATTGAAAATTTCAACTTTTGCGCTGAAGCCATGACTGAGCTAAGGATTAACCCTAATCCGGGAAAGTTAGTTCACCTACGTAACTGGTCGCGCTGAGCCTAAAAGGCTCACCTATTAAAATAATAGTACCACAGATAAATAACAGCGTAATATTTTTATTTTATATTTATTTACTGTAATTGTGATACAATCTAGATATTCTCCTATAATTTTCATAATAATTCCACATTATAGTGCATTTGTTTATCGTTAGGTTTTACAATTATCACATATGACAGTAAAAGAGCTATACTCTTTACATATTTTTTTACATCTCTTACAAAATTGTTTTTGCATCCTACTTTTTTTGGATGGACACATGTAACACCTTTTTCGTGGGTTAACCGTTTCAGCAGCAGGTTTATCCGAGGAGGTATTAAATACTGCCATTGCCCTTTTTGTTACCTGCTGCAATCCCAAAATACTCCTAGATTGTATTGGAGGTTTTATCAAAGCCTCAGCGAGTGTAATAAGAAATAACCTCCGTCTGTCTTTCTTGTTCTCATTCCATTTTGGATTTAGATGACACCACACAATGTAGGCAGCAACGAACACATCTATTCCATTCATGAAATAAACGAAAGGCCAACGATTGGATTTTCTTTTACTCATTTATTCATGAATAAGTTGGTCTAATGAGTCCACCCCCCTTTTGTATCATTATAATACAATATTATATCTGGTTTACCATTCTTAGAGATAACTCTAGCGTGGTGCGTTGTTGAAAGGAGAATTACACTTTTTCCCTTCTTGGGTATATATGATACAAGTATGGTGTCTTTGGTGAACCCAAAAACTGATGAATTCTCTTCTCTTGCTCGGCTGGGGAGAAATTGAGCAGGAATAAACTTTTTATTTTTTCTCACGATACCTACCATCGTTAGGCCATTAGACAGAAAAGTTTTAGCTAAGTCCAGGTCAGTGATATAATTATCGCAAGTAATATTGCGGTTCGATCCATTGAACATTTCTGTCAGTGATAAAACAATTGATGATCCCAAATTATGTGTCCGTCTTTCAACTTTGCCTAAATATGGTATGCCGTACAAAAGAATGGAATGTTTTTGAGTCACAAAGCCAACATATTTTCATACATATAAAAGCGTATCAGGCTTAACATTGTGGAAATACTTTATGTCCATTTTAAATAAAGCAAAGTTGGTAAATTTCCACACAGTATATTATCAACCACAAAATACAACACCGACCAAGTTTTTGGCACGTAATGCCATTGAGAATGGCATTACGTGCCGAAACCTTGGTCGATATTTTCATTCCGTATTTGTCAGGTTTCGAAGGCATATACTGCCTGAAAGGGCACCGACCACGAAAGGGCGCTAGTTGCTCATCAACGGTCAAATTTTCCCTTTGGAATATAATATTTCTTCTGTTTAGCATTTAATTCTTCCCATAAGTCTCGAATAGGGGCAAGTTTATCTTTGTTTCTACGCTCATTTCGCGTGTTTTTGCCATCAAACTGCAAAAATCTTAGAAAAAATTTAAATCTATTTAGACTAATTGTAGCACTAAAAATTGGTGGTCCATATATTTTATCCCAGAGTCATTCATAATTACAATAGTTTGATTTTAGGTGACCAGCAGTTAATAAGAGACCAATGAACGCATACATTTCCCTCCTGTCGCATGGCTGCCAATTTCTTTGATTTGAAGATTGCTCGCGAACGCGCGTCATTTCAATGTTTGTATGGTTTACAATTGAATCTATATTAGATGGAGTCATGAAAAGTATGAATGAATCCCGGGGTTCCTCTAGTACCAAGCCGGGAGAAAGGATAATCTTACCCACGAGGTCTTTTATTATGTTGCATTGCCGACTTCGTCCTGTTGGATGGGCAGCAGATGGCCACGTAGTGCCGTATTTTCCTATATACTCCACTGTGCTCAGAACTTCATCATCATCAGAATCTTCGGATCCCAAGTATGTCAACCTCTTTCGAGGCCTTACATAATCGTCACCGAAACAGTATAAAATCGAAGTATCATCAGGAATATCGTCATCTCCATCAATGTCTGGATCCTCCAATATTTTTAGAATATCTAGCCCACTGATTGATGTCATTCTGAAAAACATAGGAGCCGTGACAGTTTGCTTTGAAAAAAATAAAAATGATTTTCTGAAACAATTCTCAATCATGTATCCTCTATCTTCCCACAGAGCTAGTTTCGCGGAACGTGATGGACAAAATTGTTCCCTTCTATTCGTAGTATGGTGAATTTTTACTGAAATAGTAATTGAAATAAATTAATTTTTCTATTGAACTAAATATTTCCACAATTCCACTAATTTGCCGTTTATACTTACTTCTGAAAGGCGCAAGAAAAATCCTTCTGAATAGCAAAACAGGTTAGAGAAGTGCCGATAGAGTTCATGATCTGGATGCTCTAGGTCTCACACTCACGAGTAACACTGCCCTGCTAGGGAGCTGCCTGACGCTTATATAACAGATATGTATTGCATAATAATGGAAAATACAATGTAGCTAAGACAGTGAAATGGATGGGGAAATAGAAAAGACAGTAAACTAATGGGTCGGTCATTTCACACAAACCTTGGCTTCAAATGTGATAGGTGACCCAAATGAAACATAGTTAAAAATGACAATGCGTGTGAAGCGAATGCTGAAGTCTACATAGAGTCACAAACATTTGAAAAAATATTACTTTATAATCTTAGATACTTAAGTGTCCACTGAAAAAGTATAAATACTATACGTTGGAAAGATCGTTTAGGTCTTAAGATACGTATTACTCATTGTGTAAATAAAACCCTTTTTCCGAGCCTGTAAGGCTCGGAAAAAGGGTTTTATTGAGTGCTGTTTTGTAATTGTAAGGGAACCCGATTGAGTACTGAAACAATAAACTTCTATTTTTCAAAGCGACACAACCTAGGGAAAAAAAAAATTCCGAAGTTGGGAGAGGTATATATGTACTTACATAGAAGAAGAAGTCATAAAATTTCAGCAATCGTATTGTTACCACTGCGGTGAAAATTGTAAAAATATATAGCGGTGAGCCTCAAAGGCTCACCTTGCCCGGACAAGGGTTAAGCTTGCTGTTTGGTTACTAAGTTTGCCGTTAAATGTGATTATGTACTTAAACGTTAGCTCAGAAGGCACAGTATAAAATAGTTGTAACCTATTGCCATTGGTGGATGCCACTACTTTCCGCGCCTAAGTGCTTACTGTAAAATGTTTGGCGGCGTCGGTCCACTCTGGATGGTATTTATGGCATAAAAAGCTATTTTTAAACACTTAATTTTTTATTTCATGATGAGTTAAATTATAAACCTTCCTGGGAGTTAACAATTACAATTAATTAGTGCAAATAACGATTAAGGAATCAATTTATATAACCTGTGGAACATTAACTAACAAATGAAATAGATTTTGGCAGTATCTTTCATGATTTTTCCATACTAAGCTTGAAAATGTACACTTATAATTTCATATCTTAATTTCTAAATAAAAGAAATTTAATCATTTTCTCTTCAACTTAAATTTCAAAAAGTGTGTAAGTAGTCCTGTGGTTCTTATATTTCGTATTTCCCGAACAAAGGGTGGACATTGACAGACCGGCCAGGGTGGCTCCAACTGTACCAACTGGCTCCACTGTACTGGAGTGAGTCGCTTCGCAAGCCTGCATTCATCATATGGACTAGTGAAGGGGTAAAAGATGAAAGAATTGGGTTAGGGTAGGAGAGAGAGAGAGGATTAATGGTGGGGATACGACCGTTCTCACCGCACAAGGGCATCATCGCTCTGATGGTCATTTAGTTTACGCGCCTGGGATTCGTAGCCGGGATCGAAGGTGTGGTGGTAGCGGTGGAGATGAAGGAGGGACTTGTTTTAATCTTTTCACTCCGTAAAGAGGAGTCCTTCAAGTAATCTCATTAAGGCACCGTCCTGGAGGCGTCATAAAAGGAGCGTCCGGGAAGAGGCCTAAGCGGTCGATTAGGCATCCCCTGCAAAGTCGAATATCCGTCCCTTTTCTTTGTCGTTACCTCTTTGGCGTGTTGTTAAACGAGTGAGTGTTGAGTGGACAAGAATGGAGTATCAGTGATTTGCATGCAAGAACGGGAATTAGTTGCTTCATTAGTTCCACGTCCTGATCGCTTTCGCGTTTGCAAAGAAGACCGCGTTTTTTATCGCGTTTCAAATGCTCGTGAAAATAATGAGACTCTCTAGAGCCAGGAAAAGGGGGCTGAACTTTTTCGTGAAGGGACATAATTTAGACACCGAGGAACAATTCGCGGACGCAAATAGTCTGCGGAAAGAATGGGTGGTTTGTGGAATTGAGAATAAGCGTAACTGTGGTTCTGTCATGTAAAAACGGTCACGAGCCGAAATGAATAAAAAAACACACGCACTAGAAACGCCTATCTGTGACTCCTGTGTTTTTAAGCCAGTAATTTCAAGTTAGCTAATTTATTATAAAACATTTTTGTTTAAGTTATCATTTTTAAATAACAGTAGTATGCACCATAAAATATTTCCATATTTGTCACCCAAGATAGTCTCTCCTAAGTCCACTTAAATACATGTTACTTTTTAATGTTTTACTGCGCGTTTCATTTAGATTATGAAGTATAATTGCGGCTGTCAATGCTTTTTATTATTTTGATGCAACGTTTCGCGTTCTCGTGCTGGGCGCCTCGTAAAGAAATCAGCAAAGCGCCAAACAGGGATGCAAAACGTTGAAATTATAAACACGAGAAGACTAAAATGTTCCTCAAAATATGACATGTTGACATCTTTTTAGACTTGCTGGGGGTATAATTCTTGAAACATTGTGATAATTATCACATGGGAGGATTTAAAAATCTTATCGCATGGTTTTGTCGATTCAGAAGTCTCAAGTTGGTGTCCACATAGGATAATTATTGATAGGAAAATATCGAGTGGTTGTGTAGCGTGCGATACTTATACGAAATCATACGGCCGTTTGCTATGTTTACGCGCGGTAGTTATCACGGAATTTCAATAACCAACACCCTGGAATCATGGATCAAAGACAATCAATTCCCCAGTAAAAATCCATTTATATTATTCATGAAGCGCTCTCAGCATGCAACGAGGACCACACTTCCTCTTGAAAAAATCCAAACTCCGTGGAAACAAAGACGCAAGAAGAACAATAGGAGTGTTTATAAAGGGAAGGGAGTTCATGAGAGGTACTCAGAGTATAAGTATGAGAAAACTATCAGCGAAAAATATAGTGTAGGCCTTTAGTTTTGGATGGTAGAATGTTGGGCAAGAGGATAACAGGTGGGAGACGAGTGGGGATTTTGGGCGTCGCTAACACCAGTAAGGACCCATAAGAGTTTAGAAAGTGTCGGAAATACGTAGTGATTAGTGACATAAATGTATTATAATGATCAATTATGGTAATGATTGAGAGCAAATGCTAGGTATTAATTAGGAACTTACCTAAAATCAAC
The DNA here is from genome assembly GCA_963573305.1 of Pyrrhosoma nymphula. Classification (NCBI taxonomy): domain Eukaryota; kingdom Metazoa; phylum Arthropoda; class Insecta; order Odonata; family Coenagrionidae; genus Pyrrhosoma; species Pyrrhosoma nymphula. Next base: position 70,969,613 of record OY754336.1, read on the forward strand.
TTATATTGATTCATGGAACTTGTTGGAGTTGAATAGATTGTTAATCCTATTCTAAGTTCATAGATTATTTGACTCATTGCCTCCGTTAAGGAAATAGACGAGTTTTCGGCTCTGGTTGAAAGTTTTGAAGCCTTCCAAGTACGTTAATGTGACATTATAACGACCATTTAACCCACGAAGAACTCCGAGGAAATGACTGAATCATTAGGAGGAATGGGAGAATTGAGTCAATTGAGTCAATGGATGAATTAAGGTTGAGCGTTGTTTAGTGACGTCCTGAATCAATGTGGTTTATGCTTCTTTCTAGTTGAACTTAGAAAAGCTTACGCCGTTCACCAATTAAAGTGGAGATATTTCATCCTGTAGGAGGTTATACTGGATAAAATTACCAAATACTGCAGTTACGACGGTAAATAACTATTTTTATCATTTATTAAAATCAATTCTTGCGTTAAAATTCGGATTTCAGAGGCCTTAGTCAAGGAAAGTTAGGAATTGTGAAGTTTCGGCAATATATTGTCCTCAGCGAATCCTTCCTTTGACCTCTTCTCGCCCAACATATTCAAATCATTCATCACACGGCACTTGGGTAATGGAACCCCAAATTTGAGTTAATTTGGTCTTTGTTTATATTTTTTTAACATCATTTATCATGGTTTTCTTTATTTTTGTTCTGTTTATTTATTTTGTTACTTCGACTAATTACAAGTTAGCTATTGTGCCGCTTTTGGTTGTGTGAGATAGTAAATAAATAAATTAATACCGATGTTTCACTGTCACATCCATGGAAATTCTTAATACTTTTGGTATGTGACGTCAGCACTCGAGGTTTTCATTGTGAGTTCTACTTTAATGAGGCCTCCGTAAATCCAAGCGTTAGCCAGAGACACAAGTCATTCCAGTCCACATACGTTAATGCAAGAAAAGAATGGAAAATGTTTGTCAAAAACTAGAAGAGAGGATTACTTGTATTTAGATGAAAATATGGGGAGGTATTTCAACAGCTTATTTTGATTCAATTCATTTACAGGGGTCACTAAACATTTAGCAACCTCCCAAATTCACTCGGCTAACTACGAAAAATTTCAATTTTATTTTAACCCATTCAATACTGACCTGTTGACATGACATTTATTACCACGCTGAAGGGTTTTTTTCGTTTATTTATATAAAACGAAAACACATCCAGCAAAGAACGAACCTCATCCACGTGTGCCTTGAGCAAGACTAAGACGCTGGAGGAAGCTGCAAGTGTCAGCGCCGACGCTTTGGAACTAGGGAAAACCGAGAAAAGTAACGGAACCGATGCCTTGAATTCAAGGTATCCGCGTCTTTGGCTTGCACGGGATGCCTTGAGTTCAAGGTATCCGCATTGAATGGGTTTACCGAGGAAGCTTCAATAGAGGTTTGAAAGTATTGCAGAGTCGTCTCTCTCTTTCTTTTACTATAGCCTTTCTGTTTGCTAACGCAAGATTATATATATCAAGTATATCCGTGTGTAAAAGAAGTAATTTCATTTATAAGTAGTCGAAAAACTACACTTTATTACACAACCTCAATGTAAATTTTGCTATGAAATCGCACCGGAAAGGTACCGTTCGATTTATAAAATATAAATAAATGTGACGATGAATGTCATAATTTATTTATAAAACCCCTAAGAATTTAGTATTGCAATGAAATTTAAACTACGCCTCAAATCAATGTTAGGTGCCTCATTTTTTTACCCGCGTTTTGTGAAGTACATATTAGCGTAGTTTGCATGTAGTGATTACCTTAAGACAATCGATGGATTTACATGCCTTTTTTTCTTCAATTCTTAGAATATAAAGCATATATTAATGATCGTCTTAAAAGTCTTTCCCTTTTCTATGAGTCTCTCCTTAGCCTCGCACTTAAAAATCACTAAGCGGAGTCAACGGCTTTAGTAGATCTTAGGTGACTGCTGAGTAATGGCATTCTATAGAGGGTAATTACAAGGCCCTAACAACTCTTTCCTCTCATTGTCTTTTTCTCAGTGCCTTTAAAGAGAAGACTACAGGATATTTCTAAACATTATTTTAGCATTAATTCGTAATATATTTTGAGTTATTACTGTGTTAGGTGGTGATGAAAACGAGAAAATTACTCTCGTTCCTTACGTTTACCGAATAATTAGAATGGTCCATCATTTTTTATGCTCAACATTTCATTGGGCATCACAGGTTAATAAATCTGGTGTAATATGAAACGTCATATCTTTCTATTATCATTAACAATACTAAATATCAGTATTAACTAAACATGACATAATTTTTCCCATAAAATTAATTATGTGATCGGCAATATATATGTTCGCAATTCCATGCCAAATTATTAATCTTCACTTAGAATTAATAATTAAGGAGGATTATTTTGCTGGAGTAATGCTGCAACTGTCAAGTGAGCTTTTCAATATCAATTACATTTTCCAGTTACTAGAATGATACATCCATATTAATGCCAGAAAATATAAAAGGCATGTGCATTTTAGATTACGTACATACGCTGGATTCGTAACTCTCAAATAAGTATCTAAAGGAAGATTTATCACTGGAATCTTTCTCAAGTCCATAATTCTCAACGCCCCTAATATTTTCCTTCGTATACGTGGATTGAACTTTAATTATTCCCTCAAATATCAGGAAATAAACATTTATTTATGTTTCAACTGTTCACGACCTTCAAGATTCCCGATGTTACGATGTTTGACTTGTAATTATAACATCGTGCGGGCAATTTTAGTGTTCATGTGAAAAATTGGCCTCTCCACTTGGCCTCGACCTCAGTTTAACCTGATATGCTGATGGAAATAACGACCGTTGAGTTAATTACTTAAAAGAACCGTTATGGAACGTCTATTCCTTTATTCACAAACCTAAGTTTACTTCCACTGAAGGCGTACGACTTCCACGTACACTTGTACGTTTGTAGAGTGCTGAGACTATTCTACTTGAGGAGTGGAGAGGAGGAATCCCGGTAGCGAACAAGCCATACTTAGGCCGCTTACGAAAGGAATTGGTAACCATTCAAAAGCCTCACATGACAAAATTCAGGCTGCTAACTTTCCTGTATATTGGGCCAAAAGTTTGATATTAATATTCTAATTCTAAGTGATATTAATACTCTAACCGATGCCTGTAAAAAGACATTAAGCCTGACATTTTTTATAAAATTGTGAAAAATTGGCTGTTTACTTGTGTGGATATAGAAGGCATACTTTTTTAACCTTTATATAATAAATTTATTGGTCTATTTTTTTTTAAGTTCCGATGGGCAAACTTGTTATATGATAACCTCACTACCGGTCTTTTCATCGAGGCTAAAAAAACCTCTCGATTCATCTGCATTTCCTCTCTCTTCCGTGTATTATTTGAAAGCAATGAACTATTATTGTTCTCAATATTATTTACTTCTGAAAACCCACCACATATTCCGGAATTTGAACTCGGGCTCTCTGGATGGGATTCCAGTCCGCACACTCACAAACAAACCCCGAGGTCTTCCAACTTCTTTGCTTTATTGCTTGGGCCTGGAGGATTTCGACGTTTCCAGAAGACATCTTTAGGGCAGCAAGGACGGCACTGAGAAGGCTCGTCCTTAAAGCCCACACTCATGGGGCGCATTCTTGAGTTGCCGGCCTTTTTACCCTCAACCCCCGCCCGCCCACCCCAACTTCTCCGACCCCTTGAAATCCCTCCTGCCCTTTTTACACTCCCCCTGACTGTGTGTGTGTGTGTGTCTTAAGGGACAGAAAGAGCTTCCCTCCCACCCTTGCCACTTCATCCTCCCCGCGCCACGCCACGCTCGACGAATTAAAAATTTAACCAGCCTTCCTCTAACTCCCCTCCCTTGGCCCCGATACGCTCTTTGCACAGTCGCAAGGTCTCTTACACGGTCCACCCCCCCAGTCATCAGTCCCCACCTCTACCCACCTCATCTTTTTCCCTACGTTCCTCCCAGTCCCTCCGCCGCGCGCGAGCGAATAAAACTTTTCTCCATCCGGATGGCCGGACGCCACCTCTACCTTCTCCCACCTCCTCCCTCCCTCCCTCTCTGCCTACCCAAATAGAATGAAATAAAAATAAAGAAGGTAGGAAAATCCATCCCTATCCACTCCCTCCCTTCCCACCCGTGTCGCTTAAACTGCGTCTCAATCCACTCCGGAGTTTTAGTGGAGGCCGTTAAAATTTTGCGCATTTATTTTTTTCTCACCCGACTTGCCGAGGATCTTCTCTTCCTCCTCCGTGGAGAAAATCACGTTACCTTGCGCTCTTCTAGCGTCAGCGTCCTCTCACATTAACTCTGCACACGTTTTCATTATTCAATTTTTTCTTTCGGGCTCTGATAACTTGTTTACTCGCACGTGAATATTGTGAAAAATTGTGTTTCGTGGTTATTATAAAAAGACTTAATTTTTTAAATGAAATACATCGTCTTTATCTCGGCATTGAGGATGATTTTTAATGAATTTAAGAATAGGAAAGATCGAACAATACAACAGCATGCAACTAATAAATAAAGGAAGATTAAACGATTGCTTAGTATAAAAGAACTTTATTTATATTACTTCTACTTCTCAATGTCGTCTCGCTAGAATTACCGGCATCGGATTGAATGGACCTTGGAACTGAATCCGGCAGGTGTGCCTTTACCTTGTCTTATGATAGTATAACCTGCTCTATTTTCTCCACAGTTCATCCTATTTAATTATTAGATGCTACTCCAACTCCAGGTCATCTCTGCTATACATTACCTTACATATATTCCTCCATTGGTCCACACCATCTCTCAATGCACAATAATTTACAGGAATACAGTATATTCCTAATAGTGTATATTTCTTTCTTCGATTTTCTGTGTAATTATTTCTAGCATCTCTTAATTCAATATTGCCCCAAGTTTGAGAGCAGCGGTCATATTATGGGCCTTCTTTTCCTTCACTTGGTAACCCGCATGTGAGAAATTTTGTAATTTTTTCACGCCGAAAAAAGATGGTGATCTGATTTCAGCGGTTAATTTCACGACAAGTATGGGTTTATCTGTCTCGGCTTCCGCATGGATTAATCCAAATTCCATAAATTTCAATGTTTAATTTCAACTACAAGTTTTGTAATTATTTTGTCAAGTGACTTAAAATTAAGTGCATATGGCAATTGTTATCCGTGGCGCAATTTTTCAAAAATGCGGAATTACTGATGGGATTATTGAAACGGAGAATAATTACACTCGTGAGGCTATGTTATTTACGGTTTGATTGGAGAGATAATTAAATTAAACACGAATGACTGAGCACGAATTGATCTAGGATGAGTCAAACATTAAATTAATCCAGTTACGTTGGATGCGAAGGACCCATTAGTGATGAGAGTCAAACGCCTGAACTAAGGTGAGGTCAGTTTTTTTATCGCAAGGAGGTTCTATAACGTGCTACACGGCTGAGGTAAAATAGAGAGTATTAAGTTATCTACCAGGAGCTTTTTATTTTCAGTCCTATTCATTTGGCGAGGCCAAGTGCAAGAAATTAAGCGCTCTACAGTTGTTTAAGTGACTATTAAAGTCTAAATTGAAAGAACATTCGAGGTGCAAGGAGTAAAGAGATAAATGGCACCAAAGCATTATCCGACGGGCTTTGTGAAACAAAAGCTGTGGGCCTCTAGTTAATGAGCTCAGAAGTACAGTTTGGGACAGTTACGAAATTGCCGCTGCAATCCAAAAAAATATCGCAATGGTATGAGTTAAGAGGGTAAGCTCTCATGCCAGCTAATTGTTTTTTGCTGTTTAATCCGTCTCGGAAACTTTAAAGCCATCGCAGTTCTAACGGCGGGATTATAATTTTATTTTTCATAATTGATTACGTTTTACTCATTTGCTATAGTCATTTAAATCAGTTCCAACAATCTAAATGCCAGCAACTAAGCAAGATAGAATAATGAGTTAAATTATATAAAAGTGTTCAAATAAATAAGAAAAGGTTTCCCCGAGGTACCTAATTCATAAAAGTTAAAAAAATGACAAGTGTTATCTATTCACCTCTATTTAAAGTCAGCGCCGTTTGATGAGCACTTGAAAGATTTAAATGAGCACTATCCGAGAGTAAAGATTATTATTACTGAATAAGTGCGCATTTTCAGTGGATTTAAATAGCAGAAAGAAACTAATTATCAAGAAAGTCTTTGCAGTTCCGGAGGCAAGTGAAATACTTGAACTCGTTCAAATTGATTACTATGAATGCCAAACTTATGCCATCTATTCATGAAGTAAGTTATCTTTTAAGGAATATCCCACACTTGGAATTAAATTTCGAGTTAGGCATCGAATTACTTCGAATTAGTGGCTTATAGAGGCCTCTTCCAAGTAAAATGAAACTAAGTGAGTGCACGAGTAGATCTACCCTAAAGGTCCAGCCTGGCACTTATGTTATGGATTCTGCTCTTAAAATTGAAGATTTTTTTCCATCTGAAAATTCGGTAATATGTATTAATATATTTCGTTATTATTCTGCGTATTACTAATTATTCTCTTGATAACGGAACGAGCGAAAATATATTTTTTTTTCGAATCTACAAGTTTTTTTTGGGTGTTTTTACTGGCCGATTTGAATTTCCATTAAATTCTGCTGGAGTACTCGCTACAATAATTTTATATTATACTATGATTTTTTTAAGTAAAAAATAGTATAATTTATTTTGATTGGTCAATGACATATTTTATTTGCACACGATATTTCACGGAAAGACTGAAACAATAATGATCTTTTTTTAAAGTAGCAAAGAGTATTTATAATGAAAATAATGAGCCTCTTCCAAATCATTACTCATGCTATATGTTTTGAGGCAAATTATCTCTAATTAATTTTGGTCCTCAAACATGTGGGTAAATTGCTCTGTGATATGACTCCGGTTACTTTTTTCTTTCATATTTTTTTTTCCATTAGTACAAAAGTTTCCCAATTTAAATGGTACTTGCATTTTGTGACTCCCTTGTTCCGGCCTCTTGTATTTATTCCATATCGTTCCCTGCTTATTGCAATTATATTTGCTATTTCCTCATTCCCTTACATGTAATTTTCATGATCTGAGACACTCTCAACTCTTAACTTCTAAACATGGCCCATTTCATTGAATTATAAATCATGAGACACTTATGTCTCGTGATTACAGATGATTATAAAGTCGAACTTGCAAAACCTAATAATTATAACGGTATAGTACATTCTATGGAGATGGAATATCTCGGACGTCGCTTAAAGTTGGTATAAATTCCTCATTTTTGAAGCACTGGTCTTATTTATAGAAACATAAAAATTGTATAGTGCTTGATTCTGAAGAACACTCAATTATGTTGGCTTTTGATATAGGCATCACTTAATTAAAGTATTTAATTTGAAATGCGGTAATTCCATACACTCCATGGCTTTTGGCTTTACTTTGTAGAAATTATTAGTATCCATACTAAATTATACACTTGGTATTTTTCTACAGTTTTAAAACTGTAGAAAAAATACAAATAGTTTAATTTAGTATGGATGCGTTAATTCGCTTGAAAAATTTGCAATTACCTACACAGGCACTGAGTAATTGTCAGTAAATTTGTCTCACTGCATCCAAGCATGTTCTACCTGCGCCTTCCTTTGTGGGTTTTTTTTTAACGATATGCAATCGTTCTTCGTTTTTCTCATCAAGCACCAACTTATTCTCGCATATTCACGTTTTTTAAACAAATTGAAAGTTGTTCTTGGATAAATAGCAATTAGAACACAATACATGAATTCAATCATCATCAGGTGCTAGTATAAATAAAATTGATGAAATTATTCGCTGAGTACCGAATTCTAAATTTCTCTTTGTTTTGGTTTTTCTTTATGTCTCAGAACTTGGAAAAAATTTCTCTTTCTTTTGTTAATTTTTTGTGTTTATAGATGTACGTTATACTTGTCACTAGCTTAACAATACAAGGACGGGAGGGGTCATTTGACCCTTTTTTGGAATTCGAGCGAATATTTTAGTAATTATTTTTCATCCGATTCCTTTGACATTTTGTGACTTTGTTCATTTTTATATAAACCTACTTTAATGAAATACAAATAAAATTACGTTATCTTTATTATGAAAATGTTAGCAATATGTTATGCCACAAAGGGCGGCTAGGGATTATTTGACCCCAACACCTTACATTCGGTGGAAGTATAGTGTTTTCATGACTATTTCTTCTCCTCTTGGTTTTGTGTTATCGATTTGCATTACTTTATTATGTGTATCACGATCATGTGAATCATCATACACTTATGGGGTGATTAGTATTTTTTTTCATGGGTTGCAAGTCAATGGATGTAAGTCAATGGAAAAAATGACAACAACAAATATTTGCATGATTTCTACGTTACAAACCGTGAAATACGTGTAAACGATTGCAAATGAATATATACTTCGCAAATTAATTTCTATGGTTGCAAGTTTATGTATTATGTGTAACAAGCACGTGTGACGTCACATGTCCCACGCGTAGATATCTACATACTTGTAGTTCATCCACAATTACTTGCCTTCATATGAAAAGAAGACACCAGGGGCAGCGTTGTGTTAAAAATGCAATGATTGAGCCCAACCATCGTTAAATTTCATTTTTTTTGCAATTCAATCAGGATTAAATTTGCAAAATTCAACCATTTTCGTAGCCAGGAAACCGCCCTCGACCTTTCACCATCTGCCTTTGGGATGGTGTACTGGATGAGAGTTAAACTTACCTTTATCAAAATTTCCTATCCTCTCAAAACTGGAAAATCTCTTCTTTGGAGTCAAAATACGGGGAGATATATACGGGGAGAAAATACGGGCATCCTTCTCTCCCCCATCCCACATGAATGAGTTCACAAGAGGGGTGGGTCTGTCCATGTCCCTACTAGATATCAGGTGGGAGACTAATATTATTACCCTTTGAAAATACACACTTGTCTTCTGAGCCACCTGTTTGCAATGCGACTGTAGTAGAATTCCAAAATCTACAGCTAATGGGACAAAAATTACAGCTAATGGGACAGTGAAAGTTCTTGGTTTTGGACGAAGTCCAAACAAAATATTGCTTGAATACATTTCCTTGTTTAGTGGTACATGAATATAGGCTATCAAACTAGGCATTAGAAGAATAAGTTTTATTGCTTTTGATTGCGTTTTACAAGTTTCTAGGTAATACCACTAGCAATATTTATTTATTTTTTTTAGCTATTCCTCGACTAGAATTTTTGGAGAAGAATATTATTTCTCTTCTTGAAACTATGGGAAAATATCGGGCAAAATAATTCCTTCCGTTCGTATGAACACTGAAATCTACGCAACTGAAATGAATTGGAACAAACGCGGTCCCTTCCTTATTTATTATAAAGGAAAAAATTCGAAACTGTGCTTTTGCTAAGCACGGACTCAATTGCCATTATTTGAAGCTCGTCGAGCAAAACTGACAGAAGAACAGTCTTCAATGTGAGGCAAAAAATTTGTAGTGTACATAACGAGCGGCATGTGCGGAAAATACTCTTCTCGTTCAATGAAGATGACAAACCCTTTCAAGTTGTATTCAATTAATTGCATTTGTGAGCAATAATTGGCTTATAGAGCGGGATGTTTTTCAATGAAATAGCAAATAACGATTTGATAAGAGAGAAATATATTCCAAGCTAAGTAGCAGAATTGGTGAATATGATGTGTCACGTGAAACCCTCGTCCAACCGAGAAATTCCAAATAACCGTGGTTAGTCAGCTTCAAAGATAACTCCGCTAATGGTTTGGAAAAAAACTTGCCTTACGGATCAACATCTAACAAATATTTATCATGGTGTAGATCTCTTAGGGAAGTAAGAGTACTCCAAATAATAAAACGACTGCACTCGCCATGTGGGAAACATTCTGACCCCACCGGCTTGTAATTTTTGGCACCCCGGCCAAACGTCCACCTCAAGTAAGAACCAAATCTATACCCTGTAAATTGTCGATATTTATGTTGCCCGTTATTTTTTTATTTTTTGTACTCCAGTATGTTGTATTGAAGCTGGAAGAGTATACTGACTCTTTTTTGTAATCTGTATTTTGTCTATATATGTATGCTGTTCGATATTTTTCACGTTTCTGTATTTCAGTATGTTGGATTGGAACTGGGAGAGTGTATTTATTATTTCTTAGTAATCTGTTTCTGTAGTCCGAAGGACTAGGTTTTCGAAATAAATGCTATGATATTCACCACACGGGTCCTCTAATGGTTCAGGGTTCGATTGCCACCTGAGAAAATGAATGTTATGCCAGTGTTAGATAAAGTTCTTCAAATTGATGGGACTTTCTTAGCTGTTAAAACCTGTTAAAAATCCTTTGAAAATACCGAACAAATTATAATAAAACGTAAGGGGTCAAATAACCACTAGCCACTCTTCTTGGTATTATAAAGAACTCCCATCTTCCAAGAGTTAACAATATATTATATTTCACCATCTAGTCAAAGAAACACGAACTTTTATAAATGCGTGAATGTTCAAGAAGAACTTACCTGATCCATTCCCTGGGAACGCCTGAATTCATTCGATTTTGATATTGATTACATATAATATGAATAAAATTTGGAGGAAAAGTTCTTTTCCATGGTTAAAATCGTTCACTTCCATTTAACGGGTGTAATTCAGGGGCTCTCATTAGGTTAACTGTTGTAAACCTCATGGAGGTGCAGATGGATTTAAATGTGCCGTACTGTCAGCGATACTGCCCATGATTTCGAAAATATTAAAAATTAGAGCTTGTAGAGATTGAGTGATACGCTCAGGATTTACTACTTAGCCTCTTCTTTTTAGGACGAAGAGGTAATCACTGCAATCCTGCTTTGATGATGACAGCTCTTCTTTCAGACTGTTCATTAGAGAGAATCTCGCTCTTGGTTGATCACGAGCTCAAACCTTTAAACAAGAATTGACTCCGACAGTGTCGACCGTAGTTACTCATCACATCGCCGTGTGAGTATTCGGAGAGCCGTAAAAGAGAGAACCATTTAATCGAATGACATGTAATCACGTCCCCCCGTTTTCCAATCGGTTTATGGGTATGTATTAACGCATAAAACAATTCGAGATAAAAAATTACATGCGGGACGAGCTTAGTTTTAACACTTTTGTTAACACGCGGGAGTAATCCCTCTTCTGCGGGGCGTGAGACACGTTGGGAAGAGAGCAAAAAGGGTCCTAATTGAATCCACCTGAGTCGTGAGTCCCCCCCTGGCGCCGTTTGTCGGAGGTGCCGGAGATTTGACTCAACACTCTCCCCCCTAACCGCCCTCCTCTTCCCCGTATCCCTCCCCTGCCTTCCACCCTCACTCCCCGCTTCTCTTCCCTGTCTCTTCCTGCGAATATTCGTCCCACCTCTGTGTATACGTCCTCCTCAGTCACACCCTTGTCCTCATTTGCTTTAATCTGCTTTCCCCTCTTTATCTTCCTGCACGGCTTTTTCTCTATCTCTTTTTTCCCTTCCACTTTCAATCCATCTCCCTTTTTCCTACTTATACTCCCACTTTCACCATCAAATTTTCCTCTCTAAAGGTTGTTTTACCCGACACTTAGGTCAGCACTAGCATCAGTACTGAAGTGAGCCCAGAAAATTTGGAACCAAATTCGGAACTGAAACCAAATTCGATACCTCGGAGCCTGTTTACACGATGCTAATTTTCGTGTTCAGTGGAGCTGTGCGGGTATTTTCTGAACTACGCAACCTAAATAAACTATTTTTGTTGTTATATGCATGTCTACTATAATGCGAACAAAACATTCTTTACAAGCTGCAGTAAACCAGTTCTGCAAGCCTCAATATCACATTAAAATGTTATGAATAATATACGTGCACTCCTATTTCGACGTTCACTTTCAGCGTGCGCACAGCCAAAAAAGTTTAACTCTCGGTGACAGGCCTGTAAAGCTGACACTGCTTTAATGATTTCCTCCATTCTGCCCTTTTTTATTTACCTGTTTTGTCTAAGTTACCTTCGTATATTGTGCTTCATGCATGCCTCCTGTTCTTGAAACTCCTATCATTCCCTCTCTTAAGAGTATATTCCACCAAATTCACCAAATACTTTCTCGATATACCCCTTTCGTTCACATTCTTCTCTCATAATTAGCTTCGTTATGTGTAATGTAGCGGGTAATATTTCCATTAAAATCATTTTATGCGACTTTGGCAGAAAGTTTCCTTCTTTTTCTTCTTGGTGTAGGCGAGTAGGTAAGCTGTTTCAACTTGAAATTAGTCCTGATCTGTGGTTGTGTATTGCCCGCTGTCTTACAAATTTTTTGTGGTCCCCAAATTGGTGTCCTTCCATCTCTTGCATGGTGAGGGAGTCTTGTCTTCCATCGTCCTACCAACGTACGCGTCCAAGTGTCTTCTACGCTTTCTTGACCAACTGACTACGCCTTATATGTTTGCCTGCTTACTTAAATCGATATTTATTTTTCTACCGAGTGTGTTTTCCGTGGTCAATATTATCGTCCGCACTCAAGTTGTCCTCATTAATGTTTAAGGTTGCGTGGTTTTAGCCCTCTTTTCGGCACCTTATGTTCTAATGAGTATGAAACATTTTTATGTCCAATTTGCAATCCCTGCCCATTTATTTTTCCAGGTAAATTTTAAGTGTCTTCAGATTGAGATAGCGTTATTCGCTGTACTTCTTTATTCATTTTTTACGAATGCGTAACTCAAGATTTTTTCCCAGGTACTCCTCAACAGTGCTGTACCTGTTCAATTGGAGTATTAGCAATTGTTACAGAAAATTTCACAAAGCGACAAATTTTACCAAATTTTTCTATGTTAAATTTTACTTTGAGTGACAGGTTTTAGGATTGTTACTCTGCCTGGTTACAAAAGCCGGCCCTTGACTTCTTCGTTAAGTAAACTTCACTTCAGCCATATCTTTAAAAAGGAAAGAGGATGGATGTGAGAGCAAAGTGAGGGAAATGAGGATGTCATCTGAGGTACTGGGAGTAGGCTCCGGTGGCGGTGAAGAGTGGAAGGAGCTAGGGATTCAGATGGAGGGGATGGCTTCGGGGAGTCGACGTAGATGGAGCGAAGAGAGGGAATGAATAAAAGAATAGATGGGGACGCGTGGAGGACAAGGGTCTGGCTTTTAGCGGAGGGGACCCCCCCCCCACTCGCGAGCGACGTCACTGAAGCAAGAACCCCTGTGGTGGCGACAGAGGGACTCAGGGAACAGATTCTCTTTCTCTCTCATTTCCACCCGCCTCTCCATCCTTCCCTCGCTTCCAGTAAGGGTAACCCCTCACTAGTACCCCCCCTACCCTGTTTCCCACTCCCATATCGCCCCCTCCACATGTCACTAGCCCCGGTTGATAAACAATTGATTACCATCTCCTGAAGCCGTGATCGGATCTGATTTCTAATTGCATACAACTTACGGAGACAAACATGGCCTGCTCAAATCTTCTCCTCTCACGAGTTCTCGTAACATAGCTCGTACAAATTCAAGTTCACTTGTTATTCATTGAACACGACACATCACCTATCATCAGTCTGAAGATTGGTTTGCAGCAGCTCTCCACTCTTGTCGGCTAACCGCTTTGTTCCTTCTTTGCCTCAGCGTCTTCATTTTTAACAACGTTCATTACACAGATGAAAGATTTACATGGAATGTTGAAGCAAAAAGCGAAATCAGCTTAATTAAAAGAATCACTTTTGCAGTAAGTACGCATAGAACATGTAAGCTGAATTGTCTCGGTAACGTAATGGCGTCTTAAAAATGAAAAATTTAAATATTTTACCATTAAGCTTTGCAATAGTAATAAACTTTATGGTGAAATTGCGTATATTTATAGCTTGAGGTTAGAAAGAATGGAGCCCTAGAGTTAACATAATTAATGAATGAAAGTCGGAGAAGGTAACGATTTATACAAGTAGACAATTTTGATGGAAACACCTAATTACATGACCTTTATGATTGAAACATTGTTATTAAACTATTATTTTAAACTAAGAGGTGGTTATCTCTAGAGGTTTTAACATCTTACAACCTCAGTCTCAGTGTACTATTGCTTTATCAGTGATAATATGGCATTGCACTTGTTTTATAATTTAAGCTGCACATTTACCTTCAGGCTCTACTCACAAATCTGTCCTAATATTAATGGCATGCTCCATTGTACCTAATTTTCTTTATACGAGTGCTCACAGGAACTATTAGGGGATTAATCCTGTTGGTTGTATTTCATTTTAATAAGATTTCATAATCAACTGAATCATATTGTTTTATCGCCCTTGTCTGTTATACTAGTTTGATGTAGTGGATAAGCAATATCCACCGTTTCTACCAGAAACTCATATATTATATTTCTTTATATTAAATGTAAATCTATAAAGACATTAGAAAAAGGAAACCATCTCCTATTTCACTATTTTGGCCATCTATGTGATCCTCTACAAGGGGATTTGTGGTCACGTAAATGACCAAAATGCTGACATGAGAGTTTATTTCTTTTATCATTCAATTCAATTTTCCATCTTACAATCAATAGAAGTTCACCAACCAATTAAGCTCATTATTGCATTCAACGTGTAATCTTGCTTTTTTCTTTGCCTGACTTTTTCTAGTATCGTAATACTTGCCAAATTGCATGTTATCGCTAGCCCATGAATGGAAAATCGTTAAACATCAACTTTGCAAGGCGATATATCTGTAAAATCGAATATCGCTGTAGGTGAATCGCAGTATCGTTGTGCCTTAATGTCATAAACCCCCTCCCTCCGCAAATCCCTCCTCCATCCTTGAGGCATCACACAAAACGTCGCGGCATTTACCCGCGGAGGGTCAAGCAAGACACAATAGGGGTATGGAGATCACCTCGATGGAAGGGTTGGTTAGCTGGTGGGGGTGCGGAGGTCATTAGGGGAGAGTCAGAAAGGGAGGCGAGTATTATATGGAAGAAGAGGTGAGGTAAGGGATAGAATCAGAGGAAAACAACGAATGAGCAGATGGACAAAAGTTAGGATTGACGTGGACGAAATTAGGAACGCTGCCGTCTCCCCCAGACATCGCTATTCTCCACCAGAAAAGGTCTTTTGGATGTTTCATGACGACATTCGAGCTCCGTTTGAGGTTGAGTTTTTTTAATGATAGGATCTCTTGGATTCCTTTTGAGTTCCTAGGCTTTAAGACCTTTCTAAATTCTCCACGTATTATTGTGCACTCATATCTGTTCAACCTCCACCCCATGAGTTGGAGGAATGATTACTTTGATGCAAAAATCATCTCCGGGGTCTTTAATAAAATGCTAGTACTTTAATGTTCTTTCTGAACGAGCTCTGTAAGAGGGGTATCTTCACGAAGAAAATTAAAAATGATTTTACGATCACCACTTTCAAGATTTTATTGACATGACCCAGGTTTCGACACTTCTTGTCATCTTCAGGATAATTTACAAATTATGGTTTAGTATATATCCAAATTCATGAAAGGGGAGGAGGAGTTTGAGGGATGGATGGGGTGGATGTGAGGTCACTATGGATGGGTTGAAGGGTAGGATAGCTGAGAGGTGGGAGAGGGTTGAGACGGGGGTCATAGACCGTGTGGTTTTTTGGAATTTACTCGCTGCTGCCGTCTCCGTGGGAGGCCGGGTTTGAGTTAGGATAGTTTGGGTAAAGAGGAAGATGGAAGGGGTAGAACAGTCATTCGCTCTTTCACAATGCTAGTTTTTGTCTGTTCACTTGTTCTTGAGCCATTTTCTTCACTACGCTGAGGACTTTAATGGGTTAGAGAATATGAGAGAGCTGAAGGGGACCAATTGTTCATTCAAAATTCACAAAGTGAACATGTCCATTCAAACAGTAGTAGAAAGCGTATCTACACTGGCACACATACTGGCATACAAACTTAATTCGGTCTAGAAAAAGTGCACCGCCTTTTTGCTAAAATATAGCATAACGAATTCCACTGATTTAGCAATGGAGCTCAAGAATGCCTCAACATCACATAACGCCAAATTAGTGTCATACGGCGTTCCAAACTTATTCACTTGTATTTCAAAGTAAGAATTTTAGATCTCTCTCTGGAAATGATTAGATATTATAGAAACGTCAATCCATTAATCTTTGACGAAATCCGAACCCGCATAAAATTGTGTCATACGCAAAATTACTTCCTGTTTAATTACGGCTATTACAACCAAAAAGTAAGGCTGGCAATGGGATCACCTTTTTGAAATTATCAAAAATTTCATGAGCAACGTTTAAGATAAAGTATTCAATTCGGGAAGCAAATTGACCAAATTTGTACGCTGCTGATAATGAAAAGTACATGACGTGTAATGCTGCTGGACGGGCACAACCAGACAAATGGAGTCCTTTAAATTTCTTGAAAAATAATACTTAGTTTTGAATGGAAATGGGTATTGATAAAGCAATTAACTACGTCGATATAACAACTCATTTATTAAACGCTAAGCACAACTTTTCAATTTACCGAAACCCGCTGCAACTGATGTTCCCAGCTTGTTCTTCTAACCCCTTCCAGCAAAAGACTACAGTATTCCAAGCGTTGATTAACATATTGATGGAAATTCCCCTTTGAAAAGCGGACTACAAGAGAGGATTAGAAATAGCGTAAAAAATACATGCATATTTCAGAGTAGAATGCATTACGTTGACAAATGTCTTACGCTACCAAAATGAATAAATTGATAAATCACTTTAAAAATCCCCACAAAAACTACCCATTTCAATGGATTTATCCCTACTACGAGAAAAGCTCTTAAGAAAGTGGTGTAAAATCGCATTTTTAGGGAAAACCTACTCAGTATCTTCGTGTTTCCCAAAGAATAACCATAAGCCAGCATACTACGCCCCTACATATTCCAATCGTTAAAAAAATGTTATTCAATGCCAAAGATAAAATCTCCGGGACGAGAAGAAGCGGAGTTAACTTACAATGTGACGACTGCCCAACGAAATACGTAGACAAGACAGATAGAAGCATAAATATCAGAGTCAAAAAACAAAAAAAATCCTCGAGAACATTAAACAATAAAAAATACAGTTTCCGGCGTAATTCGTTGGAAATCTTTGATATTAAACATAATGAAATCACTTGTCTATTTCCACACTTTTTTATTTCAACCGACCATGGTTTCGGCACGTAGTGCCATTTTCAAGGCACTACGTGCCGAAACCATGGTCGGTTGAAGTAAAACAGTGTGGAAATAGACAAGTAATTTTATTATGTTTAACGTTAAACAAGACTCAGGGTGTGCTGACCACCTCAGAGGCAACAACTATTCAGCAGTTTTCCCTTCCTTTCTAGCTTCCCTGCCTCCCCCATGAATTCGTATTTATGGTAAACCAAAACTTGTAATTTTACCTGAAGATGGCACAAAGTGTCGAAATCGGGTTGTGTCAAAAAATCTTAAAAGTATATGCATAAAGTTATTTTTCATGTTCTCCGTGATAGATAACTACCACAATATCAAGCCTGAAACCGTATTCTCTGGGAATACCTGCGTTTTAGGCCTCTTTAAATTACCTTCATTTACTATCCAAAAGTTTAATATATTTTATCATAGTTAATTTGTGTTAGATGTTTACGTTAATAGAGACTGTCCTGTCTATTTCTACATTACAAATGTCGGTTGTAATTATTAAAAGAGGGGATCAAATCTCAATAGTCCTAATAAAATTCGAGAATAAAGTTTTTTTATTTTAGAATTTGCTTAGTTTTAGAGATTTAACTTCTAAAAACCAATATCATAGCTTGCATACGTACCAGAGAATTTTCCGGATTGGGTTTCCACGTAGGTATCCATTTAAATTCTAATTGGTGTGGCGCATTATTAGATTTCAGCCAAATTAGTAATTTTACGAATGAAATGCATGAACTGAGGAGAATATGGGAAGCAATTTAGTTCAATCGTTGCACATTACCCACATTTGAGGGTCAATTGCTAATGCTATTCAAACCGCAGGATTTTTTTATCAAGAATACATTAATGTTGAAGTTTTTCGCCAAGAGCCTTTGAAGTTCCTATTCACCATCCTGAGTCCCATTCAATAAATATTCTAATATGTGTTATTCCCTCGATAGAAAGTCAATTTATTGGAATCTGTTAGGCATTATGACTCTTTAGATGTCACTCATGTGAATTCTCATAAGAATGTGGTCAGTATTTTTGTTCATTTTTTTATATATTGCTTGTTAAGATAATATGTAGTCACAGTTAAATTAGTAAATTTTGCCTTAATTAAATAAACGCCAAATTTTTCGTTTACGTAGATGAAATATGATACCATAATATGTATGAAAAATTAATTTATGTTGCTTAATATAATGGCATTTTTAATTTCAGAGGCAGTTATAATTTTTATTAAATGATAATCCGCAAGTTGGGAATGCCTCTGGTGGGAATAAATATTTTGAGTACATCATATTTTACCCTTCGTTACATTCTCTTTGTGTATAATCGCCTTCGGATAAAAGCAATGTTAAATTGATCTGCTTTTTATTTCAATAGGTTATATTCTGAAATGCGAGACTAAAACAAATATTCAAATTAATGACAATCAAGAAGAAGCATTTTAGCGGTGACCATACCATATTTGAAGAACTACCGTAACTCATATACTCGTTAATCTTGTTGAATTGTATTTAACATTCAACAAGATTGTAATTCAAGAACAAAATCAATGTAACGTTAAGTACGTTACATGCACTTAAATTTTTAACGTTGGATAGCGAATAACGTTGATTGAATATGGTATATCGTTGTTGAATAGCATGCAATTAAAAAATGGTACACCTGCAAATGTTATTATTGTGTGTGGTATAATTTATGGTAAAAGTTGACAGCAGTTCATTGGTACTTCTGATAGTTAAGTTTTCATTGATGTACATAGGAAAAATTTAGCAGTACCAACACTAATATTTATGCGGATTTTTCAATTGTTAGCATTTTCAAACAACGTTGTCAAATAATCAAATTATCCTACAAAAAGTTAAAATAAAAATTTCCTTGCCTAAACCATTTACCTATGCGGGTTTCATCAATTTTCATCAAGTCTGCGTAGGTAATTCTTCTAAATTTGAGGTTTTTACTTCCGATTTTTTATTTCCTTTTTCTGTACTTCTGGTTATGCTGTTTTCCTTATAATACAACTCTACCCCTTTCAGTCCTTGTTTAATATATGTGCTACATTGTTTTATAATGTTTTTGGGCGCCTATTACACATCGGAATTCAAGGCAGGTGGTTGTATTGTATTGTCTACACATGGCGCGTTTCACTGTATGGGTGTTTTTGTTTCCATATTTTCTAGTCAATAAACGTCTTATTCCTGAAGTAAACGTCTCGTTTAATCATTAATTCAAAAATATCGGTAAACAGAAAGCGGATGGCCTGAAGAGACTATAACAATATTTTAACAGTTTATTTTGAAGCTAAAGCAATTTTCGGTAGTGTTTCTAGTGGCAATATTTAAGTTTTTTTTGTTTCATTTGTTACGTTTTTCTGTATAATTTTGAATCACTCTCCACTGCATGATATCTCTTTCTGTGAAACACCTTCAAACACATCAATGCCTTTAGTCAATCTGATACGTTTTCAAGGAACCGCAAACGCTGTATGTTCCTACTGAATTATCTTTTTTGAATCCTTGGTTATTTCTTATGAACTCAATTATTTTAATCCATGTTCATGGATCTGACATGCTAAGGCGGGAGAATATTTTCTACCTCATACGCTAATTCCCCTGCCTAATACAATAATTCTGAGACACGTCTTGCCCTTGGTGGGATTCGAGTCCGAAATCTTTATGTTTCGAGGCTGGTAATTAGCGGTGAGGGATTACGCAGGGGCCTTATGCGCAATAATGAAGAGCTGGGGCTTGGCAACCTAAAGCTCATGTGTTCGATTCCCACCTCTGTTATGGATGCTGCGTTCGACCATGGAATAAGGGCTTAGGTTGCACGGCATCAGATAATCCTGGCAGTCAGAGCACCTAAAGCCCATGCCTATATTACTAACGCTACTACGATGGAGGGGTAAAATTGGGCATAGTTTAAGGTTATTAGAAGGAAAGTTGCGTTAGCAATGGATGCATCCCCTCAATGAAGAAACAAGATGACATGTACTGAATGTAATAATGCGATGAAAAGACTCGCGAAGGGTTTAATGGGAACTTAAGAGATGTATGGAGCAAAAACTAGGACATTGAGGAAAGATAAAGAGAACAAGCATGAAGATGGTTGATACGTGATTGTGGGCTACAGAAGAGAATGTTGTTAATGCAATTTACAGAATGAGAGACGAATTGGTACGAGGAGGAAAGAGAAAAATAATAAAAAAAAGAGTCTCAATCTGCGGAATATTTGCATTTTTATAAGAAAAGAAAAACTATCACTTGTATTAATCAATTTTTTATGACCCAGGTTTTTAAGGTTAACCTTTGGAATGAAATCTATTTTGAACCTGGAAAATTATAGTTACTTGCTGAAATCTGGGTCAGTAAAATAACCAAGTGTGGATAATTACGAGTGATGTTTTTTTCTATTTTTATAAGAATGATAATTCAATGCAGGTGATTGAGATTTGAAAGTGGACCCTGGAAAGACTTTGTTGTTAGCTTTGCACAATATGGTGCAGAAATATGGTCTCTTGGAAAAGAGGACTTGAATAGGTAAAATTCGTGACTGATACAGTTATATTTTACTGTACATATTCGCTTTTCCTTCATCTGTTATGGATTTGATCACTTAATGAGATGGGTGCATTGAGTGAGGTCAAATTACGCTATAGTTTCCGTAATAAAGGCCATTTTCATCGTCTCAGAGTACATAAGGGTGCATACAATATCTCACTTGAATAACGTGATACCCACAATCCCTAAATACCTCTAACAGACTTATTTGGGGAAATTGTGCATTCCAAATACATAATAGCACATATTCATTTCCTTCGATGGAATTTTCATTGGTACATATTTACCTACAGTGTAAGTTAACTAACACATGGAGGGCCCATAGTAAAACAGTTTTGCTAACTCCTCCAAAACAGTAAATTGCAGTAACTCCATTCAGTAAATGTATTTACCCAAGCTTCCATGCTTGAATACCCACAGTCGCCGTCAAAAACAAAGAACTTAGAAGTGCCACAAAATGAATCAGTAGGTACCTAACTTTTATTTTACACACTTTTTTTCGATAATTGTTTCGACAACCAATGCCATTATCGAGGTAACCATGGTCAAGCAAATAAGAGAGTACGGAATGTACAAAGTAGTAATTCATTTAATGACATGTACTAGTTTAACAAAGTTACGTCGGAAACCTTTTCGTTCACTGACAAATGCAATATTATCCACGCGTAAGCTTGTAAACAGCAACGGTACTGTTGCATTCAAAACCGTGTGGACAGAGTTCTCTAATTCTAAAAACGTGCTTCTGCCCCTTATGTGCCTCTCTCTTATCATGGAACCATTGTTTCCGCATAAAGTAGCTCTAGTTTCTCGGAACACAATTACAGAGCAGCTTTGCCACCCAAGAATTTAACGAAGACTTAAGTTCCCTCTGCCTACATCTTGTCATAGAGGACTTAGAGCGGGAATTAATGCTCAAAGCGGGTACCAGCGTGGGCAGTTAGGATGGCGGCAGAAGATTCCTAGTATTCCTAGTACCCCTCATATCATTGTTAAAACGGACTTGCGAAGTTCTACCCAGGTTCTACATCTCTATGCATGGAACAAAAGTTACCCGAGTGAATATGCAATGCATCGGACCCTGCTTTCCTTTGTTTCCCAGAATACGGTTATTTAACGCTAAATTTCTCGACCTTTTACCCCTTTTAAAAGCAATACATTTACTGTTCAAAGTCGTTCAATTTTCTGTAGTAAGATAGTTCTTTTTTCAGGTACGAAATATTATGGTTAATCCACAACTGAGTATCGATTCTGCTTGGTCAGTTATTCTTCAGACTGGAGGACTGATACATTGATTCATTATTTGAGCCTAAATTTTAAGATTTTTTTGAAGTTTTATTGTGGCAATTGAAACTTCAGTTTTTGCTCAATTACTTATTATTGATCACCACGTGAAATCATTGGATTAAAGCCCGTTCATTTGAATATTTACATATAGATAAAATATAGAGTCTTGGGATGCAATTGAAAATATAGTCTTCTCTTCATCTAGCCCTTTGTCGCAACTATAACGTTATGTGCATGTATAATAAATAAACAATTAGATAATGTCTAAAGTATGATCTCCGCTGTTAGGTTATTGTTAAAGAAAAAAGAATATAATACATAAAAAATGGATGAAAGTATGTAAAAATATGCCCTCGCAATACATTTTCTGTCTAAGCGATTATTCACTGCAGTACCTAATTATCTATATCAATAACATTGAAATTCTCTTACTGTCAGTTTAAACGCTATAGACTTACACTCCCTTGATGTTTTTGAACTAAATTTGGTACACGTGTTCTTTAAAACCTAGAAGGATTAATAAGCTATATGATAAAGGGCCAATTGCTTCAAAGGCTCCTGTTTTTGCTATTTTAGCCAACTTTTTCATCCGTAAGAAAAGCATGGAATTCAGTGCTGAGGTTTCAGTTTTTGTTTTCTTTGTTAACTACACTTTTAATATAGGCTTTCCATTGTAGATATCGGATGGCTGAAGTAATTAGTTTTTTGTCTCACATTGTGTATTTGTATACGATTTGATTTTTTCCTAAAACTTTAGATGTTTACTCCAATATTAGAAATTTTTGCACTACCTTGACAACAGAAATTTTTATTTACTTGGACACCACAGTATAAGCTTGGAATAAGAATATATGCCCGAGCCACTTACGCCTCTCGTTAAACAATCATTATAGTAGAACTACAGCGAGATTCTGTGGGAGTATTTGTTTCACCACAACCTCTCCATGTGGTTTGTGAATTCTGCACTATGTATGCATACTAAATGTGGCATTGGAAAATTCTTTTAACCCTACGTAATAATTTTCTGTCAAAATTCAACGGGCCCCATCTTCTATTTAGGCTACAATAAGGAAAATGAGGTACGTAAATAAAGATATCTGTATTCGCGAAAGAAACTCATGAGTTTTGCAATGTACCCTTGTAAAATAAAACCCACAGCATGATAAACAGCCACTCAAGAAGGGTAGCGTGAAAAACCTGCAAAATCTACTGACAGATAAGCTTAATATTATCATAGAGTATTAAAAATATACTCTTAATTAAATTATAATATTTATAACATGCAATTATGTGGTATGAAATATATATGTTTAACTCAGCATAATGTTATTTTCCCTGGTTACACAATTTCAAAGACTGTAACTGCTACTGAAATGGATATTTTACCTGTCCACTTGATATTTTTTGGTATGCTTTGGTATGGTAAGGTTGAGAGTATTTTCGGTTATTGGTTTTGAGAGCAATTTATTAAAGAGCTTATATAAGTGAGGTAAACCTGAGTACCCTGCGTTGAATATCTATTTTGGTCTTCCTCTTCCATTTCATTTTTCAATGCTTTCTACGAACACCTTCACGATGATCTAATAAGCTTTCCTCTCTATTATTTCCTTGGCATAGAGTTCGTAATACTTAATATTTCTTTTGTGCTAAGTCTCCTATATTTTTCAGGTGTAAATCGTTTTGTGTTTCTGCTGACAACAGATCACTTGTATTCCGACGGGTGTCATCAGGTCAGAACTGTTGTCAGCTGAAACAACCAATGCGATAAATACCCAAAACATTCAGGAATCTTGGCATCAATGCAAGGCCTCGGAAACCTATACTGTACACTTTCTTGTGTGATTTTACAGCTGTTGGTGTGCTGTTATAGTATATTCTAACACGACAATCTCTCAGTCATTTTATTTGCTTTGATCTTAACTGTCACAATGCCAATTCTCAAATGAGCTCGCTCTTCGTTCATTACATCCCAAACGAATTGCTGATCGTTGAATTTACCCGCTACCCATGCAGCCAAGTGACCTGTGACGTTCACGATCTACAACGCCCTTAGTTGGTGCTATTATCGCTCTTTATTAAAAAGAAACCGAATTTTCAACACTATTGTGTCTTTACCAATGTAGTTCATCATTAATAGCGAGCCCTTACATACCTATTAGGAGAGTTTCAGCAGGTGGACGAGGAATGTCAGGTTTAGGAAAAATAGGTCAAATTTTGGAGGGAAATATGAGTCAAATTAAGGAAGAGAACTTACGTACCAAGGTAAACAATGAGTGGGAACGAACAGCATACATCATCAGAATACCGAATCAGACGTGAACCATAGTGAAAACAACGAGAAAGCACGACTGGTTTACGTCAATGTAGCACCATACAGCCACTCCAGAAGGGGGGCGTAAAAAACCTGCAAAATCTACTGACAGATAAGCTTAATATTATCACAGAGTATTAAAAATGTATCCTTAATTAAAATTTACAATTAATATTGTATTAGGAGTGATAAATGGAATATCAGTATTTCCATCACTCAACTAAAAGCTAAAGACAACTGGATATAATAAGCACAGTCAAGAGGTGGATGAGAATAAAATTGATGGTCGCTACAAAAGGAGTTTCTACAGAGCACTTGGCAATTTCATTTTGTTCCAAAAAACATAAAGTTCAGTCCTTTTATTTCATAAATTGTAAAAGCACTTTTTCAAAGTCATTAAAATGTCATCCCAACAGATAGATATCTGGTAAACCCAGGTGCTATGTCATTATGAAAGTATTTTGCCTATTACTTTGACTAATGTAACTTGTCCCACAGTCCCTGCATTCTATCAGTTAGACACCACTTTTATCCATTATGTCAATTTAAGCCTTCGAGTCAATTAGTGTCTTACCAAGCGTCTTAGTATTATAAAAACATGGATTCCATTCTCATTTGTAAATATTTTTTTAAAATCATGAGTCATATTGTAAAAAAGGGTACCTATTTTATAGTAGCTAATAGGTTGAGTAGCGAGGAGTAGGATATTTATTGACGTCGTGGTCGGCAATTAAATACAGCATGAAAATGCAGCTCATTATATAATTGTCCATTATGAGCGTTTGAAATGTTCACAAACAGACGCCTCAAGTAACCTCTCATGCCTGTGACATTGTTGTTCTACCCGTCAATTACTTAAACTCGGCCTCAAAGGCCCCACTAATTAACATGTGAAATCCACACTCGCCTTGACTGGCATCCGAACTCAGATCTATCGAACGAAATACCAATTATGCCATCCAGGCGGCTTCTTCCACTGCTATTTTCTTCATGCACAGTCACAGATTCGTGTCTCTTTATTAGGTGCTTCAGCTAAAATCAACATCGCTCAAAGTCAAGCATTAATTTGGAATACCACTGATGAATTCTTTCCAGAAGGAGAATTTCGCATTTATTTTCCGCTAATGTAAAATCCGATAGAGCTACCACGCAATTCATTTCACCCATCCTTATAATGATCACGGAGACCTTCATTTCCGGCAGTAAAAAAAATAATCAATAATTTCTTCCTCCAATTTCATCAATTTCGGTGAATGAGCATTTCGAGAACCATCCGATCCCATTCATTTTGGACGTCTAATCTTCGGGGCATCCACTAGAGATATTAATCTTCATTCTAAAAAAGCATTACATTCCGGTTGGGAGGGGATGGGTGAGGAGGTTTCCCGCTACAAACTCTCATTCGTCACCGGCCGTTTTCCGCTACGTTATTCTTTCCTGGCCGTATCCTATCTCATTCCCGATACATCATTATTCCGTGTTTGGTGGAGGAGACCCTTAGCGCCGTTTATCGATGCGCCACCGTCCCATAATCATTGTGAGCGCGTTCATGCCGACCCCGCGCTAAGACCTCTCTCTCATATCGAATGCCACCGTCAAATCTCCTCCCATTGCCCCTCAACCGTCGCCTCCCGTATCAGAGTAACCGTGGCTGGGTCTACTCTGCGGTGTGGAGGCGGCGTAAGTGGGAGGAGGTGGTTATAATCGCCTCCTACAATGCGAGGTCCTCCTCCATCGTTCCCTCGCTTGCTACAGACCTCCACCCTCTGGCTGCCTCTTCAAGCAGGGGAAGGTAGGGGTACGGCAGGAGGTGGGGAGGTAGGGGGAGCGTTGCGCTATCATATCAGCCGCATTGTACTCACTGCTTCCTACCGGCTCTCCTCCGTTTAATCGGTAATTAGCCACCTCGTCCTTTAGCGAATCCTTCTTCCCCCCCCTTTCCTTCGATCCCTGCAGTTTGCCCCCTCTCCCCTCTGTCTCTCTCGTTTGTCCAATGGTGTGGGGGGGATGAAGGGTTTCTGGGCGGACTTATCAACCGGAAACTGCGATGTGGACGTCAGGGAGCGGGGTGAGGAAGGAGGAGGTGTAACAGGGGCGAGCCCTGAGGTGGTGGGGAGGTAGGAGAGGGGGGTGTATCGCCCCATTTGCTTCGGAGGACTGGGCCTTACTACCAAGGGAATCCAATGTAGACGGGGCTGGTTGGAGGCGAAGGTAGGGATGGGGTTGGTTTGAGCAAAGGTGTGGAAAGAGAGGTGCAGGAGAGGACATGTGTGGGGCTCATGGATTATTTCTTGTTTGCACAATGGACCAGGGATGTTGACCGAAAGGGGGGAGTCGACGTTCCGTCGGCTTTCAAGGCTTAAGTAACGGAGATCTCTGCCGTAGCAAGGAAGGGAAGGGAAAAAATGCAACTGAGAGACAGAGACCGAGGAACGCAAATACTCCGCGCATAGTTCCCGCAAAGAATTTAACGCGGAAGAGACAAAATGGAGGAGACGGTGTCTTGTTAAACCGTTTGAGTGCTTTGTTTAATGGAAAGGACTAGACCCGAATGGTCCCTGCACTTCATGCAATTTGGATCGTGTTTACTTCCCATTATTACGTACATTTCCCCTGTTGCTTATTCCAAGTCTGTTTCATTGGTGAAGTGTATATAACCTCCACTTGACGAGGATGGAAATAAGCATCAACTGAGTAGAATCCACTCAATGATTATCTATTACGACCAAGGCTTCTACACCTTCCATCGTAGTGTCATCCTCAGGTAATTATTATTACTTTTCTGTCCGTAAAACAGGTAATTATTATTATTTTTCTGTCCGTTCCTTACCTGTCACTTCTTTGAAACCTATGGTCATTTTTAATAAAAACAGTAGAATCTACATACTACATTCTCATTTCCCTCCTTGACGGATATAATTCGCATCGTTAAGCCTCATACGAATTAATGTCCTCCAATCGACAGTTTAATATAGCCTCACATTTTTTCAATTAAAGCATGCGAATTTCCAGGCGATTAAAAAATCAACTTGGCCATGTCTAGATAGATTTTTTATGTATTCTAGAGGAATCTAGCATGATTTATGCGTATAATTCCTGATACAGTTAAATTCCTCCACTTGACAGTATGATATCGAATCACATTTTTTCAATGAATGCCAGAGAATATCTTGGTAAGAAAATTTCACTTTGACTACGGCAAGATAGATGTTTATGGAGTCTAGAAGAACTAACATGGTCTATAAACAAAATGACAATTTGGTTTGGCGATGGCAAAAAACGGTTTATAAATGGCAGTGTTAATTTTCTCCTAAAGCCTGCATTATACCTCGTAGTGATATAGCCCATGTATGAACTTAAGTATTAATTCAATCAAAATTATTCTTATTTAACATTTAAGAGTTAGACATATTCCTGGCTTATGCTCTTCCAAAATTATTCTTTCTACTTTAATCATACTAGGTGTTATGATTAACAAGTCACTGAGTTCAAGAGAAATTGTTTAAGGCTTAGTATGCAGCATAAAGTTGTAGACGTTTGCATTTTGCTTAAATAGTAGCCAAATTCGTGTACTCACTCCAGCAAAGCAGAGTTTTTCAGGTTCCTCCTTCGGCGTCCTTCGAAGGTCTGATTTCGACGGTCAGTTTTTGAGGACCCATCCTTTTTTTTTAGTAATGTTGCCGTCACCGTTCTTCTTACTTGCCCTGTAATGTGCAGATGATCTAAGTAGTTGACTCTTCAAATAACCAAAAGTATTCATAATTTTTTCAGTAGGTATTCACTATTACATTCAAACAGAAGGAGACACTTATCTACTATAACACACATATCTAGTCATCCCTTTCCTCCCCAACCATTTTTCATATTCCCTCCTTAGTTAAATACTTAAATACCTTGATAAAACTCGGGAGTAAAATAATCAGTAAATAATGAGAACGAAGGCACAACTCTTGTATTCACTGTTTTGTCGAAGACTAATGTTATGCAACACACTCAGGGCTAAGTGGATAGACACAATGAATATCGTGAATGCAAGTGGATACTAAAATAATTTTCGGTATGTAATTTTTGCCAGCAGTAGCAAACCAATACAGAATAGCATACAAAATATATATTAATCATGAGATAAAATTATAAATTTTTCTAGAAAAAAGAGAGCGAGGCTGGTTATAAAAGTCGGAGGACATCAACTGGAGCAAGTATTGCAAATTGATTACCTAAGCTGAACGAAAGAGGAAAATGCGCTTTGTAGCAGATATTTCATAAGGAGAATTTTACTACCTTAAAAATTGTGTAAAAATGTAAATAAAAGGTTTCTGAGGAGTTTAATACGCAGAGTAGCTTTGTGTGGTGAATAAGCGTCACCTCTGAGAAAAGAGGTCGAGAATAAGCTGCAGGCGTTTGAGATGTGCGTGTGGAGGTGAATGGAGAATGTGCGGTGGGCAGAAAGGTAGCCGACGAGGAAGTGCTTGGTGTGATGGGTGAGGAGAGGAGAACTTCTGTAGGATATTAGACAGAGTAGGTGGTTGGAATAGATGATGATAGGCGAAGGATGATGAAGGCCATAAAATAGGGAGGGTGCTGGGTAATCAGGGAATGGGAAGAAAGGGAACAGGCTTTATGGACGGGGTGAAGAGGGGTATAAAGACATAGATGAAGATTATGAGAGATAATGAAAGAAATCGTGTAATGGGGCCTTCACTTTTAAAAACCAAGAGGATTTCTACGGTCTTCCATTTGAGCCTACCTTAACCGATAGGTTACCGTAATAAGGATAAACATATTTTTGCCATAAAACCTGTGATATTGGGGAATGAGAAGCGTTATTCAAGTCTGTTCGGGTTCTCCACCGGGTAAAACTCCGCTGTTCTACCAACGTTTTGATGTACAAGTCGTCAATCATCATCAGGGCTGGTCGTGATTGTCAACTGGGCTGGTTCATATCCACTTGGCCTGTGGTCGGGTGCCGTCTGATTGGTTTCCTGCTTCCCCCCATTTCCTGCCTTCTTGGATACTCCTTAGTACTGGTGTCAAGGAAAACCTGAGACGTATGACTATATATGCTCTCCCAGCAATTTCTGGAAACCAGTACGGACGCGTCGGCAGAAATTGACCCGGAGTGTAGAGTTTGACCCGGTGACCCGAACAGACTTCACTAACTGCATACCTCGGGAAAGCATCAGATCTTTCTTCAAAAGAAGTGTGTTTAAAACGTAGTATTTAGTTCTTAGTGCTGTTTAATACATGTGTTTCTACACTACAACATATCTTTGTGAGAAAGAAATCATCAACGACTAAACTTTTTATAACCAACTGGTTATTCATTTCGAGGATTAAAAATAACACTTGGTAATTTACCATACTTTTATTTTTCACTCCTGGTTGAAGTTAATGGTTTCACATTGTTATCAAAGGCTAATTTTTTATTACCTAGTGTTCTTTTGTTCTCGTGATAGTTAATTTCTTTTCAAATAAGTTTTTTCTGTCATTGTAATTTTATTCTTCGTATTAGCCAAACTTAAACTGGTTCTACTAAATATAACTTATTATTATTATGTATCCTATTTTTATGTCTATCGCTCGAACACTACTTTCACAACCCCTTTCAATGGCTTGTTATACAGTGCATTGGTGTAAATGCCCATCATTGTCTCGCAAACTCTTGGACAGCACGTGAAACCTGGGACGCCGGAGGACCCGCCTAAGGGCGCGAGGTGAGGCAGAGTGACAAAAAGAATTGCCAGCACGCACTCTCCGTGAGAGGAGGCGCATGAAAATTGTTTTTGTGGTAAAGGGAGGGTGAGAAGTACGGGGAAGGAGCGAGGGAGGGTACGGGGGTGAATGAGAGTGGGCGCGGGAGAATCATAAGAAGGAAGAAGGCAGCAGCAGCCTTCCGTGAAGTGCCCTTGGACAGAGTGACTTTCTTTCCTTCACGGAGCGGAGATAAAAGAAAAAGGGGAAGGATGTGTCGCGTCATCCTCTGGAGTGTTGAATGAGGTGGCAACTTCGTTTACGGAGCAGAGAGAGACCTGGGACGGAGGAATGGAAAACAGGGAAACCAGACGAAGAGGGAGACTGAGGAGGAATGGAAATAGGAAGAGAGTAGCGATCCGAGTTACCTCTCATCTTCCAAAGGTCAACGCTCACACTGAGCATAAGTACGCAACTTAAGAAACTAACTCTAGAATATAACGTAGCTTAAGCTCAGGCACCGAATTCCCGTGTTGTAGGACCAATCAATGAGAATATCAAATGCCTCAAATGGAATAGGACTGTGTTACAAATTAAACGCAAGGCCACAACAGAACAGAATAAAGTGACGGTGATAAAACAAAAATAAAACTAATATACGTCAGCGTAGCTCCAAGCGGGTTGTCAGACAAGAAAAAGAATAGCTTATTTTATGCCACACACTAAAAGGTTAAACCACTGCATAAAGTACACGCAGTCAAGTTCTTATAAGAGGTGAATCAAAATAAAATGCACGGTTATTACAAGTGAGGTTATTGTAGAACGGTGTACAGTTTCATTATGTTTTAAAAAATCTAATTTTAAACTATTTCCATAAAATGTAAAAACAAAAAAATCTAAGTTCAAATCTCTTTATGTCCTTCTTCCATTAGATTTTAGGCCAACCCGGATCTTATATCCCATTTTATAAAACTTTTTTTTGTTCTTTTACTCTGGAAGAAAAATTTCTTTCGGTTTAGCCAAAAGAGCAAGCTAAATAGGATATACTTTTTATTCTTTAAATTTCAATTTATATGTCGACGAAAATTTTCATTCATTACCTTGATAATAACACTAACGTGTTGAAACGTTGGGTGGCAAATAAAATAGGTGTAGAAAAGTAAAAAGATATAATTGTTCATCATGAATACTATTGTGTCGTTAAGTTGCTCCCTCAAGTTATTTTTTATTATTATTGCCAACCTTAAGATATGTATTATTCTAAAGCCATGTAGTTGCATGCAATATGAACAGGCATTGAGTTATGTCATTAAGTTGCATTTTTATTCGCTGTAAAAAGGCCTTGCGTCATGTTATGTTTCTAAACATAGAGCATGAGTCGGCCTCAGGGAGGACGGTGAGAGGGTTGGCCAACTTATGGACATAATTTAGTAGATAAACGAGAGTGAATCTTTTGCGTAATGTCCTCAAGGAACGCTCTGAACGCCCTCCGACACACACGAAGAAGTTCAACCGTTTTTCAGTTACGGTCTTACGTTCAACGGCTATCGACCTATAAGGTGCGTCCGTAAAGCTCCGCTTCGCGTGAGACGGCAGCTGATGACCGCGCTGTTGTCTCCTCAGTGAATACGTTTAGTTTCTTCGAAGAGAGAGAGAGGGACAAGCGAAGGATTTGAAAGGGGGTATGAGGTGAGTGAGGCTTCACCTCGTGACAAGCATTAGCGAAATATGCAAATGCATAATAAGTTGTAGTTACACTAACTTTAGGGTATAGTTTAATGCATGTTGGTAAATACTCACCCCCTGCCACACACCCCTGAGGTGGCTTGCAGGGTATTTTGTAGATGTAGATGTATGAGAAGTCTGGCACTGGCGTGGAGGAAGACGTGCACTGTCTGACGCGGAGTGAACTCTGGGTCTCCCCTCAAGACGTGCTTGTCCGACCGTGCACCAGGGAGTGAAGTTTCTTTTCAGAACCTCGGTCCTACTCCTCCTTGAGCCGTCTCCTGAATTGTTTGGGAGCGACGGCGTGTATTTGCTCACCCGGCGACGAGATTGATTCTCTCCGCGTGGAGCTGAATAACTACGCTCGCGCCCGGGTGCAAACGCACGATACCGTATCCCTGCTAAGATTGCGTGGACTACGTATGTATCTATGTCGCTTCTACTATTTAAACTATTTCTTTTATAACGTTCCCTCGATTCAAGGATGAGTTTTTTTTACCCAATGAACGAGTCAAATAACCTTTATCCCTCGAGTACTCGCGCATTGGTCGACTACACCCAAGCACATTTCAAATAGTAATAACTTTGTCAATTTTAATCTTTGAATCTATTTCTTTCATATAGCTGACTTTAGAATTTTTATTTCTGTACTGTGCAATGAGCCGAGCTTTTCGGCTATAACTGCTTGCAAAATTGTGGACCAATTTACCCGTCTGGCTCTTTTAGACCCATCGCGAGTACTCGTGTAACACTTTTTTGTAAGACTTTTTTTCGTTTGTTCTAATTTTTTCCGTTACCAAAGTCATCGTAAAATGAGTAAAAATATTGCGTGTAAAGTTAAATGCGACAAAAATAAATTTAGGAAAAATATCATGAATTTTTTTGAGAAAATATTTGCTTTTTTTACCACGCAGTGCTGATCGCGCCGAAGGCGCGTAGATTATACCGTTCCGGTGAGTGCGAGACTCACCCCTACCTGTCAATTGAGAAGTAGAGCACTTGACATAAGAAGAGTGTAATGTCGTGTATGTCGTGTTTGTATGAAAGAGGAAACTTAATAACTAAGTAATATTGTGAATACACAGCAGAAATTATGAACTACAGGCTAAGAGACTACATGATATGGCAATAAACAAAATATCGGGCAGCCTCACAACAAAACAAAACAAGAGGGTGAGGCATGCAACTATGAAGTAGAACAATAATTTTTCATGACGCTATTTTTATTTTTTTTTGCATATGTAGGTATAGATTATTTTTTATTTTTTTGTTTTGTATTTTTCTCTTTAGTTTTTTAACATATCTTTTGATTTTATTGTTATACATACATATTTTGTATAAATACTAGTATTTTTTAGAAGTTAATGCATGTAATGTTTTCAATTACTACTCAAATTGGCATATTGGAATTGCGGCGCGCAGGCCAAAAAGAGAATGCAGCCTCTTGGAAAGGAGTTTATGTTTCCAAATGGCACGATACGAATGCGGCCTCAGGGTGGCAGCCGTACCTCGCCATTTATAAAGAAAATCATACACTAAGAATGAACATTAGAAGAAATATTACAGTAAAGAGAAATCAATCAGATATTTAGACATCCACACGCGCAAAATTATTTCTCCTCCCTTTGAATGTTTGTGTGCCCTCCCTCGGCATTTTTTCCAGGCCATTGAGAGGAGAGTGGACTTGGCATGAGCAATAAAAGACCAAAATATGTTGGAGACAACTAAAATGATATTTGTACATATGTCTAGAAAGGTTTAAGTTTCGGCAAGTTAAGGCAAAGTGTCGAAGTTCCAATCGCCAATATACGATGGGAGCAGTCTACTTTGCCGATCGTCAATAGACGATGGAAGAGTTAGGGGGTTAAATAGCTCATTATGTAACACATGTAGGTGTTGGGAAATTGAAATGATGAAATCAGAGAATATTATCATTAAACATTAGCTACTAAACTTACCTTTAAAATATGCTGCATTTAACGTAGACCAGAGTTTATTAAAGAATTAGATGTTCGTCAGTATTAAAAAAACACCTGTGAAAATTGTAAAAAAAACTAGTGAAACAGGTTAAGTACGATTAAGCTTTTGAATAAATAAGAAAAGGTGCATACATGGATACATATGAAGAGTTCCCTTTCGGGGTGGGCATGCTTAAAAGAGCAAATTTATTGGCGTTAGACCTAGAAAATTGGCTTCGAGTTTAATAATCGCCTAAAACGTTGTACTTTAAATCGCTTCATCGCAGCGTGACTGATTAAATTAGAAGCATCTTTAAAATTTGCATCCTGATGTGTCAGTACTTCCTAATGGTGGGTCGCGGTTAACCGTATGCTGGCTCTCTGGGTAGTCTTTTCAGAAGGGAATCCAGCTCGTGAAGAATTGTGAAAATCTCATGTTTAAAAAAGAGAGGAGTATAGAATTAATAATTTTAAAATATGCATGCATCAGAGAACCAAAGTCTAGTAATAGGTATTACTAGACTTTGGTTCTCTGATGACATACTGGTGAAAATGTGCCAAAACTGATCGGAAGAGCACCGTATCCGTTAGTTGAGAAATCCGCACGTGGCGCGGGTACTGTAAAGGGAGTAAACTTCTTTATTCTCATTTATATTAATTCGATATGCCAAAGAGTACGCTGTAGAATATTCAAACGTGGTATATGATGGAAAGTCGCCATCATTCTCAGCAAATAATCATAGTTTGAGTAGTATTGTTTGTGTTGCATGCCATTTTAGCTTGTCTCTCCTAAAACGGGGATAGGATGTCAGATCAAGGTATCCACGTAGAGGGGACCCGAGTTTAGATGAAACCAAGTAAACCATTACGTTACCTCAATTAATCGGTAGATTCGAAGACCCTCATGCAATAAAGTAGTTAGAAACGACTGAGGAGCATAGAATTAATAATTTTAAAATATGCATGTTTTTCATAATAGAGAATGATGAATTAAATACACACTGGTACTAATGGATTTAAGTCCTACTTTTTTCCTCACTCAATTCGTGATCCTTAACAGAAGCCTAACATTGAATACACACCACAGTAATACCTCTGCAAACGGCCACCTCTGAACAACGAAATCTTCTGACTTACGGCGAGTATTCAAGTCCCGAGCTGTTTTGATGCGACTTTGCTTGGCCGAACCTTCTCACATCCGGACATCCCACCATAAGGACTCGAGACACTTTTTAGAAAATATTTTTTTCTCCAAAATTGGTATATTTTGGTGTATTTATTTGAATTTAGATAATCATTTAAAAATTTATATCATCTTGATATATCATTTACGTTTTGAGACAATTTTAAATTGCTTAATCTGCTTTCAATCATGATTTTGTGAAAAAAAAACATTTGGATACTCTTAAACTTCTTTCAGAGTTTGTTGCACCGCTTTCATCCATGCCACATAAGTTTTATCTCTAACTTAAAGGAACCCTTCGCGTAAGGACAAATTCTGATGAACCACTGTTCTCCGTAAGATAGCAGATTTTTCTCCGTAAGATTTTTCGGTATTACATTAGCAACAAGCATTTCTCATTCCGTGTACAAGCAGGTGCCCCAACACTCGTCACATGCACTCGTGAAAGTGCAACGTAGATGTACGCGTAGTCAACTTTGAAGACTGCTAGCAATAACCCTTTAAACAACTCTCAGTCCCTCCATTTCGTGGCCTTTGCTCCATAACACCCGTGCCTGCTAGACCAGAGAACGGCTGTCATTTCCCCCACCACTCCCCGTCTTGACGCCACATCTTAACTTCATTTTTAACATTTTTTTGCCTTTCTTTTCATACCGCTCACTTCATCTCTCTCACCAGGGATCCACTTTAATGGGCTTACCCCTCCTCTCGCCACGGACGTGATACAAAAAAATACCTTATTAATCAATCAATCAAAGAGAACCGTCCGCCCATCTGTCCCTGAGGGCGTAGACGAAGCCTTTTCCAGCCTCCACTCGGCCGAACAAGGGATTGACGATGGAAGTGAGCCAAATTGCACTGGGACGAGGTCATATAATGCAGTGCTACGCTAATAGCTCGTGGAATAAAATCCTCTAGCACCGCATAGCGCACGTGGGAGCAATTTGGCGCCATTATCGCTCCAGTCAACGACAACGCTTATCAATCCTTGCTAAAAATTCAATGGATGAGTTTCAGTAATGGGAGCGTTTCATTATAAAATAAAAAAATAATTCTTCGTATGCTTCTATTTTTAATAGTAAGTAGGAGGAGAACATTCTATGTAATATTTTGATGAAAGTCTTTCACTGATTACGTTTTTAGAATATTTTATGTTCATCATGTATATAGCTGCTCAGAAAAATTGGTGTATTCTTGCGAGGAAATAATGTACGTATTTAAATTCCATCAAGATGTAGCATAATGAACGGGTTCTATTCATAAGTGGAAAAATCTTCAATAGTTTTAGGAGTTCTTCGATTAAATTAGGCATTATGCTCAAGTGAAATCAAAAAGTCTTATTTCTTTTTCTCGGGCTCTATCTATAGTTATGTTTAATCTCCAGTTTTAAAACTAAACCTGAATATGAAGCGTTATCATACATTTTTCTCAGAGTTTTGGTTAGGGGCTATTCGGTCAGTTTTTTTCCTTTATACCTAGGGCACTTAAGTATACCACGTCATACTAATCAGTCATTGCTCTGTTCTTACTAGAGGAGAATTGAAGGGTTCTTCGCTTTTATTCTCTAGAGTTCTTAACTCCGTTCTAGCATTGAGAAATTTCAACCCCAGTTTATGACAACTCACAGTATACTTACTAGAGGGAGCCTCTTAAATATGTCACTCATATTGAGAGGCATATTTGGTTTACAATATTTTTTTAAAAAAAGTTGGATACTACGCCGCAATAAAAAGTTGGAGTTTGTCAAGTGTATACTGAGGTTTTATTTCAGTAAGAAACCTAATGGACATTCAAATTCCATAACAGTTGCTAAGTTTTCGTTTCGCCTGATACACACGAAGCAATTAAAACATGCAACCACAGACAAATTTTTTTGATCCTTGTCTGCTTTTCGCGGGTATTTGATGCGAATTTCCATTACATATATTACTATTTAATTTGCTTTATGATTTGAGTTCGCAACTTGTAACCTTTTTCTCGATCACCATGTTTCAACATTTTTCCTTTCCGGTTCTTTCATATAAATAATATATATATATATATATATATATATATATATATATATATAATCATTGGAAGCTTTCACGAGCGTGAACACAAATATATAAAAACTTTGTCACAAGTGTGACTAAAATGAGAACACATAAAAAAGACACTCACACGGGTTGTAAATTTTTCGGTAGATCGCCGCCACCTTCTTCAGCGAAAGGTATAGGAAGAATGATATATATATATATATATATATATATATATATAACTGTCACGCGTGAAAGGAGCGAAACAAAGTTTTGGCATATAATTTCATCATTACGGGGCCTAATTCATTGTTGAGAGCCATTTATTTCACATATAAATTATTGTTCATAGCCATGTCTTTCAGTAACTTCTTCCCTCACAGTCTCCGACAACATTTTGGGAAACTTAGCATCAACAACACACGATATAACTCCAGCTAACTCGTGGAAAATGCTCAATTCCTAATTTTTCACAGTAGATATAATTTGCGCTTGAGAGTTAATTTTATGGCATCATAGTACTGCCACTTTGTATTCTAACTTAAAAAAATGATAGTGAAGAGTTTGGAGGTACACGTGGTGTGTACATTTTTTTCCATAGAGTGATTCACTACCCTGTTTTGAACTACCGTATGATAAATGTTCTTTCAACTCTACTATTTGAAGCAATTAATCATATTCCATTCGTGCATAACATTCCTTTTAGCCCTTATAATTAAAAATAAAAACGAAAAATTCGGTTCCTGCACCCAGCCGACCGCATTGTTAAGAATGGACTTGTCATTTTTCAAAAAATTAAGCGGTAGAGAGAATGCGTGGGAAATAGCGTCTGGAACTTTCGGTTGTCTCCAGAATGAAACGCCAAGGTCGGTGTAAGCTCTTTAGGTACGTACTAAAGGTGCTGCAAACATTCTTAGCACCCATATTGATCAAACCGATGACGTGTTCTGTAGGTGAGTCAGATGAACAATTGTAGTGAAAATTTAAAAAAACACCTTTAGGAATTAATTTTCCGACGGAAATGATTTCGCCAGTGTACGCCGTTTCTGAGATTAATAATACCCACACCACTGTTTCCATTCACCCCATTCTATGGTGTCCCTTTTTCAGTCAATAATTTGAGGAAGAATCACTTCTAGTCAACCGATGGAGAGGAAGTTACATTGAAAAATAACAATTTGGCATTCAAATCTGATTATATGGACTACGAACGTTTTCGTAACTATTTTACGCACATTTTTTTGGATCTTCATCATGTAACTTAGTAATTAAATCATTTTTTATAAAATATTTGCGGAATGGCAAAGATCTATTTTTTCATTGATTCATATTGGAAAAATTCCGTCAGGTAGAGCCAGAGAACCTTGTCTTACCTAAAATTGCGTACTTAGTCTCTTACAAAAAACCTTAGCATGTTTTTAACCAATTAACGTTTAATTTTGGTTACTCTATAATGAGAGGGAAGGGATTATTTTTGGCATTCACTGCAAAGCTGTAGGTACTTATCAGGTTTATTGAAAGTGATAGCCTTTACTCCAGCTCATTGCATTTACTTAGTTACTAAAAACGCACTGTTAAACTGCCTGCAGGAACCATACTCAATAATAAACATCTATTCTAGTCCCCATTTTCAATTTTCTCTCATTTGTCTTCTCTTCTTCTAACTTTCCTTTTCAATATTATCGAAAGTCACATCTCAATCTCCCTCTATCAACACTAACCTCTTTTCTCTCAAGTTGAAGTTTATTAACCTCACAGAATCATGTTCCATGTCACATTAATGTCCTCCATAATATCTTTTATATATCTCTACTTAAATATTTGGCCATCAATTTCCTTATTTCCACAAATCCCTCTTTTTCCATGGAAATTCTCCCTACGCTTACTTTTTGCTACTGCGCTATTTTTGATCAAAATACTGCCCTAACAAGTTATAACATTGATCTATCGCCCTAATGTTTTTCTCACCATCCAAAACTTTTAATCTACTCACAGGCGTTTACGAAACATAAAAATCTGAATTAAATGCGGTTATAAACTTGATAGAGGATTTATAGGGGGAATATCATGAAAAATGGATGAAATTACTTACTCCAAAGCTATTTTTATTTATGATGTACTCAGCGATGGCACTGCATCAGCATCAATCTGAAAATCACGAGAACGTTTCAAAGCTCTCTACTCCAATCTCTTCGTCCAACCAGGGTAGTCAATTTTCTATGATCCTCCTTTTGAGTGGGCCAGTCACGAGTAGCAAGAGCGTGCGAAAGCAATGGTATATGACAAAATTACGGGGTGTACCTTGGAGCACTCCTGGTTTCCCTACACGGCACTCAAAATTGCGCGAGGCACTTCAAGCACTCCCGTTATCGATTCCGATTAGAGGCGTCGATATCACTTATTGAATATCCGAGTAATCACTCAATCGACGAGGTGCCGGCTCAATCGTTCCATATTTCGCTTTTCCACCCCCTCTGGAACGATTTCTGAAGGAAACGAATGGGTAATAGTATTTATCAAATGTTTGAGATAGAAATATATATTTTGACTAAGGCCGAGTTTCATTAACATTTCGTTTATCCACAATCAGTGAGAATGAAACTTCTACATAGGGAATCACCCACCTATTGCAACACCTGAACCCGGTTCTCTCAATAATGTTCCCACGTGTATGAACCAGTTATACCAGTAATTTTCACCCCTTTTATATTTGCGGCACGCTTCAGACTGAGGTTGCAATGTTGGGGCATCCTTTTTATATTTTTTAAATTTTAAATATATATATATAAATTAAAGGTAACATGCATCAAGAGAGTTTTAACTTCACATTTAAATAAATAATAATTCATAACAAATACGATAGTAAAAACAATGTCATTTAATTTATTTAAGTAAGGTAACAGTAAAATCACCAACCACCACGTAATATGTTATACTTTAGTTATAGTATACTACTGGAGTCAGGTTGGAAGAATTTTTTTAATGTCTGTCACCATCTGTCGGGCGTGAGAGTAATCAATTCATGCGTTGGTCATACAAAACATTTTTCGTTTTCCGGCAATAATCTCGCGGCACCCTAAGCTGTCTTCCCGGCACCCTTAAATGCCGCGGCACACCGGTAGGGAAACACTGAGTTAAACGATCGGGTTGTAAAGCAAGATAGAATTATGATTCGAAAGCCATTCTAGGTTTCACTGGAACCGAGTTGGACGGATGTGTAAAGATGCAATTCTATCGTTTGTAACCTTCTAGAGCATGACGCATGGACACACATACACACACAAGTCTACTTAAACAAAAAGTATTCTGAAAATATAAAGCGAACCGTTAGAGGAGAAATGCAATTTGCACAAACTGCTGCTAAGTTGACGGCAGAGGTGAGGGGTGTAAAGGAGGATTGGAAATGGGGCGGGGGAGAGAGTGTTGGTTGTTAAAAGAGGGGTTGGATGGAAAGGAGATGGCATTTTGCGAGACAAAGACGAGGGCCGAGGGAGGGTGAGTGAGTTGGGAGGGACGGACGGGGAACGTTAGAATCGAGAATGGCACAGGGGGAGATGAGAGGGGGAGGTTCTCGGAGGTGGCCGGAGGTGGGGGGAGAAAGGTCCGTGCGCTCGGGGGAGGGGTGGAGTGGTTGAGGGGGTGAATGCGTCAATGGGGGTGGCTCTGTCTCCATTCTCTCATGAGTGGCTTAAGTCCCGTAGCTCGGTGACAATGGACCGACTCTCGCGGGGGGATTGTTTTCAGCATCCGAAGTGGCTGGGACTTTGGAATGGGTTAGGGAGGAGGGGGAGGAAAATGGAGAAGAAAGTTGTACGAGCGAAGGAGGGGGATGAATAGTTAGGGTATTCTTAGGGATGGGATTGAACAGAGCTCGCATGTTGCGGGGAGAGGGGAGGTCGAGGAAAGGGGAGAGATGGAGGGAAGAGAAAAGTCGTCTGGGGGACGTATATGGGAATTCTGAGAGGTTGGGCAAGTGAAGACCCGAGCCCAAGGAGCTAAGACGGTATGTGGCAAACATTCTAGACGATGAGGGTTCTGAAGAAAATGGAGAGGAGCGGTGAGGGTAAGCTGGGTAGCAAAGAAGACAAACGAGGAAGTGGTAGAGGTGGTATGGGAGGTATTAAGATCTGTGTTTGAAGTACAGAGGAGGCAAAAAAAGTGGGTAGGTGACGTATTGGAGGAAATAAAATGTTGGTGGAGGTAATAAAAGAAAAAATGAGGTGCAACCTTGAAAGAGGATGGAAGTGAAATAACATTTCGGCAAAATGAAGGCGAGCAGATGATGTGAGCATGTTTTTAAAACTCGAAGTAATAAGGCTGCCTCAGGAATGATGTGGTGGAACTTATACATGACGAAATTTCCAGTTTTGTTCTTATATTTGGGCTTGAAATTGATGCACAACATTAAAACCGGTCACATCAAACGTTTAACAGTGGGAAACTGCAATGATTTCCTCATTTGTAAGAAACTTGGGGTGGTTACAGCGTAAAAAAATTTAAATTCGTTTTATTTTTATTCTGGCTATCCATAGAAAAGTGTGTCCTTTGCACTATTTGATTCACACCTTTCCACCATTTGTTTCCCCTAGTGGATTTTGAAAATGCATTTTGTTAAATGCGTGAATGGGTGAACCATGGAAAAAATAGTATTTTTGTAAGTTGTGTGAATCCTTTATCGAGAAAAATTGATTTCAAGAAACAAATCTTTCAAAGAATTGAATGGTAATGAACATTTTGGCACCTGCTCAACATATCTATCGGAGTTATTTGTTAGTTACTGCAGTAATTGGAGTCAAATTACGTTAAATAAATACATATGACATTCAGCCACTACGAATGTAAAATGGACATTAAAAACTACATGCATCGAATATTCTACGGAGAATAAAGTAATAGAAACCAAATAATCATGAAGTCATGATTAAGAGGGTTTGAGCATAACCATGAATTACTACTAATAATAAAATATTAATAATATTTGTTTCTTTCTTATCACATAAAAAGAAATACAAAAGAAACAGAGCGAAACGTTTGCAGAAAAGTGTAATTACCTTAAATTATACATAATTAGGCCTGTGTATCCAGAGAAGATAATATTAATTAATAATGATCTAGAGAGAAAATCATCTGGATAACCATAAATTGTGAACCCCCTTGGTTAAAAATAAACTTGGTTATATTCCACTTGTATGTATATATGTAACACTTGAGAATGACCTGAAAAGGTCGAAACCGGTCGTGTTTTTAATAAATCTGTGTGGAATATAACCAAGTTTATTTTTGACCAAGATGTATTCATTCCACGAAGTGAACTCGCAGACCATTGATTTTATAAATTGTGAAGTTGAAATAGACAATGTACATGAAGCACTCGGTCGTTGAAATACGTTGTACCTACAAAACATAATTGAGTGATCCGAACCAAGTTTTATAATTTCAGTTCATAATGCTGTTTCGCCACATCTCGCCAGATATCGTTGTTAATGACCTCATTTAATCGCTTATCCAAATTACTTGTACAACAATGGGTGGGTTTAACCGACTACCTAGTACGCTCATGACAAAAAACTTGATAGATACCAGCATTTTAGGAGCAGAGCTCTGAGTATCAGCGACATGGATGAAATATCTCGGCGGCCGGGGGAATGAAGCTATTGTTCTTAGCTTTTCTTCAAATTTCTGTGAGCATGGATCCTGCTCGCCCGATTTAGAGGTATTCACTATAGGATTTGTTGTCTGGGCATATAAATGAATTTTCCGTATTTGTTGATGACATTGTACAATAGCTATTGTTCTTAGCTTTCCTTCAGATTTTCGCTGGAGGAGGGATGCATGAGAAACTGACGCGTGGCAGGTTGCCTCGGAAGGAATCTTTTCCCCAACGGATCTTTGGGCTCTTAATTATTCTACATCCTCTACAGAGATTGACTTAAGATACACGAAAGATGTTGCTAAGCTTAGTGGGAATCGAAGCCTAGAGTGAGTCGGCTACCAGAATAAACAGCATGCTTCGAAAAGTAAGCAATATTATTTTTACGGTCAATGACAATTTTATATCTCATTATCTTGAGGCGCGACCTTATCCGCCGATGATGCTGCCTTGACTTATTTTGTTGTGGTCATTTTTCATTTTGAGGGCCCTACGCACTGTTCGATGAAAGCCCAATTAGCATGGATTTCATTTTTATTACAACAAAGAGAGGGCAAGGTTAGCAGCATCAGCTAGCCGTGCGCCATGGTCCTCCGTGGTCCCAGCAAAAGACGCGCATCTAATGTCTTGTGAAAGATTTTTTTTTTCAAATCTTTAGTTGAAGTCATTCTAGTTAGTCCTGTAGACGTCCTAATGTGTCAATGAGATCTATAATATTGAAATAATTTATTTGAAGACCAAAACTCTTGTATTAAACTAATATTCTGATTAAACTGGACGCCTTATCTAAAAAGCAAACATTAAACGAAAGAAACTGTGCTTAACTACATACAATTACGAAATTATTTC
This sequence comes from Pyrrhosoma nymphula, assembly GCA_963573305.1. Classification (NCBI taxonomy): domain Eukaryota; kingdom Metazoa; phylum Arthropoda; class Insecta; order Odonata; family Coenagrionidae; genus Pyrrhosoma; species Pyrrhosoma nymphula. Next base: position 71,013,003 of record OY754336.1, read on the forward strand.
CCAAAATGCAAATTCACAAAATTTCATGCTGCATGAATCATGAGATGTTAAGATTGAGGAACGAAACTCAGTATTACCCGTATATTCTTAGAATATTTTCAGTATATTTTTCATATGGTACGATTTTACAAAACGCGACAGTTTCAAGAAACGTTACTCCTGTTATGTGAGGGCTTAAAGAGATTCCATTTCAAATATTTTTGGGTGTAAACATAAATCGTTTGCAAATAACGGTTCCACTGGAGTTCCAGATAGCACACTTTAACATAAAATATTACTCTTTTCCAAAACGATTACAAAACTTTCAGCGTAGCATGAAAATCAATAAAAAACGACGCCGGAAATAATTTATGAAGAGCAGTGTTCCATGCAAAATAAGTTTTGATGATATCTTCAAAACCTGGCGTGAATGAGAAAAACGGTTTTTAGACGTGAAATCAGCATGAAAAATCGCCTTAGAAAATGTAAATGCCATGCCAGATATCTACTGCTTTTTTATCAGTGTTATTAGATAGGGTAGAGTGAGTAAACTCAATACAATTCGGGTAAATCAATCATTAATACTGGCAGATATATTATTTGTGTTATAGTGCATAATTACTGTATTCATTTAAATTGTGTGGGTTGATCAAAAAATAAAATTGGCAAAGCAAACGAGTCAATGATCAAAAATACATTTATGTCCTCCAATAAGTTTTTGAATATACTTATTTAGACATATTTCCAAAAGTATCAAACATGCGGGGTCATTCACATCAACAGTGGAGTACATTTGATCGTATACACTTACCACATATTTATACCATTTTCTCATGTACATAGAACCATGTTACAGAGGACTGGAATTTAAATAAATCGCCTTTTAGTTCAGATTATTTCTATCTTGGCTCGATTTTATAAGTGCGATATTCCACGGAGGAAAAATCATTCGCCTTGACCTGTATTCAAACCCAGATCCCTCGATATCCTGCCGATTGCTTTAGCCGGTTAAGCTATGTCGGTTTCCTCCTCCCCAGTAGATTTTTGTTTTGATGGTTACACAGGAAAAAGCTGTTCTGGACTGCCGGACATATAATGTCACTGAAGCAGTCCAATGCATGCGCTTAGTGCCGCAGTCTACGTGGATACAGCCAAACATGGTACACAGTGAAGCGTTCGCTCTTTTTGTGGAATATCACACTTATGTGCCCTTGCGGGTGACTCCGTAAATGGTTATACCGTGGTTCCTCAAATATTATTGTCGATTTTATAACCCATGGTTAAATATTTTCTCGCAAATGGGGAAGTTCGCGATTAAGGGCTGTAATGGAAGGACTCAGATGCAGGAGGGATGATTGGGAAGTGGAGATGGGAGGAGAGATGAGTGCTGAGGAAGCTGAAACCGTCTTTATTGGTCCTGGAAAACTGTCCCACGGGCCGGCGCTGGCACGTACTAGTGAGTCACACAAGGGAAGGTAGGGAAAGGGGTAAAGGGTGTTGACGGGCGATGCGAGGGTTCGCGACGACAAGTGTGTACGTTTAGGGGCGGGGAAACTCTTCAAGGGCTGCTTCGGAGGTTGGGGAGGTTTTTTTGGGGTCGCGAGGGTTCGTGTTGGAAGGTAGGGGGGGGTTGAGTCCCCGGGATACCAAAGGCACAAACGAAGTGGAGAGAGGAAGGATGGAGGGGGGAATGCCTTTTAAGACAATGCAAACGGACAATTGACGGTGCTTGAGTCCAGGCAAAGTGGGATACCTGCCCCTTACTTCTCCCTCCCCCCCCACACTCACTAAAGAGTATGATCTCGTTGGGATTCGGGTAGCAAAAAAGAATGAGGGAGATGGCGCTACTTCATTGTCCCCACTGCTACATTATTGAAGACGTTACAAGGAGATCAGACTACCGGGGCTTGCTTTCCACCCTTGAATTGCAAGATAATAGCCAGCATGTGGACGTATAAACTACACAAATCGGTGAAACAATTGCAGTCTAGACAATAGATACAAAAATACTGTCTTAACTTACACGAAGGAGAATGAAAAATATTAAATATCAGATCGATGTGATTGTGGATAAAATAATAAACCTAAGACGAATACCTACTAATTTATGAACGTTAAATGTTGCTACACATTTACCTAATACTTATGACATTATTAAATTGCTAAATGAAAAGAATAAAATTATAGAAATTATAAATGTATGTGATAGTGGATAAAATAATGATTTTAATATTAGAACCTAGTAATGTACGAAGAGGAAACCCTCATAAAAATTACGCTCAATGAATGAAATGGTTGACTGGCTCCGCGAAAATAAAATTAAATATGTTAGGAACTTTAGGTAGATCGATGTGATTGATGGTAAAATAATTATTAAAAGATGAATACCTTCTAATGTATGAACGTAAAACACTAGAAAAAAAATGCACTATGAAAGGAATAGTCGAATGATGAAACTCAAGAATTGGATCTGGTGGCAAATTGATTTTGGAAAGCCATATTAATGGAGAAGAAGTCATTTTTATTGGTCTCCACATTAATACTTAAGCCTAATTTAGAAGCAGGTAAAAAATACAGCCTAAGGTATTTTGTAAAAAAAAAATCACCAAAGGTTTTAGCCACGGTCCAGCGAATTTCAACACCTAAGATGAACATTTATCCTTTAATAGACCAATTTCTCCACTATATGAAGTTATTGGTGGCAGCCGATACTTTTTGGAATTCCATTGTAGGAAAAAGATTAAGTACTTTGCACAATTCCATTGTAAATCTCCATCTCCTGTGGAATTGTGCAAAGTATTTTGTCTTTTTCCTCTCCGCTATAATTAACGCGAAATATCAATCATTACATATGAAAATGAATATTATGTACATTTGGTTAATAAGTAGAAGAGGTTTCAGTCGATTCTTGCTAATAACTCCACCAAAAACCATTCATTTATCAAGAAAGTTATACATTATTTATGTGCTATTTTTATTTAAACAAAATTATATTCCTCTAAGGAGGTTAAACTTGACAGTGGCATGTTTCACTCCGTATATGCTCTTCATGTTTCAGCTTCATTTACAGAACGTTCTGTACCTGACGATGTCGTAAATCGGTGAAACGCGTCGTACAAATATAAATTTGTATAAAATTACTAAGTATTTTAATTTATCATGAATACTAATCTAAGGAGGTTTTTCTGCCAAATACAATTATGTTGAAAGGATATCAAATCAGTTGGCTGCCGGTTCCAACTGGTGGTCTCTAGGCTCTTCACCAGTGTTGTAAAGACCATTAATGTCATGTGGTGAAGAGCTTAGCGAATATCTATCAAAATTGGACGTTGTGCCCAATCACCTGGCCGTTTTATCAATTAGATCTGATTTTCGGGCCAACTTTTGCTATCCAACAGAATACGATTGACTCATTCAACCTTTTTCTCAGTGTAGAAGGAAACATTTCTGATAATCCTTAGCCGGAGCTGCAACCTTGTGGTGGTCATCACAATAGATGAATAGATCAAACTCTGTTGACTTCTTCATGTAAAACATAAAGCTTGCTTCGGTCATCAATCCAGAAATTTCAGGAGAGTGATTGTAAATACAATTGAAGGAATGAAGAAGATGTAGTAAATAGAACAGATGTAAATCCTGAAATGTAAGTCTTCAAATATTTGCGGGAAAAGAATTCTTTTCAGTATTCCTCTGATAAATGCTAAATTCGACCGGTTTCGATGTTTTGCATAATTATCAAGTCTCATTGTTCTGTCATCGTCAAGCTTCGTTGTCATCTCAAGTCATTGTATTGTCATTGTAAAACACTGAAGCCAGTCGTATCAAAAATTTCTTAGTGGAAAACTGAAAACAGCTCTTATGTATAAGTTCCGCCACATCAGTTTTGAAAAAACATTATCAGGTTTGATATAATGCAATATATTATTTATTCATATATACGTACGAATGAGAAATATCACATCTCTTAAGGAATTTAGCCTTGGGATTACCATCATTAGAAATCATGAGGGTGAAGGAATGGAAATATGGGGTTTAGGGAGAGTGATTAACTTTAAGTGGACAGATCGGATTTCCAATTAAGGTGCTCTTGTGGAATAATGAGGAAGGAGGAAGTTTGTTGATTGCCCTACGAGAAATAAGAAGCAATTTATTCCAACAAACCCTTAGGCAGTAAAGTCTGCTGAAGAGCTTAATGTGAGAAAAATTATGAGAAGAATTTTAGACAAAAAAAAGAATGGAATCCGTTGAGCAGTTAGTGAAAAATGGGAAAGTATAGATTAGGGAGGGAATAACCGAGGAAACTAAAAAGTGAATTGGGTAATTTCCAACAAATCTATGGACTGATATTTATCAGGGATATGGGTGTTCTCGGTCAACCTAAAAGTTAATTAGGACAATAGAGAATAGGCAACGTTTGCTATTTTTCATTTTCTTTTAAAATTATTATCTAAATCCACATACCACCCTGAAAGCCGCCGATGGTGCGAGTGGCAGGGGGTGCGAGGACACCAGCTGTGGAATGGAAGGGAATAGGGAAAAGGAAGCGGGAGAGGACATATGTGAATTGCATGTTAATGGTGTGTCTTATTCTCTTGTCGAGTGAACCTGTCAGTTCGGCTGTGTCTCTCTTTGTCTATCAGTTTCAGAAATAGGGCGTGGAATTTAAATAATATCCTCCATGCCCTTTTGAAGCTCAACTGATCGTTATGTTTCAAGTACTCGCATTATCTGATATTTTCAAGCAGTCTAAGCCTAGTATACAGCCTCCCACGAGTGCGATATTTCACAGAGGAAAATTCATTCGCCTTTTCCGAACTCGAACCCGGATCCCTCGCATTCACACCGTGTTTTAACCAGTTAAGCTACGAAAACGTCCTTCTAACCTGTGGATTTTTAGTGCTTTTTCCCGGTATTCTCAAATTTCATTTTAGCCGCCTAGTTTCAAGCAGCTTCCAAACTATTCCGTCCATCAGATGTGGAAAACTCTCTGTTCGCTCCCAGCAGTTTTTTTTAACTGAAGCGTGCGGCTTCTCTTTGTATTTTATTTACTTCGTAAATTAAATCTTCCTTGTCAGGGTCCTGGATGCTCGTGGCCAATTCGACATGCGGCCTAACCAGAGAAAATTAGTATACCTCTTTTGCTTTTTTATCGCAGAACCTTCCAACTACTCGCTTGATAAATTCTACTTTCTTTAACGAACCATTGCTAATGTTTCCTGTGTGTTGCGTGAGATGAAAATATTATCTGTTGATGTGGCATATATTCCTGATCTTTCTCTTCTTCATTTTTTTTCGTTTCACTTGTCGGTTACATTGGGAGGTGACCGACAATTTAGGTTACTTTTGCTGTTAAGCTTAGGTTGGTACATTGGAGGGAAAATTATTTCCTGGATAATGAAGAAAAGGCAGTTTACAACAATTAGGACAGTACATATTTTAGAATTGAAATCAGCGCATAAAACTCGGAGCCTAATTCGGAACATGAATCGAATTCGATGCCTCGAATCCTGTTTTTCCATGATGCTAATTTCTGTGCGAATTGAGGATGTCGGGAATTTTCTGAGTCATGCAGGCTAAATAAACTTCGCCGTAGTTTTTGCGTGGCTACTTTATTGTTTGAAAAATAATTCAAACAAGTTCCAGAAAATCTCTGTAAGTTTTAAGCAGATATTTTCTCGATTACAATTCACATAGTTCCTTCGAAGATAATTTTGGTGAACTCCAGCTCCGCCAACAAAACGTTTTTCACTCGAGACGTTTGACCCGACAGCTTGCCTGTGATTGGTCGTTGAATCCAAGAGTAGGTTGAAAAATAAGGGCCGTATTTTTAAACCATACTCTTCCTCTTACTCTTCGCCGGAGGAGGAAGAGTGCGAGTTGTGACTCTACCCACTAATTCGTATTCTAGAACGTTCCTACAGCGAAACCAAACTCTTCCTCTTCGATGGAGGGGGTTGGAGGGACTGTTGAGTAGATCGCTGAAATTCTCATAACTACGTAATGCTTCGATGACGTTTCGTGTGACGTTTGCTGCCCACAGTTCATTGCTGCTTTAACGAAACAGCAAGAAGAAGAAGAATAATTAAAGATGGAAAAAGATATTTTGATCGCTCGTCGGCCTCGGTGGCGGCGGGGTAACGTCCTCGCCTGCCAACCCAAAGGTCGCGGGTTCGAGTCCCGCCACTGGAGGATTTTTCTCCTCCCTAGACATGGTTGTGTGTGTTGTCCTTTGTTATTGTTACAACGCCTGATGTAAAATGGCCCTCGAGGCTGTATTCAGGTTGATGAAATAAATAAAATAAAATAAAATATTGCGTGATGTGTCTGGAAAAAAATGCCTAAATCCGGAGGTAATCGACGCATTCCGCCATATTAGGCCTTGGAACTGTTCCTTCTATTTTGGAGGATGGTCTGAGCCATGCTACTAATAGGATCAAGAGATTCGTTTGTTTGTAGAGAGCGTTGAGCCTACAACCGAAGAGGTACGTTTAAAAAACGCTTGGAGGTTGAGTTGTCACCACAAACGCGTCATAGAGGAAGAGTCGTTCCTCTAGGAACGTCTTAGAATACGGCCCTAAGTATCGTTAATTGTTGGTGTTCAGTACTGACAATCAAATTTGATTCTTTCAAGGGTACGATTAACACCCTTTACACGATAGGATTTCAAGCATACTGAATGCTGTTCAAATTTCAACACTTAAGTAAGCATCGAGTCAATGGGCCTTAAGGGTGTTGAGAAACCCGGTGACCACACTACCCACCTTTTGACGTTAGGCAAGAAGGGATGCCCAGTTTAACGTACCATTCGACGGATAGCGTACTTGCCCTTGAAGTACTCTCCACAAAGCACCCAAGTAAGAATCGACTGTTGAAATATCCCCTCCTCTGTCGGTATTCACACCCAGGTCCTACTCTCTGCTATGTTCCCGAATCCCCTCCTGGGACATTCCATGATGACCAACGTAACATTTTAGCAAATTGTATGCCTTATTTTAATTACATTCTTACAAAATCCTGTGCATTTATGCAGTTTTTCTTACCACAATGCATTTGACACTTTCTATAGTAAATAAGGAATGTGAAGATTAGCAATATTTAGGGCCAAATTTAAAAAAATATTATTAATTAAACACTGTGACCAATGTAACAAAAATTATACCTTAACATTAGTTACTAGAGTTTAATTGCATATTACTCGGAAAGTTTATCACTTTTTTAATATATTTGGAGTGTATGGTTTTCTAATCAAATATGCATAGTCACACAAAAAACTTTCTTGCCATTCTTATTCAAATAATTTCAACAAAAATATTTGGGTTGTGACCAACGTAACCGTGACCAACGTAACTTATAATTTTCCATTGAGAAAGTAACAGGTTTGTGTCAATTACTAGTGCTGCATTTTGAATTTCTTGTATGCTGAGGTGATAAATTTTCTTCAGATTCAGAATTAGCAGGAAATTCTCTTAAAAATGACATATTTTGGTTTCTTTAAAATTTAAAAAATAAGCGTGAGGTTGATATTACCATGGAATGTCCCTCCTGGCTCTTTTCCGTAGCAGGCCGTGATATCATATCAAGAAATATGGAGATAAAAAATGGGGAATGGTAACTCAGGTATGCTTTTGTAATTTCCGTGACCAAACCCGTATTCCTATCATGCCAACGAGCACAAAAGTACACTTAGTGATACTTGTTAAAATGTCTGAAATGAAAAGTTCTTGAGGCTGTTTTTAGGATAATGTGAAATTAAATAAATAAATAACTATCCGCAGAGTTCTACCTTAATAATTTAACGAGTGGCTTGTGTGGAAAAATATCGTGTTCATCATTTGATGATTACATCCATAGAGACTTTACGTAGTTAGAAATTCTGGCCTAGTGCTGACTTTCCAGCTAATTGCATTACTCATGAAGTACGAAAAAAACAAAGCAGACGTAATAATTTCATAACTCCTGCAGTCATCGTACTCGGAGAAGAAAGAGGTTCTCATCCTTAAATTTTGTATCTATGGATTTAATATTGGAAGGAAAACAGGTCACGCGTTGGATAGTTATTTGTTACTCTTTTTTCCTCTTGTAAATTATGTATGATTATAACGAGATGGGTACTAGATTGGGAACATGCATATTTTTTTTAATTATTTGTATCTTAATTTTATTCCCTTAAACACAGGGCAACAATGTTCTAACCAAAAAATGTTTTCATGAAAATATTTCTCGCTAAAAATTTCGCGCGCTTAGGGGCTTCAAAACACTAAATCATCGGCAATGCGGCAGATTATGTCACGAATCGGTATCGCTTCCAGTAATACGACGTGTTTCCATGTAAAGTTCTGCTGTTTAGCAAAATTAGCCGATAAAAACGTTTCTATGTCCTTAGTTGAGGTTGTTGTTAGTGTAGTTAGTTAGTTAGAGCAGTGGAGGTAGAGAAATTGTGCTGATAATAATTGATCTTTCCTGTTGAAATATACACAGTGGAGGGAAGGGCTGTCGTGCGATGACGTCAGACAATTGGGGTTCCATTTAGGATCACGTGGCTTTTTAAGAATGTAGTGCTCTTTTCAAAAGTGATTATTAATGCCTGCGGTTAATGCATGTACATGTGGATTATATATTTGCTTTCGTAGGAAATCTGCTACCGTGTACACCAATTGAATATGAGAATAAATGTTTATAAACGGTCCCCATTGCAAGGCGTACCTATAAAATTGTAACGAGAGGCGTGGTATTTGTGCTTTCTTAAAACCGAGCTGCTGTTCGCTCATGACCGTTGACGGAGTGAAAGGAAGTTCCAGAGCCTTCAGTTTGACCTTGTCTTTGGACCCAACTAGTATTGATTTAGTAGTCCGTGAGCTTCCACACGGTGCACTGGGGGAGGCTGTGGTGTAATGTAATCCTCAAAAACCACATAATTGGTGTGTGGTTCCACAAAAAGCGAAGGCTTGATTTTTCTTCATACTCCGAATGGAAAATTTCTCACTCTCAAGGCTTTTTTGTAAATATTTTATGTCATCCTTTTTGATTCAAGGCCAAAATATCTCCTACGTTAGATCTACACTTAAAACATGCTAGGTGAGCTACTAAACTGTAATTTATCTATTGCTCAAAGACTAAAATGTGTGATTGATAAAATGAGTAATATCATTTTCTACTGTCAAGCTTCTATTTGCGATTGTAACTGAATTCTTAAGGACTATATACTCACAAACCTAGTTGATCTTGTATTTATTTGTACTTGATCTCCTGGTTGTGACTGAATTTCTAACGGGATCGCGAAAAAATTTCCCCAGAAGACCATTAAAAATGCAATAATTAAACTGAATAAGAAAGACAGATGTTGAAAACTAAATAAAAAATGAAGCATTTTAGATGTAGAGATCTGAGTCATCAGTCATTGATTTCCCGGCTTAGATAATTCGTTGTAAAGTTGTCCTTATTCTGACATGAAAAGATTTCTCCAAAGTGACAGATAAAAAACTAAAACATTAACAAGCATTCAATGCAGGCAATGAAAACTGAAGGAAAATTGAGCCATTTCAGCTGTCGTTGAGTTTTGCGTCATCAGTCATTGATTTTCCGGTGTAATTCGTAGTGAATTCATCCTCATTCAAGTCCTCACAGCTCACCATCGATGAGGGGCCAGACGAATTCCCACGACTGAGACGGTATTCGGGAAGCTGGGAAGGCAGGGGCAGTTTTCCAGCCGGCATGGGGAGGGAGGCTGACCGTTGAGGATGAGAGTAGGGGAGAGGTGATGAGTGGGTTTACCTACCGGGGAGAGAGCGTTTGAGGGGTAAGGGACATGAAGAACATTCACATCGCTTTCACGGCGGATAGTCTACTGGGTCCACTTCCCCGACGCTATCCGATGCGATCTCTAATAACAGGTATGACGTTGGGCCTCCGTTCTGTGCGACAGAAATCGCATAAGTTTCCTGTCACGGAGCCTCCCGGCCTCGGGTCAAAGCTGTCCCCCGCGCCGGACTCGTCCCGGCCGTGAGCCAAAGGGTTCTCGCCCTCCCTTCTCTCCACCCTTGCCCCTCCCCCTTGACTTGCCTCCCGGCATCCCTTCGGCTGAAACTAGCTTCTCCCTCGTACCCCACCTTTCCCCTGGGGGGATCAAAGGATGAGCGAAAGAGAGGTGGAAGTAGTGAGGGGACTTTTGGAGCGAGTGGCTGAAGATGGAAGATGCGCTAACTGAAAACATGGCACGCCGGGGATTGGAGAGAAAGGATGTACTCTTGCTGGATGCTTTAGGGGAAAGGACAAGGAGTTAATCCACGAGGGTGGACTGCAGTGAAGGAAAAAAACGTTTTTTTTACGATACGATATGTTTAGAAATTTTCAACAAAAAATTCCGCTTACAAGTAATCAGTTTTTGTTGTGCTCTATCATTAGAAACATTTTTCTCATTTTGCCTCACTGTATTGAATTCGGTGCTGCCTTTACAGGTTGAAAAATGCTGCTTAGGTTGGGAAAGGATTTATGACAGTGAGACAAGGAACTGATGATGGGAAAATTGGATAAAGGCATGTAGAAACATTGAGCACTCATATCGAAGACTGAAGTAGTGGAGTGCAATAATGTAGTCGGTACAGAAACAGGATTAGCATAGACCAGCGGTTCCCAAACTTTTTCTTTTCCGCGACCCATTTTAGCCCATACATTTTAGCCACGATCCCCTAAAAATAACATACAATGTGTACATTCAAATGATATTGTTTTTAAAGTAATTACAATCCTCATCTCGTGACCCCTTTCCGAACGGCCCGCGACCCCCCGGGGGGTCGCGACCCCCAGTTTGGGAACCGCTGGCATAGACTAATGGTGAGGATTCGCATTTCTGTCATGGAATAGAAATTATTTATTTCATTTTAACTTTATTGAAAATGTTCCTGGCTTTAATAGCTCCGTTTACTACGGAATTCCTAATTATTTTCTTGTATTATTTCTTCCGTAAACTGCTCAGGGTTATTCACTTAATTGTCAGTTTTCTCAGCATCAAAGAAATCCCCATAAGTTATTGAAAAACGTATTAAAAGCAATAATATTATTGTTAAGTTGGTAATATTAGCGATTATAGCCCGGGTCGTTTTCTATTTTGGACAAGTTAAGCTGCATTGTGTGGAGAAAGCAGTAAAATACCTCTCGGAAATACTTTCACTTTGTGCTAGGGATCTCTACCACTGGAGAATTCCCCCCTGAGGAGTATTTATGGGAGTTTAGGGGAGATTTGGCACCACTGCTCAGCAAACGTTTTTCCGTTGTTCCGTTATAGATTATGAAAAATGTGTAAAATTGTTGTTTTCTTTAATTTATCCCGAGGTGCTCAGTAAAGGTTATTGAATGCCATAGATTTTAATCGCCTCTTAATCATGCGCTTTATTTTGAGTTGCATAATTAAATTATTATTTAGATACCAGAGGGAAGGGAAGAGGGATTGGTATTCTGAACTACGGCTAAATGGGGGTATTGAGCAAAAAAGGTTGAGAAATCCTCGCCTAGCGTAAATTGGTATCAGTATTATTTATTTTAAATAAGTTAGCTTTAATAATAATTGGCGAATGAGCTGCAATGAGATATTAATTTTGTCAGAAAACAGTCTTAATATTAATTGCGCTGATAATCAAAGCCAATCTTCAAGGTGGCGAAAAACAGCCGTTTTCTTATCAAACGAAAAAAAAATCAAAATGTTTTTTTCACATGTTCTGATTTTTTTTGTTTAAGTTCCCAGTTTTATCCGACGTCGTTCGTGGACTTAATCATTCATCGACGCGTAGCACCCGTTCAGAATTGATGGTTCGCTGTTTATCGAGACGTTAACTGCCTACTCCGAGCCGAGCGCTGGCGTACGGGCGGGTAAACTTCCGCTCATGCGATGTCTCGAGCGGCCTCGTTTACACCGTTCGTTGACTGTTTAGGGAAGTATAGAGATGGAATGATCTCCTGGGTCGCATCTGTCCACGCATGCGAAATTCGTGTGTGAATTCGGCCAGGAGGTTGATCGGTTACTTGGACGCTCCTCTGGGTACAACCCGTATTCCATTTCATTTGGCCGTGAAAGGGTTGATGGCTTTTGATTTATTTCAGTAAGGGATCGCTCAAGTGTTGCACGGGCTCCTCTTGGGAATCCAAGCTTTCCATTGTTTACTCGATATTCGGAGCGAAGGGTAGCGGATCCGAATGAAGTTAACTGAGGATGAAATTTGTGGACAGAAGAGACAATGACGATAATAATTATAATTATTGCTATAGCTATAAGACATTTTAATCCCATTGGGACAGTAATAATCAGTACAGTTTTAACAATAGTATAACTTTTCTTTTCCTTACACAGAGCAAGAGCAAGCATTCCTACTACAACACTCTAATTAATTGACAGATTACAATAAATTGAACAAAAGCCGCAAAAATCTTTAAAAGAATGCAAAAACAGATCATCATTTTCCCTTTTGATAACGACAAAAACTCATATCTTTGAAGAGATATAAATTTTGAACAGGACTGTTGTATGAGTGTATGTAATAAGGGATATTATTCCCTTCTCAGCCAAATTCTTCGGTTATATCTGGTTTGTTCAACATTAGGGTAGTTTTAAACGTCTTCATGCTCTCAAAACTAGAGAGAGAAGGGATGATGATAAATTAGTTTATAATTTTGATATTGAGTTCTAATCTATGCATAAGAATGTTTCACTATGAGGAGGAAGATATTCAAGGAGGAATACGCAGGCTTTAAATTTTCATGCTGTATAAATACTAATTCCTTAGTTTCCGAGCAGAATTAAATGAAAGATTCACTTCCATTCAAATAATTACGGATCAGTGCCATCTAATACCATGGAATTACCAGGTTCTCAACGTAAACAATTGCACATTATCTGACGCCTAAAAGATGTGTGCGATTTAGCGTCAAAAATGTTTTAAATGAGGTTCTTCTATAATATTTTGGGGCCACATCTATGATTAATCGACTTCAAGCCAATTACTTCACTGTACAAAAATTAAAATAACATAGTTTAATCACAATTCTAAGGAGCCATTTATTTGTTATGGTGATAAGTCATTGTCATTTTTCTATGGACATGCATTGACAATCAGATACCGGCTTTTTGAATTCGGGGCCTTTGGCGCATGAGAAGCTTGTTTGCGTCACTAAATTGCATAGCAGTTGATTTGTTTACATTGCGAATGCATTAAATTCTTATGTCACTCTTCTAAACTTACCTTGAAGGGATATTCACGTATTACTTTAGAGCCGCTTTAATAGTTCTATGTAGTTCATAAATTGGAGAACGTAACATGGATTGCAATAAGTTTGCAAACTACCACCTTACTTGATTGAACTACAATCAGTATAAATCGGTAAAAAAACATGTATATAGTGTAATATTTATATGTTTATGAAGCCATTTTAATGTAGAATAACAATCTTTTCAGTCACAAAACAATTATTTCTCAATTTCTTTTATTAATTTTTGTTTTTACAACCTTTATAGTGCAATCTTACAAATTATTTACAATCTCCCGTATAATTATACATATATTCTACCAATGGTTTTTAAACTTACATTTACCGATTACACATTTTTTGCATTATCAGGTAATGTCCGTCCTCCACAAACTGCAAGAAAAGATTTGTCAAATGGTGTACTATAATGTACGGTGGCACAGGATATATTAATTCTCAGCGATACGCTTTGTCCTCTTTATGTCTTTTTTCTTGAAAACATTCCAATAAAAGTTGGACGGTTTCCCTGCTCTCATTATTTTGCACATAAAAAAACCTAATTTTTCAAATATTCAGTCTTTTCGAAACATAGTGATGTTCGCTCCCGGTCACCAAGGTTAAGAATGTATCTCATTCCTGCGGTTTGTATTTCTTGGTCTTGATAGTTTCTCATTCTCCATATCTGAATATGACAGGGCACAGTAATCTAGGCGTGGGAAGATTAAAAACGATGATCGATTGCTCGTCAATCCAAGGATTGATTGAAAGGTATTCGTCCCGTGATAGCATTAATAAATACAGCGGATCTTGCAGAAAGTTTTGCAATCTTTGTTACGCGGTGAGGGAGACGGTATGAAAGCCTTTTCTTCGACGTGTCCCAGGGACCGGAGAGGCAAACGTCAGAGGAGACTGAAGCTTTCACCTGCTTAATTTCACTCGATAAACGACGCATCACGCGGGCGGTATTAATTTCACCGAAAATGGTACCAAAACGATCCTCTTAAGCGGCATATACATATATTTTCTTTCCCCCCTCTTTGGAAAGAAAGGAAGGCCGGATTCCCATCTGTGTACATACATACTTAGTTTGTGAGAGGAATCAATCAAGTGGAAGACTTTCACTTCTGAATTTTTTAAAACAGGGGAGGAAAAATATTTTGTTTGCATTTTCTTTTTTTCCAAAAGGGTCTGTTTTTAAACGACGCTATAACTCCGGCAGTCTTCTCAAGGAGTTGTATTAACCGCCTTCCCCAGCCATATCTCCCCATCCCCCCTGCCTCTTAAACCCTGCTTCTTACCCAATAAGCCCAACTTACCCACTATTATTTCCGCGGAAGGCTGCGCGATACTGCGATGTGCGATACTCCGTAGGTATCGTGATATTTATCTTTCGGTCTATGCAATTTAATGTAATGCACTGCGCAAAATAATACTTCCTCAAGGTGGCTTAACACATGGAAATTGACTTCAATGGAAGAAGTGAGTGTAGCGCTGTAGCATAGTAGGAATTATCTAGAATGGTATATTTTTTAAATTCTTATAATTCAATACTTGAACAGTATTAGGCCTTACCTTTATGTTCCCTTTAACATTATATACATTCCCAATTGGGTATTTTCCAGAATTTTAAATTTAAGTAAACTGATCTTTATATGTTACTTTAACTCAAATAAGTTTGTGGAGTGAAAATAGTTTTAAAATTGATTCAATGTTAATTCAGATATTTAAGATTAAAATAGTCGAAATTTCAAATTTTTTTACGCGGCTGCGAAACGAAATCTGATTGGCATGACGTCATTAACGCTGAGCGATAGACAGCTGTGAGGGAAAAAGTGAAGGACTGTAGAAGATCTACCGTATATTTAAAGAGTTTTCATTGAAAACAAAGACTATGGCTTGCAATGGTTTTATTAAAACCACATCAGTTAATTTACCCAAAGTATATATGTTTATGGTTGGCGTTTTTATGAAGAAGGACGAGCGATTTACTGCTTCCGAAATTCGTGGGGCTTCAGTCCAAAAACTGTAAGCATTAAGTTTGCTTATAAAATCGTCATTACAGTTGTTTATCATTTTAATGCATATAATTATGTATTTGGTGTATGAGCTTTATTAATTGTTTTTCCAATACACTCATAATCATCATAATACTTATTTATTTCTCAAAGTCCATAACAGTCCATGCAACAGTAAACAAACAGCACCTTAGTAACATATCAACATAACACAGTACTTGCCAAATCTTTACGCTGCAAATACTTAACACACAAAAGACGTTAATTTGTGATTGTTTGTCGAGGTTTCTATAAGTGGCTTCTCTGCTATAGAAATGTCTAAAAATATATTCTCATCTCTTAAATGTCTATTCAAAGTTTAATTTAAGTGATGCTTTATTATAAAGATTATCTTGAGAGTTATGGTGGTAATGCTATAGGATACGTCTAAGTGAAGAGAGATAGATCACTGTGAACAGTCATTGCAAGGGTATGTCCAGAACACAAAGTGCGAAGTAAAGCATACATTGTGCAGTTGGATATTGAGGAATCCAAGGAAGGCATTTCAAACATTCAATGTCGTGATTGCGTGAATGCATTTCTTGTTCGGTGTTTTCACCGATATATTTGTACATTGTGCCACAAAACACCATCTACATATGCCATTTAAAGTCACATCAAACACAGAAAAACGTCCAAAACTAATTTCACCGCACCAGTTTCCACCGTAAGCATAAGAAAACGCCTGGGTCTAAATGTAAACAGAGAAAATGACGTCACAGGTCATTCGGTTGTTTTCGGAGTGTGCTCGGAAGGATTCGTAACCTTCAACTTTATTTTGCTTTTAAAACCGAAATTCATACAATCTGATTAGAAAACTTTTAGCCAATGCAATAAGTTCAAGTAACAGAATCAGAATATCGGTAGTTTGAAGTAGGTGGAAAATACCCAATTACAAATGAGTGTTTACTTATGCAAAAATGAGTCCTCTTCCGTCAAATTTAAGTTACATAGCCGGCAAGTGGAAATTTGGGGGAAGTGGATCCTATGCCTGGTGTATGGTAATATGTTGAGTGTAACGTATTGGCACCTAACTGACACATTTGGTGCTAACAAGGCCCAAGAGTGTGATGAGGTGTCAAGTCCAGAATCCCTTGGTGATTTTATGATTTTTAGATCTTTGACTCACATTTCCACTCTGAACGTTATCTTGTAATCACCTAAAGGAATTGATATGGTATAGAAAGGTTTTCTGGGAAGAATTCTATTCTAGTTGGTAATTGAATGGTTATGAAGTCCTATTGGTACATTTTGCGTTCAAATTATTATATTTTACGGACATTGAGTGAATATTAGAAGTTTACACTTGCACCATAAAAAAATGCTTACGAAGCAAATATAAAACACTTACATTATTTCATTTTGCATCCTACTGGCTTTCACATTTCTTTAGCTTTCCTCCACAAATTAGTACCAATGTATGAAATGACTTTTTCTTTCATTTAAGGGGTAGTCGGAACGCGCCAATGTAAGGAAAATGGCACTATTCAAATGATTACTTAAAGCAAACCTAAGTTGGACATCATGTTTGATCGATTTAGTGTCATATAATATACTACTAATCTATAACCTTTCTTTAATCTCTTCCAATTTTTGTTTCATCAAGAGTTAAAGAGCTTTTTCTACTTACCCCTGGCTCATATACGGTCTTAAATGAAAAAATAAGCCACAGTTTCCACTTGTCCAATCTCAGGGGTAAGTGATGCCTGTAGCACTTGTATCAAATTTTGTTATCTGTATTGAGAACAGTTCTATTTGTATTATTTTACGGTACACAGGGTTGTGTGATACGTAATCAAATAGTTAAAAGAGAATAAATAATTAATGAGCAAATCGGGTTTCAGTGATTTGCTGGAAGTGAGGTATTGAAAGTAGTGGTCCCAGGTGCCCTGGCGTACAGTATTCGATGCTTATATTTTCAATATCCGCTTTCAGTCATTTGACCGCTATTTCATCGGATGTGATGGGATTTTATCGCCAAGTGGAAATGTTATTTTCAGGCAAAATAGGATCCAGTCAATTTTATTTTCAAGTGCAAATCGAGGTCAATTACTGACGCTGTCGACTTCTACTGCCATATAAGTGCGTGCTTTAACAACGTAGTAACACTTCTAAGTGACATATACGTCTACTGTTATAGACGTTACTTCTATGCGTAAAGCCCCTGACGGAAATTTCGCAATAAGGATTCCCTAGAACATACGGAAAAGCAAGGGAAAACTTAAAATGTCTTAGGAAAAATTTCTTTTCTGAGGAAATTCCCTTGAACTCGAGGGAATTTTTTCATATAATTTTTTCCTTCAGAAATGAAAGACTTCGGTTCAAATTTCCCTAGATAACAGCGATACTTGAGGAAAACCTTCAGTCATTAGAGAAATTACACCACTAATTGCATAGAGTGCAGTGAGCAGTACATATAGTGAATGAGTAAAGAAGAAAACATTTTTTTCATGAAAACAAAAAATGAATTCTGCATCGTTTCATTTATACAACCATAGAGTTATCACAATTTTTTATTATGAGACTGACAAAATTTCTATCAATAAAAAATACCTCACCTCTCACAGTCGATTACATTTTGGTGTAAAACAAATATATTATAAGCCGCTGCAACCCGCTTTCAAAAGCATTTCCCAGGGAAAATGCATTCTAGGGAAATAATTTTCTAGATCGAATATTTTGGATGGAAAAAAAGTTTCAATTTTCTAGGGAATTTTCCAATAACCTTTAAAATATCGCAAAGGGATACATAGGAACATTCATTTAGCATCGAAATTTACGAAGTAACGTGCAAGAAACCATCAAGGGTTGATTCGATACCATGCATTCAACATTCGTCCAAATTCAAGATAAAATCTCCCGGTACCTTAGCGTGGGGCAAAAAGCTCTCAGGAGAAAATTGCAAGACATGAACTGGAACAGTGCTACGTTACTGAACATGATTATTTACGATTTGCGGGTTAAGAGATTGATATTGATTTAAGTGAAACTAATTTATGCAATAAACCTGCTAGTGATGCATAAATGTAAAATTTGGAGTGAGTTGTTGGTAACAATGACCACGAAAAGACATTATTAATTATTACTTGCATATGCGATGTGAATTATTAACTGTGATATATGGGTTGACATTCGATTAAATATCGATAAAGATATCATGCAACTGGATACATGTTATTTAATTTAATGCAGTGCGAATGGTTACGCAATGCGATGCAACAAGATAATTGACGTAATGTGATTCATCTTGATAAGTGCGGTGCGATGCACTGAATCGATACAAAAATTTAGCATAGATATCCGATATTGAAATTTGAACGTCTAATGTAAATATAAACTAATGCATGTGAGAAAACCTAGTCATGCGGGACAGTATTTCATTGGAATTGAGCTGTTTCTAGTAATAATAGCTAAAAGAAATTGTCATTGTTACATTATTAAAAAACACGATTCGAATTATTTAATGTCACACCTGCTTTTACGTTTGTTTAAACTCTGTACATTTTGATGCGAAATAATATCTGATGCATGCAATCGAGTTCTATTAAAATCTATAGTTGCGGTGCAATTCGATGAATCGTTGTATCGATTTTTATCGCAAATCGATATTGAAATTTGAACATCGCGTGATACAAAACCCTCCCAGTTCGCCCCTTTTAAGGTGGATTAGCAATCTTAAACCACCCCTCTCTCTCCCCGCCCCTCACACCGTCCTTCCACTGTTTCCCCGTGCGGTTTCCGCGAGATGGCTCTCCCTCCGCAAGCCGTGAGATGAAGGCTGCCGGGCGAATAAGACGAGCGCTGCTCATCGAGTAAAAGGAGCCGGTGGTAGTGGTGGTAGTCGAGGGAGGAGAATGGGCGAGGGAGATAAAGAGTGGTTTGGTGTTGCGAGGGGGTGGAGAGGGTGTGGGGAGGGAGAAGAGCGATGGGGTTGGGTGGTTGGTTGGCTGAACATCGGCGCGGTTTGCTGCGTGGAGGAGATGGCGGGCAAGATGCGTGGTTGAGTGGAGGGCGATAGAGAGGGGGAGGGATCGTGTTACGAGATAGGGATGAGGGTGGAGGGGGATTTCGAGGGCGCTGCGACATTAAAAAGGAGGAACCAAGGGGGAAAGAGATAGGGGTGGCTGGTTTCCTCGTGCATTCACGAAGGATGTAAGGATGATGCCGAGTTGAGAGGATGTGTAGGAGGCTCAGAAAAAGAACCGTGCAAGAGAAGAAGGTTGGGATGTTCATACTTTAAACAGCATATTTCAAACGCGGATTTTAAACACTGTATAGTGAACGAAGGCTGCATTTTGATATTTTAATAAGTGTAATAGAAGAAAAAAACGTGGTCTGCGTCGGGCCAGACGGTGGAAGTTATACTTCTTTGGCCGGTCGCACACACCCGCTCACACACACAGGCAGACAGGATATATAAATGAAATAAAAGAAATTTTTTCTCTATTATTCAATATATTTCTCTTCGATATATTGTTATGAGTGATTTAATTTTTATAATATACACCTATATATTATCTGTTATATACACCTATATACTAAATGTACGTTTTTGTATGGTTTTTTGTACGTTCGAACTTTGAAAAGAAGTTTTGTTTAAAAAAAAAAATCGCCCCAACCGGGAATCGAACATGGGACTCTTAGGTGAAAGTCGAGTGCGCTACCGACTCACCCATCGATGCTCTTGATCAAAGTTCGAACGTACAAAAAACCATACAAAAACGTACAATTGTGGATTTTTCTCACCCAAAAAAGAGCGTGACGTGGTTTCTCGACCAACATCCCATCCCAAAAGTCTCCAACGGGCGCAAAGAAGTATAACTTCAAAAATAAGGTATAGCGCTTTCAAAAGATGTTCATCACATGTCTTGAACGTATTCATTTTTACGTTACACTACGTCCAGGCAAGGTTTAAGGAAGTTTGACGCTATTGGAGGACGCGGGGTTTCCATGTTTTCAAAACTTTATTTAAAAAAAACTAGAGTTCAAAACTTTCAAATCATGTTAATCGCATTCTTTTAGCCCTGTGGAATTGGAGGATAAGTTGTATCCATGCTTAAAACAGTTAATTTAAAAAAAAACTATAGCTAAACACTTTTAAAACAATGTCATCACATGTTCAAAGCTCAAGGAACTGGGATATTTCTGGGTTATCATGTTAGGAGGTTATGGCTCAAATAAGCTGAGCAGTGAAAGGAGATTGGGTTGCTAATGTTTTAAATAGCATATTCAAACACGAGTTTTAAACGTATTTTAAACGCTAAAGAATGGGTGGGTGCTGCGATTCCATGTTTTAAGTAGAGTATTTGAAGAAAACTAGGGTAAATGCTTTAAAAACATATTCATTACATGTGTTGCATACTATGGAATGGGAGGAGGTTGGATCACCATCTTTTAAAAAGTTCTTTTTTGAAATAATAGATTAAAGCACTTTCAAGACTCGTCAATTGCATGATAAACGCATCTATAATAAATGTATCGAACGCTGTAGAACGAGATGAAGCAAGGTTTTCACGCTGTTATATTTATTTAAACAAAAGTTTAAAACAATACTGTTAAAGTTTTGGAGGACGAGAGAATTTTAATCTTTGAAAAAAAATGATCAAAATAATGAAACATGCCCATAACCCTTTTAAAATACATAAATTTGTAAAATAACGCCAGAAGCATGTACAGACTTAAGACTTAATTTATTAAATTTTTAAGAAGTGTAAATAGAAGAAGTTTTAAATGATATTTTTTTACTCTTTGACAGGAGAAAATAGTGATAAGTATAATATTTGGACAATTAAGAGCGTACAAAATATAGTCATTGCTGAGTTAACATATATATTAAATCTCAGGTTTTGGCTAAGATATCAAATTAAAAATATATTACAGCTGTTAAAAACACGTTTTATTTTAACGTAACATTTTTCAACCTTGAAAGGAGAATGTGAGATTATAGAAGGAGAAGGAAAAGATAATTTTCCTCGTGCCCTTGGGACGAAATCACGAAAGAAGGAAAGTACATCCTTTTTTTTGTCCATAACAAACACTACTTCATTTTATTACATTGTTTCCCAAGCGTATTCACGCACCATTGTTTCCTCTTTAGCTACACCTACAAACAGCTGAGCTGTTTTCCCCTAGATTGTTTTGTTTAGAATCAGAACTCCTTCAAAACGTGGTGGAAATAGACAATAGGAGGAAATGAGTGAGAGAAATTTTATCTCCCTAGACGGTCCACTGTGATTCGTTAGCCTCAGTGCCCCACATGCTTGCCATTCACGTACCATTGTCACAAATCTTCCCTCTTTCCATCTGCTCATTGCGGTATTTCACCCGTCAGTACTTCGTTTCGGTTTGTGAATTTTTACCGCAAAATTTCTGTGCTTGGCTACAATAGCTGATATTCCAATACAAAGATTCTGATTCGACTATTGATCAGTCCCGCAAAAACGTTCACATATTCCATCGTGCACCCGCAAGCTAGAAAAGAGCAACAATACAATCATTGAAACCTTCTGGAATTGGTATCATCATCTTTCGTCCGTCAAGTTCCATTGAAGCGAAAACATCATTTTATAATCATATGTAACTGTTTGCAAGAGGTATATTTCTCTTTCAATGCGTCTATTGACACTATACCCTTGTAAACAACAAGATAAATACTTTCTGACCAGAGATAAATTTAAGAGGACGCTAGCTAGGGGTTTCGAGGATTTTTGATTGTAGATAAATTTGAAATTGCTTTTGACTCTCCTCAGTCAAACCACCCTCCTTATTTGCGCTTCACAATTTATGTGTAATCTCTGAAATCCAATAATTTTTCGCAGATATACTAGAGAGCAATAATTTAGCGGCAATAATGGCACACGAATGCAAAAAATAACTGAGTACAGGAAAGAATATAATTCTACCTACCTTGTAGCTTATTATGATATGATGATTAAAGTATTTTCAAGCACGTTTTTGGAACAGCCGTGGTACTAAGCACCATTGCAGACGAATTGCAATAATAATTGTTACCAATGACACAGTTGCGTAGCTTGTGACAATATCGTTGTAATTATTGAAATATATCATTTAAATTAGGAAAAGTATTACTTTCCTTCTACATAAGTTGCTCGAAGAGGGTTTTTATCGAGTTCCATGCATGCATTTGAGTTGTTGGCAGTCTCCGGCAATCACAAAGTAAACTTGATTACGCGGAACAACTTGTGTGATTGAGTAAAAAGAATGTAAATTGTACCAGAAAATTTTTAAACATTATCATCTTCAATAATTAGTCAGTATTGGGCTTCAAGGTGGAAGCAAAACGGTGCAAATCGGACTTAAAGTCTGATTTTAATGCAAATGCTTCTGAGGCATATAGGAGAATTGGAATTGCCATCGTTTTGTTAAAGTTTTGAATTATAATAATATATACCTTATACAAGTGTATCCTTTATTTTTTCTGCCCACTGTTGAAATCTGGCGATATTAGTGTCTTATGGGCATTACAATTAAGCCAAATCAGAAGGATATAAGCAGTGCAAATGAAATTACTAAGACCCTCGGCTGGATATACACTCTACGACCGTAAACGAAATAATGACATCCATTCCTAGCTAAACTTCCCGGACATTACCGAAACTATAAGAATACCATAGCAAATGACGTGAGCATATTTAAAGGTTGTTAAACAACGGAATAATTTTAAACTTATCCTATAAAACCTGGAGTTGTCGCGGAATTGAAAAGCTTAAATCCAGTGAACACCCTGGGTCTAACTAGAGCTGAGTAAAATCTCTCTTTGAGTATCAGGAATAAGGTATGGATACGTTAGTCAGATAACAGGGGGCATTAAAAGAGAGTGCTATCACTGAAACTCATACCATAATAAAACGTTTTCAGAAGACCAATCATCATAAATCCTAACCAATTTTAAGTTTGGGTAGCTACAGCCATCCACTCTACTCTATCCCATGCTAATTTCTCTTTGCTCTAACGGCTCATCTGTTTAATGCGGAGGTATTTATAGATGCTCAAAGATAAACTCTGGTTTTGTCGCGAGGATGAAATTGGTAGAGGTGGAGGAAATTATGTTGAATGGGCTGTATTCACAAGAGAGACGAGGGAATACGATGTGACGAAAGAGTTTACCTTGGAAAATCATTTAACGTAAAGAAGGTACACATTCTGTCTGAACTCAAATACGGCCTTTAAACCCACTATTATCGAGGGGAGTATTATTGGAAGTGCCTCTGAGCTGTGTCATCAACAGGGAAACCCGACATTTAGACCCTACTCCTAAAGAAAGAAGAGCACTGTTAAACGTACTTAAAGGTTTATGGCGCCACATTTCTCTAACGTTTCAACAATAAACCTCTAAATAGTCTGTCAACTCAACAGATTGTCGATTCACATCTATTCTAGTCATTGCCATCAACGCCGACTCTCCATTCTTAATATTAACTGAGAAGTAAACATAATTTCAGTGACGTAACAGACGAGTATCGGAATAAGATTTGAAGTTGAAATTTTCCAGAATTTTCAGAACAACCGGAGTGCATTCAGCTACGGTACGAATCTAATTATTTCTCACCAAACTCCGTTGAAATAGCAGGACGTAGCAGTTATTAGAATTAAAACTCATACTTCCAGTGATTTTTATCGAAGCATCAACTGTCATAAATCTTTATTGCGATTATTCGACAATATTATTCATAGCTTTTCATTTTTGGCCCTAGTACAATGTAACACTACATAAAGTACCTCAATTACGTAGCAATATGGGAAATGAGAATGGAGAAAATCAGCATTTTTATCAATATTCTATATTTCGTGTTAATTGCTCAAGGTAAATCACCACATCAGCAAGGTATTTTTATTTACAAAAATTCTGCAAATATTCACGTGTTATCCTCAAAATTCGGTCCTTTTTATATTTTCCGTTAGCTACGCCTCTTTGCATGCGAATTTTTGGCTTCGCTGTATCGGTTATTGTACCATGTATTTATATTAAGCAGTGCATGAAAAACAGTATAATTTATTTTCTGTTGTAAATATGCTAATTTTTATACTTGCGAGATGTAAATTTGGAATCCTTTCATTAATAAATTCGTTTTCGATGAAATGAATATCAAACATGGAGTTGTTTATGAATATGCATGATTTCAGTAGTCTCAGTTTGCTCGACTAAAAACCACTGGAAATCATTTGAATTTCCAGTTCATCAACAGAATTTTTTCAGCAGAAAAAAAACGTTCTGATGATCAAAAAGCGTGCTCATTGCCACTGACGAGAAATTGTTACGTTAACATTGTCGCGTAAATTTTTGCTTTGTGCTATTCATCTCCATTCTCATATAGTTACTATTGTCTTTTTCGACCAGTTAGGAGACAAATACTGTATTACGATCTCACAATTCACTCAAGGAAAATCATTAAATAAACTGGTTCAATAAACTATATGTTTTGTTGGGAAACTATTGGTATTCCGAAAGTATGCTACCAGCCTGGGGAGAACACATGAAGAATAGATTTTTTCGAATGAAATATTGCTATTATTTGTTATTTCTTTTGTATTCTGTGGTAAAAACTACTTCTCTGTGAAACCTTATTCAACACCTGTATATATTTAACTCTATCATATCACGTAGTTGCTTTTGGAATTGTCATAGTGGCAAGATTTCTTTGACCAGAAAGTGATCGAACGTGGTTTCAGGATACCTTTTTGGCAGTTTTCAACGGTATTGATTTTTGTTAACTTCCTCATGCTTTATAATAACAATGCTTTATAATAGTATAAAGTTGGAGCAATGGCTGCTCCCTCTATGAGTTAGGCATACGGTCTTCATGCATGGTGAAGCATGTGAAAAGACAAATACATTTACTACCTCGAGCATGTTCCTTCAGTTAATACTTTTCCCAGCCCTAGTTCATCTTAAAATTGATCTCTATGCTTTAAAAAAGAATTAAGGTTGAATTGAATTGAACTGAAAACATTTTTATTGTTCTAGAACAATGTCCTCTTAATTAGTGTGTTGATTTAGACTTAATTAATTTTGATTTACTTAATATTATCGATTGAGTGTGTTTGAATCACGCAAAATGGTTTCTTATTTCGCCAAAATTCGTTAAAAAACGCCAAATATACAGAAATGTTACGGATTTTGGGTAGGCAATAACCGCAATAATAACTCGACCCCACAGACTTAAATTTACCAAGAACTATAAGGTAATAGGAAAAGAAGGAAACTGCAGCTCTTAGTTTATCGACTAATGGACTATCCAGCACTATTAATCACCAGCACTATTAACCAGCACCATCAATATTAAGCAACATACAAGCAATGTATGAAACTATTTGCCATAAAATTACTCCGGGAATATCTAGAAACTATCAGGAAAATTTACAAATGTTTTATATTTTTTCATAAAAATTTAAAAATTTGGCTCAAAAGTGCAGCCTAAAGATATAATCTGATCAAGCTGGAATTTATTGTGGGTTACAAGGACCAACAACCACAAACTTAAAGAACTAGACGCAGACCAATTTAGAAAAAAAACGGTTTATCGATCCACCCTAGTGTACACCTCTCCGGAGGTTGTAAATAAATCTAACAGAGTAGTTTAGTCAGCGTTGAAGTATAACATCGATTTCGTCGGGAATATCATTATAAACTAGACAAAAATAGTCAAAAGGCGGAAAAACAATAGAGGTTAATTTATTTCTAATTTCGACAGGCAACAGGTCTTTGTTTATTTTAGTTGAAACAGGATTTTGCATGATGAGGGAAATAAGTGAGAGAAACTCCAGGAAGCCCAATCAAGACTTAATCATGCACCGGACCATTTTTCTAAAAAAAGTCCACTATCAATTTTTCTTTCATATCCTCAAAATTCTTTACTAAATCTCGTTTTCAAATCCACGAAGGAATTGAAAAATAGCATGGTATGCTATTAAGTGCACATATTCTGCTGACCAAGAAATTTTAAGGGTTCCCCTGATGGAGGAAGTTTAATTCAAAACTGGCTAATTTTCCGTTTAAGTGGCATTGTAGAGGGAAAAATAAGTCTATGAGTTTTTTCGTCATCCTCATTAATTTGAAAACAAAATCTCTGTTTGATGCTGGAGAGTTTTTTCTTTGATGCAATTTTTTAATGCCAAGAACTATTTTATAAGGGTAATAATAATTGACATGAGATTCATTTTCAATCATAAAGGAGTTAGGAATGTTAAAAGAACAATGAAGCATATTGTTTTTCATTTCATGCCAAATAGTAGATATGTTTTAAGTTACAAGATTATATCCTGATAAGACCTAGAGACATAGAGACTATTTTCTGCCCCAAAATGGGAGGGATAATGTTTTTTTAATACTCAGATTCCACTGTCGTTACAATGATAAATGCAGACATATGTTGCAAATCGCTACAATGCTCATTTGGCGATTTCTAATGGGAACACCCTGTAGAGGAATTGGTTTAACCTTTCAAATTCGTTGGTACTGTCTACACTAACTGATTTCAGAAGCACTACTCATGCAACATATTTACAGTGAATAAATCAAATGATAGACAACATTTTCACTAGATTTTATGCCATTCAAATTATTTAACGTAATTCTTATCTTTAGCATGATTTTTGAATTTTTTCCTGTAAACTAGAATTTTAAATTATGCAAAAATATTGCAGAATCATTGTGAATGTTCCCGCAATGGAAGAGCCGGGATTTTGTTTGGAAAATCCCGGCCCGGGTTTGGAAATTGGATAGTGCTAACAGTTAGTAAACAGAAAGCCGTGAGCGTCATTATAACTGCCTCGTATCAGGAACATTTCACCTTTAAAAACACACTGTATTGCTGAATCTTACCAATTTCTTTCTAAATTTGAAACCACCATATGCCAATATTTCACTGCGAAATCGAAAAATCATTTGGGAATAAATTGCATGTGTACATTTGTCTAGAATATTTCGGCGTAAATGTTTGTTTTAATGCAAATATGATCCAATTGCGACAACATTGCATTCCCATTGACTCAAAGTAACGCTATAGCATAGGGCTTTGGAGATTGACGCAACGAAGGATATAACTTGCACATTGACTTCAAGTCTCGTCAATCTCCAAGCCCTGCTTGGGTACTTGAGTTTTCCACGGGTAATCCGTCCGTCTGATGTTAATAGACGCCATGAAGAGGTCAATAAAAAATGACGAAACGTTGGTAAGTGTCAATGTGAGCAGTGATTATTTAAAAGAAAAAGACCAATACTCCAAAAGTTGTATTAAATTATTATTGATAATTGCTTCTCAATGATTAATTAACCTTTTTAGGTAAATATTCAGTTCAATTTAACATTAAATATTGCCTGAATTTACAAATTATGTAGTGTTGGGACAAGGATACAAGAGGACCGACTGTTGAACGTGATGAGTGCGTCGGTCGGTACGGCTGTCGTGGAAACAGGACATGGGGCAGACTGTTGAGATCATCGGTACGTGCCCGTTACTCTTCGGAGGGATTCAGTCACTTTCCTACCGGGTATTAGGTGACGGTATTGAGGATAAGGGCACCGCTGGGAGAGTTGCAGAGAGCCCTCGGTGCTGGAAGAAGGGGATGAACGTGGAAGGTAGGCCTTGGGGAGGGTTTTGGAGGAGAACGAAAGAAAATAGCGTTTTTCACGCATCTTGCCACACCCCTTCCTTACCGCCAGCTCTTCTGGAGCTTCGACCATCGCTCCAAGAGAGAGAGAGGGGGCGGGAGTGCGGGGAGGCTGGAAGGGGCATGAAGAGTCACAGGGGGTTAGGGAGGGGGATGGAGGTAGGGAGTGGCTGGGAGAAGCCAGGGAAAATGTTGGGATCCGTCGATCGCGGGAAAGCTTGCCAAGGGTTGTGTTGGATGGGGTGAGGCAGGATCCGTGGCGCGGGGCCATGTGTGCGGGAAGTGATAATGCGAAATATTTCCCGACCAAGCGTTCGCTCTTCCAAGAAAGACCTCTCACCCTTCTGGCTAATCTTGAAGGCCTATCCTTTCCTCTGACGGCTAAAGCTTGCTGAAATAAATGGGAACAAAGAATAAATTTGATGGTTTTCAAGCGTGACAGATGTCTATCTTAACTTTCCTATACCTGCCTTTACAACTTTCTTACACCTGCCTTAGACGTAGTAAAAAATTTCTGGAGCTAGTTTTTCTGGAACAGCTGTGTTGGTCAATTTCCATGGTAACAGTTTCTCCTCCGTTACAGGAAGCGTCTTTAGGTCGAAGTTACAGTAATCACAAATTGTTAAATGTTTAGTTGATTCCTACATCTAAATGTGAGGTCTCACAAATAATAAAATATAAGGAAAAAATAATAAATCGAGCTTAAA
The DNA here is from genome assembly GCA_963573305.1 of Pyrrhosoma nymphula. Lineage (NCBI taxonomy): Eukaryota > Metazoa > Arthropoda > Insecta > Odonata > Coenagrionidae > Pyrrhosoma > Pyrrhosoma nymphula. Next base: position 71,041,606 of record OY754336.1, read on the forward strand.
AAACTAGGTTGAAACCATTGAAAATTTTAAGTTACATTTCATGAAATTGAGCTTAACGTCAAGCGAGCATAAAGCTCATTGCGCCTAATATAATTCTTCTTTAACTCGGGTTAAAAAGGCTGTACTTAAGCGTGTTCTAATTTAATATTTTAATAGAACTGAAATGTGGCATCCGGCTTTGTCATGAGTAGGTACACTCTTGTAATATTAACCAAGCAAGCCGTAGATTAAGCTTTTAACGAGCTAATTGTGGTAGGACTTTGGCCAGTCAGGGCTAAAGCGACGATATGAGTACTGGTTAATTTGTAGTGACGGAACAACGTACTAATGTCTAGCTTAGATGAAATCAACATTTTCCAATTCAACCCACTGAGTCATACATTTACCTACTATTCTGATAGCTTCCTCAGGAGCATATGGCAGGGCGTGTCAGAAGACCAAAGATGAAGAGGGAAATAAATCAGAGGGAGATGATAATTATCGAGGTGTGTTTCTATGAATTAGTTTCTCGATATATATTTGTGGAAGCCGTAATTGAGGCGAGGGAAAAGTGAATTTTCATGATTCTCTAGTTGACTGTGTACTAACGCGTGTAGTTGCGCGATAAATACGATAAACATGACATGAGACGTATTGTATAATAACAACATTGCATAAATTAGACCGGGCCATTAAATTAATAGGGGGAAGGTGTTGGAAAGAGAGATGTTACTACGCTGTAATTAAGCCTCCTATCGCGTATGCTACAAACATTTATTCCAGGCATAAGTAATTAAACGCTCAAGACAAACACAATGCGAAGGCAAGCAAGTTTGGTTAAAACTCTGCTGCAAGTGACCGATGTCATTTTGTGATCGACATTTTGTGATTCCACCCACGCTGATGTCATTTTGTCCCTCTTATCTTTCCTACAAATAGTGTGTTGTGGTAAAACACAGGTCTTCTCTGTGCCAACTTAAAGCTTTTCTTATTTGAGTTTTAATACCAACATTAGCCTCATGCGAACCCTCCGAGACTTTAGAGACACCCATAACAGTATTTTCAATAGAAGTGTCTTCACCAAACTCGCTTTCCTTCGCATTATTTTGGTATTTCGTGGTATATTGCCTGTGCTGGGAGTAAACGTTTATGGCGTACGGAAGAGGAGGCCTAATTACAGCGTAGTAACATCTCGCTTTCTGAGACCTTCCTACTATTCACTCATTGATCTCATCTCATTAATGTATTTGCCGTTTTTATACAATACTTCTCATATCATATTTATGGTATTTATCGCGCAACTAAAATGTTTCTTTCTGATATAAATAACTCAAATGATGGGAAGAAAAAGGAAGGGAAATAGAATGGTGGAAAAAGAATTCTCTTACACGTCCCGTTCTTTCCCCAAACCTCAAACCTCCCACACGTGTGAACGAACTCCAGTGTGTAAATAATGAGACTGATATAAGCTTCAGAATGTGCCAGAGGATTACTTACAAAGGTGAGATCGGTCACATAAAAGAATAAACTACAGATAATTACGAAGTTGTGGTATTAAAATGGGGGCAAAGAAGTCTTATTGTGGAATAAATATGATAGACATGTTTTTAGAAGCACTGTATAAAAACGACGCTGTAATAATGAGAGAGGTAATCTTAGAGTGAATAGTAAGAATGTTTTCGGAAAGAGAGATGTCACTACATTCACGTCAGGCGTCAGCTTGAGTACGCCAAAACAATTAAGAAACCAGCACAGAGGTATTTGATACGCAACCTAAACAAAATAAAAAGGAAATCCGCACGTTCGGTTGAAACTCTACTCCATGTGAAAAAAGGTGTTACAAAGTTACTGGAAGGACTGGGATGTCACCAGAGACTCTCAGGGAGCACATAAGATTAATTCTTATATAAAAATTCAGACGACCAGTAATTTTACCACCATGCATAATTAGTAAGACTGAAAAGAGTTACAATCTGATAGACGTACACAGTCGAATGGACAAGTTTAAGAATTCCATCTTCACACGCACCCATTATAATGCCAAGAGAGACATAATGAGAAACTAATTCATCATAACACACTTCGATAATTGCCATCTCCCTCTGATTTCTTTCCCTATTCATCTATATATATATACTCATCCATTCGAAAATCAGACGCTCAAAGGCGCGAATAAATTCATACAATCATAGGAAATGGAAAGGGATAGGTACACATAAAAGGACGAACACAGGGATGAAAATGTGTCGAATCCAGACAGAAAAAATTTCACCTTACCCAGGATTCGAACCTGGATCTCCCAATTGCCGGTCGAGTGTGCTACCAGTTACACCAGCAAGGCTACTCAATTAGCTGCTGAATTCGACGGGGTTTTATGTCACACCCCATGCTCAACTTTAGCGGTGTTCGTCCTTTTATGTGTACCTATCCCTTTCCATTTCCTATGATTGTATGTATATACATATATATATATATATATATATATACAGTATGCCAAGAGGGTGGCCGATAAAAAATATACACACGGAAAAAAGAACACTTACACATAAAAACTTCCGATATTTCGGTGAAGACTAGCTCCACCTTTCTCAAGGTTTAAAGTAGGAATGAAGAAAAGGAGAGAGATTGAGGTATGGGAGGGGAAAGAGGGGGAGACGAAGGTGTAAAAGGGGAAGGAGGGGAAAGAGGGAGAGAGGAAGGTGTAAGAGGGGAAGGAGGGGAAAGACGAAGAGCGGGGAGAGGGCGTGAAGGAAGCAGGGAGAGATGAGATGAGGGGGAGGGAGAAACTAGTGTGATTTATTGAGTCCGGGGGGCGAGAAAGCCTGGTGGATTAAAATACAAGAAGATTCAAGATCTTTGAGCTGAAGGGGAGAGGAAGAAGGGGGAAGGGAAGCAAGTAGACCGACTTTAAAAGTGTTATTGAAAGTGGAGTTGTGGGAGGAGACGTGAATGGCGACAGGGAGAGAAACAGAGAGGGAGGGGCAATCGTTACAAGACGAGCGGTGCCCATTCATTCTAATATTGAGAGGAGTGGTGGATAAGCCAATATAGAAAGAAGGGCAGTATTGGCAGAGGAGGATGTAGACAATGTTAGGCGTGGTGCAGGAGGGTGAGAGGACAGAAGGGAGGGGAAAAGCGAGGAACTTGTCCGGCAAGGGCTGGGTGATGAGGATGGGGCAAGTTTTACATCGCGGGCGGTTGCAAGGGGTGGGAAGGGATTTGGTGGGTTTGAGTGATTTGGACAGGGGTTTGGTAATATTGAAAATGGCGGATAGATTGGGGGGGCGTCTGAAGCTGAGAGAGGGACATTGGGGGAATATTTTAGAAGTGGTTAGGTTGTCCGACAGGATAGGGTAGAGGTTTTTAATAATACGCCTAATAGAGTCCACACCTGGGAAGTAGGTGGTACAGAGGGAGATATTGTGTTGGGAAATGCTATTAGTAGGAGGCAGTTTGGGGGAGTGTGGTTTTTTGAGGATTTTTTTATTGAGAAGTTGCTCTGGATAGCCTCTGCGAAGAAGAGATTGATGGAGGTTAGTAAGGAATTTATCAAGGGAGTCAGGGTTGTTGCAAATTCGGTGGCCACGAATAGAAAGGGAGTAGGGGAGGGAACGTTTAGTGTGGGAGGGGTGGCAGCTGTTATAATGGAGGTATTGTTGTTGGTTGGTTGGCTTGATATGCACGGAAGTGCTAAATTTGCGGTCAGAGAGGGAGACGTTTACGTCCAGAAAGACGACGTTAGAGGCAGAGATGTTAGAAGTAATGGAGAGGGGAGAGGAGGCGTTGAGGGAGGAAATAAAAGAGTTGAGAGAATGAATACCATGTGGCCATAAAAGGAAGATGTCGTCAATGTAACGAAGCCAGAGAAGAGGTTTTAGTGAGCATGAAGATAGAAAAGATTGTTCAAAAAGTCCAAGGAAAAGGTTGGCGTAGGAAGGACTGAAGCGACTACCCATAGCGCATCCTTTAATTTGAAGAAAGAATTTGTTATTGAAAGAGAAAGCGTTGTGGGTTAGGATGAAATTGGAAAGATCAAGAAGGAACTCAGAGCTGGGAATATGAGGAGCAGGGCGTTTAGTGATGAAATGGCGGATGGCAGAAAGTCCTTCAGAATGAGGAATGTTGGTATATAGGGAAGTGACATCAATAGTGGCCATTAAGATATCACAGTTAGAGGGGAGTGGAGTAGAATGGAGGCGTTCAAGAAAATGATAAGTGTCTTTGATATAGGAGGGCAGGGAGTGGACAATGGGTTGTAGGTAGTAGTCAACAAATGCGGACATGCGTTCGGTGGGTGAGTTATAAGAGGAGACAATGGGGCGGCCAGGGTTGTCACGTTTGTGGATTTTGGGTAGAATATAGAAGTTTGGGGTGCGTGGGTGTGACGGAGAAAGAAGGGTGATATCTTGTTTAGACAGGCCTTCATCAGGGCCTTTGATTTGAAGGAAGGAGATTATTTCATCCAAAAATTCAGGATTAGGGTCATGGGACAAAGGCTGATATGAGGAAGTGTCAGAAAGTTGTCAGTTGGCTTCATCGAGGTAGTCAGAAGAGTTGAGGATGACTACTGTGGAGCCTTTGTCAGAAGGAGTGATGGCAATATCTGGATTTAGAGTAAGTTTTCTGAGGGCCGAGATTTCAGAAGGAGATAGATTGGGTTTTGGTTTAAGGGAGTTGAAAAAAGATGGCTCAGAGAGTTTTGATAGGAGAAGGTTGGTGAAGATTTCAAGGGGGTGATTGGAAAGAAGTGGTTTTGGTTCATGTGAAGAAGGAGGTTTGAATTTGGAGAGAGCGGTGTGGGGGGGGGAGGTGGGAGACGGAGGAGTGGGACGCGTTTCCCAGAAAAATTTCCATTTCAGTCGTCGGCAGAAAAGAAGGGCGTCAGAGAGGATTTTAACAGGGTTTATTTTAGGGGTAGGTGAAAAACTAAGGCCTTTGGAAAGAAGAGATAATTGTTCAGGGGAAAGAGAAGTAGAGGAGAGGTTAACAACCGCTTTTTCAACTACCGCTAGTCCAGCCGACGACTGAGCTGGGAGGGTAACTTACCAAACCCCTGTCCAAATCACTCAAACCCACCAAATCCCTTCCCACCCCTTGCAACCGCCCGCGATGTAAAACTTGCCCCATCCTCATCACCCAGCCCTTGCCGGACAAGTTCCTCGCTTTTCCCCTCCCTTCTGTCCTCTCACCCTCCTGCACCACGCCTAACATTGTCTACATCCTCCTCTGCCAATACTGCCCTTCTTTCTATATTGGCTTATCCACCACTCCTCTCAATATTAGAATGAATGGGCACCGCTCGTCTTGTAACGATTGCCCCTCCCTCTCTGTTTCTCTCCCTGTCGCCATTCACGTCTCCTCCCACAACTCCACTTTCAATAACACTTTTAAAGTCGGTCTACTTGCTTCCCTTCCCCCTTCTTCCTCTCCCCTTCAGCTCAAAGATCTTGAATCTTCTTGTATTTTAATCCACCAGGCTTTCTCGCCCCCCGGACTCAATAAATCACACTAGTTTCTCCCTCCCCCTCATCTCATCTCTCCCTGCTTCCTCCACGCCCTCTCCCCGCTCTTCGTCTTTCCCCTCCTTCCCCTCTTACACCTTCCTCTCTCCCTCTTTCCCCTCCTTCCCCTCTTACACCTTCGTCTCCCCCTCTTTCCCCTCCCATACCTCAATCTCTCTCCTTTTCTTCATTCCTACTTTAAACCTTGAGAAAGGTGGAGCTAGTCTTCACCGAAATATCGGAAGTTTTTATGTGTAAGTGTTCTTTTTTCCGTGTGTATATTTTTTATCGGCCACCCTCTTGGCATACTGTATATTTATCACCCGAGTGATTCTCCTGGAAGTTTTATATATATATATATATATATATATATATATATATATATATATATATATATATATATATGTAATCATTTTGTAGCCAGTCAGTCATTCTGTATCCATTTTGTTTATTTCTCTCTCAAGTTTTTAGCTAGAGAAATGAGGTTTGGTGCATTAAATGTCGATTCTCTGTCTGTATGATTTGGTAGTAGTTTGGATTTTTAGCAGTTGGTAATGCAAAAAACCTTGGTTATTGATAGTTTAAATTTAGTTAGATTCCGGGGTCTTGAGTTTTTCGGGACTCCCGGGTTCACTTAAATAGGTTAGCATATGAAATGCATGTTAAATGGTTAGCCCTTAAGCTAATAATCCCTAAAAACTGAATTACCCAATGGATTTGCTGTTTTGGTGAAGTAAAATTGTCAGTGGAACACCTAAAACAATGCAATGTTCAAAAAAAAATGTTTTGCTCCAAATTGTTTACTTATGTTTCAAAAACTATTCTCAGTGTTTTTTTCTTTTTTGGGAAACACATAAACTCATTTAGCCACATTTCCCACTACTTCCACTTGAGTAGAGCAAAAAAAAGGAAAAACACCAAGTTCACCTCAAGAGTACATCAGACAGAGACTGCCTGCAAAGCAGGCAGTAGGTCTGCTAGTCCCAAATTAATGGTTGGTGTCCGAACTCACTCTCTCACATGATCTTGCGTAGGCTCGTAGAACAGGTGGTAGCTATATAACTCAATCATAGGCTACGTTAGTAACATTTGACTTCATCAAAGGGAGGAATAAGAAGTTTTATCCATCGCTTCTAGTTAACCAGTATACATAGCGTCGTGTTGGCACTGACTGGAGTTATTTTTACCGCCTTAAGTCTGGTGAAAGATTAGTTGAAGACATACTGGTTTAATGCAGCAAAAGTGTACGTATTATCAAGTCAAACTCTGTATACCAATCCATTGACGTCTATAGGTATTGCGGCTATTGAATTCTTAATTTAGACAAGGCCTTAAATAAGACAAATCTTGACCGTGGCAGGCTTCACTTAAATAACAAACATGACGATGCCGTACAGTGGTGAGAATTAAAAATTGTGTAGAAAAGTACTAAGTTGCCTTTAAACATGAGTACCAAGTCAAATCTTTTTAACTTGGTTTTAACTTTAACTCTAAAAGACTGAATGAGTTAAATGGCAGCTTGGCGTTCAGTTCATGACTTATGAAATGCTACTTCAAATTGCCAGTCATTTCACAGTATTGTTTTAATCGTTCATATTTCTTTTTCAAATATTATATTATTTATAGATCTCACGCGGCTCACAAGCCATGTATCATGAGTGGTGTTTGGCTGTATGCACATTAAGCTACCAAGGAAAAAATGAAGTACCTATAGGTAACGTTTATGATGACCATCTTAAATAAACCACCATACATTTTATTCTGAAAAGAAATTTTTGGCCATGCAATCCTTTCATTTTTTTAAATTCCTCTCTGGGAATTCCGGCAGTTGGTGTGTTGATTGTCGGAAAACATTTTTTAAATGAAGTGTGCAGATTTATAATAAAAATTTGACATGATAAAATATCTCCGAAAAAAAGGAATCCATGGAGAAGCAAATTTAAAAAAAAGAACCAATTTTGAAACGATCGCATCCCACAGGTTCCAAAGCAAAAAACCTAAACTTATTTTCTGGGTTTATTCTCAGAGGTATTTAATTATTTTTCATGGATTGTTTCAAATTACACACAGTCTTTTGATTAATTTCATGTGTCATATATTCCTGATTGTATATAACTTGTACTTCCACCTATTTCGATTCTATATTTTCTCTCCATATCTGGATGCAATTCCATTTTTCAATTATTGAGCACTGATACACTTTTTATGTCTTTTTCACAACCTATGTGTTTGTTTGGCCAAGTTACAGGCGACGCTTGCTTCACAATTCAATTAGACAAAATACCCATACGGCCGCGGCGTTTAAAAGAAGAAAGAAAAACGTGGAGAAAAAAGCTGTAACGCGTTTCAAATTAATTCACCAGTGAGTTAGCTTTTTATGGAACTTGGTTAATAAATTTTAATTAAATTGGAAATGCTTCGTTTTTCTAAACTCGTCAATCTTTAATAAATTATCAAATTGTTCATGTTTGACGCTTTTGTTTTTTGGGACCAGTCAACGTGGTTTTTTCACGTTTTATGTAAAACAAACTAGATCCTATTTATGACATGAATACATTTTTGAGTTCATATTTAATTCCGGATATGATATTATTTTAGTCTACCCAATTCTGTACCGTGAATTTTTTTCATTAGATTACCCATTGACTTTCCCCGAAGTGCTGTTAGAACAGCTTTAGTTTGAATCGGTAAGCTGGTTACTAACGAACCGTATTGGCTGCCAAATTTGATAAACTGCTGCTTGTTAGAGGCTATTGAAACTCAGAGTGACTGAAATACCATATTCTCCACGATGAAATTTTTATACGAATGTAATTGTCCTTTTTGATGAATTCCTGAATTTTAAATGACATTCAAAATAATTTTCATTTTAAATGTCATTTTGATTTTATATTTATCTATTATATTTGTGTTAGCGGAATCGTTCATTCTGATGCCAACACATAACTTCGTTCTCCATTCCTTACACCGCGATTATTTGCATTTATATCCAAACTACTTATATAGATAGATCTACGTCATCGAAACTCTCCACTGTCTTAAACACGATTTCAGTTACATTACTGAATTCACATATATACTTATACATTCAGTTTCCAAAAAAGGTGAATACATGATTTGACAACGTCGACGAAAGATATGATTGCAGAATCCGTGTTACATAGTGATATGGGCTTCTGTGGCTCTTCAAAGACGAATGAATTGCTGCGCCAGGAGTAGTATCCAGGCCATCAACAAAATCAACACGCATACCTAGAGAATAGTTACGAAGTCTGAAGTCTCTCAGAGTAGGTATACTGCACGTCTCGACAAGCAGAAACGCCAACGGCTTCTTGGAGAGACAATGAAGCAGGTGTATGGAGTGCATGGCGATGAACTGGTGCTCATTACGTGCTGCTCGCGGGCTTACTCAAACTCATTCTATGTTAGCGTCTGACAACAGTTGCCAACCCAGTTAGATCCCAGGAGTTTAATGTGTGTTTGAAATCTTTATCGTCTAATAGGAAGGGTTTCCGGTGCATAAATGGCGATATGTAGCTTTACCTGCATGAAACGTTTTCTGGATTTCCATTGGGTCAGGACCTTTCCGAGATTTTGACTGCATTTCAACCAGCTCATGCTCAATAGACGTACCAGGCCCCTATATTAGCGTTAGATTGCCATGTTTTACGTATTTTAAGAAATCCTATTATGTTCAAATATCACGTTTTATGGCAGAACTTTAAGAGAAATCGTCTAATTATCATTCATAGTTTCTGTCTGTTTATGTTGACGATACAATTATTGTAAATGTTTAATAAATTATGGGTGAATTTCATTTGAACGCTGCTGTTTAATCAGATCAAGTATTAACAGATTATGATCAAGTGAGGTAAAATTTCACTTGTTCGAAATTCTTCATCCAGGTCTATCTTCTTAGTAATCCTAGCTGAATGAATGGGAACGTTTTTGGATACTTGTCAACGTATTAAGCATATAAGCATATTGGATATGCCTTCTTCTTAGGAAAGGCGTTCATTGGCATTTTCTCTAACTGGTCTTCATATTTTTCTTGAATGGCTCAATAAATTAATGTCAGCTCAGCACTTTGTTATCATGAATGATTATATTGTCTTTTGATGTCAAACGTCTTGAAATTTTACGAAAATTTCCGGCGAATGACGCGTTTACAGGCAGTTTTCAATAAACAAATATTATGAAACTAATATTTTCTCTCCTTTTTTACTATGTAAACATTTAGACCACATTTTTCAATAAGAGATAAAAAACACCTAATGTAACTTTTGAGGATTGAATTAACTTCTTAATTTATTAGATACACTTTTGAGTTCAGGAACTGGATTCGTGAATCGACAATGAAAGAGGGTGATGAGGCAAAGGTTCCTTGAATAAAATATGGTGATAGATAACATAGGATGGATAAAGAAAGACATGGAAGATATGGGAATAACTGAAGACATATCACTGGATGAAACTAAATTTAGAGGAGTGGTACTAAACTTCAACGTTTTCCTTTAAGAAGTAAAATATGTAAATAAGCTCCTGGACGAAGGAGAGCCAGATAAAACAAAGTGAAAGGTTGAAAAATTATTGGAAACCAAGAATAAAAAATATATGCTTCGGGTTACTTTATGTTGTCTTTAGACGGCCATAATCGAGAGAAGAAGAAGATGAAATGTATAAATGTTTATAACTTTCGGGATGCAAGCAGTTCATTTCGCGGAATATAAACAATCTTCAAGATTTTGGTAACTCACCTAGAATGTTTGGAAAAAGGGGTCGGTGGTAGAAGCTTGAGAAGAAGGGTCGAGGGCCATTTATGTAGCGAAAGAGGTTATTTTTTTATGCATAAGACCGAAGAAACGATTGCTGAAAAGTTGCGAGTGGCAGTGGTTGTACCCTTGTGCGTGCTCTATTATGGGTTTCAAAGTAAACTCCATCTGCGATGAAAAGGGCTCGTTTTTAAGTGCTCCACCGACGTAATGGGGAAACGGCGAAAGCAGCGCCACCGTTCGTGATAAAGGTCGACTTAATTTGAAAGTCATACGCGCGGAAGGGGTAACGGGTAATCGATTTCTCGTCAATACATTTTTCCCCGGTGCGTACCGTCGTAAAAAAAGGGACCGATCATTTTTTCAACGGGATGGAAAAATTGCTATCTTTGAGTCCCCAAAGGTTTTTTATTTCCACTTATTCAGAGCACTTCGCCGTAATGATGTTCAACTTTTATGACGGAGGGAGTAATTTTTTTTGGAAATCAAGTCTTCAAATGTCTGCTAATCGAATATAATATCTAATATTGTTAAATTACTTTTGCGTAAGAGTGCAATAAAGGGACTCCTTTTATTCAGACATAATTTTATCTGACAGAATTCCTCGCACAGTTATTGGTTTCCCTCCATTTCACTATTTCCATCGTCGCCCTCAGATACCATCCAGTGAGCTAACTGGAACATGAAAAGGATGATGGGGGCCATTCATCGATTGTCAGATGTTTACAGGCGATAATGACTGTGAGCAAAATTCGTAATCTGAACAGATTTTGTCCAGAGAAAAGTGGCGTCATTTTTTCAGCTTTTCATCTATTCTCATAGCTCTTGACATTTAAGAACTGTGATGATTATTAATCATGACTAGCGATATTTTTTAACACCAGCTAACTGCGTGTGATATGCTAGTCTTACAGATTCATAATTCCTAAGGCATGAGTGGCTCTCCGCAAATGTACAGCGGTCTTACTACCAATGCCTGAGATTGAATGCTAATGTTTCAATCTTTCCTCGTCCACTATTCTCCTTTTAAAACCGCCGAGGGCCTCTTCTTAGCTTCAACAATTAGTGTGTTTAATTTTGCCATAATTATTCCTCCCATTACTATTATCTATAGTATTGTACGATCGATTAATATTATTCCTAATTTTTCTAGACCAAAGCGTCGTCAATTCGTTGGACTTTGCTATTCTTATAATATAAAAATCAGTAAATCTGATTATGGTAACAGGTGTATTTTTCATGAACTGAATGCACAAGGTAACTTGAAACCCATGGTAATTCAAATCAAATGGTCAAGCCTTCCCAACACAGATTCTTTTCTATGAGAATGAGCATTGAGATCCTTCCTCTTTCGATCTCCTCAAGAAATAAATAAAACACCGCAGGTCTATTAATTGCCTACGATTTGTACGCAACTTTGCACACCATCTGTCGTTTTAAATTCCATAAAAGGTCTCTAGACAAATTTCTACAAGCCCAACGACTTTCACTAAAATTCAGAAAGTATTTGGAGCTTTCCAGTTAATTGGATGTTGAAGTCGGCACAGATTGGGACAGTTCAATACACACATACGAAGATGATTAGAACGGGGAGCGATGACGAAACGTTCCTCTACCTGCTGGTAGGTAGCATTCTATACGTTCACAATAGTCACGGCCAAAGGTTTTGTAAATAGCCAAGGAATTCATTCTAACTGTATGCTGAAGAAGGAAAGCTTTTTATCGCACGGTAATTAAAAATACTATCCATGTTTAGCACCTTCACTGAAATTCTAAATAAAAACTATTGTCGATAGGATCATCTAAGTATCTTTATTGTTTCGTGCACATCAACTGCTCTCCCGATCTGTTTGGAAGTGCGCTCCCTAGAGCTCAGGGTCTGAAACGAATGACAAACAAGTACCATGTGGTGCTGCATAAAGTGAGCAGAGCACTAGAGAAAATAGAAGACAGGCATAATTAAACACCTTATCCGTCTACATTATGGCTTAAATATTCGTGTTTCTCGAAAAGCAATTAAAAGGAAAGGCCTTTTTTGATCGACAAATATGACAACTTTAAAACAAAATGCCATTGGCAGGTAGGAATGTTAAGTCAGTCCCATGCAATCTATTGGTTACCAGTGAGTGTTAGCACTAAGCTGGTCCGGAAGCATTCTGGCAAAGTGTAGAACCCCTTCGCTGAGTTAAAATATGTTTACGTGCATGAGTAACTATATTTACTGCATTCAAGCTGAGACCAGGGTCGTGAAGTTTGCATTGAGAGTAGGTAGATTTATGATTGTGGATGATTTATTCTTGATTGTTTTGTTTTCCACATTTCGGTCAGACGAAAAGAATAAGGCAATGAAGGCATTGTCCAAATGAATTGAACTAAGCGCGAAAGGTATTATTACATTTATTTGTCCTTGTTTATTGCATAATAAAAGTAAATTCTAAAGTTCACAGTATATATGCAACTGAATATAATATATGGAAGTCAGACTTTGGCAAGTTTAAAAAATAAAGAGTGATTAGATGATACAATATCAAGTACCATAGAAACTCATAGAACTGAGCCCCTTTCTGTTCCTCAGAAAGGATAAAATAAGTGTAAATTTTTTCATTGTTTCATATTTTAAGAATATGCAATGTATTTTTACATTGATATTGCATCAACTGTTTACCCACGTTTAAAAGGGCAACAGCCCCGGCAATGAGCTCGGTTCGGATTTGGAAGGTCCTCTTATTTTTCCTCAAGTGACGCTGCTCATGTCTGTAAGAATCGGATAATATATGCGAGAGGACTTAAGCCGTATTAAAATACAATGACTATCAATATATAATTACCACCAGGAGTCAGTAATGACAACAATTAAAAAAAAGACACATAATGAACGTTTTTAATATTTTTTATTCATTCCTGGGCTAAAAATTAGTAAGACCTATGACACTATTACCTATGATAAGTTACGTATAACCGGAGAGTTTATTACTCCGTCCGGTGAGGGAATCCGAGACCCTTTTTGTAACTTATATATTTTTTAACACAAAAAATTCATTCTAATTCAATGTCAAATGTTAAAAAAAACGTTTCGCTCGGTAAAAACAATTCTTCTTCAAGAACCCGAGCTTTAATTCAGCATTTTCATTTGTATCTAATTTACATTTATTTATAGAACTGCGGAACTGGCCGCACAGTAACTTTAACGGAGTCACCCGCTGACGGTCACACAGAAGTGCGAAATTCAAATTTAATAAATCATTCGACTGGGCTGGGATTCAAACCCAGGCCCCTCGATATCGCGCTGATAGCTCTCACCGGTTAAGCTACTCCGGCGTCCTCTTATTCACGATCTTTACTGATGAACAATTTTGATTTCTCTAACAAGACGGCCTATCGTCGACGCCTTTTCATCAACACTGACCTAGGGCCGTATCCAGAAACCTCACTACTGCTGGATACGTCATCAGATGGTGACGTAGCTGCTATAGCGGCCGAGCTCCGCTACAATCACCCGCTGCAAAGTCTAGTGAGGTCCATGCCATGCTACTCGCTACAAGTAACATGGCCGCCGGATTTCGTCTGCTTATCGTCTCGCATTTATAATTAATAATTATTGACGTTTAAAGGGCTATAAGCTCATGATAATCATTTCTTATTATTTAAAAATATAGTATGAATGCTTCAACAACGGACTTTGATGCTGATGAATTAATATTTTACTTAACATAACTATTTATAACTTCTGTCAACAATACCGTGATGAAACCTCTTCGGCTTCACCGTTTTAATTGCTATTAACTTCCGAACGGGTCCTGTCATGCCTTGAAAACCATTTATAATTAAAGAAAAACAAATTATGTACATATTTAATGTCTTGCCTTGATGCTCGTGACATACTTTTTTACGTAAAATAACTACTGTCAACACAACTATGCTGAAACCTCTTCGGCTTTGCCGTTATAATAGGTATTAACTTTGGTATGGACCGTGGCTTGCCTTGTAAACCATTTATATTTTTATATAAGTGTCCGAAGAAAGTTGAAATCACCGCTTTGTGTCTGTGAAATTTACAGTTTGCGTAAAATACTCAAAACAAGAAAGCCGTCTTCCAGCCAGCTCTATCCATACTCAGTTACTGCTAGTAAAAGTAATGAGAGTTCCAAGCCATGGAAAACCATATACAATTGCGTTTAAGCGTATCTAAAATGTGTAATTTTGATACTGAAATGATGAGTAAAAGTTTATGGGAATGTCTCAGAGATAGATGGAAATGGCATAGTGCTTCTACGTCCGTTGACAATATCTCGTTATATTCATCTCATAATGAATGTCACGTACATCTTTGGGCGTTATAATGCAATGCATATTTGAATATCCCACTACACAAATGCGATCGACAGTTGTACGTGTATATTTGCCACCCACCATGACGAGTGATGTTGGTGAGGCGAAGGATTATTCAGCAATAGCTACCTTCAAAAGAAATGAGAGCGCAAACTTTTCATAATTAACGTCTAGATTTAACAACATTTTATTTAAAAAATCACTAATAAAGTTGGTTCCGACACTTCGTGAGCAAAACTTGATGGGGTATTGCTTTCCCACCCAACTTGGCGCCTGGTACACCGGCCGGCTTGCCCCGGCGCGCCGGCAACTACCGGCCCCGGCACTACCGCCGGGGCGGTAGTGCCGGGGCCAGACGGCAATCATCGGCGATCGACGATCGGCACTATAGTCGAGACGCATGGTACCTAGGTACTTGTCTAGAGTTTCCCGAACGCGCAGATCGTCATCATGTATCGGCAGGTACTCGATGATAATTTTGCCAATTTTTTGTGGCATTTAGTACATAATGAAGGCCATCAGATTCCGAGAAGAAACATGAGGGACCGGGAGAATCCCATGGAAATACTAACGCATCCGTTTTCTTGGACTCCAATACAGCTTTCCTCGCGACAACTAAATTTACTATTAAGTTCTTCTCCTCCGTGGAAATCCTGCTCCCTTCCCATGTCTCCATTTTGTTTACTAACAAAGTCACGTTGAGAATTCGTTATTCAATTATCGCCCTTAGTTCCTCCCGATACCCGCATCTAGGGGAACATAAATGTCACTACATTCGTCTACGTCATCAATGTAGCCCAAAATAAATGTGGCAACACTGCCCCCACCAATTTGGAGCGATTTGGAGTAGCGGGGTTTCTGGATATAGCATGCAGCAGCAGGCTCCGCTGCAGGTTCAGCACAGTTTCTGGATGCGGCCCCTACTCTCCGCAGCTTAGGTAGTTGTCACAGTTACTTATTCGGGGCATTTCTCGAGGCGTTTCTACATCAAGGCACAATGCAGCATTTGAATTTGCTCATGGACATTTTAATAATGTTTTTAAGGCACACAGCTCGTAGTTATCTCTCCATAAACACAGCTAACTTTCTCATCGAAGCATGCATGATTTTTACGTCCTAATGGGTCCACGTAATTTAAGATGTCATTGGTGCAAATTATATTTTGGTTCAAAGAGAAGTTGTGGTATTTTCATATGCTTGTATTTAAAAAAAATTAAGTTTTCCTTCAAACTTCAATGAGTATCAGCGATATATATTTTTTGTAACTTTCGAAATTATATGTTCTTGAATATTTATCCAGTTACCTATTGTGTTAACAGTTTAAAGTCCATTATTATAGCTATATGACAAAACCATTGTCATTTTGTTAGGCGTTGTTATCATTCCTCATATCCAAATCAATGAAAACATGGCCACAATTAGAAAAGGCAAATAATATTCTCCGCAAAAATTATCTGTCTTAACAGATTCTTAACTCTGAAAGCATTGGTATTTCAGTTCAAAAATCCAAGCGTTTTTATTTTAGATTTTCCCGAGGTATCCCCGAGATTTCTGAAAATGAACGCTAATGTTTTAATCTCCTCTCGTTCACTATTCTCACGAAATAAAAAAACGCCGCGGGCCACTTATTAGCGTCGACTATTTGTGCGTCATTGTTTTGTACGTCGCCTGTCATTTCGCCATCGATGGGGACCAATCATTTCTTCCTCCCTTTCTACGGAAAAAAATATATTTTCTCCCGCCTCTATCCATCCTTTGAATCGTCTCTTCCGGCTTGCAGTTGCGATCTCCCTTCCCGGAGGCGCTTCTGGGCCCTTTTGTCTCGTCCGATTTTGCGCCTGACACTGCGGGGAAGGGTGGAAGGGGTGCTGTGACTGAAAATATCGCCCCAAATTAGCCAGCGACGTGCGCACAGCAAAAGTGAAGCTCTGCAATCAGCTGCCGTGACGGGATCGCCCGGCCGGCGCGATCGCTTCCCCCCTTCCTTTCCCGCCACTTACTCAGCCCCCCCATTCCTCGACTTCCGAAGAGTTCCCGCCAAAAAACGCTTGGCGCGAAAAACAAAGAGAACGCGATATCCCGCAGGGCGGGATTGCAGTGCGGCGCGGATGAGAGGATCTGGGGGAAGGGAGAGGGAGGCGGACGGTCTCGCATGGTTGGAGGCGGTGATAAAAGGCGTTTTTGGCGCTCGCGTGGGTCAAATCACATCACGGCTCAGTCACAAAAGACCGCATTCCGCTTTTGGGCAGTCTCTCACTCTCTCCTGCTATTTCTCTCCGTTCCCCTCTCTCCCGCTTTCACTCTCTCTTCCGCATCACTAGCGCCTTTATTCATTTTATGTGTATTTCTGTAACTAATTGTTGATTCCCATCAACTAAAGCTCTGTGAATTTTGTCAGTTTTTGCCGAACACGCGGAGCCGCTTTAAAGTATGATCGCAAATGCATGAGATTCGATGGCCGTTTGCGTCGATATTTAGCATTTGAACCGATTCCTTTGAGGAAAAGATGCAAATGAATTGAGTGTAAAAAAATATTTAAGTGAAACATGGTATGTAATTATTAGAAAATCATTTTTTTATAATTTCCTCTGTTAATTCTCCTTGCCTTGCATCGCGTGCGAATTAGTATGGCCGCTCAATATCTCATGTCGAAAGAACACACTTTGATGCTTCCAGTGTTGCTATTTACAATGACAAGAGGCTGTTTCGACTCTGAGACATGCTCAAGTACGTGTTACCGTGACATTGTGGCATGAGAATGCCATATCATGGCGGAAGACGTCATCTCTTCACAGGAGGGTAACTGTGGAAACAACAAAGCTTGTATAATTTCATTTGAGCATTCGTTTCTTTCATGCCAATTAATTTTTAATCCATTAAAATTTAAATTTTTAATAAAATAGTAATTTCTGAGAGTTTTTATGTGATCCTTAATAAGAAACCTCTATAATTGATCGCGTTAGGGATTAGGTCATTTGTAAAGCCAACGTTGAACACGAAAGTTTACTTCAAGGGAAAAATTGAATGTAGCAATATATTTACGCGCATTGGTAAATTCAGGGCAATGTTCTTTTTATTTGTTACATATATTTATTTCCCGAACGAAGTTAATGATGAAAGTAAACGATGAATATGAAAATCGAAAATTGCCGTATTTCGGTCGTCATTGTGTTTATACATTGGAGTTGGTCAAGTTCCATAGGCATATGTGAATTTTTATAACTTTGAGATTGATTAGAAAATACATTAACATTAGAACCGCTGGTCTTTGCAAACTCCCTAAAACCATGGCCGGAACAAAAATGTCCCATTGGAATTTCGACATTTCCTGGGACTGATAATGGTCTCATTTCTTCAGGAAAGGATGTATTTATTGGAAACAAGTTTTCAATCGAAGGTTAAATTAATTTATTTTACATTGTTCACACACAAAAAATAATTTGTTTTCATTTTAAAAATAAAATATGACCTGAATTTGAACTAAAATCTTGCGCAAAGCATCTTATTTCTTAAATATTTAGTGTTTATTTTTGTAAATAACATCCGAAAGAGAACGTTATTTCACCTCTATGAAGCTCATCCAATAAATGAGCCTTCACCAAAAATTAAACAGTACTATAGGTACATAAGCGTATTGTAATGAATACTGATGAAACCATGGCTATGAATGTAAATATGAATATTGATTTCTTTCACATAAGACATTACAAGCCTAATTTCCATTATTACAAAGAGAGATAAATAATAGCATTCTAGGTAGGTAATTATGTCCCATGCATGTTATGTGTTCATTATTACATTGAGAATTGCAAGATGAACAGACAAGAAACTGCGGCAACACCTTACTTGCATTCTGGTTTAGAGCATGATGCACAATTATGAGAACATTTTCCTTCTTTACAAGAATTGTGTACCTAGCTGTGGTGATGCGGACCATTTGTCTTTCAATAAATTCATGTTACCAGGTGGAACCTTAGTTTCTACGACTACATAAGTTCCAATATGTACCTAAATCGGGATGCAAGGAACTTAAAATTACTACATTCTAATTTGGCATGCCCTTATACACTGTGAGAGTTATACCATTGTTCATGAAAGCTAAAGATTTGCAGATGTGCGCTTGAGAGCTCTTTATACACTTAGGTACTTCACTCCAACTTTTTTTGTTGTGCCTAATAAGCTCGTTCTTTTTGCTTATAGAAATGATATTAGCGCAAGGGAGGTAAAGAAGTTGACACAAACGTTTCTTCCATTATTTAGGTAAGGGACTGCAAGCCTTTTCACTATAAATCCAATTAGACGTTTAGAGGAGGACCGATTTTCATCTTTGTCAAAGTAGGTGAAGGCATTCAACATGAATGTAGAATCTTTATTGACGGCCATCCAGTGCTTTTTCCCATATATCAGGCTTAAAAGCAATAAATTGAATGAATCAACATCTATCAATTTGCCGGCCCCGGTTGCGGCGGGGTAAAGTCCTCGCCTGCCAATCCGAGGGTCGCGAGTAAGAGTCCCGCTTTGGTCGGTTTTCCGCATGCCCAGGGCATGGGTGTTACTGTCAAGTTCTGGTGGTTCGGCTCCTGAAAAACCTGATGACAAGCTTATGGCTTGTCGTGATCGCAGGGGCATATGGACCACCAGAATCGTCTCAGAGCAAAAAAAAACTTTTTGGGGAAAAACTGCTCAAATACAAAAATACATGGACCAGGAATATACATGCTTTGGCAGTTGGAAATAATTCTATTATATACTTTTGATATCTGGGCAAACTTGTCATCTTTCAAATGTTCCGAGCGGGTTGATATCACATCAAACTTTAGGAACCATATGATTTACCTGAAGCTCTCACATAACATCACAGACTTACAAAATGGCAAACCCCATTTCTCGGACCTCAGATGATCCACCTCTATTCTATTGGATCCAGTGGCACCCCTAGCATACAGAAGACTCAGAAATGCATCGAATATTCTCAATGACAAGACCAATCATCGATTCCCAGCATCCCACGAGCCTCTGTTTCAGTTCATTCCTGTATGTGATTTAGAGTATATCCATCAATGTACAAACGCGTCACTTGATAAAAGACCGGTGATAACACACCTTTTTACGTAGGGATAAAGACTGCGAACATGCACGATGGGAATATCTGGACCCTCAAGGTCATTTTTCTCAGAGTTATATGAAGAATCTGCTGTGGAATCTATTTCACAATAATTAGAGTCGCTAAGGAAAATACTGTATCCATCTTCACCTTCTGATCTATCTTCCTGAAAGTCATTTAGCAAAGCCACGATTCTCTCAGGCATAATACCACGACGACCATCCATGCTGTACTGATTGGGAATTCCCTTTGATTACGTTTCTATAGCATCTAGGGACCACTTCGGCATGCCTATCTACTCATCATAGATAGAACGTGCAAGCAGACGAGAAGGGTGTGAGAAAGAGACAAATATGAGAGGTGTGACATCATATCGCGATTTGTGTCATCCATCTCACTGAAAAAGTGCAACAATCAGACAGGCATATTTGTGTTGACAGCAGGGATGATGTTACAAGTAAAATTTCACGGTAGTCGAAAGTATTTGTAATTAAAGAACTTGAGTGGAGACTACAATGCAACTGTATAGCCTTGAAAAGATACGTGCAAACTATACTTCTTTGTGACTACGTAACGCTTAAATATTCCTAAAGTTAAGCAAAAATAGGTAAACACTGTGTAATGTTATTATACCAACCCATAATCAAGTTATCCAAGAGAATAATAAAAGAAATCAACAAACAATAATTATGTAAAAAGACAACCCGAGCTACTTACCTACTTACCTACATGGGACAAAAATGTTCCATCAGCGGTTTTAGGTGTTTCTAGTTTTTCTCGGAAGCTATGAGTTCCAAGATGACAATTTTGTCTCAAATTAGTCTACTACATGAATAAATAAAAGTCAAAAACTCCCAATTCTGCATAAATAAATATTAAGAGAGATATAGTTGATTCAAATTTGAAATAGGACAAAAATGTCACGTCCGCGGTTCTAGTGTTAAATACATCTGTGCATCAATCTTCATTAAGTGCATCTCTAAAGTGCATCAAGTATAAAAGTTATTATATTCAATGCTACATCATTCCTGAGTCTTACCTTTAAATAATCTCTAACATTATAAACATTTTCAGGTAAAAATAAATATTTGCATAAGTCACATTATTATTCCTCCAACAAGTATTCCTCCAACAAATTCATTCGTCATTTACATTAGTTATCTTTGGTCACAGTCATTTGATAAGGATTTCACCACATGTGATACAATTTTATTGCAGAATTGAAACGCGACTTGCAGGCAATATGGAAGCCAGTCTATTTTCCGTGATTTTACGAACATCGGTACTACCACTATCGACCATAGAAGTCCTTGCTTACACACTTGAAGTACCACTTGCAAGCGAATTGTAAAGCTACTGTCATTGAAGAAACTTCCATATGTGAAGCCTCCTTTTTTATACAGGCGCACTTGCCTTCTCTCGCAATCTCTTTCAGCCTCCATCCTGCTGTTGTTGCTGATAAAAGTCGGCACAAAGGACGACGCATTCCGTTTCTTTTTTTTCATTCACCATCTTCCTCCACCAACGTCGCTAAGCTACCCGACACCGGCGCGCCGCGGCGTGCTCCTGCTGTGCCAGTACTAGTGCTTGCGAGACTGCGTCCGGAGTGAACCTCTTTTTGGCGCTGCCAGGAAAGGGCTGTCCATCAACACCTTCCATTGGAAGGTCGCCCCGTTAGCTCCCTTAACGGCTACTCTCATTCTGCGCCCCCTCCCACTTTAACATCCCTCCCACTCTCCCCCACTTTCACCCCTCTTTCCCTTCCTCTCGACTCACTCCCATTAAGTGAGGATGTGGCGCATTTGACCAAATAAAGGGAGCCGGAGAATGGCGGGTAAATGGAGAAGGACCGTCCCCATTCGACACTGACAGTTGAGGTGGGGAAGGCGCTGGTGCGTACAATGGGAGGGTGCAAAGGATGAGTTGAAGTGGGGAGTTTACTGTGAGGGAGATGCCAAAGGGGAAGAAGAGGTAGGGAATGGGCGGAAACGGTGGGGAAAATGGGATGAGCCCAAAGCTTCAGATACATTTTGCACTCACAATCAGTTATAACGACTATTATGCTGAGCAACAAAAACGTTAGGATTTATAGCTTTTCTCAACGTAGTTAAACCCATCATATTTTGGTCAAAAATGTCAGATATCAAACTAAAACAATTAATCTTGCTAGTAATTGCTTGCTTGTAATTATTGATTTACACTATTTCTTATTTATGTAGCAAACTAAACAAGTTTATCTGTACACTTCTATAACTAGAAAATAACAAATTTATATCTTTTACTAGAATTAAATCTCAGAATAACAATCATATCACGTGGTATAAATTTCCAAATATGGCTACCTTCATTCTAAAATATTTTATTCTGAACAGTGATATATATCTCTACACAAAAATCAGCCACAGCTTTAAAAAAAATAGTTTTCCAGGTTAATTAAAGTTTGAAATTGAAGTCCATAACTGTTTCACAGATTGTGCGTCTTTTAGGGTGTATAACGAGAGTGGGGGGCATAGGTTTTATAAAAGCGGAGGCAATTTCATCTTTAATATCTCTAGCTTCAGTCTGTCGCGCAAAACTGTACGCATATTCGGTGGCAAATATCATGCATACGACAAAATGGTATTCATGCAAAGTCTTAGTTCGCCTTTTCAGGCTTGAGCTTAACCGATTAGACTACCAAGGAGTGAATCTTATTCTCTAAGATCTTTGAGAACACAACATGGTATTAAGCATGATTTTACCTATGCTATGATTTCATTAATATGAAACTGTTCTCTCATTTTTCTCGGAGGGAATTTATCTATTTGTTTGTACTGTTAGATTAGATTAGATTTTTGTTGGGGGGGCTTCGTCAGGAGCCCGGGCACTTAGACCTTTCTTGGTCCATTGTGCCAACCCCATGCCTGTCTGCCACATGCAGACAGGGGACAAGAGCACCTCGGTAGAGGTATGGAGGATTGGCCTCCCCCTGCCTCACCCCAGTACCAGGTATAGAGGATGTCCTCCCTCCAACCGGCCCGGTTTGGCCTGGCCCCTCCGGCCTGCCGGTATAGGTATGGAGGGAGTATCATCTCTCCATCCATGCCTGGTTGAGGTATGGAGGAGGGTCACCCATCCAACCACCGTCCGGGCCCAACGTTGCTTAACTTCGGTGTTCTGATGGGAACCGGTGTTTCAACGTGGCTAGGCCCTTGCCTGCTTGTACTGTTACTAATGATAAGAAGAATAAGTCATTTTTAAGTATGAATATAATTTGGTAAAAACAATCCCATATTTAATATTCCCAAGGGCAAACAAACAGGTTGTGGAACCAAAAATAATGAATAGATCAACATAATGTCATTAAAAGAATGCACAGTGTTAATCGCTACACGATAGCTAGCTAACTATCACGAAAAGCAGTATCCGTGATTCATGCTAGTAATCCTCTTGCTTGAAACAGCTGTTTTACCTATATTATTACTTCATTTTGAATTCAAACATAGAAATTGTGTTGCTTTCTTTTTTTGAGAAGGCTTGAAGAGGAATATTAACTCAAGTAAGCAATCTCCTATGTTAGCTTATTAATCCAGTTTCACAATTACCTGTGAATTTATGGAATTTTACACCCAACGTTTTGGTGCACTCACACCCCTGAACAGTATCAACGCTTTATAGAACAAAATCCTCAGCGGAGTTATAATTCCTGATGATGAGGCTTTAAAACGGAGATAGGTTAGTTCGCTCCAGCTTTTGGACCTTTAATAAGCCCCCTCAGACCTTAACCATCCCCTTAAAAAGTAAGCAGCGAATTTCCCTAATTGTTTAGGCCATAATTCTTGCTGCTTTCTTTTATGTCTTGAGAAGTATGGCGCAAAGGCTATAGGCAAATGCGAGAAGAGGTAGCAATTCGCAGTCCTTAAGAAGATATGTGTACACTAAATTATGGAAACACGGCGGAAAGCTCTCTTCTGTGAATTTTTAAAACTTTTTAACATAATATGGACACAATTAAATATTTATTTAGTTAATTAGTGTTACATTCGACATTTTTAACACCTGTGATGATCATTAAGTGGTCCACTTAGTTTCGAAAGAGCTTGCCTCTTAAAATAATCCGAACCTACCCGCTGACTATGGCCTATATTTTACTCCCCGATGACTGACCGACTCAGAACATTTAAGAGTTTGCAAAAAAGAGTCGAGAGTTTCGAGATAATACAGGTGGAGGAGCTAAAATCCACCAACACTATTATAGAAAAAATTGTGGGAACAGTAATCGAGGAAATGTGCGAATACCTACGCCTTGCGGGACTGGTTTACTAAAGATGGTTACATTTTTTTTAAACTAAGTAGTACGTACGCCAAAAAAATATGGCGCAGTTTATTAATTTTACGTAGTGCAGCAAATGCCCGGACAGCACTGATAACAGCAATTTACAAACACTGGCTCCGAGGCATTGAATTCGATTTTAGTTTCGAATTAGGTTCCGAGTTTTCGATGCTGATTCCAGTAATGATTGCAGTGCTGAGCTATTCATTGTAGTTTTCAACCCTGGGATTGGTTAACTAAAGACCTCCAGTATTCTTTAGCCAATGCTAGTTCTGTATTTCGTCTTTCCCGTATCCCTCTCCATTTGGTCCATTTAATTATCCCTTGGTCTTCCTCGTGGAACCTTCCCTGTTCTCATGATTCGGTAGGTACGTTCTTGACAAGTGCATTGTGTCTCAGAGTGTGTCAATTTCACCTGATTCTTTTTGTTTTACTACGCTCCATATAAAACGTCCTTCTTCGGCTCTTCTTTACTTTTCGTCATTAATTATTGTAGTAGTCCATTTTATCTTCAGCATCGATCTCCAAAACCAGGTTTCCACTGCTTATATTCTTATCTGGTCAGTCTTTTTGGTGGTCAAAGTCACTGATCAATTGAATGCCACATGTGATACAAAGGTTTTTACACGTGCCGCCAATTTCCTTGTAAAGCAGTCGTAAGAGAGGAGTGGAGAAAAGCTTCGAGGAAAATCTCCGTGCTAAACGCTAGAGAAAACTAAACGAAACGGAAGTCTGGAGTGAGAAAAGTAGAAGGAAGTGAGGCAGTAGAAAATTAGGGGAGAGGGAAGCACGGGTCAGATGATAACAGACCTTGATTTGGTCCCCAAATGGGAATAGCTAATCATTTTCACTTACGCTTGATAGACATCTTTTTTATCACATTTTTCCCCCTTTCATTCCGGATTTTGAAATATCAGGGGGGATACGTAGGGGGAGCCTGGATTGCCTCCCTAATCGACCGTTTCGGTTCGTGGGTGGTGAAAGTCAAATGAGGCGGGATATTTCCTGGCTAAGGTTAAAAACGGGGTGATTCAATTCGTGGCTGGAATTAATGAGTAAAGAGAAAAGCACAGAGAACGGGCGCAAGAACTGCATCGTTCAATTTTATTGCCTTTTATTCGTATTTCTTCCTTTTCGTCACTTTTTTTGTTTAAAGAAAGTAATTATCACCGCAGTGATTATTTCTCATGATTGGAAATACTCCCACGTTTAATTTTACTCTGAACTCTGCCACGTCTTCCCTGGGGAAAAAGCAAAAGGGACCATCACAGACAATCGGGGAGCTAGTTTTCCTTCAGTACATCGTTCGATATCGAGCCAAAGGAGCAGAGGGAATTTGGAAAACGCAATATCTGTGCATCGTTCCTTAAGCTTATGTCATTTTTAAGATGAAAGTCAATTTCTCCTTCTGATCCCGTATGTACTTCATGAATTATCTATTCAGTGTCTTTTATTTTCAGCATGTCTGAAAGTATCTTTTACATTTTTATAAAACAATAAGTTATCATAAATACGTGGTGCTGTAATTCCAATCTCTGAAATCTAATTTTTTTGTATTTCAGCTCAACATTTTCCGGCAGAAGTACCTGCAAACTTCCCAGTATTTGTTCCACAATAGTTCTCAACCGACACATATAACTTGAGCTTGATGAAAAAATATATTAATATTTTCGGAGTTTAATGCACCCTTAAGATTTTCAGTGTTACATCACCATACATGGATATAAGATATTTAACTATCTGTCGTTTCTGTGTGAATGTAGTAGTCGTCGTTCATGTATCTCTAAAAATAATTCGAAACACGTTCGAGTTTTGCCGGAGAGGACTTCACTCTGTGCACAAACTTTTTCAGAACATTCCTCCCGTAAGGATGTGTTTACCTTTTTTACCTTTTCCAACTTCATTTTGGCTGGTCAGGGGAACCTCATTCCTCTTCGACCAACAAGAGACTGAGACCGCGCTCCGAGCGACGTAAAGCCTTCGCAGTCCCAGTACCTGCATTAGCACTAATTGAGTTCTAGCTCAGTATCTCTCACACTCCGGCTTAGAGGCGACTGCCCTCGGGCCGTTGAAAATGATTATAGCACGTTGCAAGAGTACGACTTGTGATGAATACCTTGAAGTTCAAGGAGGGATTTGATTAAATAGGAGATACTGCAAGTAAGGGTGGAAAACCCCATCAAACAATAGGGAAACGAAAATATTGTGTGTTGAAAAAATTATTACTCTACATTTGACACATGTATCAAGTCCAAGAAGGGATACAAGTATTTCAGCTGAACGTGAGGTTAGAAAATATTATCGCAATGAACGAATAGGAGATGAAAATTATTAGATGTAAAAGTGACTTTCACTCTGTTCAGGTGTACGGCATTTGATCTTTCTCTAGTCTAAGAAGGGGTATGTGCCTATTTTTAGCGGCACACAAGAGTAAAGGGCTTAATCCGATGTATATCATCAGGAATGAAAATTTTTAATTCCTCTTTTTTCTTAACTCGATTTCGATTGGATTGAGTTCTCGCCTGTTTACCCAATAGACCCTAGTTCGAATCCCTCATGGGAAGTTCCCTTCCCCTCTCCCCTCATGAGATGTTCGAGTCTCTTACGTTTCCTCATCTGGTCGTGTCGTGTGTATCCGTCATGTCGACATGGTCGTGTGTGTCAATCTAATACTTTATGCTAATGATTCCCGGTGTAAAAGGCCTTACTTGCTGTTTTCTAAGCAAATGGAATGGAAAGAAATATTGATAAGGATCACACTCCGCAAAAACACATAAATGCACGCGTATCTATTTCATTTCCATATGAAGTAATCCGATTACAACACACAGTAATATTCGGAAATTCGAAAATTTTATCGTAAAATTTTAAATTCACAAACACTAATATTGTTCAGTTTTTCTCACATATCATACATTTGAGGTAAATGTCAATTTCAGTGAAAAAAGGTGAGAAGATGTTTTTCCCACTGATAGCTCGAGAACGTGCAAATTTGCAATTCTATAAAATTCACAAAAACTTTTTTGTCACTAATGTGACTGACGTAAGGAATGCTAGAGATACGAGAAAAAAAATTTCTTGTAAGTAAAAAAACCCTCGTCATTTTATAGTGTACCTGTATACCCGGCTATAAATCATTATCACAATTACTCTATGCTGAGATGAATTCTGCAAATTTTTACTGGTAATCAGAAGATCGCTTTTAAATGTGAAGGTTATTTTTCTCGCCTTATTTGCAGTTAGTGAGTGATGAGTATTCTTCAATAAAATATATTCATATCCTAAACTCTTGACCCGCTTAGCTCATTAGAAAGTCAATTTCATGGTGAAATAGACCAATATACATTGTGGGAAATACACAAATGATTAGGTACTCGCTCACGAAAAATATGGGACAAAGATGTAGCACCTTAATATACCAAAGTGCTGAAATTCACCGGGTCGGGTGTGTTAACCAGTTTCACCACCAAGCCATCTTTATGTTCAATGAAATCTATGAAAACTGGTTGTACAACCGTCTCTAGTCTACACTGTTTAGTAAGCCTGTGCTTCAGTGTAGAATGGGCACATCTAGCCAATCCCATGAGTCAATCAGTTTAGCTTACAGTCGTAGTAGCCATTCATCGCAACCCTTCCTCCATGCCTCTCTGCTCTGCCAGTCGTCTTCACCTAAATCACTCTTGCCTCCTTTGCCCCCTTTACGCCCTCTTTTCATCTGGTTCTTGATCGGTCTTTCTTCTTTTTATTGTTAAAAACACACTTTTGGAAGTCCATACCCTGTCGTTCTCATCATATGTCCATAAAGATTATTTTTTTATGAATTATTTCAGACAAATTTTTTTTCTCTCATTCTTTTCCCTCGCATACTATTTGGAACATTATCCATAAGTGTTTAACCACAGCATCTAATCCAGAATCCAAATTCCACCGCGTTCAGCCTTCTTTTCATATCCTCTGTAATCGTCCGAGCCATAAGGGACACATCTTTCTAATAAGTAGGAATGAAAACTTATTTATTCATAAGATATTTCTTTGCTCCAATTTACTGTGTGCAGCACCTTTGTTATCGCTTCTAATGTTTTCCGTAGGATGTTGCCATTGTCTAAACGTTCAAGTAAACACCCAGAAATTTTTATCCAAATCTATTTTTGGCGTATGCAGCTATTTTGTGATATCCTCTCCATGTTGTCTCATTTTCACGTACTTTGTTTAACTTGCAATTATTACTAGACTCTGTACTCTTCAATGAGCTTCCTTATCGTATGATTCATATCATCTTGATATTCGGCCAATAAAATCCCAGCTCTCATAAGCCTCCCAGGTATATCACGTAGAACAAAAATGGCTTGGTGGTGTAGCTGGTTAACTAGCTTGAAAGGCATTCGAAAAATCTAGGTTCAATTTCCGAAAGAGTTAATTGATTTTTTCATTAAGAATTTCAACGTTTTAGTGTGTATCCACGACGGTTACTGCTCACCTCGCGTGCCCCTCGTGAATCCGAAATCAGCAAGCAATCGCTTTTTGGCTCCGGAGTCCCGCTTCGTGTAAAAGCGATTTCGAGATTCGCAAATGCTCGTCCGTTCTTCTGAAAACCTGTCTGGCGATACGCACTTGGCTGATAACATTGCGATGGCCGTCGATATCACGACTCGGGCCGTGATTCTCTCGCGAGATGGCGAGCAGAGAGTGGCGGCGGAGAAGGGCTGGGGAACACGGTAATCCACTTTTCGTCCGCTCCACAAGGATTTTTATTTTGCATCGCTCCAGAGAGTAGCGCCCCCATCCACCGGGCACGAAATGCGTAAACCTAAATGCATGCATAGGGATCGATATCCTCGTAAGCGTCAACAGGAGTTCCTAAGCATGCGCGCGAGGACGTTAGCAGCTCCTTCGTCTACGTTTACGCAATGACCCTGGAACACGGTTCCCATAAGTGTGAGGTAAACATTCAGGATATCAATTGTTATTTCATAGTAATAGCAGTTATATGTGATTTCGGAAATAAATAATTTGCACATTCAAACACAGTATAAAGTAGTCTCGGAAAACTTGTTATGCTTTGCAAGTAAACATTTTGAGTGAAAATGTATTTTGAAATATTATCTGCATAAAGGTTCTTAGCGAGAAATCCTGATACTGCATCCATCGCATGTTTTTCAAGTTACACGGATTGAAACATGGATTGCTTCTTTTCTATTGGAAAAATGTACCACTAATGTAATCTGTTCAGCGTTGTGAAACCAAAAATAAGCGGATATGTAATGTCAGCTGTTATAATTTAGTGTGGCAGAATTCCGGACAAGCTTACTTTTAAAAATTCTCAGGATATTTGCTGTTTTTTATTCAGCTAGAGTGCTTTTTTGTGAGCTAAATTCAGAATAATGGTGCTCTTTCAGGATGAATTGCAAACCTACAATGACATCCAATGCTCACCAATCATCAGGCTGGAAGTGTAGAAGTTTCTTTGGGAAAAATGAAGGACGACAGGGGTGTACCAGGAAGTGA
The DNA here is from genome assembly GCA_963573305.1 of Pyrrhosoma nymphula. Classification (NCBI taxonomy): domain Eukaryota; kingdom Metazoa; phylum Arthropoda; class Insecta; order Odonata; family Coenagrionidae; genus Pyrrhosoma; species Pyrrhosoma nymphula. Next base: position 71,071,108 of record OY754336.1, read on the forward strand.
ATAGAAAATAAGAAGAAAAATGGATAATGCCGAGTCCGTTTTTCTATTGCTATGTATTTTTGGATTTGGTGTCGATTTTTTCACCCATTCTGATATTATTTCAGGCGCATGAATGCGCTACTTGTTGGATTCATTCCAAAGTCCTTAGCAGTTTCATAGCATTCTATAATATTTCAATAACAAAGCTCACATCATTCACTAACTGAAAAATGCAAGAAAAACAACCATTCCATTTAAAATATATCTTCCGCCTTCAGTTAATCATTTAAAAATTTATTTAGCGCTGATGAATTGTTACATTAACTAATAAATACATATATGCATTCGCTAATAAACTGACGAGTACTTATTACTTCTAACCGGAGTTTCTCATCATAGAGACGAAAATGTTACAAATAAGAATTTTGTGAATTTTATGCGTTAGTAAAGTTTCGCTTTTGAGCGTTCAATGGGAAAAATCCTGTCACCTTACCTGCTACTAAAATTGATGCTTACTTCCTCGTTCTACACTTCACATAGTATTTCTTTGGACATGATTATGTGTCGTTCTTAGTAATGTAGTTTACATTTAATTATATTTTGTAAACGAAAGGTATCATTGAAAAATTTTGCGGAAGAGATTGTGTGATGTGAGTGTAGACACTTTGCTAATATTTTAAATGTTTCCAAGTCAGCGCATAGCGCATACACCAATATCAAAGTATATCCTACAAGCTTTTTAAATTGTTCAGGGGTTCTGAATACCAATCTCAGAATTCTTGCCCTAATCATCATATTTGGTTTCAAGGAGTTGGCACCAAAGTCAATTATTGATTCCAAATGCGGAATTTCACTCAATTCACTAACTTATATAAATGGAGAATGAAGCACTTCTCCTTCAGTGTGAAGGAGTATGATAAATATATTATCACATGTTAAGAAGCAGGGAACCCTCAGAAAATAAACCGTTCAAGGGACTTTGGGTTTGATCCCCGTTTTACATTTTCATAGAGCCATCGTCTATCTTCATTTATACTTCAATACTGATTTATAATAGAATCTCAAGATGCTGGGGCCTTTAAAATCTTCGTATTTGCCTTAAGTAAAATTTCAGAATATAACTATTTCCTTACCTTGCAGATATTAATCAATATCCGTCGCAGAGTTAAGCAGAGAGAAATACCAGGATGATGGCAAGAATAAAATTTGGTGATCGAGTATATCTATTGGAAATTTCAAATGTTCCATCTGCATCAAACTACTTTGCTAGTATTCCTGCAGTATTCATTCTGACGGTTCGTCTCCATCTGTCTTCATACAAGCGTGATGCCTTGCAGAATTTTTTTAATCGATAATACGGCGATGTACGGTTTCAAGAGACTCCAAGAAGAACCTTTATTTTCACCTTGTTTTTTTCTGATTTTTTATAAAAACATTTCTGAATCAATTTTTGAGGGGTTTTTAACGAATGGAGTATGAGCATCAGAAAGTTTGGAATACGTTTTCAACTTGAAAGGACAATGCTTTACAATCTGAAGGTAAATTTACATCTCATTTTGTGCCTTAGGGGCCCTTACCTTAGCTCTTAGGTGACTCTATTCGATGAATTCAATTTTATTTTTAAAATTTTCTCTCCCGTACATCTTGGCTTTTGATATGGGACTCAACTTATGTTTCTCCAATGGAGTATGCTAATAACATCGCAGGAATAACACCAGGAAGAAAATTGCAGCATGCAAATGGAGGCTATTCTAAGAATAACTTATTTTACTTTCAGCAATTTCCTTGTAGGTTTTTTTTGTTTTCGCAACTTATTCATCAATTGCTCTTAAGGTAATCATAGGCTACAAAATAATCAAATAAGAACTTGAAATTTGGGAAAAAACGTTATATTTGATTCTTCTGTCTTTCACTTTGCATCTCCCGCAGTCAATTATTACCCAAAATTGTACCCCTTATGCCAGAATAATGTTTATAATGGATATTATCTGTACTACTCTAAACTAATTTTCGCCATTACTCAATTCTTTGTGCGTATCACTTTCCCTGCAAGCACTTCCTCCTCTGGGTACGCCTACCGAATGCTGAGAATCGCTGATTGGTTGTGTGAGAGAACCGGTCAAAATCTGTATATTGTAAAAATGTCGACAGGACAGTAACTATCGTCGATGTTTCCAGTCTATCAACCATTCATGCTCATCCCCACTCCCTATTGAGAATACGTAACTTGATACTATCGCCGCAAAATTGTTCGTCCCAATGAGATGACACCTTTCAACGACCAGTCTGTGTGTGTGGATTCCTCATATCGTCTCCCTTGCTCAATCCATAAATCTGAAAGCAATTCCCTGATTGAAGGGTCCAGCACATCCGTTCCTTTGCTGTGCACTGTCTAATCCAGTGGACCAATTATGGGCACGCTTCAGTTCCCTCGTTGTTCAAATCGAAATTCAGAATCGGTCTGATCGGGTGTCATAGGTAATTCAATGGGCCTGACCATGCGTTAAGGTATTGATAAGCTTTTAACTGACCTAACCTGACGCCCTAAAAGTTACACCTACATACTTTCCTGCGAACTGCCGCAGTGGCATGTGGCAGGGAGTGTTAGGACACCAGCCATGGAAAGGGAAGGGGCGAATGCATTGGAAAAGGGAGAGGACATAGGTTGAATTTCATGCTAACGAAGCATCTCGCTTATCCTCACGCTCTGTGTATATTGTGGCCATTTCATGTACGTGGGAAGGAGTTTTTATGTGTACCTTTTAGTTCGGAACTGCATTTCCCTTATCTTTTCGCAGCTATCAGTTCTAGAGTTACACAACTGGGTTAAAATTATATCATCCATGACATACCTGAGCTGGATTTTTCATTTGATTAATCTTTGCCTAGTGTGTGGCCTCCAAGTCTCTAGGGGCTTCCAACCTGGTAATTCTATCAGCTGTGTTACGTAGTAAACCTTAAGTAATACCTTCATGAAGCTTTGATAAATATTGCTTTCCTATACTTTTGATGGTACTGATAAACATTCTGCGTTTCCTTTCGTTTGGTTAATATGTGAAATATCTACGCCACAGATGTGAATGGATTGAATCAGTAACAGGATATGAGCTATAGTTAAGCATCTGACGTATGTCGAAAGTTTATATTTTAATGTTTTTTATTAGGCTATTGATTCGGCTAATATTTGATGAAAAGGCAAAATAAACTGTTGAAAAATAGAAAATCTTTGTAAAATATAATCATAACTAAATTCATAGAAACAATAAACAATTGTTTGTTGTTAACAATTATATTTATTATAAGACATGAAGCAATATAAATTGCTGCTGAAAGACTCAATATTCAACTTATCTTATTACTGGTATATATGTCTTCGACAATATTCTTAAACCTGTGGGCACGTGAGCTATATAATTTTTTTTCCAACTGCTTTTTCTCGATGTTTCATTATGATATGTCGCTCATTTACATTACATCGAACTAGCAACATCAATGATGCGAGTCATGTCATTTCTGGTGAGGAATTTTCAAAAGCATATGAATTTGCACCATTAAAACACTAAGAAGAGCAAACGAGATTTTAGAGCTGTAAAATTCAAGCAACTGTGAATACGCCCAGCGGCAGCAAAGGTTTATAAAGTACTTAGTGAAAGATTTAACACTACTGGCGATGATAATTGTATGGCCGCTCAATGGATGGGTGGAAGTTAAACAATATAAACCTCCTGACGACCTCATGACGATTCTTCGGTAGCGTGATTGCATTAATGTGAGATGCAGCGCGAAAGTTTCGGCTTTTCCGCAAATAAAGCGGTTAATTGGATCTGAGATTTACCTACTTCATTCAGATAATGAACGGTGTGCACATTAAAATTTGACATTTTTCATCCCAATATCTGTCAATAAGATTTGGTAGGGTCAAAAATTTGAATATTTAATCATTTCTTAATTGAGACGATGTAAAAAAAGAAGTAAATAACATACTCTAATGATTTGGCAAAAGGAAAATAGAATCCAAATATTTGACGATAAAAACTTTAATGGCCTCCTCTTGACAAATGCCATTTCCGTCCTGCGTCTTAGCGACAATATTTATTTGACTATGGAATCTAGGCTCGCTAAACTGCTACAACACCTCGCTAACTACTCTGTTCTGTAACATCAAGCGCTAATATTTCTTTGGGCGAGGAACGTAAGTGGTTCTCCTTGGAAAAATCGATGTTTAGCAGGAAATAATTGGAGGATTTGAAGCTTTGATTGTATGAGAGAGGGGTTTTAATTCACAGTGAGGTGAGGAGAGCATGCGAGTAATATACTATATGGACGAAATAAGACTTAATATTATCCTTTTAGTAAACTTATATCCTATTAGTATCCTTAATATTTTTTGTTATGTTAGTAGGCATACTTATCCACTTAAAACACCTTGCTAACAGCTCAAGGTAACGAGCAGATACTCAGAGCGCTGATGTCCGGAGACGCGATCGTACATGACTGGTTGACTGGTTTTTTCGGGAGACAACCAATAACTAAGATGTATTCATATAGTACTTACATAGGAAGAGGCCAAAATCATTTCTGACAGTAGTACTTTTTTGCGCCATCCGCCGTTTTCTTAGTAAGTTCCATCCTGTCCAGTCGCAAAAATAATAATAACTCTCCTTTACTAGAGCGAGATTGAGACAATGAAGTCACCTCTGCCATCTAACCCCTCCTCATTGGATACATGAAATATTCAATAAGGAATAAATTATCAAAACATTAAGGCTGTACAGAGGAAGTTTTAAATTCATGATATTACAGAAAAATTTTAAATACGACACAATATGATCAGAAATAGTGAAAAGTTAAATTTTTATGAGTAGGATAAACTAAAGGATTATTAGTCTTACATTCTTGTTGAAAAACTCACTGCCGGAAAGCACCCACTCAAGAAGGGGATTGTGAAAAACCTACAAAAGTAAAACTACTGATGGATGAGCTTATGTTTTGCCTCATCAGGAACAAACAAACTAACGACGAAAAAATTAAATGTAAATATGATAAGGAATAAAAGAAAAAATACACAAATAATTCAAATTAAAATAGCAAAAATACATTAATTAAAAATTGTGAGAAAGTGTGCGTTGTGTATCTATGGCGCAGAAGTGGATTACTGGTATGTATATTATGCAATTTTGGAATAGAATAGCGGAGTGTTCAGGAGTCTTTCTTTTTTTAAATTAATTTTGTACGAGCAAACTTTGTAGCAATTATCCATAATAGTGATAAATATTCACTTTGTAACATTCCACACGATCTAGAAAATCCTGTTTAAAACCTTTGTCATTTACATGTAAAACCTTGGGTGAAAATATTTTACCCAAGATTTTACATGTAAATGACTAAGGTTTTAAACTGGATTTTTTTAGAGAATTTTGAAATTGTTAAGAGACATGGTGTTCCTGATGTATTGCTTTTAAATGATCCTTCTGATTTTAAACGTTCTCCGTTCACCTCCGTGATGCAACATGACCTTCCGAAGTCGAAAGGACTTCACCTTGACAGATGTTGACTTGCAATACCCCCACCTTTTCTTCCCCTCTCTCACCCACCAAACCACTATCGCACGCCTACTTACCTTGTCCCCACATTTCGTGATTCAGTTGTTCTTCCCTTCCTCACCCTCTTTCCACTCAAAACCTCCCCCCGCACTCCCGGGGGAATTTTGGTATATCTATATGTGGCACGCACTCCCAGAAAACTTGGAGACTGTACCCTTGATAATGACGCACAAGCGTTGAAACCGGTAGGGTAAATAAATTTAAGTGGAATATTACAAAGTACATTATTTTCTCCCATTATGACGTTATTCCACAAATTAGAGCCTTCAAAAGTTGAAGTAATAGGTATAATTTGTATTCATAATTTGATGAAGCAGTAAAGTTGCGGGGAATGTTGACAGCATATACAAAATATGACTTTTATAGCGGAGAGATTACTCGATATTAATCTCGAGGTTTTACTTGGAGTATCTGTCATTATTTAACAAAACTATATTAGCAGACATATCCAACGTTTCTTTGAACCCATTGACTTCCTGAGAGCTTTGACCCATGGCTCTGACTTAATCTGAGTGTGTGTGAAATGATAGCCCGTTACTATGCTAATATATTTTCTGATGAATGCCGTTTGACCAATTGACCTTTACTCTAAAATTAGTATAATTAAGTTTGTAGCGGTGTCCGTCAGTCCAGTCGGTTTTATTGTGTTTTCTCTCGGTGGTTGAGAGCTCTGGAGGTGGAGAAAAGTGCGTTCAATGCAAAACGTGTCCGCGCACAACATATCAGTAGTTTTAGATTTCCTTTGTACTTCCTTCCCGCCCAAAAATATAAAAAAAACTATAAATGTGTGCGGGCTGCAAACATTTCAGGAGTTTTTTAGTTTCAGTCCAGTTGGTTTCCGTTTTGTTTATTTCTCTCCTAAATTTTGAGCTATAATAGTGAGGTTTGGTGCATTGAGTGTAGATTATCTGTCTTCATGATTAGGTGGTAGTTTTATATTTTCTTTGTCCCTCCTTCCCGCCCAAAAAATATAAATCCTATATCTTTACGCGGGTTGCGAACCTCCCAGGATGTTTTTAATAATCGGCCTTATATCGATCCCTTGAGGTAGGTTAACCAATAGACTGCCTGCAAAGCAGGCAGCAGGTCTGCTAGTAATATCTTAATTGCGTTACTCGTGGTCGAAAAAAGAAAACATTCTTGTATTATGTACGTGGAAACCATGAATGACAGTAATTTCCGACGTGAGTAGCATGTCTCTTTTCCGATGTTTTTTTTAAATGTTGCAACCCAAATATTATGAACTCAGAACCAAAATAAACGAAGGAAAAAGGAAGGCGATGCAATTGGTTGTTAATCGTGTTATCGTATCAACTGATGAAATAGGTTTGCAATATTTCTCATGCATATTTCCCTCACGTGAACAAGACAAAAATATTTGCGTCCATAGTTGTGGGGTCTGCAAATTCTATATCATTCTCTTTAAATCGGAATTACTTCCTTTTGTCACCCAAAGGTCATTGCTTTTAGTTAGGTCTGAATTAGTTCTTCAAAAAATTTTCCTTTTTACCACTTTCTAATATTTTTCATACGCCAAAAATTACATCCCGGCACATTGAGAATTTCAACATTTGCAACTTAGGAACTGACTAAGAATATAGCACTATCAGTTTGGCCTCTCTGTTTAAATTTTGTGCCTTAAGCATTCCTGTTTGTTCTCCAGAAAAATCGCCGATTCCCACATCTTTTCAAATGGAGCATGCGTAATCTGGTCAGGAAAATCGATTGCACGCCGAAAAATAATTGGAGGGCTTAAAGCTTTGAACGGATGAGTGCAGAATTCAAAGAGGAAGACGGTTTCTAAATCACCAAGAGACGAGGAAAAGGTTGGAGGAAAATATATTGGTTTAAGTGAGATGGAGTATCCTCAGATTTTATTCCCGTGACCACGTACATACACGTCTTGCTTAAGTAAGCAAAAAATCTTAAATGTAAGCTCTAGACGTCTCTAAATTCTAGATTCTCTAAATTTGCTCTGGCATACAACTCTCGAGTTTTTCAAGCTGCTACTACAAATGATTATATTTCTTTACACGAGTATCGCAAGCGATTCTTTAAAATTTTACTAAATGTTCCAAATTGAATGTTTTCAAAATCACTGTGCAATACGAAAATGGTATGATAAGCAGTTTTGCGAACAGTTGCATAGATGTAGGTATACCAAAAGGGTAAAATCCGTCATGAGAAAAATCACTTGAGGTAACCTGGATTCGAAACCGGCTTGGTGGTGTATTACTCTCTAAAACGATCCTGGCGCTGTGGGCGATTTTGGGGCATGAGCTACGGAACTTTCAGTGCCCTGCGAAATGTGGGAGGAATTTTGTTAAGTGCGGAAGGCTAGAAAACATTTCTAAAGACAAGTAGTGAAGACAAGTAGTAGACAAGAGAAGTGGAAAGTCTCACTACTGTTTTCCGTCCCGTTTCGACGTTTCCTTGGACAGAGCCCCTAGTTAAGTCATTGCAATGGGTGATTTTAACCGCTAGTCTTTCGTTTGTGTGCCTCATATCTTTTTCACGAAGTAGTTTGGTTCCCATGCCTCACTCTCTCTCGTTCTTCCCCTTCGTCCTTTCAATTCACCCCCTCCGATTCTTCCTCCCCTCCTTGCCACGCAGTTGTGCGTAACGAGCTTATGCGGTAGCTATAACTGAGGTTTAATGATTATATTTTATTCTTTGATAAGTATAAATCAATTCTATAAATCAAGCTCATTTTTCATGTCAATTAATTCTCCTTATCAAGATTTTATGAGTTGTAGGGTATGTTGACAACAAACCTTTCGCTTACTAATGGTTGCTAAAGTAACACAAATATTCAACTCGCTCTTGCTTGTGGTATCCGTTCTGCAGCGTCAAATATTCTCGTGCCACTCCTGTATCACCAGGTATCACCCTCCGCCAACATCCCAGTTGACACAAAATTTCATTCTGCCGCTAGCACTATTTTTGCAAGATGCTTGTTCTCCTTGAAACTAATTACTTTAGGATTACCGGGGCTGTTGAGCGTTCCTCAGAGTTCTCTATAAAAGAATCGATTCCCATTGTTAAAATGGAGAACGCGTAATCCTGTCAGGAAAATCGATAGCATGCTCGAAAATAATTGGTGGGCTTAAAGTTTTGATCTGGTTGGTTCAGATTTTGAAGGGGAGTGATGCTTTTGGATTTTAAAGGGGGTGAGCGGGAGAGAGGGAAGTAGATGGATTCAAAAATGGAAAGCCTACCAACGGATGTCCTTCACATGACTGTGGAAATTGTTGTCTTGTTTTAAACAACAAAATGTTTAAGTGAAAAAATCAGTCATACTCCATCTTCCTTAGCAGCAGTCATAAATCCAATTTTTGTTCCACTACAGCTCTCCACTACCTACATTCCTTATCTTCTAAACGTTTAATATTCCTCCATTATTCCTCAGTTTAAAATCCTTGAACAAAATTACTTCATGATATTTATCCGTGGCCTTCCTCGGTTATTATTCCACTTCATTAGTCCATCTATCACAGTTTTCATAATCCGGTTACGTCATACTATGAAAACCTATGAAGAAATTCAGCTAAAACATTAATGTTAAGAATACCAGCGTTATGTTTTGTGTGTTAAATCAAGAAGACAGAATGAAGGGCGTAATTGGACATGAAATCCTCCAAAGTGAAAAACATTATTGCGGAAAAGAATATGGAAAGCATTATTGCCAACTATGGAAGGGGCAAGGAAGATATTGTGATCAGTATATTTCATAAGCAAATAAGTCATTCTACCAGAATAATTTCTGCTAATAGCTAGCAACATAAGCTTGAAAGTGAGGAAGCACTTAATTAATACATACTGGGAGCATGCTGTTAGATGGCAGTGAAGTCTGGACGATAACGCCTGCAGATCATAAGGGTTGGAAGCAATGGGTATGAGGCTTAATCGAAGAATGATGGAGACCAAATGGACGGAGAGAATCACTAGCGAAGTCTTACGAAGAGTTAGACAGAAAAAAAAAGAGTGAACACTCTGAAGAAGAAGGAGGGATCAACCTAATAGACACGTTTTGTGACACAATAGCCTATTGAAAGTAATATTAGAGGGAGCAATTAATAGGAAGAGTTACATCGGAAGACCCAGAATGGAATACATCAGTCAGATTATGACGGAAGCCAAAGTGAATGATTATGTAGTATTGAAGCGGTTGCCAGAGAGGAGAGTGGATTGAAGAGCTACAGCAAACCAATCTTCGGATAAATGCCTATTGATGATGATGACGTTATGTCCTAGGATGTGTTCAATGCGTTTTTCTCTTCTTATTCAAGGAGTTTTAATCAAGCCCCTTTTTCTCCCTAGCTCTTTCTAAAGCGTTTTTATTGGTGATTCAGAGAGAATTCAGAGAGCATTAGTGCTCCGTCCATGTAACATTCATAATTTTTCGATCATATCAAATTTTCATAAAGCCCAATCTTCACTATGCTAATGACTATATCTTCCAAGCTTCTCTTCCATATAAAATAATGATCCACGCTTATGCTTCAATGAAGGGCTTCCTTACTTCAAAACTGATGTAACCAGCTATTTATAAACATAGCTTCTGATGTAGTAATGGTTATCGGTCAAAATAACATGCGGAAACAGATTTACAAAACAGCACATGTTACCGGGATGAAAAAACCAATGTCATTCCGGAAATCGATTTGGTGGGCTTCAAGCTTTGAATGGGTGGGTACAGAGTGCGAGATTTCGGTGATTACGAATACAAGAGGGGTTATTTGGGGTGAAATTGGAGGAAATAGATTTGTGAAATATGAAGGCTCAACATCGGCTTATCTCATCTTGGCCACGGCAATATCCATTCCATCCTTTAAAAACATTGCTGTTTACTGTAAGACAATATAATCTAATCACACTCCTCAGCTGAGAACGATAACGGAAATAGCATTTTTAAATGGCACTTGAGTAATCAGGTTAGAAAAATCATAGTAAAGGAGAAAACTTCTAGTGTACAGCTTTGGTTAGTTGAATACAGAGTTTGATGCCCTGCTAAGAATTTCCGTACAAACTGTTCTGTAGAACGTAAGGAATTCTACGGAAATCGTCGTTCTTTCCTTAGAATGAGTTCATTTTTCTAAGTAATTGTAAGGAACAAGGGATCATGTTCCGTAGAAATAATTTCGGTAGAATAAAATATCGGAACTGCAAACTAGTTCCGTAAAATCTTTTCTGCAGAACGTAAGGAATTCTACGGAAATCGTCGTTCTTTCCGTAGAAAGAGTTCCTTTTCTAAGGAATTGGAAGGAACGCTCATGTTCCGTAGAAATAATTTCTATAGAATGACTAGTTCCGTACAATCTGTTCTATAGAACGTTAGGAATTCTACGGAAATCGTAGAGCTTTCCGAAGAACGAGCTCCTTTTCTAAGGATTTATACGGAGCATGAGTTCACGCATATGTTTCGTAGATATAAGGGCCAATTCTGTAACTTACGATCGTTATATACCGCCGGCGGTATTCATCGTCTCCTAATTACACCATTCTCGATTCTCTAAATTCCGCCAAGATATGTTTCGCTGATTCTGGGGACGTTCAATAACTCTTTCGTGACATTCGTGGGCAGTATGAGAAAATAGTAGGGATGTTTCGCAAACAGCTTTAACAGCCAATGGGAGGTCGCTAATTACCAAAATAAAAGCAAAATATGCATTATTTCGAAAAAATGTACATTTATATCCTTAAATTATTTATTTTTGCACGTTTTCATTCTTATAATTATTTGAAAAAAGATCGCTCAAGATAATTTTTATTTATTTATAAAAGTTGACGATCGTAAAGCAAAAGCGCGGCATTGCAGACAGCAATTCACTTTTGGTTCAAAAGGCGGACAGTAAAAAAAACACTTTGGCCATGGAATTGTAACTTATGTTTTCACCATAAAAAGTTATAGAAATGTATTTAATTTTATTTTGCGTATGAAAAGTGTACTTGCGTTATGAAAATGAGTACTTCTGAATATAAATATCGCTAAATACGTTACAAATGAACAATTTAGGAATAAGGTAAGCAGCACAAAAATGACGGCAAAACAAGCTTCAGTAATGGTAAATTTTTTTATTGGTCACCGAGAGTTTGACATCGGTAAATTTGAAAGCATCGGAGGAAGAGGAATAGCCCACTTAGGCTCCTGAAAGAAAAATTCGACGGAGACACGGTGAAACTGTTTCACCACGCATTGACCTCCACGTATTTCAAATACGACGGGGAGTTTTATGAACAGACTGACGGGATCTCCACTCTCTCCAGTGATTGCGAATTTCTTCATGGAAGACTTCGAAGAAAAGGCTCTCTTCTCAGCTCCTCTAAGGCCAAAATGCTTCTTCCGCTACGTAGACGACACCTTCATCGTGTGACCCCATGGACCTGATGCTCTGAACCTCTTCATTGATCACATGAACGGTCTACATCCGAACATCCAATTCACCTTGGAGACGGAGAAAAACAATAGGATTCCCTTCCTGGATATCGTCATCTATCGCAAGGAAGGTGGTACTTTAGGCCACAGCGTCTACAGGAAGCCAACACACACGGACCTATACGTTAACGGACGAAGCCATCACCACCCTTCGCAGAGAGCGGCGGTCTTGTCAACCCTTTTCCATCGAGCCAGAACCATTTCCGACGCGGAGAGTCTTCCCAAGGAGCTATGTCACCTAAAGACGACTTTCCAACAGAACGGATACAGCGGCAAGGACATCTCTATGGCCCTGAAAAGGGCCTTCACCACATGGGACTCCACTATTGAGGAAGAACGCCGGAAACCGATTGCCAGGGCTAGCCTGCCCTTCGTATCCACGGTTTCAGGCAAAATAGCCAGGATCCTCAAGAGGCATGACATCAAAACAAACTTTCGCCTGCCGCCGAAACTTAGAAGCCAACTCGTCACTGCCAAGGACCCTTGCGGCCTCCAGACACCAGGGATCTATAAGATACCATGTACGTGCGGCCTGGTGTATGTGGGAGAGACAGGAAGGACCATCACCACGAGAGTGAAAGAACACTATTGTAATACTTAATGAATATAATTTCTCAACTACATCTTTCGTTTGTAATCGACATATATGGAGACACAAAAGTACATAGATACACATAGATACATACATAACATAACAACCAATAATATACTATGAACGCAATACAACAAAAATATGAATGCAATGATAATAAAAATCACACACTCCAACACTTCCCCTTGATTTTTATTGAATCAAATCACACACTCCAAAACTTCCCCTTGATTTTATTGAATTAAATACATTATCAACACTAATGTTCATGGTCCCCATTAACAAAAATTAAATTAACAGAAGCAAAAAATTATGTCGTACCATGAAAACTTTTGAAACAAAAATCATCGTCTTACTTAGGGAACAGTTAACCCGATCCTTACTGATAATTCTTGAGTCTTCCTGCCGGACAGGGACTTGGTAAGTAGGTCAGCTAGGTTGTCGCGGGACATGACATACTGCACCTTCATCAGTCCTCTCTTGACGCAGTCCTTGATGAAGTGGTACTTTATGTCTATTGCCTTGGACTTCTCATCGACCTCATCCTTTTCAGCCAGGGATAGGGCACCGATGTTGTCAGCAAATATACAGGGCTGGGAACACTTCTCACCGGCCCCGACATCATGTAGAGCATTCTTCAGCCACAGGCACTCTTGGGCAGCGACAGCCATTGCCACATACTCTGCATGCTTGGTAGATGTAGCAACAACTGTTTGCTTTTTGCACCTCCACTCAATAGGACCACCAGCTAGCAGTACCACCAAACCACTGAAGGACTTTCTATCAGCTTTGTTGTTGGCAAAATCAGCATCAGAGTACAAAACAATTTGACTTCCTGATTTTCTGTAGACAAGACAGTAATCTCGAGTATGCTTGAGGTATCTCATCAGGTGCTTGACCGCGGCCTCATGTCTTTTCTTAGGTGCTGACAGGAACTGGCTTAGGTAGCTCACAGCAAAACTTAGATCCGGTCTGGTGCCATTTGCCACGTACAGCAGCATACCAATGGCCCTCCTGTATTTGTCTTGGTCAGCATCACAATCTTCGTCTCCTTTGTCATTAAACAAGTTTTCGCTTAATGGACAAGCAGTCCCTTTTGAGTCAGTCAGTCCAAACTCATACAGGATCTTTTCAATGTAAGCACATTGGTCAATACTCATGCAATGGTCACCAAATCTCAGTATACGTAGTGATAGGAAGTCTGAGATCTCTCCAAGCTCTCTTATCTCTACATTGTTGTTGAGATTTTCTTTAAACTTTTTAAGATCATCCTCTTTCTCCACCCAAATTGCCAGGTCATCCACATATAATCCCACGTAAACCTTGCTTTCATGGTCAATGAATAAACATGGATCTGCATGTGATGATTTGAATCCCATAGCAATGAGAATTCCTCTGATCTTCTTGTACCATTCCGTCCCAGATTGTTTGAGACCGTACAAACATTTCATTAGTTTGCACACCATGGAACGTGGCTTGTCCACATCAAACTCTTCTGGTTGTTCAATGTATATTTCTTCCTTTATGTCGCTGTTGATGTATGCTGATACGACATCAACATGTTCACACCTCCAACCCTTCTCAGTACCCAAAGCTAACATCAACCTTATGGTTTTTCTCTTCACTACGGGTGAGTATGTCTCATGGTAATCGATGCCATATCTCTGTGCGAACCCTTGAGCCACTAGTCTAGCCTTGTATTTTTTTGGGTTTCCACTTGAGTCGGTCTTGATTTTAAATTTCCTGGTGGATCCGATAACAGTCTTCCCCTGAGGTCTGGGTACAACCTCCCATGTGTTAAGCTCCTTGAGTCTTGCTAGTTCTTCATCCATGGCTGCTTTCCATTTTGACTTGCTCAGACTAGCCTTGGCTTCCTTCAAACTCAAAGGTTCTTCCTCATTGCATTTGGAGGCTGATGCTGCTGCAAACGTTGAACAAATTAAGCATGACTTATCACTGCAGTTATCATCTTCACATGCACATTTCTTCGGTTTTGGTCTTCTTTGTGACCGCCTTGGCACTTGGGGTGCCACTTCCTCTACTTCTAATTCATGCTGGTCATCAGGTAGCTCAGGGATGCGATGAATCACAGGGTCCTCTTGGTTTCTTAAGTCATCATGTGATATACTCTCCTCTTCACTTTCTTCAGAGTCGGTGCCAAGCAATTCAGGGCAATGATTGATTTTCTTGACAGCACTTTCTTGGGTCGCCTTCCATGGAAATTGTCTTTCATGAAAAACAGCATCCCTCCTTATAATGACCTTGCTTGTTTCAAGGTTGAATAAGCGATACCCATCCTTAGTGTTTTCTTCATAGCCAATCATGACACACTCTATAGCCTTGTTGTCAAGTTTCCCACGTACTTCCCTCATGGCTTGAACTCTACATCCAAACGGCCTTATGCGCTCATAATCTTCTAGTGTCAGAGGTAACTTGGTTATAAGCTCTAGGGGGATCTGGAATCCTATGGCTCTGCTGGGAGTTCTGTTCCTGTTGTAAGCAGCTGTGGACATTGCCTCTGCCCACATTCTCTTCTCAGCTCCGGATCCAGCTAGCATGCACCTTGCCATCTCACACACGGTTCGGTTCTGCCTTTCCCCTCTTCCATTTTGCTGTTTGCAATATGGCACGCTCTTCTCATGGATAATGCCATGCTGGTCCAGATATTGTTCGAGCTCCGCATTTACATACTCTGCCCCAAAATCGGACCTGATTTTTGCTAGCCTTTCGCCAGATAGGGCCTCCATCTTTGTCTTGTACTTGCACAGCTTCGCCAATACCTCGTCCTTGGTCTTCATGGTTATCACCGACACATGTCTTGAGTAGTCATCTGTGAACACAATGACGTACTGTGCTCCTCCGCATGATGGTGGGTCAAACTTTCCCATCAAGTCAGTGTGAACCAACTCGAGAGGCCTGCTCGCTCTTGAGTTGCTCACAGGGAAAGGCTTCCTTGTCAACTTCCCCTGGACACATACTTCGCATCTGTCGCTGTCTTCTTTCTTTATTCCACTCAGCACATGAATCTTGCTTATCGTGTCCTTGCTTGCATGACCGAGCCTCTTGTGCCACGTTTCCATGGACTTTGCTTGCAGTGCGACAGAAGGGAGTGCGTTTTCTTGCCTCGTTGGTGTGTTTACTTCCATAACATACATTTTCTTAACCTTCAATGCCCGAAATATGGTCTTCCCCTCCATCATCGCTATGGCAGTTCTTCCTTCAAAAATGATTTTTCCACCTTTCTCTGTTAGTCGGTACACGGATAGTAGATTGCAGTAGAGCTTAGGCACATACATAACTTCAGTCAAGATGATTGTCCTCTCTGATTTCACCTCAACAGTGCCGACACCTTCAACATGTAACTTGAATCCATCACCAATTTTCACGGATCCCTTTCTTGATATGTCTAGCTCCTTAAATGCATTTATATCGCTGCACATGTGGTCAGAAGCTCCAGAATCGACAAACCATTTTCCCTCTGATCCTCTGCTTACATATGCATGGGCATCACCCTCAGCGCAAAGGAGTACGGCTTCCACTTTCTCGTCTCGCTCATTACAGCTTGCCACTGATGCTTTGCCATTGGCGTCTTTCTTCGTCTGTTGCTCCTTGAAAGCAAGCCACACAGGACACTGCCTTGCCACGTGACCAAGTCCATTGCATGAGTAGCACTTCATCTGAATTAGGCTGTGTTCTCCTTTCCATTTACTTTGGGAACTGTTGCCACCTTGATTGTCGTGCTTGTACTTACCACCGTCTTGCCTACTATTTTTCTGATTGAATGTCACCTTCAGGGCTATTGTGTCCTCCGTGCTTGAGGACGGCGCCACCAGCTTTGACCTCCTTTCTTCCATTAGAAGCCTTCCTTTGACATTCCTGGACGTAAGTTCGCCAATGTTTCCTTCAAATGATCTCACGAACGAGTCATACTCGGACAATGGTAGCCCCATTAGAAGAAATGCCGCAAAGCACCGATCGTCGATAGGGATTCCTCCCATTCTCACCTTTTGGATTAGCTCATGCATCGTCGATATGTACTTGGGCATGGACATACCAGCCGTCTTATCTAACCTCGCCATTTGCTTGAAGAATAGCATTGTGTGAATAATGCCAAACTCCCCGTACATTTGGCGTAGCGTGTCCCATGCTTTTTTCGCGAGCTTAAATTCACCGACATCATAAATTGTGGAGCTGTTCAAAGCATCAAATATGATACCACGCGCCTTTCGGTTGATTCTTAGTTGCTCAGAATTGAGATTGCCTATCGCCTCATCTTCATCGTCGGTGTCGTGAATCACGTCACCAAACCCCGGGTCGATAGCATTCCAACAGTTTTTGTCAATCAGTTTGGCCTCAAGTCTCTTTGACCACGGGTAGTAGTTAGAACCATCGGCATTCAAAAGCACCTTTGATTCCCTCGTCTCTTCAGCGGCCATCTAGACTTCGGTATCTTACTCTTTGTCGTCTTAAATTTCTTATTTGTCGTCTTAAATTTCTTATCTTTCGTCTTAAATTTCTTATCTGTCGTCTTAAATTTCTTAACTTCTCACTTACTTCGCACGGTTTTAGGGTGTTCTGGGCCCATAACCTATTGTAATACTTAATGAATATAATTTCTCAACTACATCTTTCGTTTGTAATCGACATATATGGAGACACAAAAGTACATAGATACACATAGATACATACATAACATAACAACCAATAATATACTATGAACGCAATACAACAAAAATATGAATGCAATGATAATAAAAATCACACACTCCAACAAACACCAACGGCATTTCAGGCTCGGCCAGCCTGAAAAATCGGCCGTGGCCGACCACAGCATTTCCCGTAACCATGCCATCTACTGGGAGGAGACAAAAGTTCTGTGCCGGATCGACAGGTTTTGGGAAAGGCTGACAAGGGAGGCGATTGAAATTCGTATGAAGACCACCATGAATCGAGACTTAGGGTACTCACTGAGCACTTCATGGAAACCGGTGCTGAGGAGCATTCGCGAAGCACGGGGAAAAAGACAGGAATCTCTCGAACAATCACGCGACTCCTGCCCCGGTTGACGCGCCCGCCCATCAATATAGTATGAGGAGGACCACCTGCCGTAATGGAGAACCTGACCCGGTGGAAATCCCGAATAACCTTCCACGATACAATACGCCGGGAAAGCCTGCGATCAATTCAGTCAAGATACCAAAAATCATCCATTTGATCAATTATTTTAATATTCACCCGTATGGTATAGCCATTCTTCTTGTCAAAAATTCACTACTATCATCTTCCATGCATTTACCCTCAATCCCTTCTCAGAAGTTATCCACTGCAATTACTGTTGGCTCTCAAGCATTGCCAAAATACATCAGCATACAGAGGTGATCACACATTTATTTCTATAACCATTGAAATGACACTATTTACACAGCATCTCCTACACACTTACCCATAGAAAGCATAAAAATGCTATGCAGAGACATTTTGTTATGGAGAAATTTTAGTTGTAAATTATTCTCTCTCACATATGCATTACTATTATCATAAGTACAAGCTTCCAGAAAAAATATTGTAGTTGTTCATTCGCCTCATAGTAACTCAAAACCTTCCACAAATTTCACCTATTCACCCTGCTATATACCTTCTCTAAATCCTATACACTTCCTTTATTACCTACATTCATACCGTTCTCTAACACTTGCTGAAATGCAAATAGCTGATCTATAAAACCCATCCTCAGCATATACCTACACACCCCAGATTCCAGAATCTGTCAACAAATATCTTCCTCATCCTTTCGATTCATGTTTTGCTGATTTCTTTTACAAGAGTAGGTACTCAATAATATAACAGCTCCATTACTTTACTGCCCTCTTTCCTACCCTTTTCCTGGTACAGTAGAATTTTTGTCACATTCTTTCTATTTGTTGGATTAACAGACACTTTAAAAATTAATTGTATATGAATGATGCTGTTGTTTTTGCAAGTAATTCTTTCCTTCACTATTATATGTACAATTCATACAATGAGCCAATAAGTAACTTTCACTGACAATTCAAAAATTTCAGTGGATGAATGACACAAAACAAAAATCTATTATACCTACAACTATATAAATAAAACCCTCAAAATTTTCATGAGGAAATGGAAATAAAAATTTTGAAAAATGGGCCAGAGCCTGCCACGATGGAAACACCGGTCCCCGATCAGTCACTGAAGTTAAGCGTTATTGGGCTTGGCTTGAATTTCGAGGGGTGATCCTCTGATTTGTTCGAGTGCTGTTGCCCCTGTCTGCAAGTGGCAGACAGTTTGGGCGAAATGACCTTAACCTAAGATTGAACAATATGAACAAATTTACACAAACATTTCGATGGATAAATGACACAAAACAAAAGTCAATAATACCTACACCTAAATACATAAAACCCTCTAAAACTACATGAACAAAAGGAAACTACTATTTTAAAATATTGAACAATAAACAAATTAAATAAGCCCTTCAGTTTATGTAAAATAATTAATGATAACATTTCTTCGTCTTCTCCTTGCAATAATTAACACATCTCCCTCCTCTGCAGGCTGTACTTGCTGAGGTTTTTCGTAGGGAATGTCAATATCTGGGAGGGGAATGCTGTAAAGCAATTTTACACTCATTTATTTGATATTTGTGTTACATCAGCTACAAACATTTGCACAAAAAAATAAGCTCCAAATTTAATATAACAATCCTAGAACACATCATTTCCTTTATAATATGGTTGCCTATTTATAGGTTAATAAACAATCAAATCATATCTATATGTACTGATGATTTTTATACAGAAGGGATGAAAATAGCATACCGATGGTGCATCATGATATTGTGCAGTATTGCACAGCATAATATGGTTTTTAATGCCTTTTCTGGTGTATAATTTGGTGTTCGGTCTTTAACGAGGCATCTCCATCTCTCCTTAATTACACCAAACACCCTCTCTATTACACTTCCAGTTTATTAATGAGCCTTGGTATACCTGTGCTCAGGAGTACCTTCTTGAGCATCAGGCATTGGTGTCAGTAGCCATGGCTCCAAAGCATATCCCGAATCTCCTGTAGAAGACAAAGGAAGGTCAATTTTGGTTATCAAGTAAGCCAAGAAGACTGAAAATATCGGTATTAGGTATTCAAATTCAACCTTATTACTTCAGTTCAACACACAATATACCTACCTAACAAAATGTAGGTACCATTGGTACTTCTCAACACTTCTTTTGCCTGGCAGAAATTCAATATAAATTGATCATGCACCGATCTCGGGTACATGGTAAAATTTCTTACAAGCATACGGTCATCACATATTTGTAATTAATTTAAATAAATGGCTCTTTTTCAATCCCTATAATTAATTAATTAAATCAAAATAACCTCAGAAATTCACTCCTCATAATGCTGGATAGGAGAACTAAATTTCTTGGGGGTTTAGCATGTTGGTCTTATGCATTTGCTTATCAGTACCATTTAAGTATTTAAGGAAAAGTATCCTTTCCTATTCCGGTAGCCCTCAGCGTTTTAAAATGGAGTAATGATGGCTATATGGGTACAGTCCACTGCACCGACAATCCCTGGAAAGCCAGCAGATGGTCGAAATCTGAAATAGCAGTTTGACCTACTTTATCACAACAAACACCTTCATAACTACATAGCGCTTAATTTGATTATTTTCTATAAATAAATTTTACCTCTCTTCTATACCAGCCATCTCTTGCATCGTGGGAAAATAAATCCACTTATTTAGATTTTCACAAATGAGTGACGTAATTTTATTAACACAGCTGTGGGCTGGCTTACGGGTGTTAAAAAGTGTTGCCCAACACCCCTCTGGTAACTCCCTTCCGAAAGGAAGCGCAAGGTGACCACAACCTTAAGGTCCAATAGTTATTAATGTAATAACTAGTGCTACAAATTACGTTTACTCGAACTCGACAGCCGAAGGCTGGCGTTATTGTTGGTGCTATTCAACGTCTCTATTTAACGTTCTTTGAAGTTAGAGAATCAGAGGGGCGGTACATAACGCCGAAATGGCGCCCTACTTCATTATAGCGCAGGCGTTATCAGTTACAGAATCACCCCCAATGACTTGAAAAAGCGCAATCCGAAGGCTGGCGTTATTGTTGGTGCTATTCAACGTCCCCAAATAACGCTCTGGAGTCGCTCTTTGAAGTTAGAGAATCAGGGGGGTGGTACCAAAATGCAGAAATGGCGCCCTACGTCATAATAGCGCAGGCGTTATCAGTTACAGAATCACCCCCATAGTTTTAGTAGAATTAATCAACGGAAACTCTATGGCGTTCTCAGCGACTGTTTTGATATTGAATTCACTTCGCTAAAACAAACTCTTAATATATCATATAATGAAGGAAAGTAAAGATATATCAAAGTATTTGGAAAAAAATATCTCTGTAAGGAGGATGCAATGCACACGCTTTGGCAGACGTGGAATGGTCATTTGGTTAAAACTATCTTGGAGTTTTTGCAATATGAAAACATCGAAATCTTATTGATTATACTAAATAGATCTAACCAGACCTTGAATTGTTTATTCAGGGCTGCAGTACAACGAGTACAACAAATCTGGCCGTGTTTTGACTTCTCTGGACGGCAGACAAATGTTCGTAATGATATCAACGATATCTACACCACAGCTTTCGTCAAAGTTTTAGGCTAAAGACAATGGGATACTGCCAAATGCAGAAACACTGAATAGACCTTAGTGCAATTATCTCTCTTTGGACCAGTTTATTGAAATAATCATCCTTGTATTCATAGTATCTCATTCATTCCCGACCGTGGACTGGATATTTCAGGATATCTTTGTAAAAATACTATCCACTTTATTAGACATTGGTTAACCATTGGGTAGCGTACCCGACCCCAATTGAGATGATTGAATATCGATGGCCGCTTCAAATCCCCCAAGGGGAGAATATTTTTGATAGTTTTCCTACGTTCATTTGCAAACATTTTTTAGCATTGCGTTATAAATTCCTAATCTACAGAAATGCGTGTTTTTCAAAACATTTAAAATCAATCAACTTCAAATCAATTTTTCCATATAGTAATCCAGAGAGTTCTACAGAAAGTTCTAGGGAATTCTACAGAAAGTATTCTAAGGAATTCTACAGAAATTCCTTAAAAAAGTGTTTCAATATTTTAAGGAATCTCTAAAGAACTACCTAGGGAATTCTATAGAATATTTTTTAAGAAAAGTGTACAGAATTTTCTAGCAGGGCCACGAACTGCACTTACAGAATTCAACTCAAATCACCCGCGTACGGATCGGATTACAGCTCAAAATTTTCTGTCACCGTCAAGACTTAGACCCAGATTCAAATTCGCAGTAAGGGGTGCTTAAGAACAATGTGAGAATGAGGGCAACTTTGCATTTATATAGAAAATATCAAGATTTTTCTCAATACGGACTTGAGGCTGACTTGTGAATTTTCCAAGACTGCTGTAGGACAGTGGCGATAGGTTAGGTTTTTATTCAATTGGATAAACCCAGGTTAAAAAGAGCACTGAACCGAGCCGTAACTGAAATAAAATCATGCAAAAAGGCCTAGGAAACCTAGGAAACATCTGATATGAGAAGTCAAAACTCCAAACAGAACTTTCAAACGGAGCAGCTGGCGGTAAGATTCAAGCGATCTCAAGCCGATCTCATTCTTGAGATCAATATAAGTGAAGAAAATTGCTATAAATACAAATTTTGAGAAGATTTTCATCTCTGGCTCGCCTTGGTGATGATGGCCGCGGGTTCGAGTCTCGTCCGGTTGTATTTTTCCCCTCCTAGGACATGGTCGTGTGTGCACCGGCCGTGCCTAGGTAATTGTTGTTTGTTAATTTTACCCGATGTAAAAGGCACTACGTGCTCTTTTCGGGATAAATGAAAAAATAAAATAAATTTCAAAAATCTGTCTTGAGTTGAGATGGCCTTAAGGCCGAACTTTGAATCCGGGTCTTAAACTCGTACCTTCTAACTGGAGTGCTAGTAGGAACCTAGATACTTTAACTGTCACGCTTATCCCACCCCCTAATTATTGACTAAAATGCCTTACCGAAATAGTTGTGTTTAATGGTGCATGCGTAATCTGGGTCGAAAACTCGACATGTGCGGGAAAATAATTGGATGGATAAAGTCTCGATCGGATGAGTAAATGAATTCGAGCGGCAGATGATACTATTGCATTTGTGAGGGAGCAGGATAAAGGAGTTAATTTGCTGTCCCTTGTCACTTGCCCACTTTAATAAGCGTTGACAGTGAAGACCTCTGAAACTCCCTTCCCGAAGCTTCCATATGGGTACCCCTTGGGTACTCCGTCAAAATCATCCATTCCGGGAACCCTCGGACCGTAACCATCTCATCTTCTTGTGACAAACGCCTGTTCTGTCAGTATCCCATCTTTTCCTCTCCTCCCGCCCCTTCCCTCTTTCGTCCTCCCCCCTCCTTGCCTTCCCTCAACTGCGTCATCATTCAATCCTGTCTCTTTTTCCCTTTGATTTTTCTCATCCTCAGCTCCCTTACTATGAACAAATTTGCCTGGACATCATTTTTTATGGCGCCTTTTCATTGCATTACTGCAAAATTATGTCTTTTTTTCCCTCTTTCGAGCAAGAGAGGGCTATGGAATCGTACGTCCATGAGAGAGTGTATATTACGTATGCTAATTTATTCCGCCGGAAAATAATTTGATTTGCATGTCGAAACGTGTGTGCTAGGCTGCCATTCGTCAGGTAATCAAAATAAGCAGATTTGCATCAGTAATTGCGCCCGTTTTCCTTTTACGGTCCCCTTCTTATTTCGAAAATAATACGTACACATTTATTAAAAAGAGCTTTTTTTCTACATTTCATGACATTATATAATTCTCGCTTTCACGCGAACGTCATTATATGAGTGTTAACGTATTAATTTACTTTCTGTCAATGCTTTAATGAAGTCTTTTTTTTATTTCTGTGCGTGCGGTACCAGAGGAAAAAGGCCGTCCCAGAAGGATGAAAATTGCTTTATTCGTGCAATAAAATTTCTTTTTCTCATTTTTTCCTGCTTTCTCTTCTTCGTTTGCCCATCTCCGTTTTATTTCCTTTCTTATTTTCATCATTTTCTTTATCTGCCTCTTTTCGTCATATTCCTTTCGTAAGCCGAAGTACCATATCCACTGGGTTCACTCCAACTCGTTCCATTTTGTTCAGAATTAGCGAGTGCTTAAACAGCAAAATGCATGAAAAATAAGCATAAAGATAGATAAGATCTGCATTCCAGTTCCTTTCCAGAATTTCCCATTCTTCCATTTTCCGCCTAAATTCAACATTCTCTATTCAAAAAAGTTCTCTCCCCCCACTTCTGGAAATGAATTCAGTTTCATTGGCATTCTGGACGTAGCTCATTCAGAAAACTAAAACCAAAGTAGGATGGCTAAAGAAGCATTTCCCTTATAACATTAGCAAACGTAAATGATCCCTAAAGTATTAGCTCAGTTCTCCCTTTCCTATCTGAGTTAATACGCTTGGTAGATTCAAGGAAAGATGCACATGAGTGATTAGAGAAGTGAAGAATCTGGTTTGACCCATGAGAATGCGACGTGCAATTAATTCAGTTACGGTTACCAGGTGAAAACATTGTATGATCTTAACGCAAAGTTTGCTAAGTCATGACAAACGCATGTACGAATTGATGATAACTTAATTGACAGGATTCAAACAACGAAAAAAAAAAGTGTTTCAATCAATCAAGACTCAAGTTCTCAAGATATGTTTTTTAATAAATTGAATTCATTAAAGTTTGAGTTGAAATTAATAGTGATAAAGGATAAAATAATAGATGGTAATAATAAAGTTCAGGCAGACGATGACTGGAAATGCGTAATTTGAGAGCGTCACCTGTAAAACCAGAGGGCTCTAAATTTTTGGTTGGCGAAAGCAATATACCTACCGATTATTCACTCAGTATCACATGGTTAATATCGAGGCTCTCTATGAAAGACATCTCATGAAGAAACTACTAATATAACGGACAGGATTGGGTATTATTTTCGGCAATGAATATATATATAAGTAAGTGAATTAATTCTAATCCTTAAAATTGAAAAATAATATTAGCTAAACTATAAATCTAGACTGGTGATAGATGCCGTAAGGCTAAATTAGTGGTTACAGACAAGGATAATGAAATAATAATTGTATCACGAGAGTGAATAGTAAAGTAATTGAAAAAGTGGATGTTTTTTTTGTACTTATACTGATTGTTGGCCTTGGAAGGACAGACGAGCTGATAAAGAGGTGTCCAAGTGCAGGAAGGACAGTCGTCGGTAGCATTTGGAGCCTGAAGAGGAAAACATGTTTCTCCACGGCAGCAAAAATCGCTGTGTGCAAAAGTGTACTCCTCCCCACTTCATTGTATGACAGTGAAACTTGGATTTGACGGGATAAGCATAAGTGTAGGCTAAATAAATTGTATATGGGTTATCTGATATGCGTTTTCGTGATTATTAGGAGGGATAAGGTAAGGAATGAGTAGGCAATGAAAGAATATTGAATGAATGCCCTGATCATGTACAGACGCGCTTTACTGGTTTGTCCACATTGAGAGTCGAATTTTTAAACAGATTTATGATAGAGGAATGAATAGTATGCAAGGGAGGGGTATTCAAGGAAATCAACGGATAAAATTCGAGGAAGAGACTCTTTAGAGGAGGAATATTAGGAGTCTTAAGAACAAGAGAGCGTACATGAAGCAGAACATGAATATGAAATAAGCGGAGGAGGTCTGGAAGGATAGGGTGGTATGGAGGAAAAATATAAGTGTTTCAAGCAGAACCAGTTTTACCGATCTTACGCCAAGAATTAAGCACTTTTAACTGTGCCTACCCCAAAAGGAAATAGCGTTATGGGCATGTGTGTATAATTATACATGCCAGGTAGCTATCATTATAATGATTTTATGGTTATATTAACATATTCTCTAAATGTTTAAGAGGACGAAAAGTAAATATTTTTGGCCCAATAAAAACAAACGAGATGAAACTTCTCAGTTCAAGCTTCTCCAAAATTACCCATTTCCTTCAGTGAAGTTCTCCGTATGCTAGAGCGAGGAAGTAAACCGGGTTCTATATCAACCAACCCAAGCAGGCGTCTGCCCGTATTCCCGGCACGGAACTTATCCGCATCGATTCTCATCTCTCCTACTCACGTAAAATTAGGATTATATCCTATTTTTGAGAAAAGTATTCGGCTATTTATTGCATGAAATTAATTTCATTAAGATGATCAAAAACTAAGCAAACTGGCTTTCAAGCAAGATTCTGAAACAGAGAAGCATCGGCTTAATTATTATGGAGAAATAATGCTCTAATTCAAAAGCCTGAATTAACACCTTAAAATAGCCCTTGAATATAACGAGATTATCAAAACATTTCCCCTATTTAGCACATTTAAAGAAATAATTTAGTAACGGAATCAAAACATAATACACAGAAAATAGGTAAACGCCTTAGAATTTTCTGTAATAATTTTTTAAACCCGCTTACTGACACTCCTAGTGAAATACATAGAAAATATTTAACTCTATTCCAGGAAAAATACATTATATGTGATTTATGTAACTGAACCGCAGTTTCAGGACTGCGATTTTCGAATAGTCATAGCAAAAGAATACGCCGAGGTAGAATGTCTTTGCTGTAAGTTTTTAACGACCAGTTCCAAAAACTCTCACTGAATCGTAATGGTTAAAAAGTATCAAATTATGTGGAAAAATCATAAATATGTCAGGCTCAGCCTGCTTTACGCAAATCCGTCAGCAAAAAGGATATTTAAGTATTTCGTGCGCAGTCTCACCGTCAGGCCTCTCGCAAATTTTCCGCAGCAGGAGTTCTTGATAAAGTTACATATTTTGTATCTTTCTCGACCTATGCGAAATTGAAACTCCAAGGTTAAAAGTCTTCGATGGATTCGCTGTCCGTCTAAATAACGAGTGAGAAGGGGATTCGTTTGACCGACACTTGGCAATTACTTTAGGCATAATTGCGACCAAAAATGGCCCGTGGTTTTCAATTAAATTAAGAGCTCTGGGAACCCCCCAAATTTTACCAAAAAATTCGTTTAAAACGTCATTCGCAAAAATGTATCCCTAGGGGAGTGTGTAAACAAAGAGGCACACTCAATCAGTGAGTGTAGGTGGGGCCATTTTGATGGAGAGTGATAGCTTACAAACCGAGATGGTCTTTTCTTGAACGCGCCCTGATTTACACAGTTTCATTTGTGTATTAAATAATCAATTGACCGTAAGATAGAAAAACAAAATATTTGAGAACGATAGCGTATGCAGATGTACTTGTTAAAATAAATTCTTCTGCACATGTTGCTTTATACATAAATACACATATATTTCTCGCTTGAATGGCTGTATGCACGATAAAATGTGTATCATATACCAGGAGAGGGTTCTCATTGAAATTTAAAAAAATTAAAAGTGGTCCATAACATTAAAATAATTCTTTCAGCATGAGGTACAAAATTTAATTAACATGGTAACAGTCGTAAAATACCCAGCGAGAGGGTGGGGTGAAAATTACCCCACTCAAATTTCACAACAATTCTAACAATTATCACGAACCAAAACCATAAATTCCTCAGCCATAGGTTCCTATTTAAAGCCCATAAGGTGGTGGAAAATGGAATAAAAATTTCTACTATTGAAATGGTGAAAAAATTAACTATTTTGGATACAAAAACGAAATTTACAGGAAAATACTAAACGTAAAGGAAAATCGAATATAATAATTAAAAATTATCTTTTTCCTGCCGCTCTAATACTTAAAGATCATTTAAACTCTATAAAAAGCAAAAGAAAAAAGAAATATCTGCACCGACTTCAAAGATTTTCCTGTTGAAGTAACAGCGAATAAACATAGGATTAAAACTACCCCTTTATATTAATTTTCAAGGTTTCGCTATATTTTTGTTCAGTTTTTCATTCTTTCATCCATCCAATAGTGAACATTTCATCCATTTATCTTGAGTCCAAGTTATTTAAAAGCAAAAAGGTAAACCCCTGCACTGATCCATAGCTTTTCTTCAAGGTCCAGAATTTAGCACTAGTGTGTAAAAAAAACTATCCCTTTTGGGTTAAACTATTTTTTCAGTAAGTTTAGGTCACGAAATGTATTCGTGCATAAGGACCCGGAATTGTTTTAAGGTAGTTTGAGCGATTTATCATTTCTCATATAATTGAATGAGTTTCGCCTCATCATAAAGAAAAATGTCTCACCTTTTCAATGATACCAAAATATCAGCCAGCTTCGGTACTACTTTTCGAGAATTTTCCCAAAAATAAAAGCAGTTTTCCATGGGATATGGTATGGCGATGCGTTCGAGGGAGAACTTCTTCCGAAAATGAGGAAGTTCTCATGAATAGATCGCGTCATAAATTTAACACCGCGTAGATCGTACGCCTGCTCAACTATTTCAAAAATAAATTTGATAGTTACGGTAAGAATTTTAACAATATTGTTAAAAAAAATTATTTGGCTGCGAAGGCATTTTCACTGCACGGCGTGAAAAAAAATGAGTCACGTTAAAGACTTAACGATGAAAATTTATATATGAATATAGCCGGTGAATTAACAAAGTTTTTGAGCCATCAATATTACGATGCTTACTTAATGCGTAATGCAATCATTTAAATTTAAATATATAATTCGAATGAGGTCTCCATTATGACTCGAGAAACATCTCTGTAGAACTACCTTAAAGGGTCGTATTTGACGGACAGACGAATTAGTATTATGCATAAAAATAAAGATATGCATACATATGACATCGACGCAAAGGGGTTGTCATATTGGAAATCGAGATATGACGTCGGGAGGAATGCTGGAATGTGTATGGGTGGCATGTAGTAGCGTGTGCATCCACAGAAGGGTGGATGGCGACTCATCCCATGCCCAGCATCCATATTTTTTCCCTTCATTTCCCCTTCCTCTCCCTCTCTCTGCATTTCCGTCCTCATTTTCTTCCCCCTGCCGCGCACCGTGGTGGAATACACTTCGCTTCCATATTTTTTTTCATCATTGTCTTCCACCAACGGCGCTATCCCCCTCACTCCTCCCGTCTCTCCTATCCGAAATGAAATTGATTTCGCGCACGGCTCTCTTTGAAGCGCGCTCGACGAGATGTTTTAAGCAAACAAGCAAAAGCGCGGACTTATCGTGCCGTAAAAACCGCGTTTTATGCGAGAGATTGTTTGGGTGCACGTATCTGCCGCGTGTGTGTTACACATTTTTTTATTCATTCTTCATTGCGGTTTTGCGTCGATATAAAAATATTTATGCATATACTTTTACCCAGACTATTTGATCACGCTGTCACTCACAATGATTGTGATTTTGAAATTGAACGGACGAGAGAGATAGAAAGAGAGGGAGAGAAAGAGAAAAAGGTTTGTATTTGGGTGGATAAAGTGATATCCAAATGAAGAAATTATATTTCGCGCATCAGTAGGTAATGAGGACGCGATGCATGGTTATTGTCGACTTTAATTTTTGTGACGATTTTTCTCATCCCTCACCGCTTGCGATTCCAAATAAAAGTACCTACGTCAAATTCGATTACTTTCTATTGTGATAGTTCCAAAGCTGATAGTAAATCCAGGACGGTTTGAATATCTATACTTTTTTTACCGTCTCTCCAATGAGTGACACTAAATATCAAGCGTTGATATCCCTCTCTCCAATTTTAGTGAAGGCGCCAAAAGAGTGTTTATTAGGTATTCAAAAATTACGCGTTGATAAGGCATTTTTTTTAGAAGTGCATATTTTTTCTCTACTTAACTCTTTTACACTCAGTGTCCATAGCATGTGCTTTAAGTTTGTTTTGTCAGATAATGACACCATAGCACTTTACATCCCCTTCGTCAATAGGAAGGTCCATATATTCCCCAAATGCAGCTGTTTATTGCCTATTTATAAAGTCAGCTCTGGCCGAAAAATAACATATGTATTTTAAAATATAATTGAATTAGTAATAGTTATTTAAATTTCGTAATTAAATTTTAACTCGCATATCAATCCTATCAATCGCATAACTATTAATTTGATATGAATTGTAACATGTGAGACTTTAGGAATTTCCGACCATATTTGATAACTTACGGGTCACTGCAACTATGAAAATTACTTTGGAACTCCACTTCGTAAAGTGCACTATCATTTCCATTCTAAAGTCAGGCATCATTTGCTATGCGCTTGACAGAAATTGGAACAGGTATCACCGGCAGGACGCAACAAAAAATATAAGAAGCTATGCAAAACCGACAATGTATATATGCTGGGTGCGTATGCTGTTATTCCCTCGGCTTTGGCAAGTAAATTATAGCCATTTTTCAGTTTTCGGTGCTCATGCATATTCTAGAATACGCGGCAGATGCATCCATAACTTTTTGTAACTCCTCCATTGCTCTATTGTAGCTTTCAAAAATCGTTAATCCTTGCCCTGCGGCATTCCGTAATGTTTTCATCCAATCTATTCTTTCAATTTATGCCATGGTTCATTATTGAACGATTACCTTTGGTTTTAAAGAGCATTTCACCTTAAGTAATGCTTACTTCCTTTTTTGATAGGTTATTATGACAGCTGTGGTTATTATGGAAGACAAAAATGCGAGGGGTCCATTAATAAATTGGCTACTGTGATATTTCAACTAGGAATCCCCACTGCTTCTTTATTAGAAAAAATTTTCGGAAATTATGTCAGGAAAATCTAAAAACCACGTTACGAGAGTAAAAAAAAGATCAATAAGTTATTGCCAGACATACTGGGCCAGGCATACTGGGTATTCAAAATCAATATCACATTATGAATATCTGATTTCAAGTGCATATAAATATATATGCAGTGAGGTGATAATGGTTTCAGAAATGACTTTAATTAAATTTATCATTTCTGAGAAATAATTAATCATAATATGTACAAGCATACAAACTGGTATAAAATATAAGTAACTAATTGATTAATAAATAAAAACTCAGATTAAATCGTACTCTTTCCGTTTTTATGAAAGCATAAATATTTTTTTCTTGTTCAGCCTTTTTCACGTGGAAATTTAAACCAGTAAAAGTATTTAGAGTGGATAGATACAATATCTAATTTATATTTTCCTTCAACTCTTTCATTATGCGCGTAACTATGCATACAAAATAAGCTTTCTCTTTTATCTGTCCATCTCAGAAAATGTTAAGTATCCGAGGAAAGAATATGGACAGTTAAAATATCTGTTACAATATAACTACGAATTGTGTGTGGGTGCTTTAAAATATACATGTTAAGTAGCTTCTTAAAAATAATTTATATCCTTTTACGATCAAGGCAATCCTCTGTACTGAATAAAATATTTTATTCTTCATTTTCCTAAATGATATTCTCTCCTCTTCTTTAAATCATCTCAAATCGTGCCTTAGGAAAATCCTGAATTCTTCTTTTCTCTTCTTTATTCAGCATTTTATAAATCTAGCTAATTTTTATTTCAGTTATTTTTTAAATTTCTGTCTTTGTTAAAGTTAAGCATCCATTCCTTATGCATCTTACGCTAAACACTTTTTTCACAACTATTGAAAAGGGAAAGTTCCCGTAAAGTAAAAAAATAATTAACCTGCCATTCAAAACAATCCTGCTTAATTAAAATACTGAATCGCAGTATGATGCAGTGCTGAATTTCTAAGTAAACTCATAACTCAAGCCTATCAAGGAGCAATCAATCAATTTTGATTAAGAAAATCATTTACCTTCTGATGCAATGTTTCATTTTAAATCGATTCATCATCTCTCTAAGTATAAAATCTGATGATGATGTATCAACATTGAAACCCGGGTTGGAATTAAATTTTATTTTTGTGGAAAATTGCATGTGTTGCTTCTTCATTATCTCTCTATGCAATGTATGCACATCACTTTCTACGCACTTCTTTCGAACAGTTTGTAATTAATACCGAATCACAACTTTTATGATACATTTTCAAATCAATCCTTCACATACATGCAAAAATAAATTCATGGCTTATTTTGTCAGATCGAAATTCAACAAATGTATATAATATTCAACTTCCCAAAATAATGACCTCAGTTCTTTCAGTGACTGAGTAATTAATTTCGCGCCAATCTAACAGGTCAATATGCTCAAACCTGCTCACGATCATAGTCCAGCGATTTCGTCCCTCTCTACATAAACTACCATTCCCTCGTCACATTCCTTGAAATACATGGGAAGCCCTATTTTGTTCCCCCACCTATTATTGCCCAAATCCTCTTTCCAAATATATCCGAATTAATTCTTACGTAAATTTAGAACTAAACACATACTCTACTAGAAAATACCTGTATGTATTTAAAATATGTTTGCCAACACAACATGTCAATCACTTTGAGGAAAAATCAACAACGTAAATCCTTGATGAATTCAATGCCATTTTGCAACTGTAGAATACGATATGTATTATTATATTGTATTAACTAAAGTTCTTGGTCATAGGCAGAAAACGTACAATCAATTATAAATACTTCTAAGTATTTGAAAAATGGGCAATTATGTTTTTAAGCCAAACACCTTTGTTAGGTATATCAGTATATACCTAACAAAGAGTTTATCAGCAGTTGATAGAAGCAATATTTGATTTTTATTCTAATGCATTATTTGCATCTCAATTAGTTTATTTCACCTCAGATTTATATATTTTATTCATAAAAGTTTTAATTACGAAACAATATTCCAATTATGCATAATTTTTTTCGAAAACTATGTAAATCATTTCAGCCTTGCGTGAGAAAGGCAAGCATTATTCGTTTCAGTGCGAATTAAAATTCAAATTGCCAACTGTCACATTAAACGACAATATGACGGCATTTGATAAAATTGAATCATTTAACCGCCTTTAACCTGCACTAAAGTAAGTGGAAAACTCATTTAATTATTTTTTCATAGGTCCATTGGTATTTAAAATGGAGAAATTTCATTAAAGCCATGTCAAATTTTAACAGTTACACAGCTATGGGCAGTGAACATTATGCAGTCAAAATGGAAGTATAAAAAATTTAATGACCATTCTACGTGGCTTAAAAACAATGCATAACCAATTAATATCCTACGAGGTTCATGGATAGGCTTGTACTTACATGATTTAGTCCAGTTTATACACTCATATTTTTCTTTATCTGCTTGAATGTGTTTTGTTTCTTCTATGTATGCATAATATTTTTTCAAACCTACCCACGAAATCCTAAATTTGAAATAGTTATCGTGGGTAAATTTTTATTGGGATCTCATCAAACACCTGAGACTAGCACTTCACATTGCAGTCCATCAAATTCAAATGGAAAGTTTTATGGGCGTTGAAAGAATCAATCATTGAGCTTCTTCACTTGTCTGAATGATTTTTGGAAGTTTTGATGTTCAAATGGCCCCTTATGTTGCTTCATCTTCGAACCTTGAGACCGTAAGCCAGTTGAGAATCTGTTCAAGTTCAAAGTTCTGTCGTGTAAAGCAGTGTCAAGTTCATCGATTTCTAGCGGTCCAATCGGAGTAGTAGCATTGCGGTAAGGTTGGTAAACTGAATATCTGACAAAGTGGGCAGAGCTATGTTTGGGCTTGAATCCAAAATTTCATTGATTCACCGGAATGCGCATAACACAAGTGTACCAAGAACCCATAGCAGAGGACTTGTATCTGAACCGAATCAGAAACCAAGCTTAAGTCGTTATTCCCTGGCTCAGCTTGAATTCTTTAATTTACCATCCTATTGATTCTGTCACTGCAATCTGTTTCGTCACACCGATGATGGAATAAATGAGCCAGTTTTATCAGGCTAAAACTGCAGCTAGCGAAATTTGTGCAGTTTATCAAACGATTTGGTTGACTAATTCGATAAGAAAAACTGATAATAAATTCCAAGGGCACCCAGACCTGAAACTTTGATTGGCTCGTTAACTGTCTAGGACCTTAGTGCCTGGACAATAGCTGGCAATATATCCTTGCTGCAATTGAACTTGAAACTTTTTGTTGCCATTCTGTAAACAAATATTTGTATGCTTCTGAGCAACAGCAAATGTATTGTTGTGATTTATCATGTCCTTCTTCCGAGAGAAAGGTTAGATGCAGCATTTTTTATGCCATAAAAATATTGCCAGGCTTAGCAATGTGCCGAGAGGTATGCGTGTTACAAACACTAATGGAGATACATACGTTTGATATAAAGACCTGTGTAACGATTATCGTATCGATAATTTATTGGTAACACAATGAATTCGCCTGCGCAATTGACTTAAAATAGTTCAGCATCTCTCACTCATGGTGGTCCAGGGACATTATTTTCCATTTTGAGTGTTTTTCAGGCCACTCATTTTGTGTTTATTCATTGACCAAGCCAATTCAGTCTATATATATATATATATATATATATATATATATATTCAAGTCAATTAAGCTTTAACTCAAGAGAATGGATTTTTTCTCAGGATTATTTTATGACAACCACTTATTTTTCCCTATCCTGCCAGCAACATTAAAACACCTACCAGCTCTTTACTACGCAAGGCCACGCATTATTCAATATAAACCCTTTTAAGTAAAGCGGTTGGTTTTCATTTCATCAAAAAGTCACTCACGATTTGTTTCTGAGAAACTGAATTTTCTTTAGCTACTGCTCTAAAAAAAAGTTATTTTTCCCTCATTTTGCCTAAGATGAAAAACATCGAAAATTTTTCACTTTCTAAAATCTTGCACCTCGTCGTACATTGTTTGCTTGATTGTCCCCAAAGGTTTTCCGTCTCTGTATCTTGAGAGAGGAAGAAATGAAAGAAGAACTCAAAAAAATGCATGAAAAATGAAACCCACGTATATCAACTTGTTGTTACCATAAAATTTTAACCCTCCAAGAAGGGTTTGGGAAGGGAACCGTCATTAAAAGCGACAGAGGAAAAAAGGAGAACACCTCAAATCCTTCATCCAAAAACAACATTATTGTCGTGATGGATATGAAAACAAAGCAGTAGTCCCTCTCTCTTGCAAGGGATGTTTAATTTCTCACATTTGTAACCTTCTCACTTTTCTCGCTTTTTTTATCTTTTTACAGGTGCGAGTTCATCGTTAGCGCCTCGCCTTGGGAGTGGGAGGGTGGCCCGGTTGGCCGCGGTGCCGGTGGCAGGGTCCACACGGGCACGACCGGGGGCAGGGTGGGCCCCGGGGGGGGAGGGAGACACGGCTACGTGAGGAGCCCGCGGCACAGCCTGCCCCCGAACACGACGTGCACCTACAAGTTCGCCGGAAGGGACGGAGATATCGTGTGGATCTACTTCCTCTCGTACAGTCCCAGGCCGACGCCTCGCTTCATTATGCCCCAGGGGTCAAGGTCAGTGGTGGCTCATAAGCAATGCAACGGTAGGGGGGAGAGTCGGAGTGGGGTAGCATTCCTGCCCCCAGGCGGCAGGAGATGCGTGCGAAGGATGGGGGTGGGGAAAGGAGGCGATTCGGAGATACTTTGGAAAGCCAGAGGGGGCGGACGAGGGTTATACACCTACTTGGTTGGGGGAAGAGTGGGGGAGAAGGAGATAAATCCTTTACGTTGCTCCAGAGAGAGAGAGTGGAAGGCTGGATAAAGGATTCTGCACGAGGGAGAGCAGAGTGAAGGGGCAACGAAGTTATTCGACCCCCGCGGCTCTTCTGCAGAATCGCTAATGGCAATTAAACTGCCGCAGTGTGGGAAGGGTGACTTGAAATAATAATATCCGATGAAATTATGGGTCATTCCACACTGTTGATTCGATGTTATTTCCCAGATAGATACGTTAGTCCCTCCGTTGAATTTAAATGTTTCGATCGTAAACAGTGAATCAAGACGGACTATTTGCTTGATTTTTTTTATTTTAATTTTTATAGGAGAAAATCCTCTTTATTGGATGCGGTTGCCTTAATCATCTCGTTGAGGTTCAAATTGCATGTAAAGTACTTGGAGTTTTAATGTGTAATTAAATAAATGCCTGATATATCCTAACTATGCACTCGAGTTCAATTAACTCAGCTCAGTACAGACTCAGTTCAATTAACACGAACAGGTTGAGGCCAAGTTTTTTAATCGCGTATAAAAAGGTATGGAAAACTGAAAATTTGGATGAATTGCGCAGAGTTGAACATGTGGGAATGAGGTTTACATTACACCCGACTGGTTTTGGATCTAATCATTGCTGATGCTAATGAAAGCCGAACGGAGGCAATATGTGATATTAATCATCAACTAAAAAGTTACAAGTTACACGAAACGATGTTGCTCGATCGGTTTCAAAAACGCTAAAATGGTCTACCATCAGAAGCCAATTGCTTTTACCGTTTGAAAACTGTCCACATCATAATCTTTTCAAAATCAAAATTTCTGACGCTAAATAATTTGTTTTCATTGATAGATAAATAAGTTTATCATTTATTCAAAACTCATGTTAAACAGATGTTCATATTAATAGATTTAAAATTTTAGGCATTATCGTAATTCAAGGTCATGTAAAAGTATAATTTTTATGGAATAATAATATTAACTTATAGTGGAAACTTAATAGCAAGAAAAATTTAAAGCCGTTCATAACGCTGAGTTGTTGCTTTCCAGCTTCATGAAATTAGAAGTAGACATAGAAAGGTGCCACGCATTTCGAATCTACAGTGTACTCACTCGCATAATTCATTGGTAATTCTGTGAACTCAAGACGTCCTTGCTATTGAACAATTTATGTATCCTACAATGTTTGTAGTTCTTGCAATCACCCTTTTTGGATTGGATATGTTTCCAAATAAATCATCAGTGATGAATCAATGAAATATTATCAAAGACTCAGTTAAATATTATTGGTACATAGAGTCAACTTTTTGGCGAAGGTACGTAAGAATAGATACCTAATAACTCCCTCAAGTATAAGCACCTTGTTTTATATAGAAATAACATACCATTATTTGGAGGCTTTTAGTTGGCCCTCAATCTGCTCTCCAACACATTGAAATAACTTCTCTGGACTCACTGGAAAAAGTAAAAATCGCAATACTATCGAAGCACATGACAGTTTAAAGGAACCAATGCCACCACATAAATATTTTGCTGCCTCCCGCGTAATTATTAATGTTATTTTACCGTTCGAAATTGAGAGAGTTTAGCTCCATATTCTATATTCCACAAGTCTGATATCGGGGTAGTAATCCACGAGTCATCATTGTTTTAGCTTCCAATGGAAATGGATTTCTAAAATATTTTCTAGTCCAAATAATATTTCTGAGCTAAGATTTCGAATTGCGATCACAGTAACTATATGTATCAAATTACATACGAATAAGTCTCCTCACTTGATCACTATGTTTTCGCCTTTTCTCAATGCTAACATCTATTCTAATAATGCCAGGTGTCACAGACGGCTAGGATAAGTGCGAAACCCACGGTGACTTACGAGGAAACAAAAATTGCGTTCTAATTATGCTTATAAGTTCCGAGATTGGAAAATTAAATCATGGAGGTTCAAAATCATGGAATTAGAAGGGACTGTTGAATTGCCTTATTGTTATTGAAAATTTGAATCGAAGAGAACATTAATGAAATAGATTCAACTTCGAATGAGTCTAACATTTCAATAATTTAATACATGTAAAACGTAGCTAATTAATGAGACGTTCATTCATTTAAAACAAATTTTTTCGTCATTAATATTACCATATTTACTTTATGCTTAATACTACAGCCTAATTTAAAAAATAAAATTGGAATGTGGTCTTTATTATGACTATGAAATCATCTTGCTCAACCTACCTTAAGTGTTACATTTGGAGGCACAAGTTCTCAAATTCCGTATTGGTTCTTCTTCTGTATAGGCATCCCATTTAAATTGATTGATTAGGAGTATTACTATTTTAAAATGTGCAGAGTTGTAAAACCCATCTTGACACTTTTAAATAGCGTAACACTCTCGCTGTTTAGCCTTAAATTCCATTTCTTTCTTGGAATGCTGAGCATTAAGGTGTATATAATGATTTTAAACAAAGAAAAATATATAATTTTTAAAAATCGTACCTACATGCTTGAAAATACTAAGTTATTAATGTAATATAAATAAATATTTAAATTAAATGATTATATCCTAAAATAAAATAATAAAGTAGGTACATATTTTATTCACTTTTTGATAAACATTGTTGCAAGCATTTATGAACCTTAGAAGACGTCAATTGACGTCAGCCGCATTTTTTGGGAGTTTTGAAATCACGTCAGTTGACGGGTTTCGCAGCGAGAGTTTTCTTAAAGGTTTCATCGTTTCATCCCCCATCGGTTCATCCTTTCAGGAAGGGGAGCGACAGTGACAGCCTCATCGAGTGTACTGCCCGACTGCAGCTCTGGGACGGATCCCGCCTCATCCAGGAGCACTGCTCCGGCCGCCCCTCACCCTCAGCTTCATCGTCGTCCTCGTCCTCCTCGTCCTCCTCCTCCATGTCCTCCTCCTACCCCATGAACTCGCAGGTGTCCTACGGAGACTCACTGGCGCAGCTGCGGTCATCATCCACCGGGGACGGTGTCGGCCACACCTACGGCACCGTTCGGACGGGTCCCGGGCAATCCAGGGGCGGAATCGGCATCGGCTCTGGACTCCTATCCGAGGCCGCATACGGTCAGTCTGCAGTCCTTCTCCTTGCGTACACATTGGACCATCCATCATTATGCCTTTCCCTCAAGTACACCACAAATCTAAAGGCCCCTTGCGGTAACAAGACCAGTCTGGCCACTCAGAAGAGGAGTTCCCAATGATAGTCCAGGAAACAAACCAGCTTTATTTGGGCTTAAATCGTAGAAAATTTACTCTGTTTTTACAAACTAAGTCGTTACTTTTTTGTGGAATACTTAGTTAAGAAGATGTTGGGAAAAAACTGAAAAAAGTCCCAAAAATGAGCGGTTTTTCTCGAAACAAATAACGCGCGGTGGCGCGGCGAGGTCGAAAACTTGGATTTATGGTTTCCTTCCAATTCCAAACAACGTATCCAAAAATCAGAACTACCCGACCTTTTGCATCTAAACGCTCTTTTTTTGCTTTATTTCCTGGACTATAATCGGGTCTCGGATTTGTACGAAAATCGGCAGGCAGATAGTTTTCGACGGTTGGTTTACAAATCACTCTCAGGTTTTTGGGTCATATACCAAATAGTTGAAACCAAATTAAGTTAAATACTTTGATTGCAGCCATTCACCGGGAGAAAATCAAACCCTACTTTTACTGCTGTTAAAAACAATAGAATTGAGCGTTTGAAGACGTGAGGACGCTATCTGGAGGTAAAGTAGTCGACTAGTTGTTCGCTGGTTTCAGATTTCATGTTAAAGCCCCAGGCCTGGATGTTACTTTTTTAATCTACCGTTTTGTTATTAACCAACCCAAAATATAAATACTTAAATTTGCATCTCCAAAATACGTAAATACAATATGGTATTATTTTTTGCTCACAAAAACTGACCGTTCTTCTCTGGTGCCTTGAATGGTTCAAGAGTTTACTTTTATGCTATAAAATTGGCAGTGAAAATAATTAACCTCGTTTTTTTATTCAACTCTTAAACAAGTGATCCAAAAATGGGGCTATTATGTGAACCAGTATTCTAGGACTGTCTGCTTGCCAACTGACGCCGAAATTTGAGAGCAAGTTATTGAATACTCCCCTTCCCTGATGAAAATTTCCCTCTAAGAATTTTCTAGAACATAGGGAAAAGCAAGGGAAAAATTTAAACTATCTTAGAAAAAGTTTCATTTCTAAGGAAATTCCCATACACTTGAGGTCATTTTTGCCTAGAACTTTCCTTTAGAAATGAAAGACTTCGGTCTGTAATTTCCCTAGAACAAAAAACTACTTCAGGGAAAACATTCAGGCATTGGAAAAATTACACCAGTAATTGCTTGGAGTGCAGTGTGCAGTGAATAGAGTGAATGGCTATAGAGGAAAAAATCATGTAATTACAAAAACAAAAAAGTTATTACACATAGTTTCATTTATACAACCATAGAGTTATCACAATTAATTATATTGAGACTGGAAAAATATTTCTCAATAAAAATAGGTGTGCAATCATTATAAAAAATCACCTCTCGTAGTCAAATACACTTAGTGTAAAAGAAATAAATTCGAAGCCAGTGCAACCCACTTTCAAAAGTATTTCACAGTAAAAATGCATTCTTGGGAAATTATTCCCTAACGTTATTTTTTCTATGTAAGACGGGAGTTTAATTTTCTAGGGGATTTTACAACAGTGTTTTAAGAGGTCGTGGGTTCCAATGAGCATTGTGTTTTTTGTAGTATTAAGGTTAAATTTATACGTAATAATGTAGCATTAAGCAAGTGGTGTGCCTAAAAATCCACTACTATTTGTAAAGCCTGTAAAACTACAAAATCAAGTCACTCCGCATATCTGACTGGTAGAGCTATTCGTCGTTTTTAAGAAGAAACAATTATTTAAATAGTTTTTCGGTAAAATCGAAAAAACATTCCTCCTCAAACCCTGATTTTTTTTAGGGGTATACAGTAATTTTACATTAATTTCCATGAGTTCTTCTGTCTTTTAAAACTATTTTAACCAAAGTCATCCATGTTAGTATTCCAAATTTATCATTTTAGGTCATTAATACAGTTAAAATATTTTGTAGTAATGGATAATGTGAATCTGCCTTCGACATCTCCAAATGTTATGGTCGCTAAACTACAGATTAGATCTACCAGTCTAACGTTTACATTTTGTTATCTTCAAATGTCATATAAATTATTTAATCTTAAAAATTAAAGATATTGTTAGCTCTGCTAATATGGAACATAAAAACTGAACAGGGAAATGACAAAGCCAAACTGTGCAGTATAGTTATAAGGTTGCCTTTTCCATATTTCTTTAGGAAAATATATTGAATGAGACGCATTATTTCATGAATTCTGGAATTTGATACATAACAGGGCCGTAATCTTGTCTTTCCGTTTCCAAATTATGTCAAGTATCAATTAACCTGATGGTAAGGTCCTCTTTAAATCCTAATATCAAGAAGTATTAAGTCATTTTTCCAGTGCCTTGAGAATAAATTTAACTGGTGGAATTAACTTTTCTTAGAGACTAGGTGTTAATTGTGTTTTCTGCATTATACATTTGAGTTCATTTTATGCGTGAGAATACACTGAAATTTGACAATCATTTGTTGAATATAAGTTGAGTGAGTCATTTTTCAAGGTGACCTAAAGTAGAGACGTACGGCGTGGTTATTCCGGAAAAGTACACGAACAATATTTTGACTTATTCTTGGGACATCGTCATGGGCATAAACGTTTTGTCATCATGCAGATGATGTATTTTCTAAAGCTGAGTTGACGACGTGATAGATCCCCCTTAACTACCAAAATATTGCTGGGAAAAAAGCTGTCCTAAACTTTGAAAAGCCATAACTCTATAACTTTATGTAAAAAATGCATCGTAATTTTCCCGTTCTATGGGGACAAATGTTGATGCTAAAAACTAAAAGGCTATATCCTATGATTTATAGCTGTGAGGTTGAAGTATGCGCTCCAAATGCTTTCCTCTCAGCTCTTTCGTAGAGCACGTTTTGTTATGTTTTTCTCGTTTGTTATTCAGCAACGTCATCGCTAATCTTCGATTTACTCATGGGATCCGATCCCCGAGGAATGCACAAAAACAACGTGAGTCAAAAAAATAACGATTTTTCGGTTTGTATATGAGCACCAATAGAAAAAGCTGCATTTTTGCATATAATGCAGTATATCTTTAAAATTTCCACTTTTAAAAAGCCAAGTAAATTTGAGAAAATCGGGGAAATAAACATCGTTGTTCATGAAGGATAGCGTGTAAAACCAAGGGGAACGTGTAATTCACGCGTTATGAGGCCTTAAAGTATATGAAGTAACTTAAAGCGGAACGCTCAAAATGAAGGTTTACCGATATGCATATACATATTCTTCTCGCATAGCACAATTTATTCACCCATCTTGGCTCTTAAATGGTAATGAAAATTTCATTGAAATGAAATTCAAACTATATCGGTCGAATAAAACTCAGTTTGAGTAATTTTTGTAAACATATAAGCAATGTGATTAATGGAGGCATTAAAAATAATTAATTTGATTTCCGACCACGTTCCTTAGCTTTTGCATTTGGTGTAAGCGCTCGGTTATACCTTTAATATCGGACGTTGTGTGATATTTTTAGGCACGCTCATTCTCCAAAAAGCAGTACTTTTACCCTTTACTCAAGGGAACGTTGTCACTATTTTA
Source organism: Pyrrhosoma nymphula (assembly GCA_963573305.1). Lineage (NCBI taxonomy): Eukaryota > Metazoa > Arthropoda > Insecta > Odonata > Coenagrionidae > Pyrrhosoma > Pyrrhosoma nymphula. The sequence continues at coordinate 71,113,053 of OY754336.1, forward strand.
CATCTCGTGGAATTCATAAAAAAACGTCTATTTCCAAATATTTACAACCTTTAATAATTTATACAGTTTCGGGCTTCTGGTACACGTTGCTGGCCGGCTTTCAATGTAAATGGCTTCTAAGAGATTCGTAAGTGGAGCGTTAGATGTCAGAATATGCATGTGTTTCGTGTGCACTATATTTTGAATTGCGTTTAATTTTCATGCATTCAAAGTGTTATTATATTGAAAAAATATTGAACCACGTCATTTTCTCCCTTAAGGCATCTTTTCACTTGAAAAAAATACAAAGCCATTTTGGTGCTACACAGCACTTGAAAAACTTTTTACGAATTTCCTCAGTAAAATGGGAACTGAAATTAAAGAAATGACGCTTAAACGGGACCTATTAACCGTTTTAAAAGACATGTAAATACTAAGTTTTAGTAGGATTAGGAATTAAAGAACAATTTAATTTCGTCAGCTTTATATGATAACACTTATGTTTATTATGTATGATTTTCATGTTTGAACAAATAATCTTAAAGCCACTGACATTTTAAAACTGATGATCTCAGGCCTGATCTCGTGGAAATTATGGATATCCATGATGAGAAAACCACCTTTGTTATTTCCACAAACTTTCTTACGCTGGCACGACGCGCGTTTCACCACACTGTGTATGCCACAGTGTCGTGCCAGTGTAAGAAAGTTTGTGGAAATAACAAAAGTGGTTTTCTCATCATGGACACTGACATTTTTTTGACGATTTCAATTTTTCATAGTGATTAGTTGAATTTTGTTTCTTTGTGATATTAATTCCCTATTACATGAGCTTCATAAAATGTTTATAATCTAAGAAATAAACCCACGGAAAAGATTTGGTATTTCTATCATTAAAAGGTAATTATCTGTGATATTTAAGAAGGAAGGAATTTGTAATGAGCATGAGGAGATGTATATTTGAATTACATGTCTGCATTAATGTATATGTATCAGTATCTAAGCATCTTCAATCTTTTGATCTTAGGCGCTAACTATCAGTAAGATGAAACTCTTTTGGGATAATTTATATCCTTTTATAATAATTTTATCTAAATTTTTATAATGTGCAGAGGCATAGTGCGCTATTTTGTGGAATGCCAATTTTTTCCTAAACAGCTTTAGACATGCAAAGACTACTAATGTTCTCTGGATGGCATTTCCAACACTACTCCTTCACATACTGGTTTACCATTCCACAACTATAACCACCTTCATAAACAGAAATATATTGTACTAATTGTTGAAGATGAAATTCATATTTGCGCAAATCGTAAATGGCCTTAAGACGGAAGTTAGCGAGCGATATGATAATAGCAAAGTACCTCTTTGCAGCAAGATTTAACTGTAGCTACCATGGAGTTTCCAAAACGTTATTTTTGCGTATATAAGTGTCAAAATGTCGTCACAACGTCTTGACAAAGTCTTTGCAATGCTATTGCTACTAGTATTGTAAAGTATAAACAACTCTTAGATCATTACTGCTCAAACCCATTTCACAATATTTTTTGGAGGAATTATTCACCAATACCAATTAAGAGCTAGCAGAAAACTTAGGCAGAATTTTCCATTTTTGGTAACATATTCGTAATCATTTTTTCTCCAAAAATATTAAAACAACACAGACCGATTATAAGAAGATAGTTATTCTGCCTTTCTTGTTCAAACCATATTTAGTTTGAGTGATTGAAACTTTTTAAACAAAGTTACACTTTGCTCAAAAAATACCAATCACTCAATCAATTGAGAGTAATCACAGAATTAAGCTATGTATATCGTCCCGTCTAGTTGTCTCTTTCCGTTTAGTTTTCGTTCATATTTCGGGTTACAGCTACATACATTTATACACACATACATACTCATTACATTTTCCAAAATTCGTCGCGGAATGTTTTTAAAAGTACAATATGGCTCTCAGGGTGTTTCAAATAATTTCCGTCGGCAAATGCTCAACCGCTTCAGATGACCAAGAAACGCATTCAAAGCTGAATTGTCAAAGCTTCCTGCTTCAACTACTTTGCTTTGAATTTTCTTGAACTTGCGACGCAGTGAATATGTTGCAATAACGTTACAACGCGACCAGAAACACGTAGCAGCCTCTACAATGTCGTGTAACTTTTTCGCAACACTTCTGTCCTTACTGGGTAGTTGAATATGATAATGAGATGAATTTTAATATGAGCGAAACCTTGGGTAACAGCTACATAAATGCATGCATTCATAAATACCCATCGAGCCATCCCCTTTTGAGGTAGACAAAGACAAATAACTTACAGTTAGTTGTAACTGTTAGGCCTAGAAAACCAACTCTCTTTTAATAATTTCCTGCATAAGGTCCTATCTTTGCATACCTCTTTTGCTTAAATTACATCAATAAATTGCTTCATTCACGCTCTCATATTCTTACATGCATACCCATACGCCATCCCCTTTCGTGGTAGGTGAAGTAACAGCTAGTTGGTATTGATTCCCGATTCTCATTCTTTTCTCCGACAGCGGACCCTGGTAGCGGCACATACGGCAACGTTAGGTCCTCAACCGGGGGAGCATCTTCCTCCTCGTCATCTTCCGCCTCTTCCCGCCACTACGGGACCATCAACTACGGCGGTAGGGGAGGCGGCGGAGGCCTCGGGGGCAGCGGCATGCTCCCGCAAGTTCCCCAGCAGCCTTCCGCCCCCCAATTGCCCCCGGTGGCTGCGCCGCCCCTCCGACTCTGCGCCCACGCCTCCCTCCGCAACTCCACCCGATTGACGAGGCCCTGCGACACCAAGACGGAGTCTTACGTCTCATCCGGGTCCACGTTGGCCATCTCCCGCCTCACGAGGATCGCAACTGCGCTCAGCCCCGCTTCTTTCCGCCTCCGCTACGAGTTCGTGGACACGCGGCTGCCGGGTGAGGCTATGGAATACGTGGGAGGCGACGGCACGCGGGAAACGGGCCCCGGGAAGGGGGTCGGCGGTAAGCGGCAGTCGACGGGGTCAACGCCCAGTGAACGGTGAGTCAACACTCCCTTTAAGGGATTTTGAGTGAAATATCACTTCCCCTAAACTTTGATGAATTTGACCTCGTTTAAAAGAAAAAAACTCTCATCTTTCCAATGATAATAAAATGCTAACTCTTTGACGAACTACTTTTAGATCAATTTGCCTAAAAATATAAGCTGTTTTAGATGGCGTAGATTACGGCTCTACACTCCAAAGAGAGGATATTGAAAAAATAGGAATTTTTGACGTCTAGATTTCGTCAAAAAAACTAACGGTGTGTAGTTTGTATGTTTTCTCAAATATTTATAAAAATACATCAATTACTCACCGCAGTAATTCCTACAGAATTGCAAAAAAAAACTCCTGTTGCGAAGACGTTCTCACTGTTCGGCGTGAAAAAATGACTCAAGTCTTATGTAATTATATTTATTTTATTGCTGAGAATTTTTGACGTACCTATATAGCTATATTTTTTCGCCATTAATATTACAATATTTACTTCATACAAACTATTCTAAATTCTAAGAGACCCTGAAATAAAAAATGAAAATCGAATATCGTCTCTATTATGACTAGGGAAATTTCTCGCTCAAACAATGACCTTAAATGAGGGATTTATTTCTTTGAAAAATGGATCACAAAAAGTTTTTGTTTGCGTTTAAAGCGTTTGTATTTATTAGAAAGTAGCGGAGGGAACCGACCTCAAATCAACAGAGGAAGAAAACATTGAAAAATTATGTGTATGATACAAAATATTTAATCTTTCAACGCTATATGTGACCATATCTATTTAAAGCCAATGCTCAGATTTTCAAGGTAATTGACCCTAATGAAACGAGAGAAAATAGATGCTTTTGCGTAGAATTCTAATGCCTGACTGATTTTGAATTAATGCATAGATTTCTAAGGCCTGACTGATATCCATCCACTGTAGAGTTATTAGCTCAAATCCAATTTTCTTACACCTATTATATTTAAAGGGACATACTCTGTGTATCATATTTATCTCGATTTTTTTCATAGAGCATATATTGTCCAGTGAAACATTCCGGCCGATGGTGCAGCAGGTCTTGTGGTTGCAAGCCCAAAGGAGTATTTAAAATTTCACTAAAAAACTTATCCTAAAACGTTATACTACTGTACGGTACTTTTTGCTTCTTAAATTGCATACGTCAAAGGATAAAGTTATTCTAGCGTATTCTTTCTGTCTTGATAAAGAGGGAGGAAGACGACTCTGCTTATATCCCAACTGCAGAAATGTTGAAACATGCGCCCAGCGTCTTTTTGCAGTTCGCGCTTTCATCTTTTCAATTTCTGAGAGTACAAAGGAGGAAATGCGTCGGAGAAACAGAATCATCTTACTTCAAGTCAGTTGAAATGACTCAGGAAATATGGAATGTCTTTTTATAAAATCATTTCTCGCTTTTCATCTCCAAAGGATTTTTAATGGAAACATAACTCTACAAATAGCATCCTCTTTTCCCTGGCTGTGCTCACTATGGATTGGATTTTGTGGAATATTTAGTTTTCATTTCATAAATAACCTCTCTGCTTTAAATATATAAAGCGGCCAATAGGTACGCAAAAATGCCAATTCTTCGAGAAAATTCCTCTTCGAAATAACTGAATTCCTCAATTCAATTCTATGCCTTGAATCCCTATTATCGCTGTAAATATAAAAATAAGTATTTATTTCAGGGAATTCTTCCTATACCAAATGTAAGCAATGTCAAGGTGACTATTTTGAAAAAAAATGAAAAAATTCCAACAAATCTAGCTGCCATTCTCATCTTTCTATTCTCCGTTTCTCACGGAGATTAAGTATTGACTGATTTCGCCTCCATGCAACGCATCAGGCCCGGATGCAACACATGCACAATTTCCCGTGCTTTTCATCAGCGTCTCTTTTCTGCATCCGAAACGCTAAAGGATATCAGACTGCATCCAAACATCCGGCGCCTGCACCATTCCCAGAGGGTTTTCATGGATGGAAGGTATCTTCCACAATTCGCACATGCTCTCTCCCCTTGGCATCAACAGTCATCACTTCTCCTGCTACCAGCCTCCCCCTGTCTCTCCTCCAGTATCTCCTTCCCCACTCGGTATCAGGCTCACGAATATATAGCTTCGATGACTGCTACGCTGCAGCGCTGCTTCCGCGACAGCCCTTGCAATACGTTCATTCACCCCCGAAAAGTCGTCTATCTAGATATTCAACCGTGAGCTGGGGACTTTATGAGTCCTCAAGATATTAATGTTCTATTTTTACATGTGTAATATGTAAAATTAATTAGTTTTACCTTCTAAGTTGAATTTATTGGAACCGACCCAGGTTTCGACGCTAATGCCCGGTGTTATAATCTTTGGTTAAATGTTTTCTCGTTATGGAAACCGAATTTAATGCTTTTTCCTATCAATAGGACTGTCATCAACTAATCGAAAAATGACGCAACATAAAAAACCTGAACTCTCATTTAGCTTCAAGTAAACGAAAAAGCTGCGTCATATTGCGGCTAACATTAAGCAGGCATTGTAAAATCATACCTTACGTTGGTGTAATCATCAAGGTGGCAAGGACGAAGTGATTTTATAATCTAATGCGTTATCATATATATGCTAGCGTGTTACATTTTTTCAGGCGTTTTACTTTATTTTTTCATAACTTTTTAAATATTTGTGGAGTAAGAGAGTGCAAATAGGATACATGTAATACATATTTTTCAAATTTTATCTCGCATAATTTAATTCAATGGTGAAAGCTGTTCGTGTACAATTAAAGATAGATGCGGGAGAGATTGAACTACGGACAGGAATGTGGCAAGAAAGGTGTACATGAATCCAAGTAATCCTTTTATAAATCATGACTTAATTTCGAGAGATCGTAAAGTTTATAGTTCATTAATAGCTTGTCATAAAGAGCCTCAAAGGTCTGGTGTGTTCTTTTATGTTATATGATGGGAGACTTCCTGAATTTAGATCGTACCGTATGAAATACCTCGTACACGCTTTTTTCATGGACTTGATAAACCTACGACATCTTGTACTATTCACCCCTCTCAATTGCGGCATCGTCGTAAACTTGATTAAAGGCGGCCATGGTTCATAGCAAGTGTTTTCCTTCCACACAATTTTTTCACAGAATTCTCATTTAACTTAACCAAGGTTTCAATGTTTGCCCGCCACGCCGTACTCAAAAGTTTACTGATTGAACCAAGCATCTAGCGGACCGGGCTGGATGACGGGTTACCACTCTGATGTTTTCTCTTTCATAGAATTCATCGTAGCCAAAGCTAGAGATCAAAAGTTGTTTCGCGTTCCGTTTTCCCCTTAGCCTATTCATGACTCTGGGGCCGGATGTTTCCCATTCCCATACCCTTCCAACCTATCTTTTTATTCCTTCCAACTTCCCCGCACCCTCCTTCGGATCGGGGTATAGGCGTGAGCCTGCAGACCCGTGAAGGAAGTGGTCCCCTGCGCGGAAAACCCACTTACCAGGTGATGGAACCAAGCCCATGGAACCCTATAAATTGTCACCAGGATGGTACGGGTGGATTCTGTATGCATGTTGATGGTAGAGTGCATACTACTCTCGTTGTCCAATGAAATACTAGGAGAAAGAAAAGGAAAGAGTGAATGTCAAAGTAAGGACAATGGTTTTGTTGTGACTAGTAAACACAGATGCAAGTGTTGATCGCTTGAAATTATTTAAGTCGTATCATACTGGCGTTTTCGCTGTTTAATGGAACCTGAAAATTTCACGGTGTGTTAAAATCCTAGTTTTACTCTTTATCACCCACGTGCAGAATGTCTAGTTCATTTTCGTGTAGTACGTATTTATTTCTCACACTAAGTCCGAAGGAGTGGCAGCTATTGTTACAGTATGTTGCAGCGTTTGTGAGAGCTGTCCGGTAAGAGTCATCACATGCATTCTACCGGAAACTTCTTATTGAGCCATTCCGAATGTGCCATGTGTATATTGTTGAGGATGGCAAGGGTAAAGAAAGGAAGGACTGCCTTTCACGGAGAAAACGTTGGTAGGTGGAGGTGTAGATAGAGAAAAGATCAATTTTGAGATTAAAAAGATTTGAAGCAGTAAACAAAGACACTTCCTAATGATGGATATTAAACATTAGTTCTAGTTATTGAGATATGAAATTTTAAGTTTTTTGTGGCATTTTAAAATTCCCAATGTTCTAGAAAGTCCAATTTTAAACTTTTATCGAACATGAACAGTAATTCTGGTTCATTTTCACTTAGTATATCTTCGTTGACCACCAATCTAAGTCCAAAAAAGTAGAGGCTATAGTTTAAAAAAGTATATTACATTATTTGACGGAAAGTGGTCAAGTTAGAACCGTCATCATCATTATCATCAGGTGTATTTTCTCTAGTTAAAAAAAGGTTTTTGAACAGTCCTGCTTATGATTTCCCTAACCATGGGGACTTTCCTCTTGCTTTTCCCTCATAAAATTACCTCGGAGGCGGTGTGGTAGAGTCCTTGCCAGCCAAACCGGAGGTAGCGGGTTCGAGTATCCATTTCAATAATCAGGGCATGGCTATTTATTATTTGTCAAATTAATTACATGTGAGAGGTTTGTGATGACCGATTTATCCACATTAAAGACGCCATTTTTATTTTATAAAACTAAAGTTTTGGTCCAACTACGATAATAATGTTGCAGTCTAATCATTGGTCACGAATTAAGGGTCATTTGAGCTTTGTCTCTCTCTCTCATATATAAATCATTATATGTAATACTTCGCAGTTTACCTTGCATACTTCTTTGTTGTTTTTTATTTACATTGTATAATTTCTGTTGTGCCAAGTGTGGAATAATCTACGATAACTCCCTTCTTGACATTCCCAAATTCAGACTCTCAATATCCCAGCGCTCCTTATTCTACCGTATCCCGAAAACTTTCAACTCCCTAGCCTCTTAGTTAACCTCCCTTGTCCTCTTCTCCACACCCACCGTTTTCAAATCAGTTCTCAGAAAACATATTGTCGAGTTGACTCCCTCTATCCCATCTCCTTGTCCATTAATCCCAGTCCCAAGCTTTCTTTCCTACGTATTTTTCTATTTTTCTGTTATACTTTACATTTTTAGGGTATATTTTGTTAAAATTTCTATTTATTTGTTTGCTTTTCGACCAATGTAAAAAGCCTTTGTGCCGTTTTTTGGAGACTTTTCAACTAAATAAATAAATAAAACATATAAAAAAATTTCCTTCTCTCTCAACATTAAAAATGAAATATTATGTGGTATTACCTTCCGATTCTTAATGTGGTAGTTGTATAGTTATATCATGAACTATTTTGCTGAATTTCTAACTTCATTATATTTAATACTTCGCACTTTACCTTAACCTTGCATACTTGTAAACTGTTTATTATTGGCATAGTATAATTTCCATGTAAAAATGTAATGTTTGATACAACCTTGCGCCATCCGTCTGCCATTTATAGGTACTTGTTATTTTTGTTCACTAACTCGCATTGCTATGTATATTTTTTTTATTCTTATGGGGCATGACACCAAAAAAATCAATAAATATTCTATCCTATTCTCTTTCAAGGGGCTACGGGAGTGCCCCCCTGTTCCCAGGGGCCTTCCTGTCCGGGGCGTGGACGCCCAAGGGCGAGAAGGACAGCGGCCCCAAGGGCCCGGGTAGTGGCTGCCACCGCCTCTTGCGCCTCCGCTCCTCGGCGCAGCTACCCTCGCCCAAGAACGTCTTCCTCTACGGCCGTGGCGGCGCCGAGGCGCTCTCCTGCGTCTACAGGATCGAGGCCCGGACGGGACAGAGGATCCGACTCACCATGCACAACGCCACCTTTGGCGGAGGAGGTCGAAGGGGACTTGAGGTAAGTTGTATCACCGGAGGTAGCTGCATTCGAAATACTGGATGTGCCTTCCTGTTGAAACCTCATCGAGTTATTCCAATTGACGAAAATATATACCTCTGTTTTTTTTGTCTGCGAGTGATCGTTATGATTTTGCCAAAAATGTATATCCTTGAGCTCTTTTTCATCTAAATTTCCACATTTCATGATGTGTCAATCCATGTCAAATGTTCCAATGATGGTTTGATAACTATTTTTGCACGTAAGTACCTACATTTATTGTCCGTTGAATGCGTCGATTTTAAAAATTTAATCCCTTCTCCGGTTCTCGCGGCAGCCATTTTTTTAAGATGGCGTGTGCGAATTTTTGAGAACTCTGATTTGTACTATGACCTAAAACACTCAAGAATTAATTACGACAGAGGTAAGATACTCAAACTGGTTTTTGACTCGAGAAACTATAGGGTAGGATCAAAAAGTAGTAGGACTGAATTAATATAATTTTTTATTGAACTAATCCGTGCAAATCCTTAGTAGTCCTCGAAATAGCACCCTTGTGCTTCGACAACGCGTATAACGCGATTCCCACTACGCGTACGCCTTATGGAACTCGCTTTCCGGGATCCCCTTCAGAGATGACGTCACGGGCCGTCTTGGACGTCTTCTATGGAGCTATATCGGTTTCCCTTGAGGTCCCGCTTGAGCCGAGGAATGAGGAAGAAAGTCCGTCGGTGCCAGATCTGGACTGTATGTAGGGGGGGGGGGGGTGAGACAACGTGGAAACCCTGTGCTTGGCTGAAACACCTTCGGAGGACGCCCGCGGAGGACGCGGACGCACGCGGTTCGCGACGACACTTCTTAACAGAGGTTCACGGAAATCGACGTCCTTACTCTCCGCTTTCCCGCAGGTGACTGGAAAAAATATCGGTCACCTCAGAAGGCTCCCCACTACCACGCCCAGGGGGGTTATTTTGCAATCTCACTTAATTGAGAATGCGTCATAAAATGTGGAAAATTACGTCATTTTTTGTAGTTCAACTCCGCCAGGCAGGCAGCGTGGCCATATTTGGCTCTCAAGTGACGAACTGCCGGTCTATTTATTTGATTCATCCGCTCTTTCAACTCTTGATCCGTATCTTTCGACTCTTGATCCGTTTCATTTGGCTCCGCATTTCATTAGTTACATCTCACCTGTCGTTAGGAACGTGAAATGGAACCACCATCGGACCTTATCCGATCGTGAGCCGATCATTTAGAGAGCTAAACGGATCTCCCGCCTTCCCACAAAGAGTCATAAAAAAGGTGAGATTACAAAATAACCCCCCAGGTGGTCCGACCCCCCTCCACCACTCGGTTCACGCTACATAAATTCAGTCCTACTATTTGATCCCACCCTGTATATCCTTAAAATGAAGAGAACTACATGTTTAACAATATGGCTGCCTCGAGAAAACGAGAAGGGATAAAAATTTTAACATCGTCGCATTCAACGGAAAATACATGTAGATATGTGCGCACGAAAAAGGATTTTTTCGAAAATGGCCATGCAACCAATTAATTTTTTTATGGATCATTTGACATGAAATGAACCTTACGTTTTTCTCTCTGATTTATTTTTGATGAGCGTATCTTTTATTTCCTCTTGAATAACCTCTGATCGTATTAAATTGGGCCGATAATTTCAGTATGAACCACAAATAATTTTCACAACAAGATAATTGTAAACCATTGTTTGAGAAGGTTTTTTTGTGCTGATGTACGCTCTATGGTAAATGTGCATTTTTTTCTGGAGTTCCGGAGTCAATTTTGGAATATGAAAGCTCGTTTTAACTATGTCGATGACGGTAAGTTATGGAATTCATGTGTAATTCTGCCCTTATGGTTAATGTTTACTGCACTCGTCTATTTCTAAAACTAGAGCGAGAAAAACCACTTTTTCTGTGATCATTTTCAGTGAATATGTGTAAATCTACAATTTGTTTATTGCCTCAGGTAAAAAAAGATAAATTATCTTTCTAAAAGTGATTCAGTGCATAGTGCTGGCCCAAAAATAGTTTAAAAAATGATTCTACCGGTAATATTGTCAATCACTCTAATGGCTTACCGTCAGAAAAAATGAAGTATACATCTAAATACAAAGTCAGTACTTATCATCGAAACGTAATGATGGTTTAGCTTCATTTTGAAGGAAAATTGAACATTATACATTTTTCAGCAACCTCACTGCACAAGCATTATGCATTATTCATGAAAATGAGACTTGTAGAACTTTAGGTACCGACCTAAAGTGGGAAAAAAACGAAGTATTCCCTTTCGGGATATCGAAAAATTAAACCAGACAAAAGAAAAATTGAATATGACACGTCAAATTGTACTTTGAAATATAGACCTGTAACAAGTGACTTGATTTATGAAACTCGCCCCGGAGTTTTCTAAGAGAATTGGAGAGAGCAGTGCTTCCGTGTTACGCAAAAACTTCTTTTTTACGCCTGCGAAAGGCGGACGTGACTGAATTTCTCAAGAGTATTCCGTGGAAAGCACATGGAAGTCAACTACTCTGGAAAAATATCGGTACCGAAGTTTTGACACGACAGTCTGAACTTTTCTAGAGGACGTATTCAAAGACGTTTTTCTTTATTTTGCTTCAAAGTGTATCCGTGTTACAATCGTTCCTCGATCATAATTTTTCCACATTTAGCTTCCCATGCTATGGAAGCTTACTTACCTTCATTATGCGAATGTGTTGAGTAATTAAACTCATAAGAATAAATATATATTTATTTTCCTCTCAAAAACGTTTTTCGCTTATTTTTTGCCACTTTTAGTAATTCTTCAGCGGTTGGTTTTTATTTGTACGTAATGCTGCTGTTTCATTGATGATATATTTTACTGGCCTAGATATCCCATTGTTTTTTTCTATATAAGCTTTGACAAAGATGTACGTCGCGAAACTATGTCCCATAAATTTAACCTAGACCTCTACGTAGAATTTCCACCACGAATAAAGACCATGGTTGATATTTTGTGATGACGAGAGATTTCAGAATCTTTAATGACTAAATAATAAGGTAACTCCTTATTAGGTACTTGACGGGTTGAGAAAAAGCTAAGTCCAGAATTATTTTGATTTTGATTAATTTAATGGGAAACAGTTTGAATTTAACTTCCAAATTAACCACGAATAACATGGAGAAAATCAAAGAGCCTAAGTCAATAAATCCACTTCGCTAAGCACATGTTGGCGTAATTGTGGCAATGACCATTTGATCACATTACTTTGTCAAAGACGTTTTTCACTATTGAGTAGACTTCATTACTATTATCTCTGTATTAGACGAGTATCGCAAATTATTTTCATAAATGTCAATTTGCATTAAACATTTCTTTGCGATAAGCATAACTTTAAATACTACCTAACTGATGTAGCAATTGAGTGTGTGATATATAAACAAAAGCTAAATTTGGTTCAGAGCAAAAGAAGCGTGCGATAAAATAGTACTATCATCGATACAGGTTTAATATAGCTCACTGCATGTATTATTAAAAAGTAAAGATATTTACATTAACCATTTAGTAGAACACGTAGTTATCTCTTTGCACTGACTCTGCATTCAATCTAATCGTAATTATGACAAACTTGTTCCTGCTGCAGCTACTAAACATTTAAAGTTTCCGCAGAAGACCTTTGGGATCACCATTTTTGTCTACCTCGAAAATATTGAAAAATACGATTTGACGTACTAAATGGATCAACTTTGGAGTTATTTAACCGAAAAAATATTGGTGGATGAATAGTCACAGTATCGTAGCTATTTATCGAGATATGCCAAACCAAAATTCTTTACGTAAAAAGAAATCATTCCGTTCTACGTTACTTAAGCCATTTATCGCCATAGCCGTGTGGGATACCGTGACGTAGCCAGGATTTTGGTTTGGGGGGGTTTAATCTGAAGCGTGGGGGGTCCTCTTGGTACAATTTTATTCGTTATTGCAGTTTATTTATGGCTACTTTTTATAGAAAACTACTTTGTTCTAACATTTTTCCCCTCTTGAACCCTTGTATTTTTCATCCAATATAATACATGGTAAAACTAAACTAGCAATAAGATTTTAAATTTCAGGGGGGTTGAAGCCCCTCAAACCCCTTCCCCCCCTGGCTACGTGCCTGGTTGGATGAATCAATTTTCAAATAAAATAGCAGAGTTAGTCTTTCGTGCGCCAAAAAACCTCTTTTCTCATATCATATATTGTCTTTATTTTTTTGCTGTCAGTAATGCGTCGAGTGATGATGTGAAGTTCAGCTGGTTTATTCAAATTTGACGAAAATAATCGATTATGTTATGCGAGTAGCTTTTATAAAGTAACTTTTATGGAAGTGAAATAATTTACATGATCCTGAAAGCCTTCGCGTACGTATGTGCATTGAACATATGGTTGAAACTGAGGTTTCAATTTGACACAAATCGTGATCCATTGGTGTGAAGCAGGTTCATCCTAATTTAATCAAAATATTCGATTATGTCATGCAAGTAGCCTTGAATGGAAGGCGAAGAACAGAAATTATTCTCGTGATCCTAAATGACTTCGCGAACATATATGCTATGAGCTTACGTTATTTCACGGTGATTTTACGGTTGAAGTTTACGTTGACGCCAATCTCAAACCGTCTTCAAGTCGTTCTCCTGAATAGCGTAGGTCTTATAGCGATGAGAACCTCGTTCAACTCTCCTTTCTCCCCAACAGGAGGGCCCCACCATCCCGACGGCCCCGTGCGTCACGGGCTCCGACCCCCACACGGGCCTCCCCTCGTGCCTCTACGCCCCCCCGCCCCCCGTCCACCCCCTCGCCCAGATCCAGCCTCCGGCGCCCCGCCTCACCGAGCTCCGCATCTGGGAGGTGCCGTGGGACGACACCCGCCTCCCGTTCGCCTGCTTCTGCTCCAACCTCACCACGCCCGGGTCCGACTACTCCCCCGGAGGCACGTCCTCTCCCGCCTCCACGCCATCCTCCCCCACCACCACGCCCTCCTCGCCCACCACCACGCCCTCCTCGCTCGACTCCAAGACCCGCAAGGACGACCCACCGGAGGAGAAGGACTACTCGACGGGCCCGATCACCATCACCTCGACGACCCACATCCTGGAGCTGCACTTCCTCGTCTCCAAGATGGCTCAGTGGGAGGACTTCAACCACTTCTCCTTCCACGCGTCGTACGTCGCCGTGCCCGCCAAGGGTGGCGGTGGGTCTTCCTCGTCCTCCTCTTCGGCTTGCCCCGACAAGCACCGCCTCCGGGGCTCCGGGGGCGAGATCGACCTGCCCCCACGACGCAAGAAGAGCGAGCCCTGCGATGGGTTCCCGTGGCTCCTGGAGGCCCAGTCCCAGCGGAGCCTGTTCATGATGACGTGGGGCACGTTCATGCCCCTGAGGCCTCCACCGCCTCCCGCCACGGCCACCGCGTCGCAGCCCCCGCCCGGAGGCACCACGGCGTCCACCGCCTCCTCCAACGTCGGCCGGTGTCCCACCAAGAACCGGCTGCTGGTGTACACGGGCCAGCCTCCCAGGTGAGTCCCCTGACCTTCATCTACAAGCTGGATGAATTTTTGTGGAAAACCACTTATTGCTGCAGGACTATTCGTTTCTGTTGACCATTTATTTTACCCAAACAAGCTTTTTCATGGACGTGGTGGTGGTTGAAATAGATTTTTGGAGTTTCGACACGTGAACAAATAAAAAGCATCTACATCTACGTGAACCCTGATAGCCACCGCAAGGATGTGTGACAAGGGTTGACTCCTCACCAGCCATGTACTGTCAATCACACTATCATAACATTACTCGCTATTATACCAATTTTAACTTTGATTAGCACATGTGTACGGAAATGTCTGCTTTAATTACTTTACTCATGCGGGATGGACGCTGTAGCCATATATCACGGGGACTAATAATTAAAAGATCAGTCATGCCAACATAGAAAACGATTAGAAAGTTTAGTGCTGTAAACAACAGCTATGCAAACGAAAATATAATATCACAAAATCACAGACGCATCAAAGATAAAATAAATTAGCACCCCAAGTACAAATGGAAAATTGAAAATTAAATTAATAAAGAAGTGCATTAAACAGCGCCTCCTGTCGCTATCTCTAACATTATTGGTGGTATCGACTGTGGTGGAATTTTTTTGGTCCCTAGAAGAACACTTGGTAATATCTCACGCGATGTATATTTTTTCAATAAGCTGAAATTTTTATGCATAAAAACTGTTTAGCATTAGACTTTAAAATGACTTTGTCCTTGAAAACATTCCTACGTTTTTACCGACCCTCAACCCTTAGTTCTTTCTCATCTCTGCCTTTGTTTTCATGCTTTTCCTCAGTGTATGCTATCCTTGAGAATGATTAGAAACCCTTTCCCGACTCCCCCACCCCAAATATTCCCTTTCACCCCCACTCCCACATCGTCTCATGTGAATTTGACGCCAAATGCACAGGTGCACATAATTGTAGCCCAGATGATGATGTGTGAACATCAATGCCTTTCAATGTGCGTAGAATACTGTGTGAAATAGTCCCCTGCGTTTATCCTCTTTATTATCTCCAAGATTTTGCAGCCGTTGCAGGCACCACCTTCAGGAATAAAAACTTTAGATCGCTCGAGTTACAGGGTGGAACGGAGGATATGGTTAAAATACAGTACTTAATATCTTGGAGTGATGGAAGCGACAAAATGAGAGGGATATTTTGCCGAACTATTCTGTTGTTAACGATTCTTCTTTGTAGAATTTACACAGCATAAATGACCAATAAAATTGGTCATATAAGTTATCAAGATACTTCAAATGGATATTTAATCCTGAAATGACACAAAGTTCCACTAAATAAAAGTAATTGATATCTCGGAGTTTTTAGTCTCTTTACATATTATTAAAAAAATGGTAATGTACGTCTTTGTTTCGAATTAATACTTTTGATTTTCATTAACTTGTGTGAGAATCGTTATACTGTGAATATCATCTCATAACATTTTCCAATAATTACCATAACTTGTCAAATCAATGTAAATCTATGCTTAGATATGATGATTACGTCAATTTACATAAAGTTGAATGAATATAAGAGTATTCTCATTAAACTATTTCCATCGTTTTGTTTACGCTGTCTCAAAAAACCAAAACTGAATGTTTTTATTTAATTTTTAGGCTCAATTATTTTTGTATTTCCACGAATTTTAACGTAATTCAACAAATATCTACAATCAGGCACCCTTAATAACTCATTTTTAACCCTTTCAGTGTGTTGAATGATTACCAGTTGCATTCATTTATATTATATGCTAAGTATCCACAAAAAAATTTCATCATTATTTATTTATGACAATTTGCAATTTTTGCGCATAAATCGCAATATATTATTTTTAAACCGTTGTTGCGTAGTAGTAAATTTATCAATAATGGTACAATACCTCTGGGGACATACTCGATCTCCGTAGATGAGGTAATATATTTTATGAGCTTGTGGGGTTAAATCAAACTGCGCAGCCAGGGAATGAAATTATTCATTCGGTTATAAACAAACTTCTCTGCAAAAGGGTTTACCCATCAAAATCATTCCCTCTCCCGCAACGAATACAGGCTGCTGCGCGTCATCTGCCCGACGGCCCCGAACACGCGCCACGCCGCCATCCACATCTTCAGCGAGGACTGGTTCCTGACGACGCCTTCGCACCCGCTGCTCACTCCCAGCACCCTCATGCCCACCACGACCACCACGATGCCGTACACCACCCCTTACCCGCCCGCCTCCGCCCGCTTCCTCAAGCTCGTGCTCCTCCGGCGGCACTACCTGCTGGACCCGCCGCCGCCCCCGCCGCCCCCAACGCTCCTCCTCCGGCCCGTCATCAAGGAGACCTCGCGCCACGCCTTCAGCTACCTCCAGATATCCAGGCCCCGGACCTCGCCGCTCCTGCTACTCAGGTGAGTCCCACTCTAATTTTCAGTCGTGGTAATGCCTAAAGTGCATTTCAGGTGTTGTCCCTGTGCTTCTTCTGACGTCAAGCGGGGGAAAATACTTCCAGCACGTGACTTAGGACTGGTGAATGAGATAATGTGTATTATCCCGGCGTATAGTATTGTTGAAGGTTGTTCGGGCTTCTCACCGGATTAAACTCTCTATCTCTGCCGACGTTTCTATGTTTGTACATGTCGTACATCGTTTCCGTGATGCCCTGCCCGGCCATTCCCTGATGCCATCGATGCCCTGATGACGATGGAAGACGCGTACATCGAAACGTCGGCAGAGATGGAGAGTTTAACCCGGTGGGAAGCCCAAACAACCTTCAACAGGGATTGGGAGCTTTTCATTCAAGTTGCTGAAGTTTGCGCAGATCGGAACATATAAGCGCACTTCAACGCACACGAACGACGAGGAATGAAACGATGAGCGCAGGCAAAACGTTCGGCAATATTCCGGAAGGCAGCATTTAGTAAGTAGGCACACAAAAGTCACGGCCAAAATTTTGGTAAATGTTTGAAGAAAATAAATCGGTCAAACTACATGTTTAAAAGGGAAATCTTTGAAACTAAAGTAATGAAAAATATTACATTATTAATTTTTGGCGCCTTTACTGAAATTCAGTACGTGAACAACAATAGTGGTTGCGATTATCGAAGTTCTTTTCTTCACAAACTCGCTCCAGTGGGCATCAAAAATGCTACCAATCTAATTTGATATGCGCTACTTACCGTGCAGGGTCTGAAACGAATGGAAAGCAACTGTTTTTCTTTGTGTTGCAAAGTGAGCAGCGTACTAGAGAGAATGGAATGCGCCACATTATAATGAGGAGCGTACCCTCCAAAAATATGTAGCCTTCAAGCCTCTGTTATGCTCACGTCGTGCTCCTGTGTGCTGTATTGCCAAGGCTTTCCAACTTTAGATTTTGATTCAAGTTCTTAATTTTGGTGATTTTGGTTAAAATCTTATTTGCATTAGTTTTTATTGTAAGTTGTGCGATGAATTGTTTAATAAGATTTAAAAGTATCAGTTGACGCAAATAAAATATTTAAACATATTTTCACCAAAATATTTCAGCATGAAATTCCTTAAAAATAAGGTATGTCCCATGCGTCAAATATGGAACATGTGACAATGGGGGCGTTTACTCGGAACCGAAATTGCTATTTTATTCACGAAACCGTTAGATGAAAACAAAAAATGAATTTTAGTGAAAAAATCAATCCTTTGACCGTAGCCATTCTCTCATAAATTGAAAATTAAAATACGCCAAAGGTGACGCCCATCGAATGAGCTGCACTGAGACCTTCTACATCATCCATCTCCCCTCATTGGCTGTTTTGGGGAGTGGAGTGGGGTAGAGTTGGGGAGGAGAGGTCGGCCTATACAGCTTCTGGCGCAGCAGATTTTGATTGGGCGAAGGAGCTCTCCCGTCTCAGTTGTGATTGGACGAAGGGATGACGTAAGAAGTCTCAGCACGCCTATTCCTCCGAAAGGGTTAAGAACATCAGTTTTTTGGCGCTTTTAACTCGAGAACTAGGTGACGGATCGAAAAACGGAAAACTACGGGTATTTTTATTTTACAAACTCTATCATATTCGGTAATAAAAAATAGTAAACGCCCCCATTATGGATTTCCCTCACAAGACTTATACCCTTTTCTTGCAATGTTTGCTTGTTCCAAATTCGGCACTTTGGGCGTCGGTGAATGAGGCAAACGACTCCAGGGTTATGTGTAGAATACCCCTGATTTTAAACGGTTAACCTCACCCAACGTTTCCCCGTTCCTCCTAAGGTACGACGACCCCTCGCACAACACCAGCTTCGAGAACCTCCACCAACAGCACCGTCAATACCAACGCCAGGAAGGTGGAGCGGACGCCCAAGGCGGAGGCTGCGGCCGCTACCGCTGCCCCGAGCTGGACGCTTGCATCTCGGCCACGCTGTGGTGCGACGGCGTCCGCAACTGCCCGAGCGGGAGGGACGAGGCCGAGTGCCCAGACAGGGCCCTCCAGGAGCTCAAGAGGGACCACCCCTTCCTGGGGGCCCTCCTCTCGCTCCTGCCGCACTCCCTGCCCGCGTCGATCGGGGCCCCCGCCGCGCTCGCGGTCGTCCTGCTCCTCGCGGTCATCCTGACGGCCGGCACCGCCTGCGCCTCCGCCCTGCCATGTCTGCTCCTGTGGAGGAGGCGGCGGAGGAGGAAGGGGGGCGGCGGGGGACTGGAGAAGAAGGGTATGGGGGGCGGGAGGAGGCGGCGGGCGCCCACGGAGGAGCTGCTGATCGGAGCGCCCTCCTGACGCCACGCCTCGCAGTCTGTCGAGTACATCCACGTGGACAGGGAGACCACCGTTTGAAAAACAACAGCATATTATGTGTATGAAGGGGGGATAGGGCTTGCCAACCTTTGGGATTCGTTCCGCGCTTCGGGTGAGCGGAGTTGTATCTCTTGCTCTTGCCCGAAATATCTCTCTCTCTCTCTCGACTCCATAAGGGGAGGGGAGGCGAAGAAATGTTGGCATTTCCCAAATCGTTTGCTCAAATATCCTATCTCAACAACAACACACACACAAACACGCACACAAGGAAATGAGACATCTCGAGTGAATTTCTACACTCTTCAAGTGATTGTTTTCGACTTCTCATCAAGTAATGGCTCTTTTTCATTTCCTCCTCATCCTATCCTAATACCCAAATAGAGAATTTTCTTTCCACTATAGTACCCTCAGGGTGTATCAAAATATTGAGAGAAATCCCTTGGTAGGGTACCTATGGTGAGACCAGAAGCCATGCTGTCAATGAACTCTTCTCCAAGTGACGTTTCTGTCATTAACTCCAGCTGGGGCATAATATTTTTTCCCTTCAGCACATCAGCCATATTCCTCTATAGCTGTCTTTTCAGCTTGCATATTAGTTCATCGGCTTCACCATTATTGACACTATTTCTCTTACCATTGAGGTGACATTCAACAATGTTTATTTTTCCCTCCTCCCGAAGGCGTTCATAATTCTTAGTGAATTAGGAAGGATATACATTCCATAAAGGGTATCTAGGGGTCACATGTGATGTGTGGATTATATGATGATCGAATCCCCAGTTCATTCTAATGCATCGGTAGAATGG
This sequence comes from Pyrrhosoma nymphula, assembly GCA_963573305.1. Taxonomy (NCBI): domain Eukaryota; kingdom Metazoa; phylum Arthropoda; class Insecta; order Odonata; family Coenagrionidae; genus Pyrrhosoma; species Pyrrhosoma nymphula. The sequence continues at coordinate 71,133,030 of OY754336.1, forward strand.
CTTATCGTTCCTAAAATAATCCTTATTCTCAAATGATGTATTCCTTCGATAGAAAGAGGATGTGAAATTATGCTGGTTAAGAAATAATTTTTCGTCACTGGAAAAGAAGGAAAATTGCCTATTGCTTTTTTGTGAGAATTTTCTTTCCACTATAGTACCAACCTATGGAAGAATATCCTAAACATGCAGTAATTTTTTCTTGAAAGGTGTGAAATACTTCTCATCTGGTCACCCATTAATAGTGATCAATGGTTCAGCTGCTTATTACGGAAATGGTACAATAAGGAGGTGTCAAGTCACTGAAGAGATTAAAAGGATAAACAATTGGCCATACTTTGTGTGTGTTTGTGTGTCATAAAATGGTTTCCCTGTTGATGGTTTTGGTGAAGTTGCAACTTAACTCGACAGAACTGAAAGTTAGTATTGTGTTTTTAATAAATGGTCCTGTGTATGCGATGAGTGAAAGTTTTCTTACGAGGAAACAAAATTAGCAAGTGTGGCTGAGGGACAAAATGGAATAGTTAGCATTTCAATTCTGTGAAATGCTGAAAAATGTTTTTATGAGAGAATCAGATGAAATATGAGGACAACTTTTTTATTTCTCTACCAATTAAAATGGATATAGTTGGAAATTTTAATGAAGTCTTCAGAAAAAACACTATGCTGGTAGAAAGAGATATTATAAAACTAGAGTTGAGAATTAATATGAGAAAATTATTCACAGTTAGTTTAAAATGAATTTAGAATGATATATATATGTTGATAGTGTATTAAGTAAAATATTAATACAATTAATTACACTACAGAGATATTGGTGGTATTGACAACAGCAAAGTCATTATATTTTCTGCACATGAACTAACCAAACGCACTGCATTTTTTAAAGTTTCTCATACGTGGTAAAATTCATCATAAGGATTAGCTAAGGAATTAGGGATGAAAATCAATTTAGTTTCTAACATGTTTCTTAACCGATGTTTAATACATCTTAGAGTTTGAATCCAAAAGAAGTGATGGAGATTTAGCTCAAATGCGTTGCTAAAATGCTTTATACAGATTTCCACTGACTTTAGTCCTGCTCAATTTGAAGACAATTCTTTATATCCTGTCATTTTCCTAGTTGATCCAAAATTTGTGTGCCAGCTGTTGCGATTGAATGAATGAAAAATTTTGTTTCCACTATCCTTTTGATCTTTTGGGGACACATAATGACTTTGAGAATAAAATGTGAAATAACAATGTCCTAAGCTCTCAATAAAAGCAAAATTATTGCAAGTGTGATTCCAAAATAATGCAAAGTGGATAGAATATATATTTACCCCGAAGAGTTGAGAAGAACTATATTAAATGAAAAATGTTGATTCTGGTTAAGTATTTATGACTGATGGGCTGATTCATTGTTTCAATAACTGTTTCAAATTACAGTTCCATTGTTAATGGTGCCAAATAGTAATGATTGAATGTAATGATTTGTAATGATTGAAATCGGTGAAAAAAAAGTGAAAATATAGTGAAAGAGTCAGGACATATGAATCATCACTCTGATTTAAATAGTGTATACTATCAGCAATATTTTTATCCTTTTGAATGAATCATTAATACCAATTTGAAATTAATGAGCTTCATGTAGAGAAATTGAAACTGTTTTCTTTTAAACCAGATTAATATTGTCTTTATTTTATATAGATTGGATTGACAGAAGTTAAAGAAACGTGTTAATGATGTTATGTCATAACAAAATATGCTTCCACCAGCTTACTCATTGAAAATACTCTTCCAATGAAATTCCTAATAGTTTTATGGATGCAATTCATAACAATTTAGTGACCTCTCATTTTGTTACAAAATTTGTTGAAAGGTATTTTTTACATTTCATCATAATTATTTGAACAAGATTCATCATTGTGCATTTATTAATGTGTATATTTTTCAAAGAATTTGTTAAAATAATGTGCATTTCAATTACCTGTTGACATCTAACCCATTGTAATTGTCGTGTTTAGCATGCTTTGTAGTTTTCATTGCTGATGTGTCAATGAGAAATAGAAAGATATTTCTTTCATGACCAATATCTCCAGTATTATTTAAATTATGATGTTTTTGTAATCAAGCATTGCAACCAGGGTTACTGTCAATTTCCTATATTTAATTGAAGGAGGTTCAGCATTGATAAAACGTGAATGACCTATGTGTGTGTCAAAATTTATGTGCTTTTAATGTTATCTTGGGAATACCAAAATGACAAATCAGACCAAGAGGAGTGTTATATAATATGATGTCTTGTACATGACATGTCCAAATCTATGACTTGTACATATTGCACACTGAATCAATATATCACCAAAAAATTTGAAGGAGAAAAATTTAGGAAAACACCAGTTTTTGGGTTAGATTCCAGCATAGTAGTAATCGTGGTTGCAATGTGAAAAACTTTTTTATTTTGGTGAAATGAAGAATGTTCACAAAATAGCCGCAGTTTCTTCCCAAACTGGTGCCAAGTTTCAAAGCTGTCACTTATTAGTATATAGTGATGCATGTCAATATCTGATTGCAAAGGCAAAGAGCTTTAGTTGACCATGTTTTTTCAGATTACATATGAAAAACTTTGTGTGAGTGGCGGGAAATTGAAGATCACAGGTCTACAACAGCAAAATCCAACCTCGGCCAGTTGCAGTGTTCTTTGTGGTTGCAATCAGCGAGAAATACTTTTAATTGATTTAGTTTCCACAAAGGAGTGGAATGTGATGGAATAAACTAGGAAGACTGTAAACATCTTCTTCGGGTCTGCATATAATTTAGGACTGAAAATACTATGATTCCCAAGTGGAAATATTGAAATTTGAATGTTTTAAACCTCTGGATCTTACCAAAACATTATTGCACTTAGTGAACTTGAAAATTATCATGCAAGTCAAGCATTCAAATTCAAACTCTTTTGTAACTGTCATTGGTGCCATTTCATTTGGCCCTTTTTCCAGATTATGAGCATGATGGCATACTTATACTTTCTCTAGACCCTTGGTAGCCTGAGTATTTGCATTCCTAAACAGTGAAGAACTCTTTTTGAGACCAGCAAGAGGATTGTGTTTGGTGTAAGTTTAAAATCTCAATGCTCAACAGAGGACTATCAAAATAAAAGGGTGGTCCTCTCCTCTAGGTTCAAGTAAAATGGGAAATATGAAACTGTGAGTGACATTATGTTTTAATGTTCATAGACTTTAAAAGAGCATTTTGTGTGGTTGAAAATGAGAATGTTTGTGGAAATGAAGACTCTCATCAGGCTGTATTAACAATAGATCAAAATGAAATAGAAGATATAGTGTACAAAAACATTGATATGCCAAAGTGAATACCCACATCACACACTGCCATTTTCTGTTACTAGTCTGTCCACAGCACTTGTAAAATATTATGAAATTAATATATTAATTATTACAGATAACTAGTGTTTTATTGCATTTACTTTGTAAGTTCTTCATAATTATAGTGTGGTCATATAACACTGCAATAAATAGTTATTAGTTATTATATAACACTGTTTCCAAAATATGTATGTGAGAGATGACGCCTGGGTAGCTTAACTGGTAGAGCACTCGGCGCGAAAATAGGGGGTCTGGATTCAATCCCCAGTCCAGGCGAATGATTTTTTCACTGTGAATTTCACACATTAGTATGACCATCAGCGGGTGACTCCATTAACACATTCGGTGATGACCATATTTTAGCGTCCATGCCCCGTGACTGAAATTTGGATAAAATTTTTACATTTTTTATTTATATTTAAACCTGGTGCTTACATGTAATTTGATGCTAGGATCATATTTTTGGCTTTTATTTCATAAAATAGTTCCACTTTTATTTTTAAGCCGATGTTTAATTTTTACAAGTATCCTGCGATACAGATGATACTTCCCCACAATACACGTAATTCTTTTTTCTATTTCTCTCCTTTCATGAATACTGAGGAGAAACAGCATATATGTGGCAGAAATATTCCAAAAACCTAACGGAATATCAAGGTACACCATAACTGTTTATTTTACCCTGAAAATGCTAATTTATCAATTTGATAATTAGTTTTATTATGCCAATGCAAATGTTACCTATTGTTTCAATGAAAATATTGTTTACAATTTTGGCTGATTATTTACCTCATACGCGAGTCATCAGTTAAATACCTCCGACAAGAATATCATCTTTTCGGAGGTATTTGGTTGATTTCATACAATTACAAGGCAAAATATATTTTCTATATATTTTAATAAAAATATTTTAGATCTTAGGACCAAATATTGCCACAGATTACGGGAAAAAAATGTAAATATAAATATAAATAATGCCTTGCATTGAAAATATTTTAAATTTATGATACATCAAATTTGTATTTACAGCGGACATATTTACATTTTCTTTATACATACATCTATACTCACATACAATAATTTCAAAACAAATAATATTTCAAAATTATTATTATTAACAATACATTTCATTGTGAAATACCTGGAAACTTCCCTCCAATCATAGTCCAGGCTCATCCAGGCAGTAGTACGAGTTATCTTAGTGTAAATTATTGCGGAAGCACTCCCCACACTGTTTCTGCTTTCTTCTTTTCTGTCTTTCCTCTTTGTCATAAAGTCGGGGGAAAGGGTCATATATAGAGATGGGCAACTTTGAAAATTACCACGGTAATTTTCGTAAATTACCATGGTATTTTTCGTAATTTACTGCGCCCCTTGAAAATTACCGTAATTTTCAAGATGATTCACCCATGTTTGAGATAATTTTTCATACAGATAAATTCCCAAGATGTTCTTTTAAGCTAAGTCCACATTTCTGACGTGTTTAATTATAAATTTAGGAATGTTCAACTCATTATTGGCATATTTTACTTAAATTATAACATTATTGAGTAATTATTAGTCGAATATTTTTCTTTAAAATTTTTCATACTTTGACAAAAGAAAGCCAGATTGCGTGTTGCTGCCGTATTTCTTTTTACAATTTTGAAAATTTTTAATAGATTAATGTTGCATCAGGTATTGAAAAACATTGTATCATCACCCTTTTGCTATTGGCATTCTTATTTAAACATACATTTTCTGTTTAATGCTTAAAACTGAAAATTACTGGAAAATTACGGTAATTTTTGAAAATTGGTCCTTTGGTCCTAGATGAGGCGGGTTGGGATATCGATTGTCTTTCCAAAGGGATCATATAGTTTTAGAGAGAGGCCTAAAGAGATTCTATTATTTGTTGCCGAAAATCAATCAGTGAAATTTTCCTAAAGTTTTCATAGTACTAAAAGTAACTATGTATTTGGTAAAAATAGGTTCAGTAGGTGGATGCTCAATTTTTTGCACCATTTGATGGTCCTTCTTGCAATTCAATAGTAGGACATCATTTGATCCAAATGATCGATGCCACTCATTTTCTTGTTATATTTTACCACTGCCTCTGGCTTTCATGAAGTATGCCCCCTTCAATTCATGGCCTCAATCATTTGTCTTTCATACACTGGCGAAATGCCACCCTACCTCGCCATGGAACCATAGACGTAAATTAGGATAACAATACAGCAGACACTCACCTTTGTGAAAGTGAAATTCTGAAACAAGAGAGTGAAATCTGATATTAATATGCACTTTCATTCATCCTTGCAAACTAAATCAAATAAACACACAATCCAGTAAAAGCAAAATGGTATAAAGAAAAGTTAGATATGTTGGTTTATAATATTTTTGATATTCCTCCGGAACCTTGGATATTTTCTTCAAAATATCGTCCTCAAGATCTACAAAAACATTTATGCGATTAAATGTTACCAAATACATTAAACAGAGGCAATTGGTGTTTTCCTTAAAATAAAATTAAAGTGCCAATAAAATAGATAATAACTACTCACCTCCGAAAGTGTCCTTTCTCAGGGAAGTAAAGTGGAAAAGAAAAAAACAAAAAAAAAGATACATTTTTTTCGAAGCTCTTCAGTCAGCAGCCAGGCTCAGACTGGTGACTGACCTTTTTTCTTCTTCTGCTGCTGATGGCTAACGCTTGGAGCCTAACCCTAGTAGCAGAGGACGTTGTCGCAACATTGTGACAACGTTACAATGGGATAAGATACAAGTGCATACAACGTTGATGTTGGTTGTCGCAACATTGCATGCACGTTGTCTCAACATCCGAATTTCCCGAAAAACCACATTGCTGCAACGTTATCAATGCAGCATTGCTGCAACGTTAAGGCAACGTTAATAAACTTCCCTAGCTTTAGCCATCAATAAAATCATCCCATAATTAACATTAATGTTGATAATTGGTCAACAGATGGTTCTTTCCTAGTTACTCAGATAAAACTTTCTCCCTTGAAACTCCCTTGCCCTCTCCACTGACTCTTCCCTGCCCTCTCAAAATAAAAAAAGGGAATTTACGTTTTAAATACTATGCATGTTACTAACACGTGATAGCAATAATAATAATATTTTATCAACACCGTAAGGATACAGTTGTCCATGGGTTTCGTCAATTAAACAGCTGGTTACAGAGACATAAAAGAAGTACAGTAAGAATACAGATTACAAAATATCATTAAACAAGTCCATAACAGTATAATAACATTTGCTATATAGTAAGTTTTTCAAACTATTTTTAAAAACCATTGGTGAGGTAAGGGATTTTAAATCAGAGGGTAGCTTATTGAAAATTGCAGCTATAGTGTGATAGGGGCCTTTCTGGCATTGGCTGAATGAATAAAAATTACTATGAATGTCATTTTTAGATCGAGTATCATGACTGTGAAAGTCAGAGTTGACATGAAAGTAATGGGGATAACACTTCACAAACATGGCACATGTGAGGATATAAATGCATGGAAGTGTGAGGATCCTGAGGGAGATAAACAGTGGCCTACCACTCGTTCGGATTGGAACTCTACAGATGGCCTTAATGGCCTGTTTCTGTAGGGAGAAGGCCTTAGCTGCAGTAGGGGAGTTACCCCAAAACATAATACCATAGGACACAAATGAGTGGACTTTGGCAAAGTACACAGCTTTTAGAACATTGAGAGAAACAAGAGGAGAAAGTTTCCTTATCATATAAATACCAACTGAGAGTTTCTTATTCATTTCAAAAATATGAGTTGACCAGTCAAGAGTGTCAGCAAGCTGTAGACCTAAGAATTTCACAGATGAGGTGGTGGAGAAATCAGAATGAGGAGGCAGAGTAGGAATCTCATGAGAGTACTTGTTATTAAAAAGAATACAAGTAGTTTTAGCCTCATTCAAAACAACTCTGTTAAGGTGGCACCACAGTAACATCTCATCTTTTGTAGTAGAGGCCAAATGATCCAAGAGTGGTAAAGTACTAGCAGATAAGAGATTAGATGTATCATCTGCGTACATGACGGTGGAGCTATATGAGAACTGTTTAGGAAGATCATTGATGAATAGGAGAAACAGTAGAGGACCAAGAATAGAACCTTGAGGTACTCCAACCGGTACTTTCAAGGGACTGGATTTGATTTCCACCACTCCTGCAAATGATTGATGAGTGTAACTGACAAATTGCGATCTGTCACTAAGGAATGATGAGATCCAATTTAAAGAGTTATTGGTGATTCCCAAGCACTGAAGTTTGGTCTTGAGGACTTCATGATCCAGGCTGTTAAAAGCATTTTTGAAATCAAAAGAGATACCTAAAATGTGGTGTTTATTGTTCAGTCCAAGAATTACATTATGAGTTACAGTTACATGAGTGAAAATTACATTACAGTGATGAGATGTGTAAGTACATTGTATTATCCTACCTTATATCTACCTGACAACTTTGTATCCATCTAGTTATGGTAAGTCCTACAGCTCTAAGCGCACATCCTTGGCCCTGATAATAAATGCCCGCATCTTGAAAGTCATATATATATTGATATATTGCGATTGCCACTCCCGTGGATTAATGTGACTTCGTGAACTAATTTTTAAATTGCGATTACGTGATTATAGTTGGAGGAAATACCATCCAATCACGATAACAGTTATCAGGCATTAATTAATTGAAACCTATATTGCCACATAGTATGAATGTAAATGCAATATTTCTGAGAATAAACAAGATTTTTTCCAATTCCCACATGTTTGTTCACATTCATGTTCACAAGCAGACAACTAACTAGTTGAAAAAATGATTCAAAATGAAATATATATTTATATGTGAAGACAATGTTCACGTGCACGAATTCAAATTGCCGCAGTTTGCCAACCCCTGTGGTATAATTATAGATAAACTATAATTTAAATCATAGCTAATGTCAACGTTGCATGCATGCTGAGTCAATGTCGACTGATAACGTTGTGTTTGGACGTTGATGCAATGTTGTGGCAACGTGAAGTGATAATGTTGTGCTTGGACGTTGATGCAATGTTGTGACAACCTCCTCTGCTACTAGGGAATATACCATTCGAGGGAACCATGACGTAGCCCTTACGTAGTCAGTCACTTGGAAGGGACTGCTGTGACGTAGATGTTAAGTCATGAGCACGGAACGTGTTCAAAGTTACTGCGTGGCCAGTTCCACAGCTCTTTGAAATATGTAGGAGTTTATCACGCTATTACCCACAAGAGCCGTGCTGAGCCATTTTGGTACGTGAGGCAAGAATGAAAAATTATGTCCTGCCTTAAGATATATAAAGAAATGATTTTTTTTAAATACATTTCAAGTAGTGTTTCAAATCCAGCAAGATGAAACTCAATATGGTCATACCTAAAAAATTAATTTTGCGACTGTTTTGACTTCAAAAAGAAACCACTCCTTATAGTTTCATGTCATACATGTTTAGAACCAGAGACAGTTGGGGGAGCACTCTGAACTTTGGATGTTGATATACCTGCCTGGGTCAAGCACCAATCCATTTGAGACATTGTAAGTGTAAGGAGTTTGTTTGAGATACAATAAAAGAAAGGAATTTTGTTTCTGATTGCAAAATTTATGTGATTTTATGAGCTACTCTTTGGCTTGATATTAGCATATGAGATGAAAGTCGGGAGGTACTCAAGCTTTCTCTCTTTGAGGAAATTCTACACTTGGGCTACAAAAGCTTTTGTCAGGCATTTATCTATTTCCCAGCAGTGGCTTTAGTGTAATACCTAGATGAAGACTTGCAGTAGGTTTTTGCCCTATAGATGAAGAATCATTTGTTGCTATGAATGGAACAGTTTATCACTAAGTAGCAGCGTTATTTATTAAAAAATAGTGAAACTTCCAATTTTTTTCACACTATTCTAGGGGGCATTTAGACAGATAGAATCTAGAACATGGAGTTTCAATCCACTCAGAGCAAAGAATAAACCTTCATTTATACAAAGAGTCAACAACTATTGATGTTGTTTTCATATTAAGGCCACAAAGAGGAAATAGTTCAAGCCTGCATTTCTCTCTGTGTTCATTATCTGAGGAAGAATGGACAGCAAGGTTGTCACTGATTTAGATAGCTTGTTGCCGCCCACTCTATATTTGTCATAACCACATTCACTGTTTGTTGAGTAACATTTACTGCAGCAATAGGTGATGACCTAAATTTGAGGTTTCTCATACGCATATAGAGCCTCCCCATGAGGTGAAATTGCAAGTGTAACAACAAAATTTTTCATGTTTCTATTTTTTGTCAAAACAGATTAGAATAATTAAAACATGAAATAGAATATGTTATCAATTATTAAATCTTTCTTTTGGCATCCCTTTCAGCTTTAACCTGAGGCTAGAGCCTGGTATGCCTCACTCTCAGCACAGCTCTGTTACCTACTTAGCTAGTGCTGCATTGTGCAATGGGTATATTTCACATGGGTAGTGGCATCTGAAAGATGGCAAAGATGTGTCAAATGAATATAATTTCGAGGCATTGCAGGCAAACATCCAGAAGAAATCAAGATCCTATGTTTTCTTACTCTCTTTTTACAACCTCTCACATTATTTACGTGGAATTTGTAACTTATATTTTGTACAATATTTCATCAAAAATATTATATAAAATGAATCAATTATAGCCCTGATGATGCCTAAAGCAATTTGCAAAACACGGGGAAATGTTCAAATAAAATATATTATTTAACCAAGACCTACCTTCTCCTATAATAAAGATCAATATTTTATCTTAAGGGTCATCAAGGATGTACTTTTTGAGGGGCTTCCATAAATGTAGAAGGAGAGGAGGATAAATCATTCAAATTTTATTTTTGTACATTGAATGGATGAACTAGCAGTTAGCCCTAAGACATAGAAAACTAGAAAAAAACCTCTTTTGAATTATGGAAAGTAGGCAATCCTCTCAATGGGCACCATATCTGTAAGCATGCATTACTTGTCAAATCTTTCTAACCTGTAGTTCTCACTCATAAGCTCTACTCACCCTCATAGCAACAATTTACTATGTTAGCATAAGGAATATGAACAAAAAATTATTTATTAAATTTCATAACAGTTCTGTGACCAGAAAATATAATCTGTGGCATTTCAATTTTTGATATATTTTATACTTAAAAGACTGGATAAAGATTGATTTGAAACTTATAGGGTGTAGTAGAATAAACCTATTTGCACCCAGGCAGCAGATAAACTGAACGTGGATCTGAACAGAACACTCCAAACACTATGAATACAATCAAATCAATGGTTTGCGAGTTCACTTTGTGGAATGGAGACATGATGTTTTCAAAAATAAACTTTCTTATATTCCACTATGAATAACTTGTGAAGGGCTGTAACTCCCCTAATACAAACTAAGCTTATTTTATCAGTTTTTCACAATGCCTCTGGCTCTATAATTTAAATTAATTAATTAATAATTAATTTCTACCCTTGTTAAATTGACCCTTAAGCTGTGGGATACATATTGTTATATTTGCCAGGGTAGGTACCTAGTGCTGGGGAAAATATTGAGAATATTTTTATTGTATGGATAAAAATGCCCACTGCAGACACTGCCTGCCAGATTTAATTTTGGGCATAGGTACAGTAGACACACTATAAGTTAAATACCAAATCATGTCAAATAAAAATTCGAGTGAATATTTTTTTCTATTCACAGCCAGTAAGTCTCACATGACAGTAGGTATACATTTAAATTTATGGTAGTCCTTAGAAGATTAAGTGTATTCCCCATTCTGCTCCCACACCATATTTTATGGCCCAATCTTTCCAAGGAAGACTTAACCCTTTCCTGCCGGCAACTACGAAAGGAAAATGTTTTCCGTGCTACGGGCAGCTTGAAAAAATTTTAAACCTCTCTCTGCGAAGCACATTTTTGGAGTGGAGTGGCCCAGGTATTCTCGTCCCTCGGATTTGGGACCCTACTCAACAGGGCGCCCGGCTATTACCACGGCCACTGGACTCGACCCTCCAACCCTTTCTTAGTGGGAGTCCACGGTCAACTCATTGCATTAGCAGTGTTTTTTTAAATAAAATATTGTCTATGATTTTCAACAATTAACACTTATATAAGAATAACTTACATTTTTTTTAAGCATTATAGAATTTTAAACGGATTTCTAGCGTTGATAATAACAAAGTTAGGACTTTTCCATTTTTACAGCAAGTTAGGACATCTTGAAATTTTCTTTTCTTTCAAGTGAGACATCACTGTGTGAGTGGAAGAGATGGTTTTTCCAAGTAGGTTATAAGAGACATCGTCAGGCAGCCAAGCAAATGTTCAACCAAGAATGAGTAGCTAACATTAGCGCACCAGCGTAAGAATGATACTGGCTATTCAATATACAAAACCTAAAAATACCGGCATATGAGTAATTACTTAGGGGATCAATGAAGAAATCGGAAAATAAAGGACATATAGTAAAAATAGGCATTCAGTATGTAACAAAAACGTACGATATAGACAATGAAATGACAACATTTCTCTTTTTGCGTATTTTTCATCGCATATGAACACACAAGGTACTAAGGCTTTCACACACACAGACAGGGCCTGAATACCTCCGACCATTGCTACCGCAGCGGTCACTTCCCTTCCCCTGCGACAGCTATAGCCAACGTCAGTTCGTTTGCGTTGAAAAATCCACACCAGCTATAGCCGACGTTCGGTCGTTTGCGTATGAAAATGCTCGTCGGCTATGGCTGACATCCGGCGCGAAAGGGTTAAATGATCATCTCTCTTATCATTACAGAGTGGGGTCCTGCATTCCTCTAGATATTTTGGAAAAGCACATTCTCCATAGGCAAGGTTTATGACAACATTCATAACTTACTTTGAACATGATAGTATCTATAATATTTTTATTGAATGGGTAAAAACCCTTTACAAAAGGATGTTTGATACAGAGTAAAAATAATAAAACAAAGTTGAGAAGAAGAGAATAAACCAAAGGTAAAATTGAAACATTAAAGTAAGCAAACAAGTACTCATATAAAGATAGTGGTAAAGTGTCATGAATAACGTAGACAAAACATACAGACACAAAAAAAGGTGTTTCACCATCTCATGAACATACACTTATAAGGTTCTTGATTCTCACTCACCACAAAACCGCCAGGGATATTATTCATTCTGTTTCAGTGCTCAGCATTGACTTGCCTCATAAATTACCCTTTGAATATATCAGGGTCTAAAACTTAATGTCTTTTCTTCGGTAGTCTCTGTTTCAATTTTATGCACACCTTCATTATACATGGTGAACATGCTTACAATTAGTTTGTAATATGCGAGTTTCAATTTGAATATTTCAACATTAAATTTTGTAGAGAAAAAGTTTACTAGGAGCTTAGGGGAGCACTGTAAAGGGAAATAGTGCTCAGGAAAACTTTTCTGCACCTGAGTAAATACTAGGTCAATGTAAGTAAGTATTATAATAATGACATGAATGACAAATTCATTTCCATAAAAGGACTATTAGGTAACCTTTATAATTAGTATTATGCAAAACTAATTACATTATTGAAAATAAGTACCTTTTTTGATTTTATTTTAAAGATAGGTACCAAGTCGAAAACCTTAATATATCTAAACATTAGCTTCAGTTGAGAAGTATGTATTTTGTTATTTTTAGGCTAGGATTTATGCATAAAAGTAATATTTTTTTGTTTTTCTGCACATCCTATGCATGCCTATGAAAATAAATATTTACTTCTCAATTTTTTTACCATTTTCGCATCCACCTTTCCTAATTTCTGGAATCTTTATTTTTTAATACATATATAAATGGTATAAATTGTCTGACATAAGGTTCATTTGTATATCCCGCTGATAGTGCCTAACGTTTCTCATTTTTTTCATGGGGCCGGTGGGCCGGTAGGGGCGGTAAAATGGAAGATGGGAGATCAACGAGGTCTACGAATCACGAATATTCACAATGTGTTTTATATTCATTCAATGTGAATATTCGTGTCTACAGCCGTGGATGGGAGGCGTCACTCGCCTAATTTTCCCAGATTTCAATTTTATCTAAGCTGCAGAGATGATAAATGGTTCGCTGGGTTATTGCAGGTGGGTGATCACGGGGAGAATTGCCTACAAGAAACCGTGCTGCTTCCGTCTTCTTTCCTTACTGTCTGATTTTCGTAGAAATCCTAATACAAGCGTTTTCAATTTCACTTTCATGTTATCATTATATTATAAGCTAAATAATCTCAATTCTGGCACGTGATAACACAGCGTAGAACAGTGAACCTTTATTAGTAGTTCGAACTCAAATTTGGGCCTTGGTGATGGAAGCTTTTCATTATAGTGGTGGTCGCTTAGAGAATTCATGAGAATTGTGTGAGTGCCGGTTGTATGTGCCCTAATTGCTGACTTGCTTACTACTACAGAGACTTAATATCCTGGGAGAACGTTTCTCTCGTCTTTGGGAAACTAACCCTCAATTACCTCATGGTGTAAGTATCAGGCGACTGTCAGATTGGTGCTGTGGCTAGGTTACTGATTTTCTATCCCTAGAGACTGGTGCTTTATTCAGGGAGGCCTCGGCATTGTCGAACACCGAAAAGGCCGTGGAAGTTACGTCACAGCCGGAATAAATATTAACATTTAAATAGTATTATTTGAAATTTTCAAGTTTAAATGTCAATAGTACGTCATTTCCGACGCTTGAAAATTCCGAGGCCGTCCTGAATGCGGCTCCAGGTTGAAATCCCGGGAATGATGGATATATAATCTATGGACTCCGATCCCTACCTTGTTGATATGTAGAGAGTCATACCGACATACTTAAAAATATAGCATTCCTTCCGTGTGATGGGAACTTAAATTGAGTACCCTCTGGTGTTCAGAGAACGGAAATGCTGACGCCGGATTTCTCTTCAATCATCCTCCCTTCACAATAGAATCCTCTTACCTAATGACCCACCTGTACATATTTGGTGAAAACCACCTCATCATTAAACCACTCTGCATCTGGGGAAGAAAGCAATGTGTCCGCTCACGTCATTTGGTCAGGTAACTAGTAGCAGAACCAATATCTGATCTATTACTGGTTACTTAAGGCTTTACAATAAACGCCATCGTCAAAAGCATCTCCACATACAGTTTTTATTCCTGACATAACAGCCTCTATGATGTAGATGCTCCTTTACAATCTCGCATATGAAACCCATTCCATGGCTGCTATTTTGAATGAAATTGCAACTGGGCTGTTCAGCAGAATTTCAACTCAAGTGGCTATTTTCAAGATTATGGTGACTCAGTCACAATTTTCTATTTTGATTGCCAAAATAGCCACCAGAATTTGCTATTGTTTTTGTGATGTTGCTCTATGCTATTTTGAATGGCGTTGAGTATGTTAACTTTTTGCACGCACAGTAAAGTATCTGCCTATCAATATGTTTTCATGTGTTATCAATATTTAATCCAAAAATAACAAATAAGAGAGAAAATTGCTCCAATTTTAGCAATGATATGTAATTGAGAGAACAATCGTCTGTGTGCCATTCAGTTATGGGTTATGCCCCTAAGTTCCATCCATCCTTAGCACTACAGTCTAATTCGAGCCTTGGCCACCTCCAGAACTCGCCCCCATTCCTTCCTATTCAGTGAATCCTCCTTCCAGTTCTTGGTTTCTAGGATTTCCCTTACGTCACTCTCCACCTTGTCCGCTCATCTTTTTCTGGGTTTCCCAACTGGTCTCTTTCCTTCCTTTTCCCCTGAATATTTTCTTCACTGTCCTGTCATTATCCATCCTCGGTATGCGCCCAGCCCTTTGTAGTCTCTTAATTTTTATGTATTTTGATAGGCTTACTTCACCGAATAATTGGTACAGTTCATTATTGTATCTTCGCCTCCAGTGTCCATTCTCTTCCACTGGGCTGTATATCCTTCGTAGAACCTTTCTTTCAAATACATCTAGCATATTTTCTGAACTCTTGCGTCAGTGTAAGTGCTTCTGTGCGATATGTATCCACTGTGCTGATTAGCGTTTTGTATAGATTTGTTTTTCTTTGTCTGTGTATGTCTCTTGATTTTAGCAAGTTTATAAGTGAATAGTATGTCTGGTTTGCTAGTATTACTCTTCTCTTCACTTCGGTCAGCTCCTCATTTTCGTTTGTAATTGATGATCCGAGGTACACAAAACTATCCACGTATTCTACATCATGGTCTCCCATGTGAATGCTTTGCTTCTTCTGTTTCTTTCTGGATTGTATCATGGCTTTTGTTTTGTTGTTATTGATCACTAGTCCCACTTCTTTTGCTTTGTCCTCCAGCTTTTTGTATGTTTCCCTCACAGCTCTTCCTGTTATGCCTATTATGTTCAGATCATCCCCAAATCCCACTATCTGACTTAATTTGTGTATGAGTGTGACATTAGTATCTGTCGGCAGCTGCCTGATGACATTCTAGTGCTAGGTGAAAGAGCATAGATGCCAGTCCATTTCCTTGTGTTAGTCCCTGTTTTGTTATGAAGGGGCCTGTTATTTCCTCCTGCATTCTTACTCTTGATACTGAGTTTCTCATTGTAATTCTAGTAAGGCAAATCAGTTTCTGAGGTATCCCAAAGGTTTGCATTATGCTATATAACTTCTCCCTATCAATGCTGTCATATGCTTGTTTGAAATCCACGAATATTGGTGAACATTGGTATTAAATTCCGTGCATTTTTCTAGCATTTACTTCATGGTGAATAATTGGTCTGTTGTCGATTTGCCCTGCCTGAAGCCTGCTTGATATTCACTTAAGACTTTTTCTACTATGGGTGATAGCCTTTCTCTGAGTAAATCTGTGCAGATCTTGTAGCCTGTGCATAAAAGCAATATGCATCTGTAGTTCTTGCATTCCAGCCTGTCTCCTTTCTTGTGTATGGGGCATATCATGCTGACTACCCATTCTTCTGGCATTGCATCTCCATTCAATATTTTACAAATCAGTTTCCATAATGCTCTATGCAGTTGATTCCCGCCTTCTTAAAGTATCTTGGCTGGTATTCCATCTATCCCCCCTGCCTTGTTGTTATTCATCCCTCTCAGGGCTTGCTTAAATTTTGCCATGAGGGTGTCTCACTGTCCTGCTCAGGGTTTTCTTCCCCCTCGTCTTGATGCTTTTTTACATTTTCTCTTTCACTGATACTACCCTGGTTCAGCATATCTGCAAAGTACTCTTTCCATCTTGCCTTCACTGATTCCTTTTAATCTATTAGGTTTCCTTCTGCATTCCTTATTAGTAGAGGCATGAAAATATTGCAATTGCGATATGCACAATAAAAATAAAAAGTGTAGGTATATTTTACACTTTTTTTACTTTTCATTACGTTTCATGTCTTTAGAAAGCATTTAAATCAATATTAATTTTTGCGAGTTAAAGCGATAAAAGCATTTTAAAGCGATGAATGCGATTTTAGATGAAATACGGGCGATATATGGGAAATTGACATAATTATTCCACCTTAATTTGACAGTTATCGTCGCTTGGCCGCCAAGCGGTGAGAAAATGTGCTGAATATGGGTTTCTTGGAATTAGGGGCCATTCAAGTTTTTTCGTAAAATGATGTATGCCATTTTTTACCCCCCCCCCTCCCCCGATGTAAGACAATGTAAGATTTCCCCTCCACTCCCTCTCACAAGTAAGTTAGTCTTACGTAAGGTGTTAGCACAGGGTAATACCAACGCCACCTTAAGTAACCTTAACTTTAGGTGGTTTTGGTAATACAGAGGGCTAGCTATTCGTCGATGGATGATGTTGATGTCGCTGATGCCGCAACCGAGTCTCTCAAGGACATACCCCTCCCCTCTCCTCCTCTTGCTTTCCCCTCCATCTGTTCTCTTCTAGCCTGTCACCTCTAGCCCCTCCCCACTCAATATCCCCTTCGGCAACCCTTGCCTTGCGTTGGCGTTTTGGATGAGAAGAGGCAAACCCTGTAAGTGAAGGAGGGCGAGGCATCTGCATCTCCACTACTTTCATTCTTCGGGCAAAGGCCCACTATAATCAGAGCTTGGTCTAGGCTGCTCAATGTGCTACACAGTGGTGCAGATACAGCGAGTGCTTTAGAATTGGAATATTTTATGCTATAAATTTCAAATCATTTAAGGTCTAGATAATCTAAAAAAAATTGTTTCATGAGTGCACAATGAGGATCAGATCAAAGAGCCAAAATCATGTTTGACTCCTTTCCTAATCCTATCGAAATATGAATTGCGTCACTTGCGTTTTTTTTACACCATGCATTGCCATACCCGACAAAATACCCATTATCTACAGCAATGTGGATATTTTTCATAAAAATAAAGTGACATGCACTCTCTCAGTAACTCTCTTGTTCTATACTAGAGTTTGTGAACTATATGTGACATTAATTTGAAAATGTTTTATCATGATAAATTGCCAAAATAGACCACCATGATTTCCCTGTGGGGCATAATGTACAGACTTGGAAATGCTTGAGTGAATAAATCACCAACTATCTTAAATGTTTTCAACGAAGAATTAATGCGTGAACCTCTACGGAGTGCGAGAGTGAAAAGTATCAAAATAGTTCTTCAGCCATTATTGTGTTGACTATACTACTTTCAGTTTATTTTTCTACAGTAATTTTACTACAGTAATGCTGTGGTTCTGTGTGCATGAAAGGCTCAATAAGAATTGTGATTTAACTAAAACATTGAGCATCCGTTAACTCAGCTGTATTTTCTTTAAGCAAAATGATTTAAAATTGCTCTAAAAATTAATCTCCAAAAGTCATCTTTAAATCTGTTTGTATAGGGTGGAGTTTTAAAAGTGTAGTTTTTGGTTAGGCTAGAGTACTGAATTTCCCCTCCTTAGTGCCCAGGTTCAAAAGCCAGCCGAGACAGAGATTTTGTCGTGGAAACGTGGTGCCTGTATGGGTGCCAAGTGGAGAGCAATTATATGTAGTAATTCATCCATCAGATGGGACGTTAAGCTGTTTGCCCCTTGCCATCTCACGTTAAGAGTAGGCTAATGCAGACACCTGGTGTCTCTCAATCCTTCCTCCGGTTCCTTAAACAATGATTAACCATCATGCTCTCCTATCCTTCATGGTGCAAATGACCTCTGTTGCCAATCGCCTCCCCGTTGTAGGTATAAAAATCCATTTTTCAAAATTTTAACTGTCGTTTGTAATCTTATTTTGAACTAAATCGATTAAAATGTTTCTAATTCTGATATATGGATTTTTTTGTCAAAACAAATGCATATTGTAAGTCATTCATACCTTAACAGGCTATTTGTTCACTTGTAATCCATTTTTTTCTTCAGCGACTGCTGAGAATGGCTGCTTCTGAGGGGACTTAAGTGCTACGGAAGTCTCTCTCCATTCGGGACAGTGGAAGAACAAAACACTATTACCAGAATTTATCCACTAGACAAAATCACCCAGCAAAAAGTAAGTAATTTGCATTCATGATAGATTTTTGTTGTTGTAACTCTCCTCCTCCTTTCACATGCCTTTGTAGTGAATTGATTGCACTGACCATAGTTTCAATCAGTTAATTGAGCTTAGATACTAGTCAACACTGCTTAAGTCATTCAGTTAACTTTTCCCCGTCAGAATATTGTTTGTAATGTAATATTTACTGCTGAGCTTCAATAATATTCTAAAGCATTGATTTGATTGAGAATTTACATGATTGGTGATTAAATATTTTCAATTCTATGAAAAATGAAGTCGGACGTGATTCATGTATGGTTTCCTGCTACGCCTCTCCATTCAAAATAAAATTTCACTCTTTTTTCCCTTTCGCATGATATCACTGCTGTTATAGAAAATAGTTTTTTGGTAGTAAATACTTAACTTAAATTTCCATCTTTAAGTATTCCACCATTTCCGTAGTATCAAAGAAATACCTATTCTTGATTCAGAGTTGTGCACTCAAAGTATTATTAGCTAAGGTGCACACGAATGAAAATAATTGTTCCAATCACTTGAATATAATGAAAATAATTGTTCCAATCACATATTGTGCTTTTAAGGTAAAATGTAATTTCTACAGGACACCATGAAGTGAATCATACTGCATGGTAACTGTTTTTCGAGCAGAGTTATATTAAGCAGGAAGTTTGTGTATGCACTTAGATATTTTATTCGATCATTTTAAAGGGTTCTTAATAATTTTTCTTGTTTGGGTTTTATTTGTAATTTAGTTTGCATATGTACCTTTTCTTGTGCAGCAGATATTTTTATCCAGTCCAAGTGTTTGATTGTGTGCATTTATGTACTTCTGTGGCCTTTTGGTGTGGCTATTAATATTTAGTTCACTTTGCTAATGTTGTCATCAATATAAAAAATGCACATAGTATATTGCCATTATGTTCCTATTTTACCTTTTGTTTTGTAAAATATATTGGAACCTTTATTGAATATTGCTGCAGTTAAGATGATCTCCATGCATCAGCCTAGATGTAGTTCTTACAATTAAGTGGTCATGTACCTAATACTGATTCACTGGGTCTAGGCAATTCCTATTTTTACTGGGATTTATAGAATTTTTTATTTGTGCCCATGTTCCATGCCATTAATTATCCTGTTTGTGGAGAAAAAATACAAGTGGTAGGCAGGGCTCTGTCCATTTAAAAATCTTTAGGATTTTCTCTGACTTCCAATTAAAACTGGTAGATTACTTTAATGTAATGAAATTGTTTTTTACTTGCACACTTATGCTGAATACTGGGAGCTGCTTCATAGGCCTGTGGCAGAGGTGTTTGTCGTGTTTTGCTGAAAATTGTGTTCTATTCATAATTATTTTGTCAGGTGCTTCACAGTTGTTGTACTCACCAAGTGCTAGCGTAAATTGAGCATTTGAATTGCTTGCAGTATATCTAATTGTATCTGAGCGGTAAAATCTACCAATCCAGTGAGAATACTTATCTTCAATTTTGGAATTATTTTCCTTTACCTTCCTAGAATTCTTATTCTCGCATGTTTTTTTTATGACCCTAAGTCATACAACACCAGAAAGTTGTAGCTTTTTTATCTTTTTTGTACAAATCATTTATCTAATTAATTCTTCAAAAAACTTTTTTTTGCTAACTTGAGTTGCTGCATGTTAATGGTACAGCTTTACCAATGTATAATTACTTATCTTGCTTTCGCATTATACTCGCTCACCGTCAGTTTCCGTTACGTGGCGGGAGATGCTGGTTACAATGAGATATAATGTCTGGGTACAAATAAATTGTTATAGCTTATTATATATATGTAGTTATTTGTTTGTAATGGCAGTCATAGCAACAGCATTACTGCCGCAAATGAGAGCAGCAGTAGCGCTCAAACATAGGGAATTAGAGTATTCATTTGAATATATATAATTTTTGGTTCGGGTGGGGTAGTTGTGGTATGCAGAATTACTTGGAAACTTAACAGGATTATCTTTCATTTTGTACGGAAGGCCAGTAGCGTACACAGGATTGCCTTCTTAGGGGGGGGTCATTAATATTTAATTGCATGATCATCAGAAAATGATATGTAGATTATTATTCACTAAAACAATAATTAAATTAACATTCTCTTTTCGTGAAGACAATTCAACTATATTTTTCAGACCAATTAGCAAAATTCTAAATGAACGAACGTTCAGGTAAACGAACAGAAACGAATTCGCAGGTACACATTTGTTGGAGGGGGGGGAGGTTTAAACCTTTAACCCCTCTGTATGCCACTGCAGAAGGATATCTTAAAATTTTGCTCCAATGAACAAAGGTTTACCAGAGGTGCAGAATGGGACTTGATACAAAACTTTTACTGCTTGCTTCTTTGTGGAAAAAAGGTTCTGCTTGCTATGGTTGAATTATTAGGTACCTACCCCAAAACATAATTGAATGAAAACAATGTGAGTGAACTTTAGCATAGTAAATCATTTTTAAGATATCAATTAATTGACACAAATAAATGGACCCAAATGAATGTTAAATATTCCATACCATGAAGCCCTCATCTGTATATACCTTAGCAATTAAATGAGACGAAATGTTACTTTATACTTTGTAGAATTGATGAGGACATTGTAGATTTGATATGTAAGAATTTTTTAATAACCTATAACTTAAGGTTGTGTCCATTTATATTACAGCACTGACAAATGTATCGGAAACATTTCTTTGAACTGAAAAGGCAAGGCAGACTGAAGCGTATTTGGAAGGCTGTTCGGTTGCACATCAAGCCGAATAGATCAGGAAATGAAAAGATGGAAGGAGAGCCCAGTATGGGTTCCATTGTCAAAGAATTTACCAATACTTCTACAGCCTTCTGTGAACAAAATCAGCTAATAAGCTCTTCAGACAGCTATGTGGATACCATTCGAACACCTGATGAAGATTTATTTGAACCCTTCCTAGGAATAGACAAGGATTATATTTCAGAAGATGCTCCAATAGCAACACTGGAGGAGAAGCTTGATTTACTTGAGAAGTCTCCTCTATCAGAGGAATCAGATTCTAAGAATTCTGTCGAGGACTATTCTGAAAATGAAGATCTTTGCACTTCATTGAGAAATTGGGCTGTACAGTTTAAGATAACAAATGTTGCATTTTCGGCACTTCTTTGCATTTTGAGAACACATGTGTTTTGTATTACCAGCAGATGCCCGATCCTTACTTAAGACACAGCGCACAGTGTCTGTGCAAGTTGTTGAACCTGGGTGGTATTCCCATGTAGGACTAAAAGGAGGCATAGAAAAAGTATTATCTACAATATCAGATTCCCTCACAAATGCTTGTGTTGATCTGCTAATAGGTATTGATGGTATGCCTTGGTTTAAAAGTAGTTCTGGTGAGTTATGGTCTATATTGGCTTCATACTGGTATCGTTCTTTTGTAAGTGCTGATGTTTTCCTAGTTGGTGTTATTGGCCCAAAGAAACCCATTTGTAGTACAGGTTTTCTAGACAAATTTGTTGAAGAAGCTAAAACCTTGATTAATAACGGTATAGAATGGAAAGGTAAAGTCATGGCTGTCTCTATCAAAGGCTTTTGTTGCGATGCTCCTGCTAAGTCATTTACTTTAGGTATTAAGGGTCACAACAGTTACTTTTCTTGCACTAAATGTGACACAAAAGACAGCATATTAATACCGAATGACTTGCCCGAAGGTTGGCACACCAAGAACGCATGATGCATTCTTGCAAAAAAGAGATGAATTCCATAAGTCACATTCTCTGTTGGTGGACATACCTCAGATAAATTTCATCACAACATTCCCTCTGGACTACATGCACTTGGTGTGTTTAGGGGTGATGCAGACTCTAATTTACATTTGGGTTTTTGGTTCAGTTCCCTTAAAACCACTACATCGCTTAATCAGTAACAGTTCAACCAGTTTACTGTCGCTTACCAGTTACATTCCAGCCAAGTTTTGCAGAAAACCTCAAAGTCTAGACCAGGTCAAACGGAAGGCAACGGAATTCAGGCAGTTTCTTTTGTACACCGGCCCCATTGTGTTGCATGATATCTTAAAAGAAGATTATCACTCTCTTTATGTTCATTTCATGTGCTTAAATATTGCATTGACAATTCTTCTGAGTCCAAAGCTTTGTACTCAACATCAAAAGTATGCCAATGATCTCCTACATCTCTTTGTTAACTCTTTTAGAAATAATTATGGAGAGAATTTCATTACTCACAATTTTCATGGTCTGTTTCATCTTGCTGATGATGTATTAACTTTTGGTGCCTTAGATTCCTGCAGTGCTTTCCAGTTAGAAAATTATTTGCAATTCCTGAAGAGACTTGTAAGGAAAGGAGACAAACCACTACAACAAGTTGTCAAGAGACTAAGTGGATTATCATTATCGAATGTTTGCTTATCCAAGCCATCAGCATTTTCTATTTCTGATCCAGTATACTTATCACCTCATAGTTTAGGCCCTTTGCTCATTGACTGCGATCCTTCAAGACAGTTTAAAACAGTTACCTGTAAATCCTTTAAGCTATTTATTTCTAAGCCCAATAACTGTTGCAAATTAAAGGACAATACCATAGCTTTAATTCAAAATTTTGTCTTTTCAAAAACTACAAATAGTATGGTTATGTTATGCAGAGAATTTCTACTCCAAGCCTTTTTGTCAAAGCTCATTCTTAGGAATATACAAAGTACAACAACTGTCAGATTTGAAGGTGCAATTGGTAGCTGGTGTACAAGAAAAATTAGTTATGCTGCCTTTTCATCAAAATTATATTGTTTATCCCTCTATCCATACATTGTAATATTTTAAGATTTTCTATTCTTGTGTTATTTTATATTTTGTTTCTTTTTAACTCTATAATTTCTGTGTTGTCAGGTTTATGTTTCTTATTTGGTTGCCCTAATGCCATTGTGATGATGAGAGTGTGTGAGAGACTCATGTTAAAGTGTCCCATTTGATGATATACTGGCATTACAACTACAAACTGTAGTTATATTCAAGGTTATACATTCCATTATTTTACTTCATTGCTGTACTCTATTTAAAACATGATTGTAGGTAGTATATGCTCCTACCTATCTTCGAAAATAATGTCTGTTTGCCTATTTGGAACAATGCAGTCAAGTACCTATTGACCAGTAATTTCAGAGGTAGTGTTGCCTTAAATACCTTAACAATATAACAGGGATAGATTTCAAGTCTTTATTTACACGTCATATCTAGAGTCCCATCCTTTACTTGCAGATATAAAATGACTGAAAAACAGTATTGCATATTGAAATTTACGGAAGAGGATGATTAACCTGGAATTGTGCCCTTCAATTGAATTGGAGCTGATGGCAAAGCTGATGCCTTTACCCTGCTGTAAGGTCTGATGAAAAGATAGAAAAAATGGTGAAGCAGAAAATAGCACCAGATGAAACTTGGTTGCCATGTCCCATTAAAATTCTTTATAGATATGGTTAGTACCTGTCTCTATTGTCTCCTCCTCTCTACATCCCCATTACCATTAAACTAATTACTCTGCACCTGTGGTTAGTTGACCTATTTTCATTTATCATGGGTTAAAGGTCAATAAAAAGTTTTAGAACTCATGAAGCTCTTTCTGTATCCAAATAAATTATAGTGCATAAGAATATATGTCTACTTAAAATTAAACATCTGTACAGTTCTTTTGAGAATGTACTTTGCTAGGGTTGCCATATCTGCTTGACTGGAAATGAGGACAATTGGGTAAAAAATGATGACTTTTGAGGACTCAGTTCCCTGAAACATGGCATGTTCAAACCAAATCTCTTTATACTACCTACCTACAATTTTTTAATACATGAATTTACAGGTAATTGTACATTTTTATTATTCAGTAGCTCCAAATCCTATGGTTACGTCGCACTGCATATCCTAAAGCCCTTCTGCCAAGACCAGAGCAACATCCATGCAGGAGGCCAGTTTCAGAACCACAATATTTTGGATGTTTGTACAGTGCATTACCATCTCTCTTCCGCAGCCATACCATCTAATTACCTATATATCTATAACAGCTTGTACAAC
Source organism: Pyrrhosoma nymphula (assembly GCA_963573305.1). Taxonomy (NCBI): domain Eukaryota; kingdom Metazoa; phylum Arthropoda; class Insecta; order Odonata; family Coenagrionidae; genus Pyrrhosoma; species Pyrrhosoma nymphula. Next base: position 71,157,912 of record OY754336.1, read on the forward strand.
TTACTAATTTAATCTTGGATCAGGATAGGGAGGTTTCAAATTTCAAATTCTAAATTGCCAGACAATTATGAATTACTTTCTCCCAGACATTAAAGAATGGTTTGTGAAAAATGAGGGCATGTCTGAGAAAATGAGGATGGTTGGCATGCCTTACTCCGACCCTCAGTTGATGCTTCACCAACTCGAGTGCTTAACAAATATGAGTGTTCGCAGTGGTAGATGATACACTGGAAATGTAAAGTTTCCGATTTCCAATTATATATCGATTTATCGATTTTCTCGCTGATCTTGAATTGAACTTGGTTTGAACCACAATTGATTGTAACTGCGGACAAATTTATAATCTTTCAAAATAGTATAAGACACTGTCTCCGGCGTTACTCTGTGGAACTCCTTCATTTTAATTTGAGAGCTGTGGAGGGATGGTAGTGTGACGTAAAGGAAAGGTGACTTGGAGGGGAACATATGGTCATTACAAAGTTTAGTGTGTTTAGTCTCATGTAAGCTATGTAATATAATCCATAATGCCAAAGTGTCATTTTACAATCCTGTGTCAGTGAGTAAAATGCTTTTTAATACAAAGGACAAGTATGACAATTTACAAAAAAGTGGTGTTTACCAGTTGAAGTGTGATAACTGTAATATTAAATATATTGGACAAACTGGGAGAAATTTTAACATTGGAATAAAAGAACATAGACAATGTTTTTTAAATAATGACGAATCCTCTGGAATAGCCAAACATTTATGTGACGAAAACCATTGGTGTAATTTTGAACCTCGGATTTTACATTGTATTGACAAGGGGCGTAAAATGGACTTCTTAGAACAGTTTGAAATTGTGAATTGCCCCACTAAACTTTGTAATGACCTTATGTTCCCCTCCCAGTCACCTTTCCTTTACGTCACACTACCATCCCTCCACAACTCTCAACCTTAATTTCCTCATGCTTTTAAACCTTTTTGGGAGTCTATTTCTTCATCCCCCCCTTCCTTTGTTGTTTTCTTATGCAACTAATCCCAAGGCCACCCCCACCCCACCCTCCTTCAGAAACACCCTTGTCCGTTACTTATGCTCCCCACCCCCAACCCCCCCCCCTGTTTTCATATCCCCCTCCACCCACGGATACCTATATATGTGTAAGCCACCCAACTATTTGTACCTGAAGATGGCATGATATGCTGAAACCCGGGTCGTTTTCCTTAAAATAAAGTGTGGAATAACAACAAAGTGCTTTTTTATTATTAAAACTTTCAAAATAGTTTGCAGACAGTCAATTTTGAACTAAAATTGAGGACATGTCCGCAAAAATGAGGACATATGGCAACCCTATACTTTGCTGAATGGTAGTTAGGCTGGTAACCTACCACCCTTCTTATTCAAAGGTTTTGGGTTTTCCTAGATGTGTCCTTCAAGATGACCACTGAGAATTACTCCTCCAATATATCTTAATCATACAAAATTAAAATACTTCTCAATGTAGAATGCTGTTTGTATTGACAGTATTAATTCTCTTGTTGCTTTCTTTTTCAGATACATATACTGCAGCTAGATTGCAGTTAAGAGCTGCTGAGGAAACATCCGATTTAGCTTCCGACGATGAAGTGCAGCGACCTCGCAAGAGGAGGTATAGAGAAATAACTCTCCCAGGTGAAGAGAAAAATACAAATGATTCACAGTGCAGGAAAGAGAAAGTTAAGAGTTCCCAATCCCTATTCTTCCCTCCTACCAAGTCTTTTCAATCACCTCACCAACAATTACCCTCTCCTATCCAATCCTTAGCTGCACCCCTGCTCTCTCACCCTATTTCTCCTTCCAATTCAATTCAGGGGGAAGTCATTTGTGCATCCTCCCTTGCAAGCTCATCACCTTTACCAAGAAGCTTGTCTTCCTCAGGTAAAAGAGTAGTTTTTACCATTTGTATTAATTTTTTAGTAATTAATTAATTTCTGCTGTTTTTGTAGAAACAAAAAGAATTAATTTTTCTACCTGTTTGGCAGTTTTTTCCCCACTAGCTTTCATACTTTTATAATACCAATGGAAATAATTCCTCATAATGAATGGCTCTGTTTAACCCGTTAACGCCTAGCGGTACCATATGGTACCAGGCGGTAGGGCAAAACTAAACGTTGGTTTTTGTTATTTGTCCTAATGTATTTGGGTATTTGACAGTTTCAAATTGATGAGCATGAATGTATTTACATTTTTTCGAAAAGTTTGCTCTTTTAAATATATATTTAACGCATTTACAGCCGTTTGAAAATCGACAATTTTCAATCATCCGAAAAAAACGGAATTATTAGTGCAAGCCTTAAGATTTTCTTTACTTACGCCTTATATACTTATATTACAAAGATACTGTTATGTAAGTATGATTGTTATAACATGCAAATTTCATATAAAGCATGGTTTTTTGATGTGGGCATAATAACTAGGAAGTTATGATGCGAAGAATTTTGGTGGTACCATATGGTACCGCTAGGCGCTTGCACTACCATGTTTTGGCGAAAAGCGTAAATACGAATATTTCTGAAGTTATTGTTTTCTCCCGGTATTTTATTTTGCAATGCTTTATTTTTTATGAAATATATTATAGCATTACCCTTATTTTAATGTTTTCTTGCATATAAAATGTGTCTATAGGTTAATATTTTCATATAACGACGTCACGCAAATGCCTAAAGCTCTTAGTTGTCCCCATTCCATCAGAATTTCGTGCCCTTTGTGGACTACCGACGCACTACCTCACAATGTTCAAGAGGTGGGAGGTATGGTTGTAAACCAAAACGATGTTTAGAAAAGGAAGAGTGGCCGCTTACTCTATTAGGAAGGGGGTCGGAGTGGGTGCATGCCCAAGGGTAACATTCAAAGACGGCTGGTGGCAAGAGACGACCACGCGGCCGGCGTCCCTTTGTCAAGGAGCAGCTAAATCCTTGAACTTCTTTCTGTCTCACGTATCTCAATAACACAATGACACTTTGCACTCTTCCATCGGTTCGAAAAACCGAAATTGTGACAGATACTGCTTACAAAGTAACACGTGCTACTGCAAAGGGAGATAAGGTAGCGGCTCATCCTGGGAGAAAATGATCTGCCAGCGTCAAGAATTTCCGTGAAGGATTACACAGCCCCCAGCTTTATTGCACTCCGAGGTTTTTGGTTATTTGGTGAAGATTGTTATAATGTCTCTCTCTCTCAATTCTAAGAAGCGAAATGTTTCTTTGACCTTACCGCTCCTCTACTATGAAACTTTGAGCACTCCCGACTCGTTGTTCTTACATTCAGTGTCTTCTGCGACGGCGACAAGGATGAACCTTCGTCTGGTGTAAGTATTTTTTTTCCATTTATGAGAAATGAAATAACTTATTTAGTATATTTATCGAAGTAATAACTTTTTACGTAAAGGTAAAATAAATGCAACATCTATTTCAGGGATCTGACTCTTCAAGGGGCCATGCAAATTCTGGAGGACGATAACATCGACTTCGACGAAATATACATCGAACCACCGATGGTAACAGAGTTATCGGATGAAGATTCAGCCGATGAAGATAGCGGTGGAAAGGTGGATAACTTGAGTGGACGCCAGTTGCGCGCGAATGTTGAAGTTGTCGTTTGCAAAAGTGGACAAGAAAGTGGTATGTCTCAAGAAATATGTGAGGATGTTCAAGTGCGCCGTGAGGCTGGGCCGAGCCGTAAAGCATCCAAGAGGTCTAAAAAGGGGGAGCAAGAAGCCGTTTGGGATGATGGAGACATCATAGTGCATGATAGAATTTCCCCTAATCCTGATTACTCCATGTTTTGCGAAGCGTCCCCTACCACGATTTTTGAACTGTTCTTTGACGAAGAAGTAATTGCTCACTTAGTGCAAGAATCGAATAAGTATGCGCAATTCTGCAACTGTAATAATCCAAGTATAACACCTGAGGAACTGAAAGTGTTTGTAGCAATTCTTTTTCTAAGTGGGTATAATGCAGTTCCCAGTAAAAGTCACTATTGGGAGGCAACCCAAGACACGAGAAACGAACTCGTGTATAACTCAATGAGACGTGACAGATTCCTACAAATAAATATATTTATTCATTGTTGTGATAACACCGCTATGGATAAAGTAGACAAAATGTGGAAAATGCGCCCTTTTATGGACTTGGCAAAAGAAAGATTCGGCAGATTCTTCAGAGAAGAACAGTGCTTGAGTTTGACGAGTCAATGATCTCCTATTTTGGAAGACATGGCTGCAAGCAATTCATCCGGGGGAAGCCAATAAGATTTGGCTACAAAGTGTGGTGCCTAAATACTTCAGATAGCTATTTGGTAAACTTTGACATTTACCAAGGAAATAATCCTAGGAAAGTGGAAACTTACGAAAAAGAATTCGGAAAGGCAGCGGCACCCCTTGTAGGGATGATAGATGAGCTGCATAAGAAAGAACTGCCTTTTCGGTTATATTTTGATAACTATTTTACGAGTTACAGATTGGTGAATTATCTTCGCGAAAGGAACTACGGTGCAACCGGCACTGTGAGGGAAAATAGAATTCCTAAGGACTGTCCTGTGAAATCAAATAAGGAATTAGCTAAGATGAAGCGAGGAAATTTTGTTTCAGGAAGATGCGTACGGGACAATATTGTTGTCGTGAAATGGGTGGACAATGCAGTTGTGTCGGCAATATCGTCCTGTCATGGAATAAATCCGATAACAGGAGTGGGAAGATTTTCAAAGTCAGAAAAGAAAAGGATTCTTGTGCCACGACCGGATATTTTCAAGAAATATAATTCATTCCCGGGAGGTACAGACCGAATGGATTGGAGCATATCCCTGTACCGCATAGGTGTGCGGGGAAAGAAATGGTGGTGGCCAATTTTTTCTTTGATTTTAGATGCAATGATGCACAATGCATGGATGCTGATGAGGAAATCTGGAAAATACATAAGTCAGCTTGAGTTCCGACGGGCAGTGGTGCAATCATACCTGGAGAGGTACAGGGATCCCCCCCAAGTCTCAAGGACGTGCACCAGTATCCAGAGGAAGCGTAACTGGAATGGCGTAAGTGGCTGAATAAATAAGTTTCTAATTTATCCATATTTCAAAGAATGTATTCAACTGATATCGGTGTATCTTCTTTCCAGTGTTCCTGACGAAATAAGGTATGACGGGCTCAATCACCTTGTAAAACCCACACCCCAGCGGCGACGGTGTGCTAATGACAACTGCAACGCTAGAATAAGAACTGAATGTTTGAAATGTAATATAGGTTTAGGCATTGACTGCTTTGTTCCATTCCATGTGCGGGAGTGATGGAGTAAAAAGCTAAAATCAAGCTATCATATTATTCTTACTCCATACTCTATATTAAAATTTAAGCATAAATTATTTTACACAATCACTGGTATTTATTAATTATTTAAACATTTTGATATTTATATGCAATTTTGTATGAAAATGCATGTTTTTTGCGAAAAATAATAAATATTTAACTTTTTTGGCATAAAAATGGGCATTTCGAAATTTTTGTTAAATTTCAATTTTTTGACCCCGTAGGCGCCTAGCGGTACCATATGGTACCAGGCTGTATCTCCGTAACTATTACTGCTAAAGAAATAAAATTTTCACCTAATTACTCAGAATGTGATTGGTATTAAAATATATGATTGCCACAAAATTCGGAGAAACTTTTTAATTCAGGCGTTACCGGGTTAATATGGTGTTTGGTCCATTTGCCTGTTACAGATACATATGCAGATAACCAAAACACAATGGGAAATTCTGCAGCAGTTGATGGTCGACATAACAGAGTCAGTAACAAGGCTTGAAAAAAAAAAGGACAGCATGTTAGCCAACCAGGGAAACATTCCAGTGGAGGAGCATACTGAGGATCTGGCCTCTTTGAGTGTCCTACCAGTTAAGGATACAGAGGAATTTTTGGCACTGGAAAGAAGATTAAAAGAATTCAGCAATTTAAAGGCACAATTGGTTTGAATGAATTCCTGTTTCTAAGTACTAGCATAGATTTCTTGAACTTTGCTGTTTAATTTTGCTAAATTAAATACTTTGAATGATAAATAACTACAGGAATGATACTTCCATGAACCTCACTCAAGGGTTAACAGTTTCATTTATTTTATTTCATTCCAATTCCTGTTGCAATTGGCCTATATTCAAATTAAACTATACTTTAACTGTAACTTTAATTGCAATGTGCAAACATGATTTACATACAATAATGAACAAAACTCCAGACTGCAAAATAAACCGTTCTGGAAACACTTTTTAATGCATCTCTCTTTGACTGTGTTTTAATAAATTTGGTTTTATGGCAGGTTAAATTATTGATAAACACCGGAGGCAGAGATGAAAGATCATATATTACAATATGTTGCGAAGGCTGATGGAGGATAGCTGTGCCCAAAGTTTCACTCTTACATGGAAATCAACAAAGAATACAAATGAGAAGGCTTTTCTTGGCAGTGAAAGTTGCGGTGTACTTTTTTGTGAGTAGCCTATTATTATCTCCCTTTTGTAAGTTTTCTTAGATTTTAACTATTTCTTGGAGAAAAACAAATATATGTTTGTGGAAAAGTTGTCATGTATCATCTGCTCACTATTATAATGTTTTTATTTTAATTGAAAGTTGTGCACCAAAAAGTCTTTCAACATAAAGGTTGTAAAATATTACATTTTCATGGGGTCATCCCTTATCTTTTCAATGTTCCTATAATGTGTTCCTTTAAAAGTTGCTGTTCAATGCTTGAAAGTATAAGTAGATGTAATATTTTTGTTTAATGTTTTGAAAATTTTATTCATTCCCTTTGTTAATGGATAACTCTTTAAAGAAATTTAGTAACACATAGGTCATAAAGTTTAGGGGCATTCAGTAGTAAGTTGGCTATTATTTATGTGCTGATTATTATAGGGCAGCACCTCTTTTATGACAATAAGTCACACTCAGGACAACCAGCTTAGTCACAATGAAGGTCTTTAATTAAAATAAAATACAGATGGAATGGGCTGTAATCATTTTTAGCCAGGCTAACTCTCTTATAAATCATACTGGTGTGTCTCAAAATTAATCAAGCAATTTAAATTTGGTTGAATATTTTCTAATAAATTTGAAATATGATTACAGGTTAGCAATTACTGTTTTATGCCATATGGCAATAATATTTTGAAATGACTTTCTGTATATTAAAATATCACTTGCTGCAAGTTTGCAGAAAGTTTACCGTGCTATCTGGGTGCACATTCATTTTGGTCTGAGGCACCCTGATGAAGCAGCCACACAAGATATCGCGTTGTAATTCCATTGTAAGTTGTAAACGTGCTGTAACATACCTCCAACAAGCCCACAACGTTGTCACAATGCACTTTCTGTATAACTTATTTCCAACGTCATTGCACCGCATTCATAACATGACAATGCGCGTTGTAAAGATGTAAGTACAATCTTGAAACGGGCCTGCATCTGCACTCAACAATGCTGTTACAACGCGAAGTCAATGGGGCTATGCGTGTTATAGGTCTGTAGTGAAAACGTTGTTGCAACGCACGTTCTCACGCGGCCGCCGATGTATTCATAACACGGCAAAGCGAATTGTAGAGATGTTGTGAGATCATCATTGCAACAGGCATGTGTCCACTCTCAACAACAATGTTACAACGCGAATTCAATGGGGCTATGCATGTTGTAGATATGCAGTGAAAACGTTCTTAACGTAAAAAACAGAAAAAATCTTGTCTATTCTAAGTAATGTTACATGTATATTCATACTATGAGTCAATATAGGTTTAATGGTATTTTCTCAGACTATCACGGAATTGCAGTTTCCAAAAATTAGTTCTTGAAGTCACATTAAGCTACGGAAGTGGCCACATATACATATAAGAGTTTCTTGACGGCCATTATTTCAATATGGGGCGAGGATATGCGCGTAGAACCGTAGGGCAGCTGAACATGCAAGACAGATGCAATGTCGTTAGGTAGATACAAGGTAGGATGATACTAAAACATGCCATCGTAATAGTAGCATTCATATTCGTCTGAATGCAAATTTAAATTTTTTTTAGAGGGCACAGAAATAGGGTTACAACGTGCCCACAAGGGATATGAGGATGGTAACTCTGCCATAACACTTTTACAACGCAATTCTTCGAGCACAGAAATAGGGTTTCAACGTGCCCACAACGTGTCGAGGATGGCAATGTGGCTATAACTCATTTTCTGAAGGAAAGATACCAATAGACTGGCAAATTGCAAACGTTACACCGATATTCAAAAAGGGAACCAGACACGACCCAGGGAACTATCGACCAATTTCATTAACGTCGATTATAGGCAAGATAATCGAACATATCGTCGTTAGCAATATCATGACGTTCCTGGATAGTGGTAACTTCCTCCATAGCTGTCAGCACGGCTTCCGGAAAGGTAGATCATGTGAAACACAGCTCGCTCTCTTTCTTCATGACGTTCTCAAATCTGGTGACTCGAAAAGACAAGTTGACGCATTATTTCTAGATTTTAAGAAAGCTTTTGACACGGTACCTCATAACAAACTTTTATACAAATTACAGTCATGCGGCCTAAACGAAACAGTAGTAAACTGGATACGCGACTTTCTGAGTGATTGTAAGCAAAAAGTAGTTCTTGACGGAATCACCTCTGATGTAGTTAAAGTGGCATCAGGTGTCCCACAAGGAAGCGTAATCGGCCCCCTTTTGTTCATTATATACATAAATGACCTATGCTCTCGAATTATCAGTAAAATATGTTTATTTGCTGACGACGCTGTCATCTATCGCGAAATTAGTAATCACTCTGACTTTGAAATTCTATCATCGCCATCGGATTTAAACAACGTTCATGAGTGGAGTCAAGAGTGGGGACTCGAACTTAATCTGAGCAAATGCACGGTGGTACATTTCTTGCGGAGGTCGTCCAGCTATCCCCATGGATATGCTGTGGATGGTGTTAACATAAAGGCGACAGATGAAGTGAAATATCTAGGAGTTACGATAACTTCGAACCTATCGTGGGGAACACATATAAGAAATATTTGTGGCAGAGCTCTGAAGAAGCTAGGATTCGTCAAGCGTATTGTGGGAATATTTTTGGATGAAAAAGTAAAAGGGAGGTGCTATTTCGCACTCATGCGGCCACACCTTGAATATGCAGCGAGCATATAGGATCCGGTGCAGAAAGACTTAATCCGGGCCGGGCCCTGAACTTTGAACACCCAGCAAACCAAACATCTCTGAGTGAAAGTACCATTTTGTCATACTGTACATAAATGCCTATGAAATTGTAGTTAAACGTGTTTTTAACGCAAACATTTTTTCAGAAGGGGGGAGGGGGGGTCACAAAAACCGGGCCCTTCTGGACGTGCAGCGGCCCAGGCCCCTGAGCACGCACGCCACCCCTGTCCACTACTATCAGAAATGCTCGTTGGTTCTCAACGGGAGAGATAAAAGTAAGAATGAATATAGTACCTACATACTGAAAAATCATTCATACGGAAAATGATCTGACTCCTGATTTCTCATCTTAGTTTTTTTATAGCGCTGAAAATGCCCTTTTACCTTTTTAATTTAGCATATTATTCAGCTATTATATTGAAATTGTATATTTTTAAAGCAGTAAAACTAAAACAGTATACCAGGTTCGCAAGGGAGATCGCATTAACTTTCAGCATATTTTCTCTCATGCGAGTATGAGCGAGATTTATTTCCAGTACCAATGGAGACCACATTCGAATTTTTATTGGAAAAAAAGCACCTGCAAGAGGCATGAGTAAAGTACATATTTTAATATTGTGCCCTACGCTCCTCCAGGATTTCAGAAGCATGTTGAAAATCGTGTCTCAAAGGGTCCAACTGTAATCATCATTTTCATAGTTCTTGAGATTCGTTTTTCCGCAAAGAGGACATTGCCCCTACCTTAGCAGATCTTTTAGAAAAATTACTCTTTTAGACATCGATGTGCACTGAAAATATTAGAAATAAAATAATTATGTGGATAATAATCTCAATCAATCTACTGTGTCCTAAAGAGAAATTTAAAACAAAACGAACGATGTCAGGGGTAACTGTATGAAACTTTTCCATGATGGACAAAAGAACAAACTTTGCAAATTTCACTGAAGTTTTTTATTTTGACAGTTTATTAACCTGAAGATGACATAAACGGTCGAAACCCGGGTCGTGAAAAACATAAGTAAATAGAGAAATTTAAAAACTTACCTTTCAGTCACTTCTTCTAACAACAACAATCTTCCGCTCAAAAATAAATATTTAACATCTTAGGTGCTGTGGTTAGAGTAATAGGTTTCATTCCCGAGGGCTCTGGTTCGTATCCTGGCATGTGCTATGACGGGAATACATTGAGTATAGTACTCAGTCCGTCGGATGAGACGTATAGGGCGGGATTACGATCGACGCTTTCTGATGTCGTGGTAATGGATGGTGGCGACCGCGTGTGAATCGAAGGAGTGCGCCCGATACCGACGATCTTATACACATGCACTTTTTGGATCTTTACCGCACCGTCTGAAAGAAGCCAACCGGAGTGGCTCCGTGCTTGTGGGCCCCGCTTACGGAATGGGACTTGGCACTTTTTAAGTTTTCAATGGGAAACTTAATGTTCCTTGGGTAGTGCGACAGGTGCCGCTGCACTGGGCCCTGCGTCTATGAAGGCCCCTCATGGGCATTTTTCAGATGGAGTGGTGAAACCCACTCATTTTCCGAAATTGTTTACTACTTAGTACATATGTAAATTTCTTGAAGTCATGAGCCATTTTGTAGGTTAGTTTACTTCTCTCCAAGGAATATGCTTGAAAAATGCTACAATACCAAAAAGGAAATGCAATGTTAAAGGGGCCCCTCAAAGACTTTCGTTTGCACAGGGCCCCTCAATCCGTTGGGACGTCCCTGTGTAGAAGCATATTGCATGCTACTACGGATTTCACAAAAGTAAGATCTGCTATAAAAAGGAAAGTCTATGAAAATGAACGTCATGATGACGTAAGAGAAATTTCTCCTGAAGGTAACTTTAAATTAAGTTCTTTTATCCACTAGTAGACCAAGCTATTACATCATTAAAATAAAGTTTGGAGAAATTTCAGAGTTAATGTAAAGTTTTTGAATTCTTGTTTTAAATAAAAAATTAAATCTTGAAATGACAGTGAATTGTTGAGTAACTGCAAAATTTTGAGAAAGTTTTAACCTTCAGGGGTTCTGGAGACATTCTGGAAAGGAGTTATTTGATAAGGTAAAAAATATTGAAATGCATTTTGCCAGAAAAGCTATCAACCAGAAGAGAAATCTATCAGAGAAGCTTTATCACATGACTTAAAAAATGAATCTTTACGTAATACTTGCATATCAATTCGGGTCATTTTAACGATTCCCTTAAATGTTGCGAGTGCTGAAGGAAGCTTCTCAACTTTAAAATTAATAAAGACAAATTTCAGATCTCATATCCCAAGATTGTACCTTGCCCCAAGGCCACCTAAATTTTTTGCAAACATCTCTGTACATCAAACGTTAGCCGTTAGTTAATTTGTCGTTTAGTTTTTAACAGAGGGTTAAAACGTCCTTTTTCCGTGGAACTAATTTTATAGGTAAAGAAAAAAATTATTGACCAATAAATCTTCTACATGTGATCACAAATCCACTCATATTTTTGTTCTTCTATTGAATTGTATGGAATGACCGGTGAATTTTATCTTCAAGTGTGGTTTGAACATTCATGATGATTCAGTATATTATTAGAGGATGTTGAAAAAGTTCCTCTGTACACCTAATCTCCATTAATTTTAAGCCATGCATCCACATAGAGAGGCTTCCTCCTACGAGAACCAGTTTTTTCCTAGGGTAGGAAGGTATTGGGTATGAAGCAGATTGAGCTGTCAGTTAGCATAAGGCTACTGAGGCAACTGTATCCAGAATTACATGATAGCAACTCAATTAGTGTTGTCAAAAAATCGTAAGACTTCTAATTTTTCACGGCACTGCTCAAATCGATGGTAAATTAGTCAAAAACGCCCTGTGCAAAATATTAGTACAATATGTTCACAAGTGGCTGTGTCACATGCATTTCATACACATAAGGCTGGGTGCTCTTTTATGGTAGGCAACACGAAGGATTTCCTTAGGGTATTTGCATCCTCCAAAGATCCCTATAATAAATCCCAAAGATTCCTAGTTGGAATAGGTCGGGATAGCTATTTTTGGAGACTCAACTCTTTAAAACTTCTGTCTTGTTATGATGCATTATTCAGTATTTTAATGACCTCAACTTAATTTTTTTCAAGTTTGATTAAATGGAAACTTATTTTAAGGTAAAGGCATAAGTAACCATCCTGGAAAGAGGTCTTATCTCATTGACTTATTTTGGTAAATGGTTGTTGAAAGTACATGCACTATGCAGGATCAAGCTAGCAGCATTAATAATTTCAATATCCCTTCACAACAATTTGATGGGCTTGTTCCTGATGGAGACATAAAACAATCAAATGCACTGACATTGACGTTAAAATACATACCTATCTCAAACATTTGTGGGAGTATTTATCTCCTCAAGAGGAAAAAATGGACTTGTAAGTTTACAGGGAATATACCTACAGAAAGAAGCACATAAGATTTGACTTGGTGCATGCTTGAGGGAAGTAATGTCTGTGCCATTACTTGAGAAAACGTTTTAGAGATGGAAGTCTCACAAGGTAGAAATGTATTTCTGCATGTATTGAACTTATTTCAAATACCATCATACATATATAACATTTGAAAGCCTGATAAGCATTTAGCTCCTAAATACAAGCATTTTTGGTGATTTAGGAAATGTCACATTCTGGGCATAAGAAAGTATTTGGCCTAAGGTGCAAACAACAATCCAAAAAAGAAAGGTCAAGGTAGCAGGCCCAGGCAACGGCCTTAGAAGCCCAAGTATGTGAAAAATATGCTCGCAGTTATGTCTTTGTGCAATGTTATAAGCCCAAGTTCAGCCCCAGCTTGGGATATTTAGTGTAGTTCCATGCAGCTCAAAGTACTCTTTGGCTTCAAAGTGCTATGAATTAGGGTTATTCATGCAAATATTATTACATGATTGAGGTTACCTAGTTGTCTAAAACTTATTACTTAACCACCAAATGTATACTTGCCATTTTGAGAATGAGCATGTGGAATCATATTTCCACTGGATGGCTAGTGGTTCTTTGTTACATTAAAGTTTGCCTGGAACTTTGCTTAAAATTGTTTGTATCTATATAGAATAGAGCAAGAGTTGTTAAAGTTGAAGTTAATGGAGATTGAAGAGGCGTAATTGTCTTGTGAACCTGTTTCTTTAACTAAATTTGTTTAGGCTATTTCATTTTCTATTTATTTACATTTGGGTTGGTCTTTAATTTAAACTTGACTATGGACATGAGTAGTTGGATATTGAAATTACGTTGTAGCATAAATCATCCGTTTATGATTAAAATGCTCACACATATATGTTACCTACTCTAGATGCCTTTGCCATGCTATGTGGAAGATTTTAAAGTGATATTATAGGTAATATTGAAATATTTGGTCTCTCCACTGAAACTGGTCTCGAGCTTGGGTGGATCTAGACATCTGCAGCTGGGAAGAAGTTGAAACTGTGCACCATAACGATCTGGAACATTAACGAGGAAACTGCGGTCTGGAAGTGGTAGAGCAATACTAGGCAAAAGCATGATAATTAATCATCATAATGTCATTTTAATTAAGCCTTTTAGGATAAGTTTTGACCCAATGGGACTATGACCATAATGATAAAACAAAAGTTATTTTTCTAGATCTCAGACAAGTACCTCTTTTAGCAATGAATTTTAATGCTTCTTGGTTGAAGCAACCATTCATCATCAATGACTGTTAATATCATTTATTCCTGCTGATGTTTTCTCAATTCATTGAAAATTTATTGTTTTATCTTACCAAAGTACATTTTTTTGTATTTTGGAATTCCTTTGTATGATAAGGACAAAGTTCTTAAAAGGTTTTTTTCCCCTATGAATTTTAATTTTCTAACATTTGCGGTACAGTAAGAGCTTTTATATTAGTCTAAAAAATCATTTTATATAGTTAAGTATTTCATTTAGGAGAAGATTTAAATTCCGCGGATCTCCGGTGGTGTAGCAAGTATCGCCATCTATATCTGTAGTTATTAACATCTTCAAAGAAAAGTAGTGTCTAGTCCACTCCTTGCTCTAGACTTCTAGACCCTCTAGACGCCTTTTGTCATCCTGCTGTGACCGCGATCTTCCGCCAGTACCGGAAGTGGTCGACTCCACCCCCGCCTGTGCCATCAGCACCTGAGGACATGGAGATGTTACCAACTCCGCTGTAAAAGTTTTTTTTTTTTATTTTCCCTCGATTATTTCAATTTATGTTGTTTTTCTCTTCTTCTTCTCTTCGGCACATCTTCTCCTCCGCTCCATGCCACTCCCGATCCAACAAAAACATCCTGGACCACCCATTCCTTCATTACGTCCTCCCACGCTTTACCTCATCCCCCCCATTGGGCGTCGGTACGGCGGAAAGATGCTGGATAGCACGTGGGTGAGAGTGGACGGCCTGAGGTCGGAGATGAGGGTTTACCTATGGCTGCAGGACGTGGAGCTGGCCAGCAAACACCTGGAGAGCTACCTGTGGCAGGAGCGCAAGACGGGAGAAGTGTGGGGGTTCATGCGGTTCCGGGACCCCAGCAGCGTCGATGCGGCCATGATTTTTAACATCGTGGAGGATGAGGAAGCACCGAATCTCCGGATTCAGCCCTGGCCAGCGACCGAGGTCCGGTGGCAGGTGGACGGGATCAACTATGGAGCATTGGGCTGAAGCCAGGGAGAGCAGAAGAAACAGAATCTTTTTTCTTTTTTACAATAAAACCAAAAATGTTTTGAAACGCAAAATTATGTTGTATTCTTTTGTATAATGTCAAAAGCAAATAAAAAGGGACAAGCGGTTAACTGGAGGGTGACACACCAACGAGAAGCTTTGAAAGAAAATGTGAGCAGTCTCGTAAAGAGGCTGCTCAATTTCAAGACGGCGGGGAGTGGTGTTGTGACCACAAATTTGGTCGCAAAAGTATTTGCGTCAAATCTAGGTCACGGAAGTATTAGCGCCCACTCAAGAATGTGGCTATACGGGCGAAGCGAGGCGTGGGACGGCTTAAGGCAATGAAAGCGGAAAGGAAATATGGCACATGAGATATTTTTGGAGAGAAAAGGGAATACCGACACCTCGACAAACACTCCACTTCCTAAGTCAAAATAAAACATCCGTTTGCTCCTATAGGTCAACTAGAGGGGGGGATAGGACCTGGAGGGGCCAAGATTTTAGGTATAAAAACCTTAAGAATCTAAGGGAAGTCAGTTGGTGTTGGGGAGCGACTGCCGGGGTGTGTTCAGCGAACAGTGGTCAGGTGTAGCACCGGAATCTCCCATCTCTCCGTGCCGTATTTTGCAACTCTGTTGGCAAAAGTACCTTCGAGCCCATCAGCTACCAATCATAGGAAAAGGGCGAGAAATCACTTAGTCAAAGAGTCGCAGCCACGCCGAACAGCCACCTTCGGCCCTCGTCGCTAGCTTCGCCCGCCCTCAAAGTAACCTGCTTCTCGTTGCTGCGAACCCGAAGGTAAAGTGCCTTTTCTCTTTTTATCAGAGCACAGCTTGAATCCGATCATTGCTTTTGGCACCCAAGGCAAGAACCCACATGGCAATAGCCGAGTTCGATCCCCGTCTCACAAGAGAGAAGGGGAGCGAACACAACAGTCCTCTAACGGGCTCTGTTGTAAACAAGTATTAGGGACTCACCGCTCGCTTGTTCATCGCGTTGCACATGACATGAATGAATAACCGCAGCAACCTTCTAGAGAAAATAGAATCTGTGGGCTTCCCATTGACGATGTAAGAAACCAGCTACTGATAATCTGAATCTGATTGAGAATATATGGTGAGTGACAATTCATATTTTAAATTCACGATGCATCAATTGTGTCAATGTATAACATGGCGTTGAATGTGTCACATGATTCCTTACGTAAGTATCTTTCTTGATAATTCCTCAGCCACTTCTGCTAAGTTAGGTTATAGTGATTATAGTTCCTATACCCTGAATAAAATTTAGAGCTGTAGTTAATATTGACATTCCATTGATTCTATCTAACATTTTAATTCTACACGCCCCTGCGTGCCGCCGCAGGGGCGTGGTATGGTGATTGACAGGAAAAAATATTTTGTTATAATGTGTTGATGGCTGTAGTTTTTCATTGTGTTATTGTACTGTTTATAAATATTTGATTGTTTTGCCATGGTTCTTTTGTGGTCACAAGTTGTGCGAAGGAATTGGAGGAAAACCATAGGTTCCAGTGTCTGTCGACATCTCCCTTAATTTGGTTGGTTGAATGTCTCCCAAACATTTCACTGAGGTGAGCTAACGGTTTAATTTTAAGCAGTGTGTTATCAAAGTCAACACGTCCGTTTTATCATTTGGAAATTTTCATCTTGTTTGATTTATTCAAGTTGAGTGGTGTTTCAATCTCATTTTTTTTAATAATTCAGTTTTTCAATTATTCGTTGCAGCTCTCTAAATATCTGAAACCATCTATCTATTGGGTCAATGTTCCCAGTGTCATAGTACCAGCCAATATTAAATTACATCGTTTTAGGACTTTCATTTAACTTGCCTTTGAATGGAATGAACCCAATTTTTTTCTAGCCTGTCTTACATATTCTTTTATACGTGCTTCTAAATTGTTTGGAGATGAGACCTACTTTCTGGGTCAATGAGGTTGCTTGAGCACAGGCCCAAGCTCGGATATTGGCAGTGGTGGAGTTTAATAATTGGAATCCTGATCCCCATCCCGGGGACATGAGAAGGAAATTACAAATAGTTTAATCCACCCGTCGGATGGGACGTTAAACGGTGGAAAAGTGGTGCACGATTATTGGAAAATAATTGTTCAATCGGCATCCATTAATCGAAGGGAAATACTTAATTGTTTTTTTTATTAATTGAACGAAAAATATCTAAAATTACCTATTATGTGTAGGTGGTTTTACTCATGAAAGGTATTTCTATCGCAGTAGACTCGTAAGTCAATCATAAGTTGTACCTCGACGTGTAGGTACTGGCTTGTACAGCTTGTGGAACAATTGAGGTAGGTATATATAGTGTTAGCGATACATTTTGGAAGCTGCCCACTAACAAGGAGGCATCGCGAGACAAGGAGACATGTTCGGGATCCAAATGACGCAATTATTTTCTGAAAGTATAGAGAGAATGGGGGAAAAGTGTCGCGGCTTTCTTCCACATAGGCCCGGGTTCGTGAGAAAAAAGCTATTCAAAACTCTTCCTCCATCTAAATTCTTTGTAGTGCACGCTCTACTCAACAGAGGTCGTAGCCCAGTGGGTGAAGACACTGAGCCGGTTATCCTCATGTGGTGACTGGGATTCAATCGACGGTTGCGGCAAATTTTTTTCTTTCGAATATTTTACGGAATTACTGTAATTTGCCCAATCCCATACATTTACGGCAGTAGCAACAGATTTTTTTAATTTTTCAGCCTATTTGCTGAACTTTCCATCAACCCTTTGGGAGACTTTGGAAGCTAATTTCGGGGTTATTTTTTGGTGGAAAAGAGGCTTCACATGCTGACAGACCTAATATGTTTAGATTTTGAAAATACAAGGATACTTCCGTGAATAGGATGGGCTCCGATTGGTCGTGGGTCTTTCTCAAGGCCGTAAACAAAGAACGGATTATTACTTTTTAATGTCCAACGTTGTCCCGTGTGGAGTTGCTAGTCTCCCATCGGGCGCCTCCCCAGGTGGCGGATCGGGGAATGCTCACCAGATATGGTGGGTACCGAGGAAAAAAAATACTCGGGGTGGACCAAAACTAGCACTACTGCCTTGTAGTGAGGTGTTGGATCACCAAAGGCTAGAGGACGGAAAACCTTGATCAAAAACCCAGGTCCTCCAGGTTGGGGGTTGGTCGTAGGGCTAACAACGCTGCACCGGAAAACAACCTTAAGTTCACGAAAAAAAAAATCAGCCTCGGACGGATTGATATAATGGCCAAAGACCTTTGCAAGAACGGAAAAACGAATTACGGATTGCGACATGGAATGTTAGAACAATGTTGA